>JAIZZI010000009.1:2400000-3000000 GCA_022606435.1 Calonectria montana
AACTCTGTGGATAAGAGAAAAAATCCGTTTTCTATACAAATTCAGGATATTTACCCAGCAACAAGCTCAGTCCTCGTGATCATTTGCGAGGTAACTCAGGCTCAAGATGCATCCTCTCGATCCCCTCACTTCGGCTGAGATCGTGACCGCTGCCGGGCTCATCAAGACCACCAACCCAGAAAATAGCGTGCATTTTAAAAATATCACATTAATTGAGCCACCAAAGAATGAATTGAGAACATTTCTGATTGCGGAAAGAAATGGCCTTGTTATTCCCTCACCTGCACGTCGAGCATCTGCATTGTATTACCACAGGGGAACTGCCGACTTGTTTCATTCTACAGTGGATTTGGGCGCTTTGAAAGTGGAGCAAACGGAAAAGCTCAACTCGCGATACCATGGACAAGCTGACGCGGATGAAGGACTGGAAATGAAGGACAAGTGCTTGAAACATCCCAAAGTTATAGAGCGCATCCAACAATATGGATTGCCAGACAGTTTTGTCGTTACGTGTGACACTTGGCCCTATGGGCGAGATTCAGATGACCATTGCAGAAGACTTTCACAGGTGAGATGGAAATTCATTTTCTAGTTTCATTTAGTGCACATGACGCTTTTTATCAACAGACTCAAGAGCAGATTGAAACTGACAAAATACTGTAAATTTAGTGTTATTTATACGCCAAAGACAAGTCGCACCCTGGGTCAAATGCCTATGACCAGCCTCTCCCATTTTCTCCCATTTTTGACTTCATCACCAAGGACCTTGTCGAGATCATCGAGCTACCCACCGGATCGGACCACACTGTAACCCCAGAGGCCAAATACGTTCCTCATGAGCCGAAGGAATGGCACCATGACCTGCAAAATGGACCAAAGCGAACAGATCTCAAGCCCCTCACAATTCATCAGCCGCAGGGTGCCTCATTTGCGGTTGACGAGAATCTCGTGAGGTGGCAAAAATGGAGATTTAGGGTTGGCTTCAACTGGCGAGAAGGCATGGTGTTGCATGATGTGACCTACGACGGACGCGAGCTGTTCCATCGTCTGAGTTTGAGCGAAATGTTTGTGCCGTACGGCGACCCTAGAACACCTTATTCGAGAAAGAGTGTTTTTGACGTAGGTGACATTGGAGCCGGCGTTGCTGCAAACAATTTGGCACTGGGGTGCGACTGTCTCGGACTTATCAAGGTAAAGCTTCTTTATACTAATTTACAGTACCGTGTCATTGACTCCAACCGATTGCTGACGCTAAAATTTGCCATAGTATTTCTCGTTTGTGATCAGTGATTCAAACGGCAACCCTGTCGAAAAGCCAAATGCAATTTGCATGCACGAGGTGGATGACGGTATTGGCTGGAAGCACACTGATAGCGTCTCGAAGCAGGTCTCGATTGTACGATCCCGAGTCCTTGTGTTGCAAACCATCATCACTGTCGGAAACTATGACTACATTTTCATGTGGCACCTTGACCAGGCTGCTGCAATTCACTACCGAATCCAAGCAACAGGGATTCTGTCCACGGTTCCGATCTCGCCCGGATCCACTGTGGCATGGGGAACAAACGTGAACGACGGTGTGATGGCTCCGTATCATCAGCACATCTTTTCATTGAGAATAGACCCTGCTCTTGATGGTGATAAGAATAGTTTTGTCGAGGAGGATTCTGTTGCCATGCCATTTGACGAGAACAACCCTGTCGGTGTAGGATACATCACCAAGAAAAAGGTTCTCTCTACTGCAGGAGTCTCCGAGGCTCAGCCAAACCGGGTCCACAAAATCATCAACCCATCCGTCATCAATAAAGTATCAGGTCTTCCAGTTGCGTATTCCATCCACAGTCCGCAGAAGCAGATGCTACTGGCCCATCCCCAGTCGTGGCACGGCAGACGAGCCAAGTATGCCTTGCACCCATACTGGGTGACTTCGTATAGAGATGGGGAGTTGTACGCAGCTGGTGACTACACTTACCAGTCGCTTCCGGAAAACGTGGAAGATGGTTCCAACACGCCAAGGAAAGGTGATCTCGGAACCTGGGCTGACCGTGGCGACAAGGTTGACGACGAGGACATTGTTGTGTGGCATTCAATCAGCTTGACCCACAACCCTCGACCGGAAGACTATCCTATTATGCCCTGTGAAACCATGGTGGTGAGCTTGAAGCCCAGTGGGTTCTTTGAACAAAACCCAGCATTGGATGTTCCTCAGAGCACCCAGCGAGCAAATCAAAGTGTGTTATACAATGATACCAGAAGTATAGGAAAAGACGACAAGTCGGTACCTTGTTGCACGCCCAAGCTTTGAGAATAAAGGCATGCATTAGAACCAAGTACCCAATTAGCTCAACCGCAATGATATCAATTATGCATACAGACAAGTTACCATTCACGCCCATGTTTCTGCCTGACTGTGCCACACTGCTCGTCTCAAGCCTTTGAACACCGACCATAGCACCTACCGGCTGCCCAGGTCAATACAGACTTCGGACACTCGGGGATACAAAAAAAACCCGCCAGCAATAATTCGTCAGATTTACACCCGATCTACGGGGTATTATTTCCCCCGACCACCCGCTCAACCAAGGGCGATCCCTCCCAGCGTCGTAATCGTGGGTGGCAGTGGGACTCTCGAATTGCTTGGCTTAGCCTATAGATCAGGATTCAAGGTTGTAATCAAAACCACAATTGGATGCCGTGCTGCAGCTCCTATCCGAAACAATAAGAAAATACTCCACAATTTCCGCAAGTCCGCGGAATATCCACTACAATGCGGGGAATCCGCAAAGTCCCCATCACAGAACGGATTTGAGTCAAACAAATCTCACAAATAACTAGAATCCATGCACTGCGGGTTTGACAATCTGCAAAAACCCGGCAAAGTTAAAGTGCCGGGTCTTCCCGTGATCCATTCGGATCATTCCCGTATCCATAATGCGGCAGTGGCGTGATATATGCAAGATACCGTATTAACTCAATGGATTCGGATTCCGACGTGGGTCTCAATAGCCCTGCCATTCTGCAATATCCCCACAATACCAAACTACAATAGGGAACAAATGACTCCTCCATCTGTGTACAGAAAATTGAATTAAATTCTATCATCCAATCGTATGGCTATCAAAAGCCAGATGTAAGCGAGGCAATAATCTTAGGTTTTAAACTAACTATATGAGGGATAAATCTGTGATCAAGTACGGGGCTCTAGACCCACACCAAAATCTGAATCCGTTGAGTTAATACGGTATTGAAATGCACTCGTTGCGGAGTTTACCAAGTCGGACACGATGCATGTGGACGAGTTGGGTTTCACCTGTATAAAATACTACATAATGATACGAAATTATGCGCAATGACAACATAATACTACATAATGATGCATAACACTATATAATAATGGATTTTGTTTGATCATTCTAAAACGCCACGAAGGCTCCATGCCGATCACAGCTTCCGTCCTGCTTCCCATATTATTATTTAAGACGTGACGCACGCCGCCTCTCCTAAACCATTCTTGAAAAAGTCCACTACCTTGTTTTTATTCATTATACTTTTAGCCCGAGACTTTTACATTTTATACCTAGTCGGGCCAATTATTTCCTTCAACGGCTCGGCCACGATGGCAGTCCTGACGGAATTTGGCATAAACGCCAACCTTCCACCACTACCTTGGTTGTTAGTCGGTATAGTACGTTGATTGAATATTTGGTTCAAAAAGCAGAATTTAAACATTTCGCAGTTCCTTTTATATCGAGTTTCCATCGTCATATGGAGACTCTTCTTCCATCCTTTAGCCCGATTCCCTGGGCCGAAATTATACGCGGCATCCTATATGCCATATCTTCTTCGAAATCAAATCCACGGCACTTTCGTCAAAGATATGGTAAAAGTGCACGAGATTTATGGACCAATTGTTCGAATCTCGCCTAATCAGCTTTCTATCGATGGTTCCATCGGGTGGCCGCAGGTCTTTGCTCGCCGACCACACCAGCCCGAATTCGAAAAGACAATCGAGGCTTACAACCTACCAAAGAGAGTTGGCATCTTTCCAACCTTCCGTGATGACCATAGGCGCCAGCGGCGGTTGATGGCCCATGCTTTCTCTGAGGCTGCCTTGTATGAGCAAGAAAGCTATCTGAAGCATTACGTCAACCTCCTTATCGAACGACTTCGCGAACAAGCTCATGCGGGAAATACTGTCGACATAAACAGATGGTATAATTATCTGACCTTCGATGTTATTGGCGAGTTGGCGTTTGGAGATCCTTTTCACTCCCTTGAAAATAGCAATTATCACCCATGGGTTGCTTTGATCTTTAGCAGCATCAGAGCTGGAGCAAAAGCAAGATTTTTCAAGCATTATCCATTTTTGCGCCCTTTTCTCTCTTTCATGGCTGGAAAAGACGACCTGAAAAATTTCCACGAGTCCAATGAACTAGCTCGAGTCAAGACTGAGAAGCGACTAGCTCTTGGAGACGACACCCGTAAAGATTTCATGACCTACATTCTCCGCAACAACAAAGATGGACGGGGAATGACCCATGAAGAAATTATTGTCAATGCACGAGCTTTGATAGTTGCGGGCAGCGAAACCACCGCAACGGCGTTATGTGGACTCACCTTCCATTTGATGCAAGAAAGGGGAGCATATGACCAGCTCATAAGTGAAATTCGAACAAGTTTCAAATCAGAGGGCGAAATCAACATGAAATCCACGGCATCGCTTCAGTACCTTCACGCTTGTCTAGAGGAAACGCTACGAATCTACCCGCCTGCCGCTGAGACGCCAGCCAGAGTCTCCCCTGGCGATGTTGTGGACGGCCAATACATTCCTAAAGGGGTAAGTCTTACTTGGTATTTACTCTCAAACTTTATACTAACAGTCCGTCTTCATAGACTTACGTGTCGGTTTACCAGTGGACAACCTCTCACTCACCGCGTAACTTCACCGATCCCGACCTTTTTAGGCCTCAGCGCTTTCTCCCTGCAACACACCCTCTTCATGATGCCCGATACGACTCGGACAACAAGGCAGCCTTCAAGCCATTTTCTGCTGGGGCCCGAGACTGCATTGGAAAAAATCTGGCGTATGCTGAGATGCGTCTAGTCATGGCTCGCATGCTTTGGAACTTTGACATTGAAATCGTGAGTGGGCAGCAGGATTGGATCTCCAAACAGAAAGTCTTTCTCGTCTACGATAAAGGGCCTCTGATGGTCAAGTTGGCAGCACGAGCCAGTATCTAAGGATATGTGGTCTTTTGACAAGACAACTAATACTGGCCAGAACCGAATCATGTTGATGAGTTAGTATCAGACTCTGTAGCAATTCATTTGATTTAACTATACACTGCTGATTCCGAAGGAAATTTCGCCTGAAGGCCTTTATTCCCGGAGGTTGTGTGGGTCCCTTTGGAGTGGTAGCGTAGCATCAGTGCAGCCAGCCAAGTAAGCACTAAAATCATGCCTCCCATTCGCACCATGATTGGTGCTTGTTATTTATTTGCTTCACTTTATTCAAAAAATGAAAAGGGGATTTTTTTCTACGCCCACCCCAAGAAAAACAAAAAAAGAATGAAATACTGCCTTTAGACAGATGGCGACTCTCCCGCCGGGAATTGAACCCGGGTCTCAAGCGTGACAAGCTTGCATACTGACCACTATACTACGGAAGATGGGTGGTTGTGATCAACCACGGTAGTACCGGAATTCGATGTCCGAGCCAGTGGAAATGATGCCTATAACTTATTCCAGCCGGGCGTAGAGACAACCCAGCGCAGCTCCACCAAAAAAAACGATTAGTAACTCAACTCTCTTTCGCCAGAGTTCAACTACGTTATGGCTAGCAGGAATTTGTGAGAAAGCATTCATGATTCACTGGTTTTTGTCCCTCTCCTATATGCAAAAAAAAGTCCCTTGAATAAAATCATATGGTTCAGTCCTTTCTCATTCTATCAAGAGTGGAGTGGGGGGGTACATGGTTCATCGCTACTACTACTATCTGGGTTCAAGGCGCCTCGTATTAGTTGTTCCAGCGTGTGAGACCAGCCAAAACATTCTCCCGCCAATACGACATGCCGGCCACAGTTGCTCCAGGACCCAGGACTATGTTTGACGCCAGGATGCAAAGCGTAGCTTTAGACGATTGAGTCGTGGTAATAAACCCCTTTGATCGCAGATTCCACGGTCCAACACCCAATGTAAGCATCAAGCATGAGAAAGCAAACATGAGGTTGTCGTGTTTTGCCAACCCAAGAGCTGACAGGCTTGGGCAATCCTGATAAGAAAACAAATCCGCCAAGCTCTTGAAGGTCACGGCCTGTGCGATATGGGCAACAGCCGATAACAAGAACACCGAGATGTATACCAACTTGAGAACTGGCAGGTCTACCTTGGACAACATTCCTTGGTATGTCTCCCTATCCTTTTTGTATACAGCCGCCTGGACTTCCGAGGTTTGTTCCCTGAATAATTGAAAGTTTACTGTAGCGCCCCTGGCAACCGCAAAACAAAGGCTTGGGGCGAGACGCCAAGCGAGAGTGGTATACCAAGTTGGTGAACTTAGCACCATGGCCGTCGGAATAATATAGCACATTGAAATGATGGGCAGTACCAATTTAGCTGCCTTCAATGGAACTGATCTGCCAAATAGGCTGGGAGGTGCGAATATAGCCAGGATGCAACATACTGGAGCAATCATCCCGGGGCCCATGAGGCTGTTCGAAATGAAGAAGATCAAAACACTATATTTTTATACATTAGTCTGCGTTGGACAGAAATTCCGTATTGACATAAAACTCACAGTGCTAGGGACACTAGTATGTTCCCGCATCGATTAACCTCCAGTAGGGAAACTGCCATCAGAGAAATCATGTTGGCGCAAAATGCGAGAGCCGGTACTCTGGAGGTATTTCCAGCCAGATCAGTCGTGTCGCTGGGGATCAAGCTACTTGCCAAGGACTCTCTCTGTAGGAATATAGATGCAGAACCTAGCATGACGAGGTACCCCATAAAAGCAAGCATTTGGTTGTTGCCTACTTCAATTGGTCTCGCCGGTAGCTCATCATCGTATGGAAGTGCCCGTGGTCGTGGTGGCATGTCAACGTTTTCTAGCTTCTGCCCCCCGACAATGAATTCAATCCCTTGTCCTAGTACACCCAATGTTCCCGATACAGGCATGAGAACATGAGTAACGAATCTCGAAATCAGAGTGCGTTGTGTAAGTAATCTTTGTAGCTGGTGACCTTGATTTACAATGGCCTTTGCTCGATCCTTTAAATCACAAAGCAGATTAGCCTCGCATTCAACGCATTGAGACCAAATATTTTGTTTCAACTCACATAGCGGTGTTTATGCACCTGCGCCAGGACCTCTTCAATCTGGCTAGTTGATGGACCGTTTGGGCTATTCTTGAGGCAGCGCACAAGGGCATTGACTAAAATAGCCCCCGACTCGATAGCGCCATTTCCACCTTGGCCTGTCACAGGATCAACCTGCAGTCAACGTCAGTGTATATGCTCCATACATTCCAATCAGAAGGTTTTTCCGGGTGCAAAGTCTTCCATTGGAAAGATCTGAAAGAGCTTACCTTGTGTGCTGAATCCCCCATGGTAATGATGTTTTTATAATGCCATTTTGTGAAAACATATTCTTGAAGAGGCACCAACGCTGTTTTGATGCGTTTTTCATAGAGGTCCTTGACCGTAATGTTGTCCAATAATTGGTCGTCCCCATACTTTGCCACCAGCTCAGCCTCATCCTCTTTTGTATATCTGCTGACTTAGTTTCTCTTTTTTTGAAATTGTTCAAGGTACAAACATACCTTGGGATATCACGTCCATAAATCGTGTTTGGCAAATCTTCGAAGAGGAACCAGAATAGGCGATTCTTTGGTGCAGCCACGAGGAGGTAGCTGTGACCTTTGAAGAAGAGATTCTGTTGAGTGCTAGCAGGATATTGAGATGGGCGCTCCGAGATGGCGAAAATGCATCTTGTTGAGACTGGCACTTGGGACATCTCATCAGGTGGAAAGTATCCAGAGGGAGCAAGTCTCCACATCTCTGATCGGATTTGGCTGTGGATACCGTCAGCTCCCACTAAGATATTGCCACTGTAAACGCTGCCATCCTCTGTTTTTGCGTGAGCAACAAATCCGTCACTATCGATGGATACAACTCTTTTGCCCGTGAGAACCTTGGTTTTCTGCTTCAAATTCTTATACAGTACTTCCAAGAGCATCTGTCTGTCAGCCCAAACCATCGGATATCCCAGTCTGTCGAAACATCAGTAATTAAACGTGGGGAATGGACAATGTTGTATTACTCTTTTTCCAACATTTCAACCAAGTCATGTTGGTAGCCGATGACCTTTCCGTCGGACTGGCGGTAATAGCCTTGATGGTAAAGCTCGTCTGCTTTTGCCCGAAACGCCTCGTAGCATCCCAGCTGATCAAGGATCCTGAGACCATTTGGAAACAAACCAATACTGGCGCCAACTTGAGGAGCTATTTTCGGGTAGGCTTCCAGCACCAGAAAGTCAATTCCGATTTTTTCCAGCATATTGGCGAGAGCCAAGCCAGTTACGCTCCCGCCTACTATGAGAACTTTGAATGTCATATTGAATCGCAAATTCTATTTGTTAAAATGAAAATAAGGAAAAGAAAAGGTGCCGGTTTTTTTGGAGGAGGGAGATTGCCAATGTGCGTGAGTGACTGATCGAAGACGGTGTTTTTGCAATGGACTCAATCAAGCATTTATACCAGAGGTAGATCTCTGCAGAGTTCAATATTCGCTATCTAAATAATCATATCCAAGACAAATGGACCCTGATCCTTAGGGGGCGTTCGTAGTCCAGGGATGACCGGCCGAATTCGTGCATCCTGGCGTGTGTATCAACGGGATGTGGGTGGCGACGGTAATCCATTTTCATTCGCATTCGCATTTAGGATCCGTAAATATTCAGCAATCTGATAGGTATTCTTCTTCTTGCACTAACCATAAGGAGAAATAGTTGACACTATGGATCCGGTCCGTGCCGCCTTGTCCAAAGTTATCTTGTGTGAATTTGTCGAGTCTCCAAGGTAATACGGGGTCTCGGAGAGCAGGAGCTATCCGTGTCTCAGATAAAATTGCTTAACGATGGTTTATCTGTCGTCGGGCTATTCAAGAGCCCGCAGCCTCCGACCCACTTGGCGACGCTACGAGAGATTCACGACAAAAAGGATGGGACAAATCTAGACAAAAAAGCGCACAGAGGAAATCAAGATGGTTGGGTTCTGAATCTAGTACATACCAAGATAACTAGTAAGTATATTAAGCTTTCGGTTACTTGCTATGACCCACATCGCTGCAGTGTCCTTCACCTTGCCTCAATAATGACGTCCTCACAAGCACCTTCGTAGATACCGAGTTCAGAAGTGATTATTAGTTCTCGGTTCAAGTGAAAGGGTTTAAACTGGATTCAAAGTGTCAGAAACTTGATCTTCCAAACAGTAATCATGTACAAAGGGCCAGTTTACAGTTAGCCGAGGCATTTAGCAAGAGCATGTGCATGGATCAACCCCAATTGCACAAACAAGGGTGCTTGTCAATACACAAACGTACTACAAACTAATGCCAGTTGAGTTACGGAAGAGCCATTCGGAACACCCTAGTACAAGCCCCATGCGTCACTTAAAGCGAAGCTCATCTTGCTACCTATGCACAGTATGACAGTCGAGTGATAGAGACTGATAGAAGAATGAGTTGCGAGCTGTCTACCTACTATTTAATCAATAACCCTAAACCCGAACGTAACTAAGCTGTAGAATTCTACTAGAATATAACCGTAAGCTTCTTCCATTGAACCGCAGCGGGCTTCCGCTAACAGTCTAGAAACCGGAGTCCGCGGACTCCAGCCGTAAATCAAGGAGTTTCTTTGTCCTCCAATGCGAGCCAAGACCCCGACCCAAAATTTAGGGTTTGGCAAAACGCTAGTATGTTTTCTAGAGCAAGGACTTTGTGTTTTTCGTATGATGAAGCCGCAGATTGGACTTCCCAAGCGGTAACGTATAGTTTAGCCCTAGAGGGCTGAGTATCACGACGCCTAAACACGACGACGAAAACTTGCCTACCCCCATACAGCTCTTTCGCCAATGTACTTCTCTCTCTCCTTGTGCCTCGACAAGTTTGGCGACAATCTATCCATGCTCAATTGATGGTGGTCAAATTCGATGCACGAATGTAAATATCTTTACGACTTGGCATTTCATGATATTTTGTAGTATTTCACGATAATACACATTTACAGTCATCTTTCAGACTCGGTCATACATAATCGGCCCACATATGGCATGGACAGGGCAGAAAGATTAGCAATTTTGAAACAATGATGAGCGAAACTTTCCAAATTTGGTAGATTATTTTTTCCCTTGATCCCATTAACCCACACGATGACGGGGAAAAACCCACGCACATTTGAAGTGGCCAGGTGGAGAAGCAGGGGTTCTATAAATTGCCGAGAAGAATCTGCCTCATTCCCCAATACAGGGAAGAAGAACCAATCGCAATCTAGTGATCGACAGCAGGATACAGCTGAACGGCAGAAGGGTCCGTTTACCTCTGCTCGCATTACGCTGTGTTGTTATCGAGCAGCATGGATAACATTAAATGAATGTACAAAGTTGTGTACAGAAATTATGAATTGTGCACCAACCTGTAAAGGTTGAAACGCGGTGTGGATGCCCTTTTTTGCTTTTTGTGCACAAGTAAATTCCTTTCATTAGCCAGTCACGCGTCTTCCATAATTTTATGGAGTCCACTCGAGTTTATACGAGATATTGATGAGCGTCCGTTGGCACTGTGGAGGCAGTCCCGTCAAAGTACATGCTCCTTCTTCCCTTAGACCAATAGCACAGAGATTTGAATGCCACTCTCCTTGCTTTCGCATATTGCACTGTTGGCATGACATTTTTCTTAGCTGCAAAACTCAGTACAGTTGCGAGCGCTCATGCCTGCAAATGCCGGGCGGGTGAGACGGCCGTCCAGTACGTAAACCACAACATGAACACGCCCTAAAATACGAAAACGGGTGCGATATACGTACAGCATCTGCCTGAAAATTGAGAATGATGAATTATAGTTGAATGTGAATGAGTTTTATACATGAAAGATTGGCTTGAAAGGGACAATTAAATATCCAACTGGTTACCCTATATTAGGTCGGTCGCAAAATTTTGGCGGATTATCTCTGATGAAACTTTTATGGCTATTTAATATACTATATCCTATGATAAAAAATATGGCTAGTCATCAGAGTATATCAGGTCATTTGTTCTTTTCGTGGACTCAGCATACAAGTCGTGACATGCTAACTCCATACTCAACTTCTTAAAAATATTACGCTTAATCAAGGTAAATGGATTAAAATATGCTGAAGTTAAAGACGATGTTGTTTTGTACGATTATGAATTAGAACATAGCTTGAACATAGTTTCTTTTGTCCTTCGCTCTAGCAATATGCATCACTCATTCCCAGCTCTCTGTATCATTCATTATTTAGCAGATCTTTCCTGTTCAGCATGCCACCATGTACATCTACCCCATTTCGTGTCAGAGCGACAATTTAATGGTCAAGATTTGCTTTGATATAGAAGCGAGGTTGGAAATTTACAGGTCGGAGCATCGCGATGTTCCATCTGGTGGCGTTTTCATCTCGGCGTGATTCCGTACAGTGCATTCACTCGGACAAGGATTTTTAGGTGATTTTTACCACCATTGAACCAAGGTGCAAAGGGAACACGAATCACGGGTCCTATTCCCAGCCAGTTGATAATATAATCCAAAGCTCTTAGCACGGTTTGATGTCTGTGGGCTTGCCGCGTCATCTCTTATTTAAAAATGCGGACGAATTGGCGCTACGCAGTGTCTAGCGCGAGAACACGGCAATAGCAGTTCCGTGACGGGGATTGCATCGGCGACTCCACAAATGCTTGATCAGGTCTGTCCTGGCCATGCATTGCATGTAATGCCCACTGCTTTAATGTATGTGATCCTACTGTGTTGATTTAGATCGTGCAAATCCACTTTTGGATGTTCCATCTCTTATTCCGGCTTCTATAGCATGCTGCAGTTGGGAATTATTTTTGGCAGGATTGTTACGCGTGTACAACGTGGACCAGCGTTGGCCCGGGCCAGATCGACGATCTTAGCACCGACACCTTCTGACAATGACACCGGCCACCAGACTTGATCCTGCGTGGCGCAAGGGCCGGACAAGTTGACGTGCCTGAAAACAATTGCTTGAGGCGAACCGACGACCGCACCCTGACACAAGCTAGCTTCAGCTCGTCGCAAACACGTCCTGCGTTTATGGGGAAGCCAAAACAAGGCTAAGCTAATCCTGGCCGCGGATGGAACTGACAGTTGGTCCAATATTTTTGGAACATGTCAATGCTCAGATGTGATGAAACAGTGGCGTTTTTGACCACAACGAGCAGACGAGATGATAGAGGACGCTAGAAATAACAGAAACAGCGAGCTGTTTGTTGGGAATTTTCAATGCACATTCTCGTGCTGGTGAGTCCTGAAGGCACAACCAAGGCAAACAGACATTTTAGGTATCCCTGACAAGCTTCAATTGATTCTCCGCCGTGGGCTATCGGATCCGGATCGTGATGCCGAGCGGCTGAGTCGGATCATTTTAGACCCACTGTTGGAGTAGATCTCCCGCATGGTCTCCCTAATTAACGGGCTGAAGTGTTGCGTACCACGCTTTCATGGCCCGATTTGGCGATGGGGACAACGGTGGCGCCGATACCACCGTCACCGTACCTGAATGTAGTCCCTGTCCCCTGAGGCTAGTCGTTGTGGGGTGAGTCTGACTTAACAACTTCGTTTTAGATGCTTGTTTTAGATCGACACATGGGCCAGTGTCATCGTAAAGACCGAGAAAAGATGGCTAGCGACCGCATTGTGATTGATATATAATCTCATCAGCGTCCACGTCCAAATACTGTTATTCTCATCATTCCTCATTCGCTCCAACTACATAGTCCTTTCCTATTTATCTCTTCTTCTTCCTTTTCTTCATCTTCTTCTTCCCTAGCATTGACCAAATCTCTCGTTACAATCAAGTCAAAATGCCTGTTCCCAGGTCTCTCGTTTACAGCGTTGCTGCCGCTGCCTTCTCTTTACAAGGCGTTGCGGCCTCTCCGTGTGGCCAAGAGGGCCCTTACTCACTTCTCTCTTCTGCTGGAGAGGCTGGTGCCGTCGTACCCACCTCTACCTCCGAGGCCTATGGTGTCCCCACCAACAAGGCTGGCGGATCTTATAACCTTCCTACTACAGCTGTATCAGTTGTCCATGTACCCACCACAACCGCCGTGAGTGTATACACATCTGGCGGCAGCAGCAGTGGTACCAGTAACGGCAACGGCAGCGGCTCTGGTTCCGGCTCCTATGGATCCGGCTCGTCAGGCTCAGGTAGCCAAAACGGTTCTGGATCATCCTCTTCTGGATCAGGATCCTCTGGCTCGTCTGGCTCTGGTAGTCATAGTGGCTCTGGAAGTCACAGTGGCTCCAGTTCTGGCTCAGACTCCAGCTCCTCGGGTTCGGGCTCAGATTCCTATGGTTCTGGGTCATCAGGCTCGGGCTCTGTTTCTGTCAGTCACACTGTCTCTAGCTCCAGCTCCAGCTACACCAACTCCTACGGCTCTGAATCCTCTGGCTCAGAGTCTGGTAGCCACTCAAGTTCAGGCTTGGGCTCGTATGGCTCTGGTTCGTCTGGTTCTGAATCTGGCTCTGGCTCTGGATCTGGATCCAAATCGTCGGGTTCTGGCTCTGGACACTCCAGCTCAGGTTCCTCCTCTGGTTCCTCCTCTGGTTCCTCTGGGTCAGGCTCGTCCGGATACGGCTCCTCTGGCGCTGTGACTGGTAGCCAAACTACTTCAAGCTATGTCTCCAGTTCTACTGGTTCTTCGGGTTCAGGTAGTCACAGCGGCTCCGGTTCCTCTAGTTCCGGCTCAACGTCTGGTAACAGCGGCTCCGGATCAGGTTCATATGGTTCTGGATCTTCTGGATCTTATGGTTCGGGAAGCAACACAGGATCCGGATCTGGTTACTCTGGTTCTGGCTCAGGCTCTTCTGGTGCTGTTTCTGCTAGCAACACCATTTCAAGCTCTGTCTCTAGACACACTGGCACAGGTTCTGGCACCAGCTCGGGCACCGGCTCTTATGGCTCTGGATCATCCAGTTCTGGCTCATCAGGCTCTGGCTCAGGCTCTAGTTCTGGATCTTATGGTTCAGGCTCCTCCGGTTCCGGATCAAGCTCTGGCTCTTCTGGTTCCACTGGGTCGGGTTCTGAATCCTCTGGCGCTGTCACCGGCAGCCACACTGTATCCAGCTCCGGCTCAAGCTCAACTGGTGCTGGTTCGTCTGGTTCCGGATCTGGCAGCCACAGCGGTTCTGGTTCTAGCTCATCAGGTTCCGGTAGCCACTCAAGCTCGGGCTCGGGATCTTACGGCTCTGGTTCGTCTGGATCTGAATCGTCAGGTTCTGGTTCTGGCTCTGGTTCTGGCTCTTCTGGCTCGGGAACTGGATCATCTGGTGCGGTTAGTGGTAGCTACACCGCCTCTAGCTCTGGTTCAAGCTCCACCGGTTCTGGGTCATCAATCTCTGGCTCCGGTTCCTATGGCTCCGGATCTTCAGGCTCCTCTGGTTCCAGCAACCACAATGGCTCGGGTTCGGGCTCTTCTGGTGCTGCCATTGGTAGTCACACTGTGTCAAGCTCTGTCTCAAGTTCCACAGGCTCGGGCTCGGGCTCTGGTAGCTCCGCTGGCTCTGGATCGTCAAGCTCAGGCTCTGGTTCCTATGGATCTGGGTCCTCCGGCTCCTCCGGCTCTAGCTCTTCTGGCTCGGACTCGGGATCATATGGATCTGGCTCTGGCTCTTCCAGTGCCGTCACCGGTAGCCATACCGTGTCCAGTTCCGGCTCAAGGTCCACAGGCTCTATATCTGGCTCCGGATCATCTGGCTCCGGATCAGGATCCGGTTCTTATGGATCTGGCTCATCTATCTCCAGCTCTTCTAGCTCTGGCACTCACACCAGCTCTGGCGCTAGCTCCAGCTCTACTGGTACTAGCTCTTCTAGCTCTGGTAGCGGCGGCTCTAGCTCCTCTAGCTCTGCAAGCAGCAGCGGAGACTGTGTCTCTAACGGTAGCTTTGATACCGCGACTGGTGGTCACTATGGAACTGGCTGGACCTTTGGCGGAGACTGCGAAGTCACTTCTTCTTCCAGCCTCCTGAGTGCCTTCACTGGTAGCCATTTCCTCGATATGTGCTACTCTAAGACTCTTGGAGCTCCCGTTGCTTACACCACGCTTACTGGTATTGAAGCTGGCAAGTCCTACAAGCTGAACTACTATGCTCGACTTGGATTCGACATTGCTTCCCTTTTCAATACCTGCAAGCTTGAGGTTACGGTTGGGGCCAAGGTTATTGACTCCCTCGAGCTTAAGGAGTCCCTGACTTCGTGGGGTCTCAAGACGTCTGAAAGCTTCTCTCTGTCGGCTAGCACCGAGGCTCAGCTCAAGCTTAACCTCAGCTGCGACACTGGTTGCTTCGGTGTCCACGCCTACATTGATGATGTGGCCACTGTCGAAGTTGATGGTACTGCCTCTATCACCATCTAGATACTGTAGCTATTAGGAAAGGGTTTTGGTGGTATCAAGTGTGCGGAAACACTTATGAAAAACTCCTTGCATTGGACTTTTTTTTGTACTGGTTTGCAATGCACCTAGATTGCTTCGCAAAAACAGTATTCGCTCCTTGGTTTAATCTCTAATAAAGCTTTTTTACGTGGTAATAATTGCGGCGACTTTTACGTGAAATATCTGGCCGTATGTGTCTACGCTGCCTTTTCAAGGCAATGAGGTTTGCTAAACAAGATCGTGCGTTCTGAAATTGTAGATTTATGAGGGGAGAACGAAAGAATTACATCTTCGTTGATTTACGCATAGCTAGCTACTATTCGTGATATCCAGTAAGCTGTCGCGTTTATTTGCGTTTTGTCGAAGGAAAGAGACTCACGCCTATCACTATGCAGTAGCATAGAGCGATGTACATAGTTGTCAAAACCATTGCTCATAAATGAACTACATGGATAATACAATTCGATCATGTTTTTGCAGCGACTATCCACGGAACCATATATTTATCAATGAAATTCTGTAACGTGTAAGAGATCTTGGATTTTTTATGTGGTTGTGATACGTGAATCACGTTGCATGCAGTTCATTGAAACACCAAATCAACATGTGAGACTCTCACTCAATTCAACTAGGAGCTAGTGTATAGATTTTATAACATTCCCCTGGATCGCAAAACGCAAGACTTGCTACCGTCCTCGTTGGTTATGCATTGCTGAGTTCGCCATCAGGTTGGCTGCAAAAAACAGACATATGATTGCGGGCATAAACTTACTGGTATGGCACTGCATTTGGTAAACCCATTTTCATCAATAAAACACTGTCGTTTATCTAATGCCGTTGATGACGTTGGTGCAGTGTCGGCAAGGACTGCAAAGATGATGCACAGTGTAAAGAGGGCTTTCATTTTTGAGAGTTTTGCAAATATTGCGGTAAAATGTAACAATTCACTTTTCCGCAATATATTTAATTTCAGAAGTTGATTATTGCTCGTAACTGGTGTGCAAAGAATGGTCTATTTATGATAGATACCATTGGTAATCTCCGCACGGGATTCGACAGGAATGGTGCGGGGATGGGTTGGTCTTTGGAATGGATGATAAACAGACCCAACAATTTAGATTAATGTGAGCGAATGAAATAAAATATATAAAATTAAATGTTTAAGTTAGAAGTTAATGCATAGAGATCTGAGTCGTGGGGTTGAATGACTCGAATTAAGATATAGCTCGATGATGTGCGATATTTCTAACTTTAATGACTGGACTAAATTTAAGCCTTGGGAAATTTAAGTCTTTTCCTGACGATTTATGATTTTAATCGGGTGAGATTATCCCGGCCATATAATATCTGGTACCATTAATGTAACACAGGATTGTTGAAAAATTGCTTGACTTTTAACTTGCAATTGATAAAGATTATCCTGTTACCATGTTCTATGGAACAACATTATGGTATTGTTATTGGACTTGCTAGCTCTGTGAGACATAATGAATCTTTTTATTTGGCTAGACATATCTCAATCATATAGATCCTGCTTATCAAAGAGAATTTCATTTTGACGTACTTGGGTGGAATGACTCCGTCTACCAGCAGCTACACTTTGTTGCCGAATTGATTGCAGCAATGGTGAGACGAAAACTTGGACTAAAACTGCCATTTAGATTGTCCGTCGAGACCACTCCTATAATTCGTTGATGATTGTAAAGCCAAGCGATAGAGATGAAGGCGGGCAACTTGTAGATTTAATATGAAGAAAAGCCCGAGAGCGAGCACTGGAAGCCGCAAAACATTTGCCACAAGGTTGATAAAGGCGGAGATTGTTTATATATAGCTGATTTGAATCAGCTAGAACTCCGTTTCGGGGTGAGAAGCGTGTATGCCGGGATGAGAATGTTACTGTCAGACGAATGCAGTCGAATATGAAGACACTGGTCACAGGATTCCAGCCGATGAGGCTCAAATTAGCCAGTTGACACCGTCCACTCTTTAGATAACAATGCATCTAAATTATGTGATTTTTGGCAATGTGATCAAATACTTGTTCTCCACCATGCACTATTGTGGAGTAGCACGGCATGATACTAAGTGCGGTATTTCTCGGGCCGTACAGTGAGCCGCATTTGCTAGTAACAATACCCTTCCTTCTTATTTGGCATTTCATTGTCTAGCTCCGCATCCTTGGGCCACTTGTGGTAATTCATCCCTCTGCGGGTCCCGGGCTACCGAAAAAAGGCAAAACCCCTACACCGGTCAGGCTGTGGTTGCCAGCCGTATTAGGCCATCATGCAAGCCCTAGCCTGATTAGGGACTGGGTTAATGGCCGATACGGCACCAAATTGAAAATAGTGGAAAGCAAGCACACTTGCCAGGATTATCAGTTTCGGTGCGTAACTGCGGACGATTTTGATTTCAACCAGGAGGCCGACTATCCAACCCTGACTAAGATAATCTCCCGCGACTCATTCATTGGTGCCGCCAATGTGTTGGAAGAAGGCTTAAAACTGTGGCACCCACTTGTCATGCGTCGCACCTGGCGCGATTCATTTGTGCAAATAATAAATGCATCAATCATCTCTGTTCAGGCTCGCCCTCGGCGATGCCGACCTGGCGAGCCCCACGGAGGGTTTCAATCAGTGCTAGAAACCCGGGTGTGCGTCTCACCATCTGCAAACAGACTCACCGGTCCAGCCTTGTCAGCGCCATCCTTGCTTTTACCAATACTACGCATCCTCTACCAAGCATAAAAGTGCACTTCAACACGTCATGCTCGCAGATGTTGGGAAGAAGCTATTCGCTACGTGTAGCCCCACTCGCTTGACCGAGTTGTGATTGCCCCTCAGATGAGGCTCTGCGGAAAAACACCCTTGTCAAGGAGTCATTCACGAGGAAAGACTGGTCAGAAGCTCGGTAGGAATGTCGGGTTATCCAGTCTTCGTACCACACTTCGCAGTTGATATTGGACATGGGCTCAGCAGCATGGCCAATTAAGTTGGCCGTCACTTCAATGTAACATTACGGAGGAGGAGTTTCTGGCATGATTCCTCCCTGCCTATGCATCGCTCTCGGCCGATTCCAATGATTTTTAGAGACAAAAAATCGCCGAACCCTCGGATGGACCAATTCTCTTAACCCACACTCCACCTTCTCATGTTACGTTCCCCGCAGTGTAACGTTTTGGACCAACAATAGTATCCATGTAAATAGTACGGGTAGACTTGCTACATTCGGCAAATCTTTACTTTTTCATTTTAGTCACTCAAGAATATTGTAACGAGCCTTCTACCACTAGGCATTGCTCTTGTGATGAAAGTATTGTTCTTTGTCAAGTCCAGCAAGAAGGAAATTAGCTAGTAGATGTGCCTGAAGACTCTACGTCATAGGTGGAGGCTCATAGTACCGACCTAAGATATGTTCTGACAAATGACAATAACAAAATTTATGGAATTTTATTCCAATTCATCCAGTAATTGATCAGGTGATTGAGGCTCTGCGTTGAGGCTCAAAACTAATCCATCGCACAGCCCCCCCGTCACGGTTATCTGATTGCTCCTTGAACAACCTATCATGATTGACCTGGTTAGAAAAACCAAAGAATGTTGTAATTTCTGAGAGCTCAACAGTCGTGCTAAGCCTTTGGCGTTTCAACGCATTAGGATGTCACAGGGTATGGACAAGAGGTTGAGTATAGGCCCCACAACACTTGAAAACTGCATTGGGTTTTTCTTGTCAACATGTCATAGGGTTGACAGATGAGGAAGCTGGCTAGCATCAAGGCCTTGCTAAAAACTGATCCACCACTGTTATTCGATGTTGATGACAGGTTGGTGTGTTTCAGAGCCCCTCGCACCCTAGACGTCATCCCATGATCCCCCCATCTGTGAGCGGCAATTGAAGCTATCCAATCATTAGGGGGGAACAGAGCTTGAAAGTGCAATACAAAATTGTTCAAGGGGCGAGCTCGTGACTTGAGGAGGCTCTGCTGGCCGGAGCCATGATCTATCACGCTTGTGTGAGTTGGTCTCGCAGTCGTGAGGAGGAGAACATGGCTATAAAGGGTCACAACATCGCAGCATCAAGGAATAATCAAGCAGAAAAGCATCAGATATCACAGAAAACATCTACTACAACAAAAAAACATTTTCCATAACCTTCAAACCAATTCGATCAACATGGCTACCATCGAACCCACCACTCCTGTCTCCTACCTTCACCAGGGACTCAGAGGCAAATATCTTTTGCAGGAAAAGGCCTTCACCTATACTGAAGGCAAGTCTGCAGATATTGACTGGATTCCAAACTATGAAAAATACATGAAGCGGCTTCAAGCTCGAAGTGGTCTGCACAAGACCCATACTCAAGTCCCCAAGGGCTGGCCCGAGTCTCTCGACTCCCCCCTTGCTTGGACCTCGGATAGTTTTTCAAACGAAGCGGATCTGTACTTTAATCTCAATGAAATCCAAAAGAAAGAAGTCTACGATGCTGTAAAGTTTTTTAAGGGTGAGGATTCATTTCATCATGTCATACGTGGGAAGGATTGCGATATTGACAACACGCACACAGGTCTCGGTATTCATATTCGCGACATTAACCGAGACAACTTCCCGTTGCCAACATTGGCTGCTCATTTGGATCAAATGGCCAATGACTTGCACAATGGCAAAGGTTTTGTCATTATCCGCGGCCTGGACTTATCCTCTGCTCCAGATGATGACAATAGCATCGCCTTCTTGGGGCTGTCAACTTACATGGCACCCCAATTTGGTCGGCAAGATCAGGCCGGAAGCATGATCGGTAAGATTATAACCTAAAAGTGTTTGCTCAGGAAATCAGCTAAACATTTCAGTCCATATTTTGGATGCCAACAACTGCAAGGTACCTAAAGATATGCGACAGTCTGTCTACAGCAATATTGCTCAGGTATGCCACCCTTTGCAGAAACTTCTCACACTTCGGAGTAACTAAATGCTACTTCAGCCTTTCCACAATGATGTATTCTGCGAAATCTTGGCTTTGCAGACCAAGAGTTGCGCCAGTAGTGGCGGGAACAGCATCATTGCCCCGGTATGGACTGTCTACAATGAGATTGCAGCCACGAGGCCCGATGTAATCCATACCCTGGCATCGCCTGATTGGACTTTCGACACGTGAGTGTACCTCAACTTAGCATGAATCTAATACATAAGAAAGCATGATGAAGCTGACACTGTGTGCTCTGGTCTCAGATTTGGTCGCGACCCGGCTTATCACCAACGACCTCTGCTGTACTGTGAAGATGGCAAGATTATCATGAACTTTTCGCGTCGAATCTTGACTGGATCCTCTACTTCCCCTCGAACTCCAGGCATCCCACCAATGACAGAAGCTCAGGCTGAGGCTTTGGATATGGTGCATTTCACCGCGCTCAAGCACCAGCTTTCCTTTCGAATGCAAGAGGGCGACATTCGTTTTATCAACAATCATGCCGTCCTTCATGCCCGAGATGCTTTTGATGATGATGATCAGGCTCAGCGCCACCTGGTTCGTCTGTGGCTTCGAAACCCTGGCATGGCCTGGAAAATGCCCCAGGGTCTCCAAATGCCCTGGGACCGTGTCTATGAGGATCTTGAACACAGCGATGATGATGAAAGCTGGCCTCTCCAGCCAGTCATTACTGAAGAGCGCCTTATGAACCGCCAGGCATCTTGCGGACAGGGTTAAATATTGTGTCTGAAAGTAGATCTGGGATGGTAGATTGAGGTTTCTTAGAAGGGCACCTCTTGAAAGGATCGTATCAGTGCCGGAATGTTAACTTTCTAACTAGAGTCACTCATTTATATTTACTATTTATTTAATTTCATGTAGTATTTATGCTTCATTTTGGTCATAAAAAACTCCTCGCTCATTGAGATGATTCAAGCCTACTTGCAACGTTTTTCGCTAGGAGTGTCTATTTTTGGACTATATGCACAAGGAAAAATAGATTGATCTGTCATTAAATAAACAGTGGGCTGCAACAAAAATGTTCTGTTGATTGTGACATAGGATGCTCCTCGGTTTACCAGGTCCAGCTTGCGCTTACAGTTTAAACGAGAATAAACAAAGACCGAATTAAAATCAATACCCTTGGTCTACTAAAAAAATAAACCCCAACTTCCCAAATTTAGATACATCATAACAAATTTTTGAAGGGGTCTTGCGAGTCTAGATTTCCCGTAAACAGCCTCGACACAAGATGTAACTCGGCATCATAGGAAACGGAGGTTTCGAGGTTCTTCAACTCGTCGGCTTTGGAGGCATTAGACTATTTTCAAACTTTCATGTTGGTGTGATCATATGTAACTTACCTTGCTGGGCTATATAATGAGCCATATCTTTGATGTACTCTTTCTGGTTCTCAGTGAAAGGGGCAAATTCGTCGGATTTTTCGTCCGTGTTGTAAGCCTGGAATGGCACATGGCCCTTGCAACAATACTTGAAGTGTATAAGTAAGGTTTTGGCGCCGGCGTGATATTCTTTTATCAACTTTTCGTCCGAAAAATAACTCTAAGAGGATATATTAGCAATTCATGCCCTTCAAAGGGGTTTTTTTTTTCTCTTTTTCTTTTGGCTAGTTTACCTGTAGCCTGTTCTCTATGGCAAAATTCCGGTCATGAGCAATGGCAGCTTCATAATTGTGCAACATTAGGAATGTGCAAAGGAAAATGATGAACCAGTTCTCCCGTTTGTTTGCTACTACTAATCTTTGTAGTCTCTTTTCAATCTCCCCCTTTAAGGGTTTGAGGATTCTCTTGATGATGATTTGATCCAGTTGGTGGTCCATAACTGGACTGATTGGAACAGAGTCAGGAACTTGGTCGCCATGATCACGGGCGCGGTCGAGTGTCTGTGCTGCAGGGACCTCCCATGGCTTTTCAATGAATCTCGTTGCAACCCAAAGGCGGAGGGTGTCCTTTAAAAGATTGACATCTGTTATTCCCTAGTAACAGAATGTAAGTAAATAACCGAGACTAATTGCAGATAGAGTAATACCTCGGGTTCATTGATACTTGAAAGAATCATCATGAAAGTTCTTTTGAGAATCGGTGACTTCTTCGAGAATGCATCAACATATAACTTGGTGGCATCGTCAATGTGGCGTTGCAACTCGTTAATTGCTCCTAGCCGAGATGCGATGGCATAAGGTGTATAGTAAAGATTCTGATACTCATGTGATCGCACCAGACTGTCATCGTGCCTGGGAATGAACTTTTTGACCTTGAGCCGCATGGTGGTTCGACCGTAACCCTGCGTAAGGATTATGTCCCTCTCTTCTTGAGATTGCCAAGTCGATTTGTCATCCCATGTTTCATTTAGCCATCTCCTTGCCTTGATGAACTCATCTGAGGGCCCTGGATTCCTCATTAGTGAAAGCTGTATACTAACAGAGGAAACTTGGCAATTACCTAGTCTGAACAGTTGCTTGATATCTGTGATTTTCAAGCGTGTACATGGGAGCCAAAGGATGTTTGGCTTAGATTGGAGGCAGGTGAGGCAAGATCCATGTGGATCATTGTCATCAGAAAAACACTGATTACAGACAAGTCAGCATGCAAAGATAAGAAATGCTAGTTAAACGTACTCGTATCTTAAATAGATGACAACGAGTGCAGGCCTTCATTTTTCGGGTTAGTTTGGCCGCTTCCCTATCGTCATCAGCTAAAGGCCCCCTTTTTTTGCCTTTGGGCGGTTTGTTGACATTTTTGATGATCTTGCGGTGCGCACGAACCCTTTCAAGCTTCAGGGCGTCTGCAGTGGGTTGTGTGATAACACCATTCGTGGGCCCTTGTGCACGAATAACGTCATTGCTTGAGTTGACTGCTGGAACGATTGGAAGATGACATATCAAGGACGGGTCATTGGCTGTGGAGATTAGTTAGGCTGTGATTTCGTCGTCGAATGGGATTGTTTTAGATGGTTTGTGCATACCACAAATCGATCCGTCAGTTTCTGGCTGCATGACCAGGTCACCTGAGGGGTGAGTAAGGGGTCCGAATGAGTAATTTAGCAATTCTGTAGGGAGTTGTGTCAGGCCTGTCCATAGTGGAATGATCTCTTGCTGATGGGATGTTTCAAAAGGTGCCGCGGGGTTTAGCGGCCGCGGAACAGGACACATAGAGTCCTGGGGCTCTGGAATGCCAATAGAGGCCGGAAATGGCACGAGACCTAGATCGATATTGAGATTTGAGTTGGCAAGGATGACATCCTGGATGGAGTGTTCAGCCTGCCAGTCTTGTTGGCCTGCGGCCGCAAAAGCTGCGCTAGCACCGAGACTAGGGTTAGGGAAAAAGGAAGCATCTGACATCGCAAAGGGATACGAATTAGAGAAGGCGCTGCCAAAACCCTGCCCAGTTGTCGTATTCGAGGTGGTCGCGTTGGTGGTGGTAGTAGCGTTGGTGGGGAAAGGCGACACATCAGCAATGACAATGCCCGGCTGCACGAACTGGGAGGGCCATTGCGGAGACAAATGGGCCTGCACAAAGCTTCCCTGCGGCTCAGCGAAGTCGCCGAAGTAGTTGAGTGGCCGTATAATAGGCCGCGATTGCGCATTGGGCAAGCCGAGAGGATCCATGGCGGCGGTGAACGGGCGAGCCGGCTGCAGTGGCAGAGCATATTGAGCTTTCCGGGGGTCACGAGAGGAGACCATGGCGTCGCGCAGACAGGCCGGGGAAAAGACCAGGTGACGTGACGTGAGTCTGACAGGGCAGCGCCGGCGCACTCAAGAGGGATGGAGTTATGTAATTTTGTGCGAGACAAATACGGCTGAGACCACAGGAAAAGGAGCGGGGGAGATGGAGCCTCTAAATGGAGAAAGCTGGCTGACTGGTCTGTCAAGTGCTCCAAGAGAGGCAACTGTAGGTGCTATCCGCATTTAAAGAAGACTGGCCTAAGTGACATGTCACAATATCCTTTCTTTTTTTCTCTTCTTTTCTTTTCAACCCCATTCTGCCTGTCTCTCCCAGCTTTGGGGGACTTGTCAAATTGTGTTCGACTTTAGCGCTACTGTGGCTGCAGTGCCCACAGATTGTCTGACACACGCAGCTGGCTGTTCGACCGACTTGCATATGTTAGCCAGCATAGCCCCCAAGATGACACCCCATACACCTTGCGTTTTGAATGGTATGTGCAGATGGACCGGTGAAGCAAAGAAATTTACGCTTCTGTTTGGATCAATGAAGCGCTTGCTAAGTCTCGTGAATATCTCCAAAAGGGCCAGTAATTGAGGCTCTGCGGGTTTCAAAACTACTTATGGTGGTTAAGTTCTGTTCTGGCTGCCTGTTCTCATCGACGCAACCCCCGAGTCGCAAGATAGCCTAGCCGCCGTGATCCACTCCTCCAAAACAAGCCTGCATCACAGCTCTCTGCCACCACCACCACGGCACAGCCCCATGTCGCCTCTCAAGTACTTGTCCGCCTTCTGGAGCCAGGGACAGCCGGCAAAGACTCCCCAGCAGCACGAAGCCCCACCGGGGCTGGTAGATGCTAACAACGCAAGGGAGTTCATCTTTCAAGACGATGGTGCTTCTTTTTTAGCGCGACCGCTGCCTCAACAGGTCGTTATAGACGCCAGGCCGCTCACTGGGCTGTGCACCGTGCTTCGACCAGCCGCCCCCCAGGTCTCGCGTGTGTGGATCGAGGAGACAATCAATCACTTTGGTCGGGTCGACGATGTCTACCACACCGGCTTTAAGGCAACCATCGTCCTGGTCCGCGGCCCAGGCGAACCAGCCCTCCAGCTGGATGCCGACGTCGAATCCTTGCTGAAGGAATGGCACTCAGAAGCCGCATTTGCAACAGCCGATCGTGTCGCCCTACCCAAAGGACCCTATTACGTGCAAAATGGCATTCTCCACGCTGTTTGGAAGCTGTGTCCCGACAGTTACGAGGCATTTATGACAGCCACACTCCCAAAAAACGAGGCCCCCCATATGTAAGCCCACTCGTGTCCGTGCACCGATCGACTGACCATCACGATTGACATTTCTGGGCAGCTATCGAAAGTTTTGGTGTAGTGATGGCTGTCGACTTGTAATTGGCGTACCCTCGCGACTCTACTACGAGCCCCAGCATGGCAAGCCCCTCCATGGCCTGCGGATAACCATCAAGGACAATATGGATCTCTGGGGGATCAAGACGACCCTGTCGTGCCGATCATGGGAGAAGCTCTATCCGCCGAAGGAGAGGACTGCCACAGCTGTGCAGCGATTGCTTGATTTAGGCGCCGTGGCGGTCGGGAAAACGAAAATGAGCCAATTCGCCGAGGTCGAGTTCCCGACTGCTGACTGGGTGGATTTCCACTGCCCTTTCAATCCTCGGGGCGATGGTTACTTGAACCCAGAGGGGAGCACCACGGGAGGCGCCGTTGCGCTCGCGGCTTACGATTGGGTCGACGTTAGCCTTGGAACTGACAGTACGTTTGTAGAAGTAGCATTTGATGTATCGCATGCGCGACAGATTTATACTAACTGGTGCTAGCTGGTGGAAGTCTTAGAGAGCCTGCCTCGAAGCAAGGTCTATTTGGGATACGTCCAACTTGGAACAGTTTGCCGTTGGACGGCGTATTTCCCCTTGCTCAGTATAAACCATCCATTTAAATGAACTAGCGGCATATTCTAACTGTAATCAGCTCGCTAGATACGATCGGTCTCCTCTGTCGTGATGCAGACCTTTTGCATGAGGTAGTAGAAGTCTGGTTTGCCAAAAATTTAGATGAGCTGCAATCGCGCGTATGTCTATTTTTGTTAACTAATTCCTCCTCAATAAACTTAATCAAGCATCGAGACTAAACTTTATTTAATAATCTAGGGCCCCTGCAATGAATTTAAAACCATTAAAGTGCTCTCGGACTTTGAGTACGAGCCTGGTCCTGCAAAGGACGCTTTCGACAACTTTGTCGCGCGTTTCGCGAAAGCAGCGGGGCTCGAAAAGACCAAAACATGTTTGGATTCGGTCTGGAAAGAGAAAAATCCATCTGGGGAAGGAGAAGCTGTCGCTGAGTACGTCGGCAAGGTGCGTTATTTTAAACCCGCCAATAATCTGGCTATGATTGATTAAACCCGGTAGCGGCAAACGATGAGGGCCATTAAGGCCTTTGATCTTTGGAAGGCAACTGAAGAATTTAGAAACATGTACCAACAGGCGTTTGGAAGACAGCCCTATGTCAACCCCACTGTTCAGCAGAGGTGGTGAGTAATTTGCACCGCGTTAATGCTGCATGGCGAGAAGCGAGAGGCACTAATAGCTCCCAGGTCTGAGGCAAAGGCAGCCACGGCTGACGAGCAGACAGCTGCCTTAGAGCGCAAGAAGATCTTTACCAACTGGTTTCTTGACTCAGTATTGAACGTAGATGGTGTGGATGGGCCTAGCACCGTCACCATTGTTCCCATCTCGGATGCCAAGCCCGAGTATCGCGACATCTATCCAACGTGAGAATCGCTGCCCCAAACCTGCTGCCTAGAAGATAACCACCAACACACAAAAAGCGGACCCTGGATGGGAGGGAACGGGTTTCACCGCAACTTCTTGTCCTCGCTCACTGGCTGTCCTGAGGTCTTCGTGCCGAGTAAGTAACCAGCCCCAAAGGCATTGCCCATGGCTAACCAACATGTCCTGCAGTCGACCAAATCACGTACGATTCTCGTATAACAAAGCAAAAAGAATATCTGCCTGTTGTTGTCGCAATATTGGGTCCGCCCGGTAAGCCACCAACAATCAATCCGTGGCGATGCCTGCAGCTAACTCTTGCAGGCTCCGATGTTGCGCTGACCAAACTTGTGGCACAAGCGCTGCGCCATGCAGGTTTGCCGACCACGGTATACACTGGTGCCGTGGCTTTCAAGCCAGAGGCGTAAAGCAGCGCGAATTACTGGTGTCTTGGCCATAGTTGTGGCGCATCTCACTTGACGTTAGGCGCCCGGCAAGTCGACGGCATCGCTCCAGGGGGGGTGTCGGGCGGATAAGAGGTCTCAGTTCGATGTTGAAAGGGAAGAAAAAGGAAATAAATCAGAAAAAAAAGAAATGAAAAAAAAAAAACCCAAACATACGCAATTTTAAATGTTCTTGGCATTTGGTGTTGCCCAAGAGTTAGAAAACCCATCCGTTTTACTGGTTTCTTATATGAGTTCACTGCGCACCATGGCACCCACCACCAAACAGGGATCCTCAGCCACGGCTGAATCGATGCAAGGATGAAACCAATTAGCCCAACCAACATCCAATTGCTACCAGCCCCTCGGCAGTGCATCCATCCATTGTTCAACGAGGTCTCATCAGCAACGAGAGCTGACCATGGCGTTGATCGACAGTTTGCATTGCCAGTCTGCAACACTCAAGAACAAGATCGACACCTCCTGCATGACCATCCTTTTATCGACTTTCCAAGAGGCTTGTTTTTTTTCTCACGCCAATTTGAAGTGGTTGACAGGGTTCTAGGTTTGATATTTTATTTGCCAGCCCCAACGCAGTATCAGATGGCCCCCCGTGTCCTTGTCATCTACGCCTTATGACAAGTCAATTTCCATTTCCATTTCAATGGTTTTGGATTCGCTGCCACGTCCGCTCCTCTACTCTGCTCCGCCGATATAACTCTCACACCGGTCCATCAAGACAAAGCGACACAGCCAAGCCACCTTATTCTACTTCAAAGGCCGGTCCATTCGACTGCTCCCTTCCACTTGATAGGTTAATTGAACGATGTGTTCAACACAACTAGTATTCTACGCTTAGCAATATAGAATTAGACTACTATGTGTTTGCAATTACTAGGCAGAAGCTACGACCAGCAGGCCATCATGGACCGGCGAGCTTCAGAGGGCGCCCGTCTCATGGGCATATAAATAAACCATATCGTTCATAGTAATCCAGCATCACTCAAACACACTAACTCGGGAATCTACAAACGACTGTATCGATATCAGGAGTAGCTCAAGGATTCAGCCCGTTCTACAGCGCCAATATGTCTAAACCTTCCTCCAAACCCGTATCTAATCCACGTCCTTATACCAACCTTATCGGCAACAACGGTCAGTTAATACGACCCTATAGCTTTGAACCAAAAACTAACAACTCCCCAAGGAAATTTCACATTGCCCTTCGGCGGCTCTCAGGGCGGCGCATCTTCAACAGCCGGGACAGCCGGCAGCGGATAATCAACAATTCACTATGAAAATTTGAGATTGAAATCAAAATTATCGGAGCATCGGTGGAATGTGTATTGCAACGCTTTGCATGAGACGGTTCGCGCAAGTTTAAGGAGAACAAACGCTATGGAATGTGTACAATCAGAGTTTATGTAGAGTGATACCCAGCAAGATGGAATTTTATCGCGCATATCCGTCAATGGAGTCGTTACAGGAAAGTTAGAGTCCAGAAAACCAAATACCTTTGATATGAGCAAATCCTACCCGAATTTATCATCACGTGACCTTTTTGAATTCACCCCACAGCCAAACTTTTAGTCAGCTTATGATACATTCTCGTCTACATCGAGGGAGCATATTTATTTGCCTATATCCTTTCCTCCCGCCGGATCTTCGACGACAGCCAGAAATATTTCCGCAAACCTGTTAGCCTCGCGGAATTTCCTGTTGTTCCTCAGAAAGTCGAAGCAGATCTCGGCAGTCTCATCTGGTTACATGGAAGGCTACAGTATCAGCTTTACGGGGCTTCAAACTCCGTCGAGAGCTTACATAACCTTTGGCATCAAGTGGAATAATGGGCGATAAGGAAGTCGAAGTTAGTGGAACAGCTAGGAAGAAGTGGCAGAAAGAGTCGGTGTGGAGAGAGTCAAACCTGGACTGGTCTCGATCATTTCGAACGTATGCTCTATACTCTTGATTAATACGGTGATGAGTGGGAGTTTGGGCATTTGATCGAGAGAGAAATGCAGAGTATGAAGACTGGCAGTCACCTGCTATCTCCAAGCAGGGTCCAAGCCGTGAGACAGATACACAATGATAGGAACACTGAACAAAATGCATGCGTATCTGAATGGGCAAATCGACAGGGAAGAAAATCGGTTCCAGGTGACAAACTCCAAAGACGTTGACGACGGTAAGTTTATCAATTAATTTTTCATACACTGATAACAACGAACACATGTGTATCAATACTGAGACTGGAAAGTTTCCAAAAAATGACTATTCTGGTGGAGAGATTAGACTGGATGAAGAGTTGAGTATCGTCAATGACATACTTCAAAATCCAGGTAGAATCCTTCCCATTGATTATAAAACATCAGTGTCCGCTGTTCAATCTCGGGGGGGGGCAAAACCATGACTGTGGCTAAAAGATTGCTGACGCGTGGGGGAATTTGCGATAAGCGACTAAATTGCCCACCACCCTCTAGAACTGTCCTAGATACGCCATCTATTTATATCTTCAAATATTTTGATTGATATCATCAACCAGGACCAGATCAGCTCCTCAGCCTAAGTAAGGAAAAGAAGGGATCTGCCATAAAACCAGGGCTTAGAAGACAGGAACAGGGTATGGGAAAGGCCATACGGTTAATTGTTAAATAATACCGATCAAGCGCTTAGTGTGGGCTACCATTTGAAGCTTTAATCAAAAGTACCTTTTACTACTATTTGACGTTTCATTGTTACTCATTATAATAATATATGATAAATGCTATTCTGCTAACGCATAACGAGAAGGTATTGCAACTCCTGAACAGTCTGTGGGCATGTAACACGCTTAGAGCCATGTATGATATTACACAATGCTGGATCCCGCATGAACAGAGGCCTTGTTCCCTCGGTTCCGTTCATACCATGCCTCATCCTCGTCTGCACCTTGCTCGTGGGTGATGGCGTATGTCGTCCGCACCACCACCGAGTTAGGAAAGCCGGACTTTCCAACGATGGACTCCTGGCTGCTGTTTCCTCTTTTAGAGTCGCTATTTCCGTCGTTGATGCTTGGTGTAAGCTCGTATGGGCCGGTAATATCACCCGACTTGCCACCGAGCGTAGTGGTCCTGAGAGAGTTGCTGTGTGTACTGGGCACGCCGGTCCAGAAGGAGCGTTTAAACATGGGTCGCAAAACGGGGATGTTGACAGTAATGATACCGACGATTGTCTCGCGAACTCCCCAGCTGTTGATTGTGAGGGCGGAGGGCTTTCCAGATATGGTCAGGGTTACGCGAATGATGGCGGCCGAAATGACGAAGAGACCCGATGAGAGAAGAAGACCGATGACAATTTTCCTGACTTTGTTAATATTCTTGAACCGTTGATTTTGGCGCGACTGGCAATCAAGGGCTTACTTCTTAGGAGGGACTTGAAGTGTCCACAAGAGAGGCAAGGGAATGCAAAGAATCAGCGCGTCGGTACTGATAGCATGTTAGGTACTAGTCCACAGGCTATGAGACGATCAACCCACATGACATTGAATACGGTGGTCACCACCAAATTTTGCATCCTGAAAGTGCATTGTCCTGGGATACAATGTAAGCCGTCGTGTCAGAGAAAACTCGGTTCTGGGAGACAAACGTCCGGGAGAAGGAACCACCCTATTGTACAGAGGTTAGTTATGATGTTTCAGCATAGATGAGGATCATGACATACTGCCAGTTTTTGTGCATAGGAAAGCATCCAAATGTAACCTAACATGGTTATCGTTAGCCACTTCGTCAATGGAAACTTTTATCACTCCATAAACTATCGTACCGTGAGGAACACAGCCACGTATCCAAGGGCGCAGATAATAGACACAACCTTCACCAGCGTGTTGTGCCATGTTCCGATAGTCATTCGGGAGAAGAAACAAAGCATGGTGCCTTTGAGAGACCAAATAAGTGCCGTATAGGAATACCACGCCGTTAATTGGAGCTTCGAGCCTTCTGTAAATTCTTTGATATCATTCTGTGATAGCGCTTTTCTTTCTGTTAGGATCGGCGAGGGCAAGAGATGGATCGGGGCGCATACGATGTTCTTTCATCATCAAGGAGGCTTCCATGTTTGTTCCCAGATAATCTGATGAATGTCAGTTCATGCATAAGGCTAGTAGTTTCTTTCACGTGTAGAGACATACAAACTAAATGTACTGTGAAGCCATCCATGGCGTAGAATATGACGACGAGGGCGGCGAAGAAATCATCGCCCTGAAATCCCCGGATGCCCACTGTCTTGATGCGTACGGCGAACCGCAGCAGAAGAATCGACGTGCCGATGGCATAGAGCGTCCACGCCTCGACCAAGAACTATCCAGAGGTAAGTTGAGGCCCAAGCAGGAGCAAAGGCGGGGTCGCAGAGGCATCTTACCGAGGGTCGATACTCCGGGATGGGCATCGTGTGCGTTTCTTGGCAGGCAAATCAGGCTCGGTGGCTGGCTGATGTTGTGGTGTTGACTTCCCAGAATAACCGCTTCAATATGGAAAGACGCACTCCCCTTGCAGATACGGCCAGGCTTGACCAGGGAACCTTGGGATTTTGTAATGCGGGCAAGCCATTGTGGCCCCTGCGGGATCGCCCGTGGAGCAATCGTCCGTCTCCTACCAGTGCCACGGCTCACAAACTAGCCAGCTTCACCTGCAGACCCTAAACTCCCGTGACAGGCGTAATTATGAGGGGAGGAAGCCAGGCCAAATTACATGTGCGCACGTTGAAGCGAGTTTAGTTGCCACCTATTGACAAGCGGGGCAGCTATTCGGTATCTGGGCATCACTGAGCGTGCAACATCACGCCATGAGGCCTGTAACCAGAAAACCGGTAGCAGGCTCATCAGGTTCTGGGCCAGAGCGAAGCCCTTCTCGAGACGACGGTGCCTGCCTGGTTCCTGTTCAAGACGAAGACCTTACTGCTATGGGGTTGGTCAAGGCCTAGCGCCGTGTCTGAGCGTAAGGTAGATTTATGGCCTCGGCGCAAGCGGCAGCGCCACACGGTGACGAGCCGCAAGTCATGACGGCAAATGGCAGTCTCGATGTTTTCCGGCGCGGCATCTCCACGCAGTGGCGTCCCGGCGGTAGAAATACAAGCAGGCTTCGGCAGTTGGGCGTAACATGACATGTTGTAAGACACGTTTGGTGACATCGTCAACGACTTGGTTAAACTCGGCGCCATGTCTCAACTCCTTAACGACTGACTGGCTCACACTTGCGCCCCGTATTCAAGGCGGGCAGCCTAGGTCCCTCTCCCCCCCATAGTTACTTTACCAAGTCAGTGCTGGTAGGTGCCCCAATGACTGGGGTCGGGTCGGGATACCATCATTGCACCAGGGAAAATCCCACATGCCGCAAGCTGTCGGCAAATACCTCGCGGACAAAAGTGCAGTCGGCAAAAATTCTCTAAGCATCCCCAGCAAATCAAATGACGGTACGCTTCACGCTACCGGTGCGCCCCCGCCCTGAAGGGCATAGGCTAGCCCGCTCCCGTCTTAGTAGGGCTGCAGTGGCTAGTCAGACCCAGCGGTTGGGGTCGAATGGCCTCAACCGGTTCTCTCCCCCGAACCCAGGATCCCAGTTCGTGATCCCTGGGTCCCATCGAGATCGAGCGTAATGATCAGCCCCTTGCATGTGCTTGCGGGTAACTCGATAGCCTGCGGGACATGGCCACGAACATCAATATCGGCCAAATAGGGCTATTTACTGGACTATTTTTACGTATGTCCCAACTCAATCATTTCAGTTTCATCCAATAGTTCTTCATTTCATTTGACAAGCGCCACTGTTGAGGGCACGCCGCATTGACAGGTGGACTAGAGTTGCCAGGGCATACAAAATAGCAACACCCTCTTCTCCTTGAGTGTACAAATCAAACTGGTAGAACGAGATGCCAATACCTAGATCCCTCCTATTTTAAGTGTTTCAGTGTCTTTTACTAATGTGTCAACAACTGAATGCGCCACAGCATAGTTACCGCCTTTGTGGCTTGTTCGACCATGACTAGATCACCATCATCCTCAGCTTCTTAGAGCTCTTGAATCAGTGTTCCCCATGTCAGCAAATTGCAAAAGCTGGGGCCGGATATACTACTACGTACATTCTAGTCCGCCCTCCATCGCATCTGTGCACCTCGCGCTACTCGTCCCTGACACCAAAGTAGCGATCTGGATTCGGCCGGGCACTACTAAACTTCGGCGCCTCATTTCCAACGACCAATGGGGCGAAAATCGATTTCTCCCTCGGGCAAATTCACCCTCGGTTTTTCCATTACTTTTCAGCCTCATGGTGATCTAGTAGAGATCGACCGGATCCCAAAGATCGGTAAACGATTGAAGCTATCTTTAACACGGGAGTGCAGATCCGTCCAGCTTTATGTCGATGATGGGGTTCAATAATTATGGGGCAATGGGGTAGACCGATCGCGGAGATATTTCGAGCACAGATTACACTACTGGGAGCATGGTTTGGTATCCATTATTTCAGGTGCTCTGCCGCCCGGCAGAGCAACTTCTCATGGACACAAGCAATGCGAATACATTTGGTGAATCTGCGCCGTAAGACCCGGCACTAGTGAGGGTGTAAGTGATTGGAGTCGTGGCTAGTTGCCGGTAATAATAAGACGAATTCGATGGCAGGCGTGCACGTCACATGGTCAGCCATCATCTCCCGAGTCGTCGCAGCTCGCGTGGACGGCATGAGCATCCAGAACCACGTTCTAGGCTTGACTACCGGCTGAGACGGGATTAATGAGGGAGTTGGGTTAGACCAATTCCCATTTCTTGTTAGCGTGCGTACACCGCAATGAGGACAGGGGCACCTTTCTCTTCCAAGCTAGTCACGCGCATCAGTGCCCTTGATTAGATATGATAGGCGCAATATTCTTATACTTCACGCTAGTGCCGGGTGCCAGGTACACTTCCGACGAACGATTCATGTTCTCATGGATACCGCGTAGTGAACTATGATTTTCAATTTTTCAGACGTTTAATGAAATCGGTTGATTATTCTTCAAATTTATATCATGCTCTAATTCATTTTAGCGGGTGGTAGACAAACCTTCCAAAGTGGTTACAGAATCAACCAAGATAGGACACAACCAGAACCGATCAGGCTTTCGGACACACTGGTTTGCATTTGTAAGATTCATATCCCATTTTATACACAGGTCATTTCAAGACAAATGCCCGTAAATTATTTTTGGTTAGCAAAACACGCCGCTCTTGAGGTAGAAATGTCATTTGAGAGTGACACCAGTGTGCTCTTGTTCCTTGTCCCTACAGTTTGTTGGTTTCAATCAACTTCATTTTTTATAAGGCGATCTCAGGCAGCAGGGATCTAAAAGCTCTGGTATTATTAATACTCGGCTGAATTATCATTCATACCCTGCCATGTCGAGCGATTCCGTAAATTGCAGGATGATACCAATACTCTTGCCACCCCCTGTACCCAAGACCCGGGAAATTTTGCCGTCTCCCGAACGTAAATGATCTGCATTATCTAGCATTGCTAAATTACTCCCTCACATGGATGCCTCCAGATCAATAAGCGACTCATCCTTAACCACTCGCTTGGACTGGCTGATTTTTTTGTGGACACACGACCATAGCGGGGCAATAGTTTCAAGACGAAGGCCAAGGAATCACCAAGGGGCTTGATTGGCTAGCTTGAAGCTACAGGATGAAATTTTATGAGTTATGAGCGGGGTGTATCTCTTAACTACTGCTTCTAACTACTGGGTCAAACAGGGCCTTGCGATCGGTGCGTCATTGAGAAGTCAGCGAGATCTCTTGAGCGCCAAGCCAAACCCCGCATTCTTCCGCGACCCCACAGATGCATCTGCAGCGTTGGTTTTGATTCAAGCCATCTATCTGGAGTGCCTGAACTAAAAAATGGGTAACCGTGATATTTCTGCTTCTTCTTTTCCCTCATCTTTTCCATCGTCTTCGGGCTGGTCCCAGCATGGCACGGGTAGCAACATACCCCCTGTATCCCATATCTCTATAACAGTATATATTTACTTAACAGTCGCCTAAATCTGGCGGATGATCATACCCCACTTTGCTCGTGTCCCAATTGCCTTACGACATCATCCGTCGCATTTTGACCACTTCCAAGTTGTGCCTCGGTTAGAACGTAAAAGCCTTGTTTTTGCAACATGTCTTCAACTAGCGTACAATATGGGCCTCAAGGAGATGAGGAGCAGCCACTCTTGCGACACCGCGCGCAGCCACGGCTCTTCTCTGTAAACCTCCAGCACTGGGACTTTCACCCGCTTGGCAATGAGGAATGGACTATCCAAACCACTAAGGCCAAGATTTCTCGGTTCCTCTCGTCAAAATACGGCCACTACTTAGTACTTACTTTAGTATCACTTGATGTCCTCGGCATGATTGCTGGTCAGCACCATTTCACCAAAACAAGAGTATGCAACTGACGAGGATAGATTTCATTCTACGGCTATTCAAATGTGAGCAAGGCAAGGGTGGTCCAGATTGGGATCTCGCTTTGGACATTTTAGGTTCGACAGGCTTGGTCTTCTCATGTCTGTTTATGGCTGAACTGATTGCCTCGGTTTGGGCATTTGGCTGGAGGTATGCTCCACCGTGCACTCCTGGAATCGTTCGCACATACTGACCAGTCTAGATACTTCAATTCTTGGTTTCATTGTTTTGATGCATTCATCGTCATTGCCGGCTTCATTGTCGATGTCGTTTTGGTCGGCATCATTGAGGAGATTGCATCGTTGATCATTGTAATGCGTCTCTGGCGAGTCACGAAAATTATGGAGGAGCTCAGCCTTGGTGCACAAGAACAGAGTGAGGCCTTGGAGCGGAGAATTGAGGAACTGGAGAGTGAAAGCAAACTTCTAAAGGAAGAAATTTCACATTTACGACAAAACCAAAAAGCAAATAGCGGCGAGACGACTACTTCCTCTTCCTAGGTTATGCTTGATGCCATGGCCGCTATATGTTAGATTTGTCGCCTTGGATTTATGTATTTGAGAATTTATGCCAAAGCTGCATTAATTAATAGTGCCCTTTACTTGACTGAGCCGAAACCCTCATTCCGCTGCCTGCAGTCTGACTTGGTCGAGAACTTGACGCGAATCGGACTGAGCATGTGGGTCCAATATGAGACGCGCTATGGTGTAGGGTAGGTAAACACATGACTGGAAATCCTGTTCTTTGATTGACGAGAGTAAAACGTTCAAGGAATTGTTTTATATAGACAATATACTTATGGAAAATTACCACGGGAAAGACTATCGTGGAAAGGCATACAGACATACCTAGGAAAATTCAGGCGCGGCTGTTAGCAAAACGAATCACTCGATGTATGGGTAGATGGAACATGACACGAGGTAGGTCCATTGATTGCTAGGCGTCAGAACCCAAAGAATTCCTTTGATACGGTATGAAGAAGAGTAAATAGGCAACACCTCACGATTTATGTTTTGTATTTTCCTCCAATGTTTCTCGCCGAAGAAATGCATCGGTTTATATTCTATATTGAGATTTAGAAATTGAAGATAGTAGAATTGTGTTACGCACGGTAGATAGCCTCAATAGCTTAACCTGACCAAGGCGGTAACAGCCAGATCAACCCAACCTGCGCCGGGCTGCGTGCAGCCCGATTTCACATACAAATAACGGTAATAAAGGCGGCGAGATTATCTTTACTCCACAGGGCTTGTCGTGGCGGGCTCCAACACCATCCGGGCTGCGTTGTGATCAACAGGATCAGCGGATCAACGGGATCACCAGGTCAGAGCGGCTCCGATCGCCGGAACAGCTAGCTGGCAACAACAGCAACAAAGAAAGCCTAGATAGACCTCTCAATGGATGGGACAAGAGCTCCAATGTAACCCACGGTCTCTATAGCTAGTCATAAATTGAATTTGGAATCGGACTTTGAAATCTATTTTGAATCGCCAACTTTTCTTTTCTAGGTATCGAATACGTGGAAGAGATTTCAGAAAGCTTGATCTAAGGTGCGGGGTAGATAAGTAAAAAATGTAGATACAGAGCGCAGGCATCAGCTTGCCACGGCTGAAAGTTGCCTTGCCAAGTTACTAGCGCTGGACTGACATCCGGCTGGGTGATGTCGTCATTTCAATGCCCGGCGGAACGAATGGGGGAGTCACGCAGTACGACTCGGGTAAGAGGACTGAACGCGGTTGGGTTCTCCAGGGATTTCTCTGGCTAACGCCTGCGGAGTTGAGAAGTGCCGTGGCGGTGATGCAATCAGTCCACAGGCTGAAAGAAGACATGTCGAATACGTTGATCAGCCAGCCACTTTCCAAGGAAACAAGTCTATTATGCTACCAGCAGCCACCCAATGACTTGGACATCTTGTACTACGTCAGAGACCCATCGCCATCGAGTCATGAAAGTCGACAGGACAACCCGCAAAACTGATGGTCCCGTCTACCACTATGGACCCATAGCCTCCGGGGACAGCGTTATAAAGTCTTGCTCCGATAGAGACGACATTGCCCTCCGTCTGGGGAATAGGGTCTTGTGCTTCGAGATGGAGGCTGCTGGTCTCGCGACCAGTATGCCCTGCATCGTGATCCGTGGCATCTCCGACTACGCCGATGCCTACAAAAATGATGACTGGTAGTTCTACGCTGCCACCGCTTGTATGGGGGGATTGCTTGCCTATTTTCCTGTTAATAGAAACTCGGGGACTACTTGAGGCCGGTCCGCACACTGCCCCGAAAGCTATTTCACAAAGCAGTTGTTAAGGGAGAGAAATACAAATAGTCTTGCCCACGGTGGGAGAAAATGATGGTGATGTAATGAAGATATGTTGGCCAACTGTTAGGTATAATTTGAAATAGAGCAGGCGAGGGCACGTGGCGATAAAAGTCTAACTGTATTGCCAATAATATATTCCAAATAATCAACGCTGGTTATCTTGTCGGCTCTCAACATATGTAGATGAAGGCCCTAACCGCCATCAGTCGCTGTCCATAGAGAATGCGTATTTATTAGAAACCCGTTTGAGTCTCCGGGTGACCACGAGATGCTCCTCATCACTTGGCCCTACTTTTGTGTCATTTGGTAAAAGTGCGGCAATGTCATCGTGGTTCTTGTTATTGGTATACCGCCATGGAGTGCGACCAAAAGTAGCCTTAGGACTAGGATCGACATTGCCTGTCTTTAGTAGTAAACGAAAGATTTCCGCATGTGCTTTACCAATAGTATGAGGGTGTATTTTATCCCGAATCATTGAATCATTATGAAAATTAGAGTAGTCTCTCCGCTGGGCAGCATAGGAAAGTGGAGTCCTTTCACTTTCGTCCTTGCAGTCGAGATCGGTCTGGGGATGCTCCACAAGCATTTGGACCGTTTCATGATCTCCAACCATTGCGGCATATGTGAGTGCTTTCCGACCGCGCGGATCTTTTGCATTAACATTCACCTTGTCAAAGACTAACAAGTCTTCAACGCGATTTCGCATGCCACTTGCCGCAGCCTCCCACAAACTCATAGTGCCATCTAGCTCAGAGAGCTCGGTGTCGACCCTGCCAGTCTCTAATAGCAGCTTGGCAAAAGACTCTGGCCCATGTCTTTTCGCGCCAATACGCCTCCACTTACGCCGACATCTCATATTTATCTCCTCGTCTTCTCCGCAGCGAACTACATCGAGGCTAGACGAGTTGACGTGCGGCGCTCAGAGACTGGTGAATATGACGCAATTTTTTAAGAAGTTTCCTATCAGATCTTAATGTTTTTATCAAGAAGTTTCTTCTTATAGACTAGTATCTTAGATGCGCTTCACGGCATGTGTCTCAATTTCAACTCCTGTGCCTGTCGCCAATCTCAAGTCTGGCTTTCCAGATTCCCACAGTTTCCCCTGTACCCTTTAGAATGAGGAACGGAGCTTTAACTCAGATGCTGACGCAATCTAAATGAGCGATCCAAAGGGTCTAGAGTATATGTATGTATGACTACGTCGGCTCGCAATGTCGACTCTACACAGCATTTTCTACACCTTGGCAAGTCTCGAGGATGTAGTTTCATAATATAGCAAGTCAATTATTTTTATATTACCCATTCGTTCAAAAGAAATCCCAAACAGCACCTTTCCTCTTACCTCTATAACGTATGACCCCACCACACCGCGCGACCGGGGTTTTTGTAACGGTCTGGTCCTGCGGTTAATAGGAATAGCAGATTCTTATTAATAAAGTGTCATGACCCATGCAGGTACAGGGCGGAGAAGGACAAGGGACCCACTTTAACATGTGATGAATTGCCAATAGAGATAGACCTACCCTAGAGGGATCACGACGAAAGGGATCACGGTGATCCAGATCACGGTGATCCGGATCATGATGATCCAAGGTAGAGTGATCCCAGACAAGTATATAGACGGATCGGTTCCAGACCGTAAGGGACGGTGCCGATCAGCTTTCAATACAATTTGGTTACCTCAATCTACGATTGACCATTACCAGACGTAACACCACGTGAACTCTTGTATTGCTCTAAAGTACCTAACGCGCCTGACTTCTCTGCCAACATAAACTATATCGACTCTGATTGGTTTACCACAGTTGGGAATTGACCAGACCGTTACACGTTGAAAGCTCTTGTTCAGAAAGTTACCCGCGTCACTTTTGAGCAATAACCTCTACTGTCGACAACATGTCCACCCCTCGCCAGAACCAAGCAACTCCTCAGGGAGGCAACAACAACAATGGACCTGCCTATAGCACCCCGCCAAGCACTGCTGAAATGGCAACCGAAATTCAGCAGATGCGTGCTACTATCACGGCTCTTAGAGCCCAGATGCAAGAACAAGGCACTCGAATTGCTACGGTTGCACCTGCAACCGCTGTCAATAACCGAGACCCTGGAGAAACCCTCAAACCCCCGATGCCAGCACCATTCATGGGAAAAGCGGACGATGTGGTACCCTTTCTTACCCGAATGAAAGGACACTTCCAATATTACCCAACCTATCTGAGCACCGGAGAAGCAAAAGTATGCTACACTAGAGCACTCTTGCAAGGAGACGCAGGAACATGGTTCGAACCGATCATGAGAGACTACCTCGAGAACGAGAAGGATGAACGCGACCAACAAACCCAAGACATCTTCAAGGATTGGGACAACTTCGAACAAGCACTCAAGGATAACTTCGGAACTGTCAACGAAGAAAGGGAAGCCGCGACAAAACTCAGGCAACTCCGACAAACGAAATCATGTGCAGAATACTCAACGGAGTTCAAACGCCTCGCATCCAAACTCGAATGGGGAAGTGAAGCCCTCATGGAAGCCTTTTATCAGGGACTGAAGGACGAAGTCAAAGACGAGATCTACAAGGCAGACAGACCTGAAGAACTCCACGAGTACCAGGCTATGGCCATCAAAATCGACCAGCGACAGTTCGAAAGACGCAAGGAGAAACAAAGGGAGAAGGGAAGAGTAACCGAATACAACCCGCACAACCCCTACAAGTTCAAAACCAACAAGAAGCCGTTCAAAAAGCTGCAGAACCACAGCACTTCTTACGGGACGCACTCAGGACCTATGGAACTGGGAGCCGCCCAAAGAGACTCTACGAGCCTTACGTGCTATAACTGCGGAGAACCAGGTCACATTGCAAGACGCTGCAACAAGCCTAAGAAAAATCGACACGTACCAGAAGGTAAGAAGTATGTACGAACAACTAACCAATCTAGGACCGTAGCTATGACCCGATCAGGATACGACCTCACTGGAGAAGGCATCACCCTACTCAGCGACCAACTATACCGAACGTTGGGAGACGCCAAAGAAGCATGCCGAATCCAAGAAACCCCTGACAACCAAGAACAGCAACTGGCCAAGTACAATATGAAAAGAAGGGTTAGCCACAATTACACTACTGGACAAACGACATGGAAACCAGTACCCGAACCCAAGGTAATCCAAACGACCGGACGAACTCTCGCGATGGTACACAAGGGAAAGCAACGCGCCCGAGAAACCTCGCCAGACGAACCCCCAACCTTTGGAAATTGTAACGACGACCACATAGCATACTTGATCCACAAGCATACGCAGTGGAACAAAGCAAGTCAAGAAGGAGGAATGCCGTACCTCAACACAGAAGACGCACGACGAGCCACCGAACTAGGACTCAAGTTCGAAGAAAAAGATGTAATTCCATATCCTCATAAAAATTATCTCGACTACCTGGAACATCAACGAAAACAAGAAGCAATGGCCGCCGGAGCAGAAGATTACAATGAACCCTACACGTATACCACGGAGGAAGAAGAAGAAGCAACCAACTCCGAAAACGAGCTCCCAGAACAAGTTAAGCAGGAAAGAAGAATTGCATATGCCCAAGTCGACGCACACCTCACTCGACGAGCCGAAGTGGAGCAAGACGAATCAGACGACTCTACGAGCGAATCTGAAGAAGAAAGCAGAGCTTGTATCTTCATTCCAGCCTTAACCATGAGAAAAGCCTTAAGAGGCAAACACGAAGTACTCAACCTAAGACCAACCGATGATCCGAGAATGCTCACGGGACATCGACACCATCATGAAATATCCTGGATCAACTGTTACGAACACCAATGCGAGCACCACAAGGAAACCAAAGTGACTAACAATTGTTTTCCCATAAGACCTACGAAGCTAGCCATGGAAAACCTGGTAGCACGACAACAATATGAAAACTACCGACGCACCGCATGGGATGGATACAGATCAGGATTCGCACTCTTAGAGGAATACAAGGAAACGATGCCCAAAGAATGCATCCAAAACCCTGAGTACAGACACGACTGCGAACACGAAGAATGTTTAGTGCATCTACGACACAAAGTCAAGACATGGCACGAAGAACGACAGTCAAAAAACTAGGACCGTCGACTGGCACGGAGCACCAGGACGACGAAGTAGAGCTATCAGAAGAACAGCCGAACAAAGCTCTATGCGCGACAGGAAGCCACGAAGAAAAGAACAAGCTGGTAATTAAAGCACGAGTTAAGGGACGATGGCTCAACGCATTAGTGGACTGCGGAGCAGAAGCAAACTATATTCACCCAAGAATAGTGAACGAGCTGAAGCTACCATGGAAAGAGAAAAGGGACCCCTACACGGTAATGAACTTGGAGAATACCCCGTTCGAATACGACAATGGACAAGTCACACGAGAAATTGATCACCTCAAAGTGTTCATTGAAGGAAAAAACCAAGGAATCAACCTCGACATTTTACCAATGGGAGAACATGACATCACTTTAGGGTACCCATGGTTACGAGCACTAAACCCTCAAATCAACTGGAGGACTGGCCAGATGACGTTTCTCGACGAGGACGACATCCCAAAAGAAGACGGAAATAACTCATGCAACGAGGAAACGAGATCTCAAACTTCTACCGATGAGGACAGCGGAACAGAAGTTAGGGAGGTAGACTTACGGCGAGCACTCCACCAAAAGGAACGAAACACAAACACCAAGGCGACGCGCGACGCATCAAGAAAACGATAGCACACTTGAAGCGACAATTTGAACAGCTTGACAAACACCTCGAAGACGAAAAGAAACAACAAGAAGAGGAGGAACGACTCAAGAACGTACCACTACAATACCGAATATACGAGAAATTATTCGCAGAAGAACTGGAAACAGGATTACCAGTGCACGGAACATGGGATCACGGAATTGATCTGAAGGATGGAGCGAGTACCCGCTTCTTCCCCATTTACCGACTCAACGAGAACGAACTCGGCGCAATGAAGGAATACATCGAAGACATGCTAAAGAAAGGATACATCAGAGTATCAACATCCGAAGCAGGATACCCAGTCATGTTTGTCCCGAAAAAGAATGGGAAACTACGATTAGTTGTGGATTACCGACAGCTCAATGAGATAACTATGAAGGATAGGACGCCACTACCCCTCATTAGCGAAATGAAGGATAGATTCTTTGGCAAGAAAATCTTCACAGCACTCGACCTCAAGGGAGCCTACAACCTAATCCGTATCAAAGAAGGACACGAATGGAAAACCGCATTTAGAACAAAGTTCGGATTGTTCGAATACTTAGTCATGCCCTTTGGATTGACAAATGCACCTGCATCATTCCAACGGATGATAAATCACGTCTTACGAGAACACCTCGACGTATTCGTCGTTTGCTACCTGGATGACATCCTCATCTTCTCCGACAATGAAGAAGAACACACGGAACACGTCCATAAGGTTCTCAAAGCACTCGAAGAAGCAAACCTACTAGTCGAACCGGAGAAAAGCAAGTTTCACGCCACAGAAGTCGAATTTTTGGGACACATTATCTCCCACAATGAGATACGCATGGACCCCAAGAAAATCGCAGCAGTCAAAGACTGGCCCAGACCAGAAAACCTGAAAGACGTACAATCTTTTCTAGGATTTGCAAACTACTACCGAAAGTTCATCAAAGATTTCGGCAAAATAGCAGCACCCTTAACCGAGCTAAGTAAGAAAGGGAAAATCTTCAAATGGGAAACAAAAGGAAAAACACAACAAGCCTTCGACAAGATTCGAGACATCATACTATCAGAACCAGTATTGGCTATGTTTGATCCCACAAAACCTATTGAACTAGAAACCGATTCCTCAGACTTTGCACTAGGAGCGCAAATTGGACAAAGAGACGATCAAGGAAGATTACACCCAGTAGCGTTCTACTCACACAAGTTACATGGGGCAGAACTAAACTACCCGATCTATGACAAAGAATTCCTCGCTATAGTCAACGCCTTCAAGGAATTTCGACATTATCTCTTAGGAAGCCTCCACAAGGTCACAGTTTACACCGATCACAAGAACATCTCTCATTTTGCAACTACGCAACAATTGAGTGGAAGACAACTCAGATACGCAGAATACCTATCGGAGTTTGACTACAAGATAGTACACAAGAAAGGGACAGAAAACGGCAGAGCCGATGCGATAAGCCGAAGAAGCGATTTCGACACAGGGAAAACCGAAACTAGCGAACAACTGTTCAAGAAAACAGAAGAAGGACATCTCGAACAAGTACCATTGAAATTACTTGGACAAACTACAAGGAAAGTTGTCGCAAGAATACAACGAGAAAACATGCCTTGCAACCAAGAATTATGGGAACTATTAAACCTGGAAGAACCCACCTTCGACGAATGGATGCACAATACGAAACCAAGGAAAATTCGAAAGGAATGGATCGACGGGAAACAAGTAATACCCGAGGGAAAAGAAATCCACGCGATACAGCATTTCAGAAGAGCTACAGGCACGAGACACGATAATGCAGAAGCACTTACAGCGCACATCAGCCAGTACCTGATAGGAAAAGACCTCCTACAACATGCAAAAAGGGAATTTCTTATGAACCCCCCAACAAGAAATTGGCAAACACCATGAGCCACCGAGTAGAACAAGGAAACGACCTACTACTCAAAATCCAACAACACCAGGAACAAATACCCTTGGAAGAAAGAACAGAACGCCTACAAGTGCCGGAACACTTACAAGACGACCTGATCCAAGACATACACGAACATCCGTTGCACGGACACCAAGGAATTAATAAAACACTCGAAAGAATTAAGCGAGATTACTCTTTCGACCACATGAAAAAGAAAATCACGGAACACATTGGGAAATGCATCATATGCAAACAAACGAAGTCACCACGACACAAACCGTACGGACTATTACAGCCCCTACCAGCAGCACAACGACCATGGGAATCGATCACTATGGATTTTATTACAAAACTACCACTATCAACCGACCCGGTAACAGGAAAAAACTATGACAGCATCCTAGTAGTAGTGGACAGATTCACAAAATTTGCATACTACATACCGTATTACGAAGCAACTAGCAAAGAACAATTCGCATTTCTTATGTTCAGACACATAATCAGTATACACGGACTACCTACGGAAATCATTTCGGACAGAGGACAACCATTTGCGTCAAGTTTTTGGCAAAGCCTAATGAACTTAATGGGCCTAAACCACAAACTAACGACTGCTTTCAGACCACAGGTAGATGGACAAACGGAACGAATTAACCAAATCCTTGAACAGTACCTACGATGCTACGTCAACTATGAACAAACTAATTGGGTTGAGAAGTTACCAATCGCTCAACTAGCATACAACACATCGTTCCACAGCAGTATACAAACCACACCTGCCTACGCAAACTTCGGATTCACCCCCGATGCGTACCGAACCAAGATCAATGGACAACTAAACGCCAACGCAATCCTCGAAGCGGACAGACTCAAGCAACTACATGCAGAAATGAAGACAGAATTGGAATGGGTACGAAATAAAATGAAACAATACTACGACAAGAAAAAGATGAAGGGACCATCTTTCTCGGAGGGAGACATGGTCCTACTCAACACAAAAAACATCGACACAACACGACAAAACAAGAAAATGGACTACAAATTCATTGGACCATACAAAGTAAAAACGAAGATTTCAGAAAACAACTACGAACTCGACCTACCACCTCACGTAAAAATACACCCTGTATTCCACATCTCGTTGCTAGAATCAGCAGAAGATACAATCATGGTAAAAACAGGACCCCGACATGAACCACGAGTCGAACCAGTGGAAGGCGAATTCACAGTGGAAAGAATCACCGATATGCGAGAAAACCCGGAAACACAGAAAACAGAATTCAAAGTCAAATGGAAGGGATACGATGAAACATGGGACTCATGGGAACCACGGGAAAACCTCACGCACTGCTCGAAGAAGCTGGAAGAATTCCTTAAGAAACAACGCCAGACTAGGCGGCGAAATTAAGATCAAAAGAAGGAATCTCACCCTCGAAATCACCCAACGAACCTACACCAGACGCCTCGACACCCAGACCCAACGACTCCAAATCAGTGTTCTCCGTAGCACCTAAATACCGCATATCGCTAATCACCCAACCCTCATGCGCATCCAAGACAGGAAGAACAGACTCATCCACGCCATCCTCCTTGTCGACCTCAGCCAAACCACGACGAAGAGTCTCGGACTGTTTGCGTTTAATGTTCTTACGGATTTTACGAATCCGCGACAGACGAGAAACTGCAGCCGACATTGCCCGCTGCATCTCATCCATCTTCTCTTGAAGACGCTCGACCTCGTCACTAGCTTGCTCTTCGTCTACTTCCAATTTCTTAGACGACTTCACCAACGTGCGCACTACACAAGCAAGGGTTAGCAGGACCAACAAAGACATCACGAGAAAATGATCACACACATGTGGAAGCCACCAACACCCCGTCACAAGAACGACCGATCTTCACACACTCGCCACAACGCTTCTTGTCCTCAAGAAGCTTGCACTCCAAATCCTCCTTGAAACAACGAGTACACGGCATCTCGGCCTCGAAACCGTCTAATGCAATGGCTTCGGCTAGAGCAGTTCTTTCGCGAGCCTTCTTGCTAGACATCGCGTTAGCCAAGGAACGGAGCGGAATAATTACAAGTCCAAGTTATGACATACCAGAAGAAGTCACACTAAGGCCAACAAATATGGTCTTGGGACAAGCACCAACAGAGGAGGAGCATCGTGTCATGACCCATGCAGGTACAGGGCGGAGAAGGACAAGGGACCCACTTTAACATGTGATGAATTGCCAATAGAGATAGACCTACCCTAGAGGGATCACGACGAAAGGGATCACGGTGATCCAGATCACGGTGATCCGGATCATGATGATCCAAGGTAGAGTGATCCCAGACAAGTATATAGACGGATCGGTTCCAGACCGTAAGGGACGGTGCCGATCAGCTTTCAATACAATTTGGTTACCTCAATCTACGATTGACCATTACCAGACGTAACACCACGTGAACTCTTGTATTGCTCTAAAGTACCTAACGCGCCTGACTTCTCTGCCAACATAAACTATATCGACTCTGATTGGTTTACCACAGTTGGGAATTGACCAGACCGTTACATAAAGGGGTGAGGTTTTATTATTTCTATGGCTAAATAAGGTATAATAGAGTCTTATAAGTTAAAGGATAAGAAATAGAGATTATTTTATTAGTTAATAAATAAGATTTTATTATAAGTATTATTAGTTTATATTATAAGATAGATTAAGTATATTAGGTTTAAGTAATATAAAAAATAATATAAAAGTAATATTATATTTAATAATAAATTAATTAAAGAAATTAATTAAAGATAATTAAATTATATTAAAAGCTAAATTAAGCTTTAATAATTATAATTTTTAGAGATTTAATATATAAATTAATTTATTAAGGCTTTATAAAGCCTTAAATAAAATTATTTTAAAAAATAATAGTTTTATAAGAATATAATACTTTTTATAAAATAATATTTTAAGATTTTATTAATAGGTTAAGCTTAATTATTATAAGTAAAAGTAAGCCTTTTAGGCTTTTATTAATAGTTTTATTAATTAAATTAATTTAGATTATAATATAATATTTCCTTTTTAAAGGTCTTACCTTTAAAGCTATATTTTAAGTAGGTTCTTATATTTTTTTAGGTTTTTTTATTTTAATTCTTTTTTTTATAAAATGCTTTTATTAATAGGATATTAAATCTTAAGATTATATTATATAAGAATAGTAAGTATAATTAATTTAATAATACTTTAATTATTAAAAGAATTAAAGTTAATATATTATATACCTATTATTTTAAATATTAAAAGATTTATTTAATAAGTAAGAGTTTTATTTAATATATTAAGTATATTTATTATAAGAAGCCTTATAATAATATTTTTATTATTTTTTCTTATAAGTTCTTTTTAATATAAAGAAAAAAATCTTTTTATTTTAATTTATTTTTTTAATAATTTATTTAGAGAAGTAGGAGAAGAAGCTAGTTATAGATAAAAAAGAGGCTAGTAAAGACTTAATTTATCTTTAGTTTAAATTAAAGGAAATATAAGCTAAAATAATAATTATTATTATATATCTTATTTATATTTAATAAATATAAAAGAAAAGAATAAAGAAAAAGATTAAGATATTTTATTAAAATATAAAAGAGTTAAATTAAAAGGATAATATTAAGGTATTTTCTTTTATAATTCCTTTTTTTATTTTAATATAAATATTAAATTTAATAAATATTAATTTTAATATAATTAATAGTAAACCTTCTTTTTTATATAAAGAAATTCCTTAAGCTTCTTTAAGTAATATATAAGGTTTTATAATAGCTTTTATATTTCTTTAATATATTCTTTTTATTTTATATAATAATATACTTCTCTATTTATAATATCTTTTTCTAGGATCTTCTTAATAATATATTTCTCTTATAATTTAATTATTAATTTAATATATAATTTAATATTTATTATAATAATATTAATAATAAATTTAAATAAAAAAATATAAAAAATTAAATAAATTTTAATATTTTTTAATAAATTAAGTTTATAATTATTTTATAAGATCTTTTTTTTATAAGGTAAAAGCTAATATATATAAAATTAAGTTTTTTATTTTATTATTTTATAATAATATTTTTAGTAATTAAAAGAATTATATCTTCTTTCTTAAAGAATAATCTTTCTATTTATTTAAAATTATAATACTTTTTTATTTATATATAAATAAATTTAAGCTTTATTTTTATTTTAAAATATAATTATTATATTTATTTAGATTTAAGTAATACTTTTATATTAAGTAATCCTTTTAGCTTAATATAAAATATATTTAAAGTAAATTTAAAATTAATAAAAGTAAAGATAATCTTAATATTTAATTAATAAGATATATTAAGGGTAAGTTAAGTAATAAAAAGCTTTTTAATTTAATTAATTTACTTATAATTAATATAATATTATAAATAATACTTAATTTCTTAATTTTACCTTTTAATTTATTTATTAATCTAGGGCTAAAAAATAATAATAAGCTTATATTATAAGCCTATAAATACTATTAATTCTTATTAAAACTTAAATATAAATAATTATTTATAATTAAAGATAATCTTAATTAATAATCTATATATTATAATTATATATTAAAAGAAAAGATAAATAAATTATTTTGTATTTATAGCCTTTTTATAGGGAATATAATAAATAAACTTTATAAATTAATTAATAATAATAAAAATAATATTATAATACTTATTAATAATAAAATTTATAAATAATAATAAATTAATAATAAAGTTTATAATAATTAACTCTTATAATCTTAAAGTAATTAAAATAAGTTATAATTTATTATATAATTTATATTATAAGGATTTTATTTATTAATAAAGTAAGTATTATTTAATAATAGCTTTTACCTTTTATTTTATATAATTAAAAGAAAATATTTATTTAATTTATTTAAAAGTTTTATTAATTTCTTTATATTTATTTAAAGGATATTTATAAACTTCTCTAATTAAATTATCTTATAATTTATTTAAAATCTATAAGTAAATAATTTATTTATTTTTAAAAAGTACTTTATTATACTTTTTAATCTTTTAAAGTAATAAATTACTTTATTTTATTAAAAAGGTAAGCCTTTCTATTTAATTTTATATATTTTTAAGGATAATCTTAAGAAATTATAGCTTCTTTAAGCTTTTTTAATTATAATTCTTTAATATTACTTTAAGTTAATATCTAAAAATAGTATAATTATCTAGTTATTCTTTCTAATAAATTATAATTATAATTTTCTTATTCTTAATTATTATATTATTAATAAGGATTTATTTAAGGTCTCCTTAAAGTATATATTATAATAATTATTTTATAATTACTTTTTTTCCTTATAATAATTAATATATTAATTAATTATATTAACTTAAGTATTTTTAGTACTTTTTATATATATAATATAATAATTAAATTTAAATAAATATTTAATATATTATAATTATTATTTATTAAATTTTTAAGTAATTATAAAATATAAGATATTCTTATAATTTATAAATATTATAATTTTATATTAATTTTTAAGGAGATATTATTAAAATTCCTTAAAGATATTAATAATAATTAAGAATCTTTTATTATAAATAAAATAATTAAGTTTAATTCCTTATAATTTATATAAATAAAATATAATAAAATATAATTTCCTTTAATTATTTCTTTATTTAAGCTAAGCTTTAATTATAAAATTAAAGGAATTTATTTTAAATTTAATAGATTAATTAGGGTTAAATATTATAAGTATTAGTTTAATTGTAATAATATCTCTTAATTAATTAAATACTTTTTATATTTTTAATCCCTAAATAAAGAATATCTTTTTCTTTATAAAGGTAATTAAGGGTCTTATTATTTATTTAAAGTTCTTAATAAACTTATAATAATAATTAATAAATTTAAAAAATAATTATATTTTAGTAAGATTTTTTAATACCTTTTAGTCCTTAACTATAGTAATTTTCTTAAGGTCTATTTAGATTTTATTATAGGAAATAATATATTTTAAAAATTCTATTTCTTTAATATAAAATATATTTTTATCTAATTTAATAAATAGTTTAATATCTTATAAGGCTTTTAAAATCTAATAGATATATTACTTATAATCTTCTTTATTTTTTAAATAAATAAATATATTATTAAAATAATAAATAATAAAGATATTTAAATATTCTAATAATATATAATTAATTATTCTCTAAAATATTATTAATATATTAGTAAATTTAAAGGGTATTATTAAGTACTTAAATAGCTTAAACTTTATTTAAAAGATAATCTTTTATTTATCTCCTTTTTTAATTCTAATTAAATTATAGGCTCCCTTTAAGTTAAATATAATAAATATCTTTATTTTATATAATCTATTCTTTATCTTATTAATAAAAGTTAAAGATATATAGTTTTTAATAGTAATATTATTAAGCTATTAATAATTTATAATAAAGTAAAGTTTTCTATTTTTCTTTAAAATAAATATTATTAAATAATTAACTTTAAAGTTTAATATTTATATATATTCTTTTTATAGTATATTTTTAATATACTTTTTAAGAATATTAAGCTTTATTTTATTAAGATTATAAATTAAAAAAAAGTAAATAATAGCTTTATTCTTTAATATAATTTTATAATCTTATTAATTAAATTCTAATAATCTAATCTTAAGTTCTTTTACAAACAATTCTTTATAAATATAATAGTCTAGTCCTATAATTAATAAGAATAGTAAATTTTTATTAATAAAGAAATAAGGTTTTATTATTTTTATAGCTAAATAAGATATAATAGAGTCTTATAAGCTAAAGGATAAGGAATAGAGATTACTTTATTAGCTAGTAAATAAGATTCTATTATAAATATTATTAATTTATATTATAAGATAGATTAAATATATTAAATTTAAGTAATATAAAAGATAATATAAAAATAATATTATATTTAATAATAGATTAATTAAAAAGATTAATTAAAGGTAATTAAATTATATTAAAAATTAAATTAAGCCTTAATAATTATAACTTTTAAAGATCTAATATATAAATTAATCTATTAAAGCTTTATAAAGCCTTAAATAAAATTATCTTAAAAAGTAATAATTTTATAAGAGTATAATACTTTTTATAGAGTAATACTTTAAGATTTTATTAATAGATTAAGCCTAATTATTATAAGTAAAAGTAAATCTTTTAGGCTTTTATTAATAGCTTTACTAGTTAAATTAATCTAAATTATAATATAATATTCTCTCTTTAAAGGTCTTACTCTTAAAGCTATATTTTAAGTAGATTTTTATATTTTTTTAGGTTTTTTTATTTTAGTTTTTTTTTTATAAAATGCCCTTATTAATAGGATATTAGATCTTAAGATTATATTATATAAAGATAGTAAGTATAATTAGCTTAATAATACTTTAATTATTAAAAGGATTAAGGCTAATATACTATATATTTATTATTTTAAATATTAAAAGATTTATCTAATAAATAAGAGTTTTATTTAATATATTAAATATATTTATTATAAAAAAGCCTTATAATAGTATTTTTATTACTCCTTCTTATAAGTCCTTTTTAGTATAAAGAAGAAAAATCTTTTTATTTTAATTTATTTTTTTAATGGTTTATTTAAAGAAGTAAAAGGAAAAGCTAGCTATAAATAAAGAAGAGATTAGTAAAAACCTAATTTATCTTTAATTTAAGCTAAAGGGAATATAGGCCAAAATAATAGCTATTATTATATATCTTACTTATATTTAGTAAGTATAAAAAAAGGTAATAAAGAAAAAGATTAAGATGTTTTATTAAGATATAGAAGAGTTAGATTAAGAGGATAATATTAAAGTACCTTTTTCTATAATTTCTCTTTCTACCTTAATATAAATATTAAATTTAATAGGTATTAATTTTAATATAATTAGTAGTAAATCTTCTTTTTTATATAAAGGAATTTCTTAAGCTTCTTTAAGTAATATATAAGAGTTTATAATAGCTTTTATATTTTTTTAATATATCCCTTTTATTTTATATAATAATATACTTTTCTATTTATAGTATCTTTTTTTTAAAATCTTCTTAATACTATATTCCTCTTATAGTTTAATTATTAATTTAATATATAATCTAGTATTTATTATAATAATATTAATAATAAATTTAAGTAAAAAAATATAAAAGATTAAATAAATCTTAATATCTTTTAATAAGTTAAGTTTATAATTATTTTATAAGATCTTCTTTTTTATAGGATAGGGGCTAATATATATAAAATTAAATTTTTTATTTTATTATTTTATAATAATGTTTTTAATAGCTAAAAAAACTATATCTCCTTTCTTAAAGGATAGTCCTTCTATCTATTTAAGATTATAATACTTCTTTATTTATATATAAATAAATTTAAGCTCTATCTTTATTTTAAAGTATAATTACTATATTTACTTAAATTTAAGTAATACTTTTATATTAAATAATCCTTTTAATTTAATATAAAATATATTTAAAATAAATCTAAAATTAATAAAAGTAAAAATAATCTTAATATTTAATTAATAAGATATATTAAAAGTAAATTAAATAATAAAAAGCTTCTTAATTTAATTAATTTACTTATAATTAATATAATATTATAAATAATATTTAATCTTTTAATTTTATCTTTTAATCTATCTATTAACTTAAAGCTAAAAAGTAATAATAAGCTTATATTATAAGCTTATAAGTATTATTAATCCTTATTAAAACTTAAATATAAATAGCTATTTATAATTAAAGATAATTTTAACTAGTAATCTATATATTATAATTATATATTAAAAGAAAAGATAAATAAACTATTTTTTATTTATAGCCTTTTTATAGAGAATATAATAAATAAACTTTATAAATTAATTAATAATAATAAAAGTAATATTATAGTACTTACTAATAGTAGGATCTATAGATAATAGTAAATTAATAATAAAATCTATAATAATTAATTTCTATAGTCTTAAAGCAATTAAAATAAGTTATAATCTATTATATAGCTTATATTATAAGGACTTTATCTATTAATAAAATAAATATTACTTAATAATAGCTTTTACCTTTTATTTTATATAATTAAAAGAAAATATCTATCTAACTTATTTAACGGTTTTATTAACTCCTTTATATCTATTTAAAGGGTATTTATAAACTTCTTTAATTAAATTATGTTATAGTTTATTTAGAACCTATAGATAGATAGTTTATTTATCTTTAGAAAGTATTTTATTATATTTCTTAATCTTTTAAAGTAATAGATTGCCTTATTTTACTAAGAGGGTAAGTTTTTTTATTTAGCTTTATATATTTCTAAGAATAGCCTTAGGGAATTATAACTTCTTTAAGCTTTTCTAATTATAATTCTTTAATACTATTTTAAGCTAATATTTAAGGATAATATAATTATTTAACTATCCTTTTTAATAGATTATAATTATAATTTTCTTACTTTTAATTATTATATTATTAATAGGGGCCTATTTAAAGTCTTCTTAAAATATATACTATAGTAATTATTTTATAATTACTTTCTTTTCCTTATAATAATTAATATATTAATTAATTATATTAACTTAAGTATTCTTAATATTTTTTATATATATAATATAATAATTAAATTTAAATAAATATTTAATATATTATAATTATTATTTATTAAATTTTTAAATAATTATAAAGTATAAGATATTCTTATAATTTATAAATACTATACTCTTATATTAATCTTTAAGGAAATATTACTAAAATTCCTTAAAAGTATTAATAATAGCTAAGAATTATTTATTATAAATAAAATAATTAAATTTAATTCTTTATAATTTATATAAATAAAATATAATAGAGTATAATTTCCCTTAATTATCCCTTTATTTAAGCTAGGCTTTAATTATAAAATTAAAAAAGTCTATTTCTAATTTAATAAACTAATTAAGATTAAATATTATAAATATTAATTTAATTATAATAATATCTCTTAATTAATTAAATACTTCTTATACCTTTAATTTCTAAATAAAGAATATCCCTTCCTTTATAAAGGCAATTAAAGGTCTTATTATCTATTTAAAGTTCTTAATAAACTTATAATAATAATTAATAAATCTAAAAAATAATTATACTTTAATAAGATTCTCTAATACCTTTTAATCCTTAATTATAATAATTTTCTTAAGGTTTATTTAGATTTTATTATAAGAGATAATATATTTTAAGAATTCTACTTCTTTAATATAAAATATACTCTTATTTAATTTAATATATAATTTAATATCTTATAAAGCTTTTAAAACCTAATAAATATATTATTTATAATCTTCTTTATTTTTTAAGAAAATAAATATATTATTAAGATAATAAATAATAAAAATATTTAAGTATTTTTATAGTATATAATTAATTATTCTTTAAAATATTATTAGTATATTAATAAATTTAAAGGGTATTATTAAATACTTAAATAGTTTAAATTTTATTTAAAAGATAATCTTTTATTTATCTTCTTTTCTAATTTTAATTAAATTATAGGCTCTCTTTAAATTAAGTATAATAAATATTTTTATTTTATATAATCTATTTTTTATTTTATTAATAAAGGATAGGAATATATAATCTTTAATAGTAATATTATTAAGCTATTAATAGTCTATAATAAGATAAAGTTTTCTATTCTTCTTTAAAATAAATATTATTAAATAATTAACTTTAAAATTTAATATTTATATATATTCTTTTTATAGTATATCTTTAATATACTTCTTAAAAGTATTAAGCTCTACTTTATTAAAATTATAAATTAGGAAAAAGTAAATAATAACTCTATCTTTTAATATAATTTTATAATTCTATTAATTAAATTTTAATAATCTAATTTTAAGTTCTTTTATAAATTATTCTTTATAAATATAATATTAATATAATATATTCTTTAATTAATAATTTTTAATATTTTCTTTTATCTTTTTAAGGTCTTAATTAAGCTATTAAAATTATATATAAAGATAAGTAATAATTTACTATTATTATTTCTTTTAATTAGCTTTATACTTATACTATATTCCCTTTAATAGTAAACTATTATTATATATAATCTTTATATAATTAATATTAAAGGTTTAAGATCTTAATTTATTATTATTTATATTATTAATTATATTATATTTTAAGAATATTTATATTTAGTTAATATATTAATTAATATATAAATTATATTAATATAATTATAAGTACTTTAAGATTAAATTATATATTTTAATATTAATAATATTAAAAAAAATATTATAATTCTTTTTATTTATAAAGACCTTAAAGTAATTAATCTTTTAATTAATTACTTTATTTTTATAATTAAATATAATATCTTTTAGATTTAATATAATATATAGATCTACTTTATTCTTTTATAATAGCTAAAGTTAATTTATAATTCTTAAATAAATATAATTTATTTTAACTTTACTATCTATTATAATAATATATTATATACCCTTAATATATACTTTTAATTTAAGCTATTATAGCTTCTTACTATTAATAATATATAAAGACTTAATAGAAAGCTCTTTTAATAGCTTTTTTACTTAATAACCTTAACTATAAGGTAACCTTTAAAAATTATAGCTTTATAAATTATAGGAATTATAATTCTTAGAGGCTACTTTAAGGGTTATTTTTTCTAGGTATTATTACTTTTATTACTTTAATATAAGGGGTATATTCTATTTTTTAGGGTTATACCTAAAATTTTATAATATTAAGTAATTTTACTTTATAGGTAGATTATATAATCCTTATTACTATAAGAGTATAGGTTCTTAAAATTAAAGTAATAATTTTATAAAATATTAATCTTTTAATTTAATTATTATTAATATATTAAATTAAAGTATATTAATTTAAATATACTTTTAATAATTTCTATTAATATTATTTACTTTTTTATAAAAGTAAATTAAGCTTAAATATATTTATATTCTTTTTAATTAAATAAATATTATTTTTTTTACTTTAAGAATTTTTTAATCTTATTATAAGATTAAATAATTATAATAAATACTTATTCTTTTATAAATAATATCTTTTCTTTAAATATAAAAATTTATTTTATAATCCTTTTAATAGTTTAAATAGTAGTTTAAAGCTTCTTTATTTATATAGAGTTAATTTATTATCTTTCCTTTAATATAAGTTTAAACTTTTAATTAATATTAAGTTTAAAGTACTTATAAAAAAAGTATTTTTTATTATTATAATTTTAATAAATTATTTATAAAAGGTTTTTTCTTTATTAAGTATTACTTAAATCTATAGATCTTAAAGTAATCTTATAAAAAATAAAGTTACTTTATTTAAAGTTAATATATATATAGAATTATTTATTTTTATTTTAAATATTAAGATTAAATCTCTTATATTATAAGAATTAATAATTATTAATTTTAATAATTATATTTATATATTTTATTAAAGTAATTAATTAATTATTTTTATAAAGTTCTTTTTAAATTAATTTCTTTAATTTATTAAAAAAAAGTAATATAAAGGTATTTTATTTTTATAAGAGTTTAATAGTAAGTTATATAAAGTAAGTATTATAATTAAATATAAAACTTATTTACTTAAGATTTTTAATTTATACTTTTACTTTAGTTTTTTTATTAATTATTTTAAAGAATATTTTAAATACTTTTTTAAAGTATATATAATTTTAATAAATTCCTATAATATAAGGATTATACTTAAGCTTAATCTTATTATTTTAATTATCTATAATTAATTAAAATTAAAGCTTAATATTTCTAAAAAATCTTTTAATTATATACTTAATTTTAGCTTTATTTAAGTAAAGTAAAATTAAAAAATTAAGAAAATAATCTTTTATTTTAATAAAAAAGATAAAAAGTTTATAAGAATCTCTATTAAACTTCTTAAATAATATAAGCTTAAGAATCTCTTTTAAGTCCTTAACTTATAAAATAAATATATTAAAGTCTATTTAATATTAAAAGGGGGCCTAAAAATATATAAATAGTTTTTCTTTTAATAGATTATTCTTTAAGGGCATTAACCCTATTTAGCTAATAGACTATAAGTTAATTATTTAAATATTTAATATATTAAAAGTATTTTATAGTATCTCTTTTATATATATAAGGTATTTATTACTTTTTTTAATTTAAAGTTAAAAATTAATAGTAAATTAATATAAAGCTTTATAAAAATATTTATTCTTATATTATATAGCTTTAAATTACTTATTATTATCTTTATTATTATTAAAATTATTTTTTTTTATATTTTTATTATTAATAGAAATTTTAAAAATAATAATTTCTTTTCCCTTAAAGTAGAAAGGTTTTAATAAAGTTAATTAAAATATTATTATAGTAATATTACTTAAAATTAATATAAATAATTTACTAAATAAAAGCTTTTAATATATAATAATTTAATCTTATAATTAATAAGAATAATAGATTCTTATTAATAAAAAAATAAAATTTTATTATTTTTATAATTAAATAAGATATAATAAAGTCTTATAAATTAAAAGATAAAAAATAAAGATTATTTTATTAATTAATAAATAAGATTTTATTATAAGTATTATTAATTTATATTATAAAATAAATTAAATATATTAGGTTTAAGTAATATAAAAAATAATATAAAAGTAATATTATATTTAATAATAGATTAATTAAAAAGATTAATTAAAGATAATTAAATTATATTAAAAGTTAAATTAAGCTTTAATAATTATAATTTTTAAAGGTTTAATATATAAATTAATTTATTAAGGCTTTATAAAGCCTTAAATAAAATTATTCTAAAAAGTAATAATTTTATAAGAATATAATACTCCTTATAAGGCAATACTCTAAGGTTTTATTAGTAAATTAAGCCTAATTATTATAAGTAAAAGTAAGCCTTCTAAGCTTCTACTAGCAGCTTTATTAGTCAAGTTAACCTAGGTTGTAACAATAAATACAATACTAATATAATATATTCTTTAATTAATTATCTTTAATATTCTCTTTTATCTTTCTAAGGTCCTAATTAAGCTATTAAAACTATATATAAAGATAAGTAATAACTTACTATTATTATCTCTTTTAACTAGCCTTATACTTATATTATATTCCCTTTAATAATAAACTATTATTATATATAATCTTTATATAATTAATATTAAAGGTTTAAAATCTTAATTTATTATTATTTATATTACTAATTATATTATACTTTAAAAATATTTATATTTAGCTAATATATTAATTAATATATAGATTATACTAATATAATTATAAATATACTAGGATTAGATTATATATCCTAATATTAATAATATTAAAAGAAATATTATAATTCTTCTTATTTATAAAGATCTTAAAGTAATTAATCTCTTAATTAATTACTTTATTCTTATAATTAAATATAATACTTTTTAAGTTTAATATAATATATAAATCTATCTTATTCTTTTATAATAATTAAAATTAATTTATAATTCTTAAATAAATATAATTTATTTTAGCTTTATTATTTACTATAGTAATATACTATATATCCTTAATATATACTTTTAATTTAAGTTATTATAGCTTCTTACTATTAATAGTATATAAAGATTTAATAAAAAGCTCTTTTAATAGCTTCTTTACTTAATAACCCTAGCTATAAGGTAGTCTTTAAGAACTATAATTTTATAAATTATAAAAATTATAATTCTTAGGGGCTATTTTAAAGATTATTTCTTTTAGGTATTATTATTTTTATTACTTTAATATAAGAAGTATATCCTATTTTTTAAAATTATATTTAAAATTTTATAATATTAAATAATCTTACTTTATAAGTAAATTATATAATCTTTATTATTATAAAAATATAAATTCTTAAAATTAAAATAATAATTTTATAAAATATTAATCTTTTAATTTAATTATTATTAATATATTAAATTAAAGTATATTAATTTAAATATACTTTTAATAATTTCTATTAATATTATTTACTTTTTTATAAGAGTAAATTAGGCTTAAATATATTTATATTCTTTCTAATTAAATAAATATTATTTCTTTTATTTTAAGAGTTTTTTAATCTTACTATAAAATTAAATAATTATAATAAGTACTTATCCTTTTAAAAATAATACTTTTCCTTTAAGTATAAAAGTCTATTTTATAATCCTTCTAATAGTTTAAATAGTAATTTAAAGCTCTTTTATTTATATAAAGTTAATTTATTATTTTCTCTTTAATATAGATCTAAACTTTTAATTAATATTAAGCTTAAGGTACTTATAGAAAAAGTATTTTTTATTATTATTATAATTTTAATAAATTATTTATAAAAGATCTTTTTCTTATTAAATATTATTTAGGTCTATAGGTCCTAAAGTAGTCCTATAAAAGATAAAGTTATTTTATTTAAAATTAATATATATATAAAATTATTTATTCTTATTTTAAATATTAAAATTAAATCTCTTATACTATAAAAATTAATAATTATTAATTTTAATAATTATATTTATATATTTTATTAAAATAATTAATTAATTATTTTTATAAAATTCTTTTTAAATTAATTTTTTTAATTTATTAAAGAAAAGTAATATAAAGGTATTTTATCCTTATAAAAGCTTAATAATAAATTATATAAAGTAAATATTATAATTAAATATAAAACTTATTTATTTAAGATTTTTAATTTATATTTTTATTTTAATCCTTTTATTAATTATTTTAAAGAATATTTTAAATACTTTCTTAAAACTTATATAATTTTAATAAATTCCTATAATATAAGGATTATATTTAAACTTAATCTTATTATTTTAATTATTTATAATTAATTAAAATTAAAGTTTAATATTTTTAAAGAGTCTTTTAATTATATACTTAACTTTAGCCTTATTTAAGTAAAATAAGATTAAAAAGTTAAAAAAGTAATCTTTTATTTTAATAAAAAAGATAAAAAATTTATAAAAGTCTTTATTAAACTTTTTAAATAATATAAGCTTAAAGATCTCTTTTAGGTTTTTAACTTATAGAATAAATATATTAAAGTCTATTTAATATTAAAAGGAAGCTTAAAAGTATATAAATAGTTTTTCTCTTAATAAGTTATTCTTTAAAGGTATTAATCTTATTTAATTAATAAACTATAAATTAATTATTTAAATATTTAATATATTAAGAATATTTTATAATATCTTTTTTATATATATAAGGTATTTATTATTCTTTTTAATTTAAAGTTAAAAGTTAATAATAAATTAATATAAAGTTTTATAAAAATATTTATTTTTATTTTATATAGCTTTAAATTATTTATTATTATTCTTATTATTATTAAAATTATTTTTTTTTATATTTTTATTATTAATAAGAACTTTAAAAATAATAGTTTTTTTTCCCTTAAAGTAAAAAAGTCTTAATAAAGTTAATTAAAATATTATTATAGTAATATTACTTAAAATTAATATAAATAATTTACTAAATAAAAGCTTTTAATATATAATAATTTAATCTTATAATTAATAAGAATAATAGATTCTTATTAATAAAAAAATAAAATTTTATTATTTTTATAATTAAATAAAATATAATAAAGTCTTATAAGCTAAAAAATAAAAAATAAAGATTATTTTATTAATTAATAAATAAGATTTTATTATAAATATTATTAGTTTATATTATAAGATAGATTAAATATATTAAATTTAAGTAATATAAAAAATAATATAAAAATAATATTATATTTAATAATAAATTAATTAAAAAAATTAATTAAAAATAATTAAATTATATTAAAAGTTAAATTAAGCTTTAATAGCTATAATTCCTAAAGATCTAATATATAAATTAATTTATTAAAATTTTATAAAGCCTTAAATAAAATTACCTTAAAGAGTAATAATTTTATAAGAGTATAATACTCTTTATAAGGCAATATTTTAAGGTTTTATTAATAAATTAAGCTTAATTATTATAAGTAAAAGTAAGCCTTCTAGGCTTCTACTAGTAGCTTTATTAGTTAAGTTAACCTAGGTTATAACAGTTTCCGCGCACTAGCAACTAGATAAGCTCTTAACTTTAAGACTGGATTTCTTAATTAAAATAGTATAAATTAATTAGAAATTAATGGTATATATTTCTTATCCTATCTATATTAAAATAATCTATTTCTCCTTAGAACCCTTAATCTTATAGTATTAGTATTACTTTTTTTAGTATCTTTACTTTACTTTACCTTCCTTTAACTTTTTTATCTTTTTTATTGTAAGATATAAAGTAATTAGGTTATATTTAATTGCTTTTTTTTATTAGCTTATTCAAAGTTATTTTTATTTTTAAGTATATATTTTTTACTTTTAATTTGGTATAAATAGTATATATATAGTTTAATTTATTGCCTGCTTTTTAATTTATTAATTGAATAAATTGATTAATATTGTTAAGGCTATTACTTATTAAATTTAGTTGTGTAATTAGCTTAAGCTTATTTTTAGGTATATATAGAATATCTTTTATTATATATTTGTAGTATTTTAGTATATATAGTAGTATCTTTAAAGGTAAGTAATTCTTAATAGTAATAAGCTTTATTAATGCCTTTTTTATATTAATAAATTATATTCTATTACCTAAAAAATCTACTTAAATATTCTTTTTTATTATAGCTTTTTTAGAAGTTATTTTATATATTTTAATAAAATATTGTTTTTAAATAAATAAAGTGGTTATTATTGTTATATATTAGTATATATAGTATTAAAAGGTATATTTAAGTAGGCTAAAAATATTTATATTAAAGGTTATATAATATAAGATAAATAAGGAGGTAAATATATTATTTAAATATAATTAAATAATATTAAAAATTGAAATTATAATAATATATATTCTTTAAAGCTATTTATTATAAGAATTCTTTATAAAGTTAAATTAAAAGGCTATATTTTTAAAATAAATAGCTCTTTTAATTACTTTTTGTATATTTTGCTATTTGCCTACTTTAAGGGTATATAATTATATACTTAGTCTAGAAAACTATTAGGAAATTATTATATTTAAAGATTATTACCTAAGAAAATTATATAAGGGGAAAGGTATTTTTTTAAAGTACTTTTTATTTTAATAATTAATATTTATTTATAATAATCACTTTTTATAATAATTATTTAATTTATTTTTATTATTTTAATTACTTTTTTAGCTTTAATTATGCCTTTAGTAAGGCTATATTTATTTATATTATAAAGTTAATTTAATTTAATAGACTTATTAATTATTTACTATAAAAGTATTATAAAAAATTTATAAATTAATTTAAAAATAATATATTTTATTTAAAAAGCTTTAATAAATATTAATCCTTTAATTTTAATATTTAAATAGTATTTAAGAAAGTATAAGATCTAATAATAATTAATATATATATTTAGATTTTAAAGGTTAATTATTTTTTATATAAAAATATATATATTATATTAAAAAAGTATATATTTAATAACTTCTTTTTTAAGATGTAGGTAAGTCTTGGGGTTAAGGATAATGCATTTAAGGTTATAAATATAGTAGCTGCTATTATAGGGTTTGTTGCTTTAAATAATAATTGATTATTCTATCTATTAAGCTAAAGAAAGCCCCTTTTAGTATTGTTATAAGTAGGTTATATAGTGCTCTTAATCTCGCTTTCTATTGCCTTTATATTAGGTATTTAGCTAGTACCTTAGGCCTTAATAATTATAATCCCTTTATAATAAATTTAATATTTTAATATTAGAACTTCTTTTTTTTTATATAAAGGGATTGTAATTATTTAAAATAAAAATTAATATTTCTTTTTTTATTAATTATTTTAATTTCTTTTCTTTTTTCTTTTTAATCTCTTATAATCTATTCTTTTATTTAAATAGTTATTTTATTATTATTAATAAATTGTTTAAGTGCTTGGTTTAATAATGCCTTTATAAGTATATTAGTAATATTATTCTCTTTATTAATTTATTTAATTTTATATAACTTATACTATTTATATAATTACTATAGGACTATAATATTAATTATTAGCCTTTTTTCTTTATTATTTTTAATTTAATAAGGCACTTATAAAGAGAGTATAAATTAATATATATAATAATTAAAATATAAAGAAGTTTTAATTAGTTAATTATTTAGTTAAGGGTAATTATAATTATATAAGTAATATTAATTTTAATAACTATATTATATATTTCTAATACTAAAATACTATAAGTAATTCTTTAATATTTTATTAAGCTAAAGTAAATAATATTTCCTTTTATTATAAAGGTTTTATTAGTAAATTATTTATTTATAAGGATAATAATAAATCCTAATTATAATAATAGGTTAGTATTATTTGTAAATAAGCTATTAATAAATATAAATAGCTTTAATATAAATAAAATAATTAAAGTAAATATAAGTCCTTAATTAAAGTTCTTCTTCTACTATTTAAATTAATAGTTTAGTACCTTAATATAATTTATATTAAGCTCCTAGTATTATATAGTAATTAATAAGTTGAAATATACCTCTAGTTAATAGATTAATATAATATATATACCTTTTACTTATTACTTAATATATTATTACTTTATTATATTTAAATCTTTAATATTAATTATGATTATTTTCTTATCTTATTCCTTTTATTAAATAGTAATATTATTTATTTTTATTAATATTATAATTACTCTATTAAAGATAAGTAGGTTATCCTTTATTAGTCTCTCTTTTAGCTTAGCTTTAAAGAAAGCTTTAAGGAGTTCTTCTTCTTTCTTTTATAAGAATGCCTTATTAAATACTCTAATTATATTATTAGTTTATATTCTAATTATATTAAATACTAGGTTTTTATTTAAGGATATTAATAAATATAAATTAAAGGTTAATAATATTATTTAAAGCTTTTCTTTATAATATTTATTATATATTATCTACTAATATATTCTAGCTTTTAGAATTTTATAGAGTAATATAATAACCTTTATAATTATATTAGGGGAATAGTAATATTTAATACTTTTAGATATATATATTAAAATAATTTAATTTAACTTTATTTATAATTATATATATACTTATATAATATTATATAATTATAAAAAGATACCTTAATTATTTAGTAATAATATTAGGGCTAGGATAAATTATTAACTATATCTTTAAATAATTAGTAATTATATAAGGATTACTTCTTTTCCTTTATTAGCATATCCTTATATTATAAAATATAATTTCTTATATAGTATATTTATTATTTTTCCTTTAATCTTATTAATAATTTATAATTTAAAGATATAAATATTATTATAAGTATTTTTATTAAAAGGGATAAATTTAAATATACTTTATTAGATTAAGCCTTTAATCTCTTTTATTATTGACTTTTTAAATAGCTAGCCTAAGATAATAATAATTCTCTTTTTATAGAGCTTAATTATAAGTTTTAAGTTAGCTTTTTCTTTTATTAAAATAAATACTTTATTATATTTAATCTTATATTTAAATTATTATATAAAGTTTATAGCTTTAAATATTATTAGGTTTTTATAAGATTAACCTCTTCTTTTTTTCTAAGTTATAAGAATAAGGTTAAATTTAATAGAATTTTTCCTTAATTAATCCCTTTTATACTTTTATATTAGCTTTAAAGTAGGAGTATATTTAATAGGTTCTTTTTAAAATTATTCTTTTCTTTATTTCTATATTAATAAAGGCAATATAAATATATTATTAAATTCTTCTAAGCTTATTACTTTTTATAATAATTCCTCTTTTCTCTTATTTTAAAGGACTTTCTCTTTATTAAGGTCTTTATAAAATAGTTTAATAATAATTAATTGAAAATTAATAGGTCTTTATTCTCCCTTAATTATATATATTTTATAATTAATAATAATAAATATATATAATCTAGTCTATTTTCTTTTTTTTACTATACTTAAACTTATAATTATAGTAAGAGGTTTAAAATAACTAATATATTAAGACTATTCCTAGATATTAGTACTTCTTTAACTTAATACTTATTATAGATTTAATAGACTTTCTTAATTACTTTATAAATAGCCTTAGCTTATTAAATTATTTCTAGTAATAAAGCTAACTCTTTAATTATCTATAAATATAATTTAAAGATAAGTAATATAAATATAAGCTTATTAAAGCTAGTAATATTATTTATAGCTTTAATTACTACCTATAATACCTTATTATACTTTATTAATAGTTCTTTAATATAAATAATCTTATAAGTATATTAAAATAGTTTATAATATTATTTAATTTTATTAATTAAGTTATATACTTTTATAGGTACTTTATTAATTAAAATACTTATAATTTAAGCCTTTTAATAAAACTCTCTTAATATAAAGTTCTTTTTAATATTTATAATAATCTAGTTAAGTAGTCCTTAGTAAATATTAATCTAATATAATTTAAGGGCTTTTTATATTATTTTTATTAAAATATTAGGGAGAAATTAAGTAGTATTAAATATAATTATTAAATTAATTATATAAAATATTGGTTTACTTTTTAAATATATAATATCTATAATAACTTTATAATTAAAGTTATAATTATTATAAAGGGTAAATTTAAATCTTATTAGTTACTTTATATAGAGCTAGTAATATTTATAAACTTTAATAAGCTTCTTAATTATCTCTTTTTTAATAAGATAATCTAATTAAATTAATAGTTTATAAAGTTAATTAATTAATAAATAACTAAATTAATAATATAATTATTATAATTTATTATTAATTAGATTACTTTAAGCTAATAATTTCTTAATTTTAAGTAATATTTAAGAATACCTTTATCTTTAAATAATAAATACTTTAATACTTTCTTACTTAAAATAATTTTTAATATTATTAAAAATAATATTAAGATTATTTATATGTTAAAGGGATAATAGGAAGAATATATTAATAGGGAGAATATAAAATAATATAATATTAAAGAGTATTAATACTTTTATTATTTTTATTAATTTAATTAATATTTTACCTTTAAAAATAATTAAAGCTTTTTTAATAGTCTTAGTATTTAATTTAATAAAGGGACTTATTATATATTATAATATAATAAACTAATTATAGCCTTTTATAGAGAAATTTATTATTTTAATATTTAGAAGGATATTATAAAAAGTAATTAAAGAATAATACCCTTTTAAAAAGAATTATAATATTAGCTTCTTTAGAATTATTAATACTTTTTTATAAAAGAGATTATATTTTATTATTTAATAAAATATAATTTAATTATTAAATTTAATTATAATAAATAGGATATTATTTTTCTTAATTTTATTTATAAAAAGTATTTAATAAATATTATTATTATTCCCTTAATATTATTTATTATTTTCTTAATTATTATTTTATCTTTTTAATAAGTATTTACTATAAATATCCTTATTCCTATTATTATAAAGATTTATATCTTTAAATTAGGCTAAAAAGATATAATATACTTTATTATTAAGATAGCTTACTTTATACTTTATATATACCTTCTACCTCTCTTTATTAATATATTTATTTAATTAATATTTTAGCTTTTAATATATATAGTACTTTTTCCTAGAAAATATTAATTATTAGCCTTACTTATAGTAATTATCCTTAGGCTAGTAGTAATTTTATTAGAATTAGCCTCTTCTTTATTTTTAATATTTTTAATTAATTTAATATTATTTTTCTTTACCTTTAATTTAAATCTTACTTAATAATTTCTTTTTAATAAGTATTACTTTTATTATTATTTTAAATTATTAATATACTTTTTTATAAATTAAGGTAAAATTAAAGATATATAGCTTATATTCTCTAATACTTTTATATATTTAAATAATTTAATTTTTAAGCTTTATATTAAGATCTTTTACTTTAAGTAATACTTTTTAAATCTTTTTTAATATTTTTATTAAGATTTTTAAGATCTTATCTCTTAGCTTATTAGGGTTTTACTTAATTATATTATAAAAGGTAATTATCTATTATTTAGCTAAAATCTTCTATTATACTTCTTTTAACTTAAATTACTTTCTTATTTTTATATATATTTTATTAAAGGAAAGTATAGGGTAATATTTATATATATTTATAAGATAGTGATTATATATTTAATCTTTAAGTATAAATAAGAATATATTAATAAAGTAAAGTTTTAAGATTTTTATTTTAAAATAAAGATTATAAAATACTTATAGCTTAATATTTAGTATATTATATTTACTATTACTATACTTTATATCTTTTATATATATCTTAGTAAAGTTTATAAGATATCTTATAATTAAGATTATACTTAAAATAATTAATATATTATATAATAATATACTTATTTATTATTCTTACTAAGGAATATTCCTTTAAAATAATATTTTAAATTAAAGTAATTTTTTATCCTTAAATTTTAATTTTTCTTTTATAGATAATAAGTTTTTATCCTTTTATATTCTATTTTCTATAATCTCTTTAAGGAATCTTTTATTTTTATAAAGTTTACTTAATATTAAGTAGTTCTTATAATATTTAATAATCTCTTTAAAGCTTTAATAGTAAAATTTATTTTTCTTTATTATAATAGTAATATTATTAATTATATTCTTTTAATTCTTCTTAATATATATTTTATTATTAATAAAGTAATTATAAAGTTATTTTAATTTTATTAAAGTTATCTTTTTTAGGAATTCCTTTAGGTTCTCTTTAAAGTATATTATTAAGTAATTATAAAGTTTTTATTCTTAGATTTTCTTTATTTTATATAGTATTATAAAATATATAATTATTATATTAATATTACTTATTTAATATTCTTTATAATTTATTATATAATATAATTCTTATACTTTATAATTAATAAATATTTATAAATATAATAAGATTAATAATATCTTAAGGTATTATTAATTAATCTCCTTATATATTTTATATATAAACTCCTTATATTTCTCCTATTTATTAGTTAGTATTTCTTCTTAGCCTTTATTTATTATTATAAGGGTTATTTTTAAAGTAATAATGCCTAAAAAGAGATATCTTAATCTTAAGCTTCTCTTTAAATTATTAGCTTTCTCTTAATCTTAATAAATACCCTTATAAATATTAAAAGGGCTAATTAAAAGAATCTTTTATATAATAAATATAAGAAAATTATTATTACTTTAATAAAGTCTTTTTTAATAAAATATCTTAATATTTAAATTATAATATTATTTTAATTAATATAAAGAGCTTTTTATTTATTAAGGTAATTTTTTTAGTAGGAATTTAGCTTAATACCTTATTAATTAATATTTTATTAATTTATAATATTTTATAATTTAAGTAATTAATTAATTATTAATTAATATAAATAAGTCTTAGGATTAAGAATAATATATTTAAGATTATAAATATAATAACTATTATTATAAGGTCTATTACTTTAAATAATAATTAATTATTCTATCTATTAAGTTAAAAAAAGCCTCTTTTAGTATTATTATAAGTAGGTTATATAATGCCCTTAATCTCGCTTCCTACTACCTTTATACTAGGCACCTAGCTGGTGCCTTAGGCCTTAATAACTATAATCCCTTTATAATGAATTTAACGTTCTAACATAAGAATATATTATTTTAATTCTTTTTTTTAAATATATAATAATTTTTATAATACTTTATAATTTTAAAATATATTTTTTATATTATTTATTTAATCTTATATAATAAACTTATTAATCTTATACTTATATAAAAGTAACTGGATCTTATATCCTTATATATACTTTTTTAAAATTTCAATTAATACCTTTTTTTAAGTAGGATTTAATTTAATTATAATGAAAATTTAAGTTAATTTGGACTGAAAATAGTAATATTATTAAGGAGTGTTTATAGATAAATTACATGGGCGTATCGCAAGGTTGGTGCGTGGAAACCCCGGTCGCGCGGTGTGGTGGGGTCATATGTTATATGTTATTCATCAGTTTTATAGAACAAGAGTAACCAAGTTATAATTAAATAAAGTCAAAGAATCAAATACAATTTTTATCAGTTTACTGCTATGTATCTATAAATTGGTGTAATTAGAGATTTTTAGGTTCGAGTTGCTCCTCAGGTGCCGCCACAATTTGACCACGGTTGGCGCGGCGGTCAGCATCCAGAGACATGGCAAACTTGGACCTTTCGCGAATAACTGGACCCTTCCAATAAATGATGTAAATCGGAATAGTGACACAAAAAGCCAGACAAGCTAAAATAGTGCTCGCATATTCTAGACGGTACTTGTCACCAATGTTTGTGTACAGCGGAGTCGAGTACATGGCAGCAATTCCAGCCAAGAAGTCTCGTGCAAATCCGTTACCCCCGGTCGCTGAAGCAGAATATGGTCCGTCTAGAATAAACGTTTAGCAAAAGAGTTGATAAAACAAACAGAAAGGATGTTCTTACAAGCTGCAATCATGTAATCCACAGTGGACATGTAGATGGCGAAGTTGGCAATTGCAATTAAGCAAGAAAATATCATTGGCGCGATCCAGTGCGACTGTGATGGCCCGAGAGATGTCCATGCAAAACCAAAGAGACCGATGGTTTCCAGGGGAGCAAGGTACAAGAGCCACTTCAGTCGGTGTTCTGGAGTCAATGCGTCGGGGCCTTTTGACTTAATGATGTGATGGTCGCGAGTGATCCAAGGAATATAAGAGAGGTAGGCAATGAGGTACCCAATGTTGATGGGGATAAATGCCCAGGCTTTCTCTAGTGTCCCAAAGCCCCATTGCTCAAATACAGGATTGAAACCCTCTTGGAAGGTGAAGATGAGAGCATCAGAGAAACCAGAAAGAAGTGAACAAGACAGCACAATGGGCTCGCGAACGAACATTTCAAACGGCCGGATCCACGTGACACCGAATTCGTGCATCGAAAGTCGCGGCTTCTTCACCTCGTTGGGGCCGTACACGTCTTTATCTTCCCCGGTCTTGCGCCTTCGCCTCGCTTCCCTATCCATGAGAATAGTTGCACGACTTTCAGGCATGAAGAAATGAATGGCCTGAACCGCAGCGCCAAACATAAGCTGTATCCAAAAATTCCAATACCAAGGAAGGAACTTTTGGATTGGGCCGCCAATCACTGGGCCTATTGAGGTTCCTCCAACCGATGAGAGAACAACAAATAACACGGCCCACTGCTGTTCTTCTGGCTGATACAAGTCGGCTACCATTCCTAAAGTCACGCTGCCTCCAGCTGAACTGAGACCGCCCTGTGCCAATAAGTTAGATTGTGCGACATATTAAAGCATCTTGTGATTGCATACCAGAGCCCTTGCGACTATTATGCTTCCGAAATTTGGCGCTAGAGCCGCCAATATTTGCCAAATGTTGACCAGAAATAGTGAACATCTACACATTGTATTAGCCTTGGAAGCCTTCTGGGGAGCTCCGTTACGCACTGTAGGATTTTCCATCGGCCAAATTCCTCGCTCCATGGCGCCCAGAGTTCACACCCGAAAGCATACAGCACCAAAAACGCACACTGCCCAGCGCGGACGGCTTGTTCGCTTACGCTAAAGGCTTCACTAATTGGGGTAACGGCGCTGGGGAAGACACTTGTGTTGAAGTTCATGGACATTTGAACAGCAAAAATAGATGACAAGAGCATCCACTTCTTCCAAGCGGGCCACGAATACCCAAGCACATGTTCGCATTCGCTCTCAGTAATGACTCTTTTCCCATCGGGCGTGTATTCTGGCTGTGCGCTTTTAGAAATGGCCAGGCTTTCATGGCTGGCTCCACCCTCTGACTCTTCGTCTTTTCCAGTTTTCGTCTCGAAGAAACCTCCTCTGTTATGATTTGGGGAGTTTTTTCTCGCATCCTTGTCTTGATCTAGATGCTTGAGGGAGTCGGATTGACTACTGCCATTTCTGTTGCTGTCGGTGTCATTGCTATTCAAGGATTCTGGCCTTGTCGTAGACACGCCATCGGAATCTCTTGGGGGCGTCATTGGTGTGGAGGACTCTTGAAGCTTAAACGCGATTTTGACGATAAAGTTCCTTGAATCAAATGAAAACAAATCGATCGCTCATTGGATAACGAAATATCTGCAGCGCCCTAAAATAGCTTGGCTTCGCATCCTGAACCGTCTTTCATAAACAGCCAGAAGAATTTCTCAGCCGCATGATTATCTGGCTGCTCTGCTTATTCAGAATCATCTCGCTGACCCTCTATTCGCTTTGCGTCACTGTGGAGTTATGACGCTGCTGGAATATGATGTCAAGGTTCATCTGATAGCCATGAGCTCTCCAAGAGACCAATAAAGTCAATTTGTGTTGACGTCTCTTGGCGACAGTCAGCTACAAGTCGTGGACGTCGCGGCACTTTTCCCATGAGACCTTTTTTCACGATCGTGACATTGGTCCTTTCATCGACAATGTCTGGCAAGTTTGACATCATAGATAAGTAGTGAGGAGTAGAATAGCGGGTCAAATTTTGGGCCATGACGGAGTGTGGAGCCTCAATCCGCTGTGATCCGCATTACTTGTATTCGGCGACTTTGTGATATTTCCCTCGGTCTTCGGTCGGAACACACATCGACGGAGAGAAAAAAAAGAGGAACATTTGGATCTGAAAAGGCCCGCCTCGTTGACTGAGGGTCTTCCCGCATTTGTAACAATACTGGAAGAGGGTCTATGACCATGTGCCCCAAAAGCCTTAAGTTTGGTCAGAGATTACCTGAAAGGAATGTCTTGCGACACTCTTTCCAGCCTCTTCTTATGCTTGAAACAACGAAAACGGATGTTCTTTTGGATAAAAACTTGTAATTCGCGTTTGTGATTCCCCCGACTGCAACTTCGCGGTCGAAAAATGCTACTGCCTGACAAAACCCACACAAAAAATCAGCTTCTCTGCCGATAAATAACACCTGATAAAATGGTGAAACGTATTGGCGATAGACCTTGTTAAAAAAAGTTCAAGACATCACTGGATAGTGTAGTTCGAATCATTGCTGCTGTGATTCGAGGACGTGTACTCATTTTCAATGTGGAGAATATAGCCATCATACGCGATGGGACAAGCAGACGAAAATGGTGGGCCTGGATGCAATTGAAGATTTCCATTATGGAAACCTGCTAGAGCTGCTGTTGAGAGAAGTGATTCGCCAAGATAAGTGGTGGAGTCTTTGCGTGTACCACCCTCCCCACGATGTCTTTCCCAAAAGGCCTCGTATAGTTGAGCCCATGAATCCTCTCCAAGAGCATAATTGTTCAAATGTTCCGAATTGTAATCCGATAATGGGCTCGTCGACACTGTGCTGCCTACAGGGAACTGGATGTTGTTAGTCATAGGCGCGGCTTCGCCACAGCCGTAAACTGAGAATGGTTGTGCTTGGCTGTATGATTCTGGTACGACGGGGCGACTATTGGAATTTCCTATCGCAGTGTTTCGACTTGATTTTGATAAACCCGCAGGATATTTTGGTTTTCGAACGTATTTACCTCGATTAGTTGGTGTAAAAAGACAATTGGTCATGCCCCGTCGAAAACAGCCAGAGCACGGAATTCCCTTCTCTTGTGCATCGCATTTCGATTTCTGGGCTCGACAATTGCTGCAGGCAGCCCCAGCACGTAATCGGACAGATGGCGGCATCTTTAGATCGGCTGCTGATACAAAAAGTTCCGCGGATAATCTTGCTTGGGTGCTAAGATACCGATCCAGCTTTATAAAGGAACCTAGAGAGCATTTGATGGCCAGTAAGTGGGGGGTTGCCCTGTCCGAATCAGGCTAAGCCGGTCCAAAGTCCCCCAACAGCCTGCCCATCTACGAAGTTTATTTCTTTACAGACATCAAAGTGAGCATTCCGCGGATTCCGGCAACCGTTGGCCATCTTCAGATTGGAACCAAGGCCTGTCTACTGTTGCACCGTGAAGAACACATGCCCGATGATGACAGAAATGGTGTATGCAAGAGGTTCACGTATTCCGCGAGACAAACTAACATGAGAGGGTTCAACAGCAAACTCATGTCGCGATTCTATACAAACGGCTCATTTGTATTCCTAAAGCTACACATGTGGGACTGCTTGTCTCTTCCTTGCATGGTAAGATTAAGTTAACTATGTACATCATGTCTTGTGCCAAGCTGTTAGGCGTATGCATACGTGGCGTGTCAAGTGTTGAAACGCCCAACAACGGAGAGGTGGATAGGCATGGCCAATCGCGGGATATTTACTAGAGGCAAATAGTGAAATTGGGTTGCATCAATAGTGGGAATATTCGTCCCTCAAAGAGAACATGATTTCGTCTCCGTGAGTTTATTACGGGAAATGCAGCATCTAGCGGCACGAAACCACGTTAGCGCCGGCAGTGGTCTCTAAACCTGGCAGAAATTTGCCATGTAAATGGCTGCGTGGTTGTACACAAGGATGAGGGAACATATTATATTGTTGGTTTAATTGCATACGCAGTCTTGCGACGACTCTGGGACAAGTCAGCCTGTTCATGGATGCCAATAGTACGCCAAACTGTTGATAGTAAATTGATATATTTCGTCGCCGAAAGACTGGACATGGGTAAGTGTATTGCACAAATTTTATTGAATGGGACGAAGGCTCTCAAGAGGTATAAAACCCAAATACTCGATACCAGATCATGACGGCGAATGTGCAAAGAAATGAGTCAGTATTTTCTGACTTAGTAAGAAATGCGACGAGCTTTCCCCCTTTCTTGGCGATGAATTCATTTCTAAATCGGGTCCAGGTGTTGAAGCCTTAATTTAATCGCGGAACGCGCGGACGCCGACGTCGCTGGGAATGAACCTCTGAGCAACTAGCGAGACGAGGATCAATTTAATGGTGGCTCAAATATCTTTTGGCCCGCGTGTAAGAATGTCAGTGCGACATTTAGTGAATTTGGGATTCTCTTGGTTCACACCAAATGATCACAAGATGTTTCAAGACCAATCGTTTGGAATCATGGAAGAGGCAGACCATTTTAAATACAAGGGACATTCTTTATCGTCACAATATTAGGCTACAAATCTCTCTGCTAAATATTTAGCCCAATTTCGAGTCCTAATTTTTCTCTGTCGATGCAGACGCAGATTCTATCCGGGTAACACCAACCCCAACCTCACGCACACGACCAGTTGCATCATGAGTAGCATCCCATTCTTCAACTTCGTGATTCGGGACCTTTGTAATCCGATGAGTTTGCGCGCCATCATCAAGGCTAACGAGCTCCTGGCGAAGCGTGTATCCTTTCCATCTGGGCAACAGAGTAACCCAGACCCAATAGTATAGACCGCACAAAATGAGGCTGCGAAAAATGTTAGATCCGTCAGTTAGAAAAGAAATAGGATCTTTGATAACACTTACATGCCGATACCAGTTACGATATATGTTCCATACCAGAAGCTTACATCGCCAGCATACATTCCGCCCGCAGGAGGGTACCATGGCATGACAAGAAGATACAGCTGGATCAGGATATTGAAGATGACTACAACATGATATGCCTTGAACTCGGGTTCGGGGAGGTTGGCTCGCTTGCGACGCCATCTCACGACATAAAGACCAAGGGCCATGCAAAGGTTGAATGCAGCAGTAGGGAATACTCCGAGATCGCTCACTATCGAGAAGTTAGTACTTTTGTGGCAATATTATCGCCCACGATCTCGTTCAAATAGCGTACCGAAGTTGAATGCATCGCCTGTCGGGATAGCGAGAATCATCAAAGCTGTGAGGGACCAGACGACGAGGTAGGGCCCGAGCGGTGTTCCAAATGGCTTCACGGAAACCCAAAAGCTAGTCCAGGGAAGCACACCTTGTCTATAAGATCGGATTAGCTTGATGAATTTGTTGGATACTGGAGGTGGAATACCTTCCACATTCTCGAATTCTACGAGAAAGCCCAATGATGACAGCCATGATGTTCCCAAAGGCGCTCAAAGCAATCAGGAAATTTAGGCCACGGACAGTACCGCTGTTTCCAAAAACCTTGGTGAAAAACAAGCTTGCGGCAGTCAGACCAGAGTTCTCCAGCTCTTCCTTGGGAACTGTAAGTTGCTTTTGTTAGTATGTAGCAAAATGCGAGCATGGTCACTCATTGTGCTTACCCGCAGCCAGCCAAGCGACGTTAGCAAACATATAGAGGAGGTAAACGATTGTGAGGGCGGCAGTGGCATAAATCTTGAGTTGCCTCACAGGGTTCTGTTCAAAATATTAGTATTATGATCCCGCTCCAACAAGTGAATTTGAAGCCATACTTTAACTTCGTTGGCGAGATTAAAAGCGTTGTTATACCCTCCGTATGAGAAGATGATGCGATATAAAGCGTTGGTGAGACCGTATGCGCTAGCTGAGGCAGTGCCACTGAAGGCGTTGCGAAAATTGGCCTTGGGATCTTCTACTGAAGTGTGGCCACCCAGCACAGCAAAGCCAGTGACGATGACGAAAAGAATAGTCCCAACTTTAACAAGGCCTACAGCATTAGAAAACCAATAGGCGTATCTAGTATTGAACACCAAGCCTTGATGCATGTCATCAGTACTGTCAGTCGCGCGGATCTTAGTGAAGGGCCTTACATAATGTCGCAATCGAATATCCAGCCAATGCTACACCTTTAACTTGCCAATTGGTGCCCTCATGGCCAGAAATGGCAAACAGGTACTTTGCCAAGACTGGGCGCCAAGAATTAGTGAGAAGCTAATCTATGCAAAACCAACGACACGTACCGACAGCATTGCTGCTTCCAAATGATAGAATGACGCTTTGCACTGCAAATGTTGTAGGAAAGAACCACATAGGTCGAGGGAATGCCTGCTCAAGGAAAACAACTTCAGAGCCAGATCGACTGGGGAAGTATGCCGTGAACTCTAGGTACACGGCTCCCGATGCAAGGCATAGCTAAGCAAGGTAGTCAGCATAACCGTTGATTCAACTTTGTCAAATATCATCGAGTACGTCACATACCAAATAACCAAGAGTCCAGTAGATGAAGCTCAGTCCCACTGAACCAGTTCCAGATAAAATGGCGGATGCTGGGACAGGTTAGAAAATGATGCAATGTGGTATGGTATGCATGAGCTATTCTTACGAGTAGAGTAAATTCCAGTGCCGATCATCATGGTTACATTGAGAAGGACGATAGTGACGGGGCCGACAGAATATCCTAAAGGCGAATTATGCTCCACGGGGGCTCCGGTTGCTTCTTGGTAGGTCGTTTCAGCATTGTTACCGCCCTTTTGTCCAACATACTTGAGGCTTCCATCAGAAACGTTCCCAGGATCAGAGTCCGTCGCGATAACAGCGGTGTCACGAACGCCGAAGGACTTTTCCCAGGGCGCCATTATGTTATGCGTGAATGGTTAGACAGCCACCAATGGAGTCTTTGAAGATGGAAGCCAAGAAATGTCAAGAGTTTAGGAAATGGCTGCCAAGAAGTTAAACGGCGTCCCAGACCTAAAATATTAAATAACTTATGAATCGCCTTATCATCATGGGTATGTTCTATCAATCAAACCAGACAAGCCCAGCTTCAACGCCCTCCCCTTGTACTGGGTCAGCTAATTCCCAACGCCATCACCATATCGGCATCGGACATCCGAATGGCACAACATGCGGGATGCGGGATGTGGGATGTGGGATATGCGGATGGAGAACCAATAGTGTGCCAGAATGATAACAATTATCTGTGAATTGCGAGATAGATTTCACTATCGCTGCCAAAGTGGGAGTGGTGCCCCAACATTCAGTTCGCCTCAATGAACCCTAATTTGGTCGTGTGTAGCCGGCGTTCCGATGACAATATCCTCATCGGTTCGCCTAAGGCGTCTTACTTCCAATGCTTGTACTCTACTACTCACATCCCACTCCATTCATTCTACTCTTGGCCTTTTTTCAGCTTTAAGCTCTCCATGATTTCAAGCTCTCATTAACCAGGGTATAAAGGTGCTAAGCCAGTCAATCACCTGACCTTCGCATAGGAGATGTCCACTTACCGTCCAAAATACAAGGCATTTCAATCAGGTATATCAACACCAATCCCTTCCATATTCAATGGTTTTGTGATTTGAAAAGTATTATCCTCTTCACTTCCCCGACTTAAATCGAGCGCCTCGGCTAAAAAAGAGGGCGAAGCGATTCTGGGTGAAAGTGCGGGATCAAAATGCCGAACCTGGTGATGTCGTGATTGAACCCTTACCTTATCGCATCCTCGCTAGGTTGTCCGCTGGCTTTTCTGCGACCATGGCACAGGTGCCATTCGCTACTGCAATGACGCAATGTCCACAACGCGTGGAGTCCCACTCGCCACTTTGACAGCTTTTTGCATCGGCACGAACGCGCGGTTGGGGGCTACCTTGATTCAAGACTATTAAATCTTCGAATGTATGTTGAATTGATATCGGACCGAATGGCGCCGCCACTGTTACCTCATGCTCCAAGAACGAAGACCTCATTTGCATTTCGGTTTCAAAGCAGTATGAGCTTATTATATCATTAATATTTCTATAAATATATATTTAAAAACACATTGAATACGTGCTCATTTTGAACGTGTCATTATTTCCCGTTGTTCCGAAAATAACCCTTCAGGTTCGACCAGAAGCGAAAATAAAATGATCCACCCTACGAACTATGGCAGGGTTAACTACGCTGGGGATAGTCCATTCAGGGCCCGAATGGGATAGTGAAGTTCCAGATCGATCCAGATCCACTGTTCCACCTGCTAGAGTACATTTCTATTACGTTTCACAACATGATTTTTTAAATGTCAGGCCTACGCCGCATAACTCCAAGGCATTCCCATCCACACGGAAACAATGCCGGCCAGATACACGCAATCGCAAATCAGATGAGTTTTGATTTACACAGTTTATTTTGGAGCTAAAATCTCCGCATCTGATTTCTCTTCGAGCACTTTTTGTGGAGCAAATGACACCTCCGGGCTAGATCTGGCGCCTGTCGAAAATACTAGACAAGTTGATCATCTACTCGCCACAGAGAAAAGTCCTTAAATAGCCTAAGTAATAATTATTAAAGCAATCAAGATACTAGGAATATAATTTAGAGTAAGATGGAGGGGGCTGTGATCATACTTTCCATTTCCATGGGTATGGCCTCAGATTAACAAACCAATTCTTTCGACTAAGCACGCAACCACCATTTTTCGCATGAATACAAATATGCGGAGGAAGTATTTAGGGAATATGGATAATTCCTTAACTAAAATTTAAATAAAAAAAATAAATAAAAAAGAAGAAGAAAAACCATGTGTTGCTTAGATCAAATATAGTGGCCATGATGGAATCTATTGGCCATTAATAATCTGTGTGACAGCCGTGTGATGATTACTGTAACTAGCAGGCGCATTGCACAAAGTTAGGCCCGAATTAAATACTCTTTTTTTTTATGCACTGTGAGGAGGATTGGAGGAATGTTCAGTAACTAATCTCACTTTTTAATTAATCCCAAATACTTGCATCAAACCATTCTCATCATCATTCCTTGATCATCATGACAACATACCAGCCCATCTTTTAACTAAGCTATGATAAAATTCATCTCAAGCAAAAGTACTGGCACTGCAGGACTTAACAAAGTACCCAGTGGTGTCAGTAGTTGTCTGACCTCCTGGCGTAGTGAGTTGAACGTAGCTTTGCCCAACACCACCGCCATTGGACCACAGCCAGGTGATAGGGATAGCATCTCCCTTCTCCAAAGTTACTGACTTGGAGCCACCATAATATCCTGCATCAGTTCGGGTGGCTTTATACCCGGCAGTTCCATCATTCCAGCTGTACGCGCCATCTCCGAGCCAAAGATAACCAAAGTTATCAATGTAGTCTTTAGATGTGGTAAAGGTGTACGTTCCTGTCTGTTTTGCGATGAAGAAACCATTCAAAAGAAGGGCAGCATAGCCTGAAGCAAAACTCTTACCATCCGAAAGGGTCATAGTTTCGCTACCACTGGGCCACGATGGGGTAGAAAAGCCCAAGCTCTGAATAGTGCCACTGAAACCGGCTGTTTTGCTTTTGAAGTAAGCAGCATTGAAGCCGCTGCTGCTATTTGCGACAAAGCTGTGATCGTACTTTCGGTAAGCAATGCCGTTGGAAGCAACAACCGTCGCGACAACATTGATGGTGTTTGTAATCGTAGATGTAACCCAGGTTGTGTCGGTGTTGTAGTTGGTAGATGTTTCAACACTCGTAGTGGTACTTTAGACGCAATTTCAGTAAACCATACCCTACTATTCTTTGCAGTTCCAACTTACATGTCTACAGTTGGGCTGAGAGTATTTGTATATGTAACAGTCACCGTCTTGGGGGCAAGCGTGTTGAACTTTGTGAGGGTGGTGGTCGGGGTAGGGATCGACAAGCACGAGCATGCGGAGGACACCTGAGCCTTGACCCAGTTGGATGGGATGATGGCTGAAACAGCCTTCGTATCCCGCTCCTGGAGATCGCGTTCCTCCAGTTCAGAGACTGCAGTTTTGGCGGAGAAGGCGCTATCTATGCACGTGAGAGTGGCAACTGAGACGGTTGATGTAGTCTCCTTGATTTCCCACTAGTTTACAAGTTAGCAAAGTTCTGTAATTGGGCGTCGGATACATACATCGGTCGAAGTCTCCCAAACGACTTCATCAACAGTAGTTTGTGTTACCACTGTAATAACATTTGTTACTGGCTCCTCAGTCACCGTGACTGATGCAGTGTCGGTCACAGGCGTGGGAGTGACAGTGACTGTTGTGGTGCTGGAAATTAAAGGTGAGCTTCTATTTGTCGCAGATTTCCTCAGAGTACTTGGTTCAATTACCTTGTCTGCGTCGCAATTGACAAGTAGCTGGAACAATACGTGGTTGCAGCCGCATTGCCTCTTAATTCGCCAATGATGAGAGAGTTGATGCTGCAAAATAAACTGGTGGGAAGGAGGAGCGCGGAGGCCGCCGCAGGAAGGAGAGCTACGGGGATGAATTGCGACCGCATCTTGATCTCAGCTTTAGAGGAAGAATGAAATCTTTAATGGAAGAGGATACAGGTCCACGAAAAAAAAAAAACCATATTGGACATGGTCGAAGTGAAACATTTATATTACGTCCATTGACAATGCTGACCGCCAGCATCATCATTGCATTCAATAGTTTGCAAGCTATTCAAAGACTACAGCAGGAATTTCCCAGCCTCAAGCCTCAAGATCCACATTGCACAACTCGAGCCACGGCGGAGCTGAGCGGTGACCGACGGAATGCCCGAGGATGCTTGGCAATCAGCAACGTGCTTCAAGAAAGCAGCCAGAGCAGAAAAGAAAAAGTAAAATTACTGGAGAATAGAAACAATCATTAGCATTGGGCACTAAAAAAAAGCTCATTCTGAGAAAATGTTTTGCCCTATCGGGTTGGGATTTGGAGCGCAGTCGGCCAGCACTTTGTGGGGGCGAAAATGGGTCAACCTTGACTCCATTCCCTTCTCAAAGACTCAGCTCTCCTCGGAGCCTCCACCAGAAGCATAGGAATAACCTTCAAGACAAGCGAAGTAACCACAACAAGCTACTGTTGAGTTGTATTCTGGCCACTGTTGGCGCTACGGTGGGGTTGGGCGAATCAGGTCAGCTGCCGCGCTGTGGGGAGGAGACTAGTGGTAGAACTATTGGCTTTTGTGATGGAGTGGCGGAAGCGCTATCGTCAGTAGTTTCATGAGGTTAAAGCCCCCAAAACTACCGAGCTTTCAACGGCCTCGGGCATGTGCTTCAATGGGGTTAGTGAGCGAAAAATGCACGATAAGACTTTTTAGCCAACCGGTGCTCCTAAAAGCTGGTGGAAAGTCCATGCCTTTAAATGATGTATGAGTATACATCTGGTAGACCCTGCATTGTTTACAATGCACTAGCTGTCCATTGTTGCGTTTCGCGGATGAATGCATGGATATCACCGACACTCTACAAGCGGTAGTCTAACATTAGAATCAATGTTTGTGAGGTTTTAATATGACTAAGCTCTTTAGCTTTTCGACAGATATCATGTGCTTTTCGGGCCGAAGCTATTGAAACATGTGTTTCTTGTTGTAAGCATATTAGCATTCACTTGTATTTTCTTTGAGACCCTCAGTACTCGTACAATAATTTTTGTTGCCATAAAAGTAGAAAATGATCACTGATCGAGTAACATAGCACATGTTGGCTCGTGCTGGCAAGAGGCGCTGCTTTTTGAAGTTGGTGTCTTTTACCTGCACATTATCTGTGTTGCTACAACAGGCTGCCAATCGCTGTTTTGACACCAAGACTAAAGCCTAAAAGCAAACGACCACGTAATAATATAAAGGGTAAAATTCCAATTCAGCTACTCTCTTTATATATATATAAAATGCATGCTTTGCATGCTTAAAACCTACTTCCCACTGTTCTTCTTCTCCTTCTTCTCCTTCTCTTTACCCCAAGCCTGAATCATTTTCAAAATTTCCCGGAGCTGCTCCTTAGTAGCGTCGTTGAGGAGGAATCTAAATTCCGCAAAGGAATAGATTGTTGAAATCTTGTATTTGTAGATTTCGCTCTTAAAGGTCAAGTCGTTGTTTTTGAATACCGCTTGGAGTTCTTTCCAAGATTTCGTCTGGTCTTTCGCCTGGTCTTTCTCCCCATTGCATATCCTCAGAAATTCATCTAGGCAAGCGCTCGCAAGCAAATCCCAAGAAGCCATTTTGAACTAAGGATTGGAACCTTTTAAATAACGATGGACTTCAGATGCAGGAGGAATATTTATGGTCCTGAACCTTGACAGTTTCCAGTCTTGTGACTAAGGTGTCCCTCCATTTTGTGCCAGGGTTTTCGAGTATTTTTATAATCGCCAAATCTCCAAATTCCAAATCATCTTGGTGTTATATTCATATGTTCAATAATAAATGGCCTCTCGTTCTCTATGACGCTTTTTCTTTTCTTTGTCAACTGAATAGGCTTCGAGGATCAATTTCTTTCATTCACGTTGTAAATTCTCCTTCGTTTACATCTTCCATAATACCTTCGCTTCGCTATCAAAACGCTTCGTAATAAAGATTTAAGAATAAGAATAGAAATCACTAGTTACATAAGAGAAACTCGCAAGTCTATTACAAAGCAAAGACTGTCCAGGCATGAGAAAATTTACACCACACCAATTTTGTTCGGAACAGCTTAACCATAAAAACAAAAATAGCTGGTCGCATTCTTTTGGCCTTAGTTGATTATGGAAAAACAAACGAAAACAAAGAGTTGCCAAACCTCAACAAAGAGTCCTTGTTCAGGCACTACGGCAGTACTAACCACTTTGGCGCTCAATCATAATTCAGTTAGACCCAGGTTAAAGCAGCATCGTCTCTAGTTCCCGCTGGATTTGGAAGAAAATTCAGATAGATATCCGAATGCTATTGTACCCATATCCATTAATACATCATTAACTAACAGAATGAACGTCTAATGATTTACAGAGTGAAGAGCCCAACTATATGCGGCTTGTTGCGGTAGGTTATTGTCGAACAAATCTCGCAGCGGCCTCGTGAATTTCTTTTTGCTCTTTTGGCCACCCCAACATAGTACCCAAGACGTAAATATCATGTGGTGTATCTGGGACTTCCATGTATTCGATCCGGTTATCTGGAATTGCGCCCATGGCGTCGGCAAACCCCTTTACACTATCACAAAGAACCTCTGCGCCTCCTGCCTGAACAAAAATTGGAACTGGGGTTTCAAATGGATGTAGTGCTGGGGAGATGTACGGATCATCCAGTCGCACAGTCTCGGGAGGTGCAATTGCCCTTGCACCCCACGCCATCATGCGACCTTCGACATAGTCCGTCTTGATGTTTCTGTTGGTATTGACGGCCTCGCTATCACCTTCAAAGCTGTATTCTACCGATGGTGAAAATAAAAGACATGCCTTGGGAGGTGGAAGATTGGCAAGGTCGTGATATTTTGACTCGTTTATGGAAGCAAGATAACGTAAGAGTGCCACAGCTATGGTTGAACCCGTAGAGTCGCCTGCAATGACGATACGTGAGGGTGAGATGCCCATTTCTTTAATGAGGTAGACGTAAGATGTCACGGCGTCTTGCATAGCTCCGGGATACGGTGTTGGGTTATTGCCGCCACCGAGACGATACTGCAGCCAAAATGAGCGAGTGTTGTTGCCGAGCGTATTGTTCAACAGGGTTGCAGCGGGGCCTGAGTCGTCTGGACGGCCAGTCATCCACAGGAGCGAGCCTGAATGAAACGACAACACCACTAGGCCTTGCTCCTTTTCCAACCACTCTTTTGATGGTAGCTCCGGATACCAGGTGCCACCAACCGTCTCTGGTTTGACCGTGTCGCTCTCAAAATCGCCACGATACGCAGTGGCTGGCGCAGGATCAATCGTCACCCATCGATCCCCGAGTTTTCCGGGCTCTAGGCTCAAGGATTGCGAGAAACCGATTGCGGTGACAACGTTGAAGCCTCTCTCCATTAGACGGGTCATGCACGCCTGACGATACGTCCACGTCGGGCTCTGGCGCAAAGAGCTGGGGATGTAGTAGACGCTGTAGAATAATGCCTCGAAAAAACCCCGAAGGACACCAACGGCAATCCAGATGGCAAACCCTGGCTGCCGAGTCCGCCAGCCGCTGGGTACTGCATCGTTGTCGGCGAGTGAGCGAGCCATGTCACTAAACGGCTCTAGTTTCCTGTGAGAAGTGAAGGTATTGAACAACAAATTGCCAAGAGTGCCAAGAACGCCAAGGGCGCAGTCAGAAGGGCAAAGGGCGGGGGTCATTAATACGAGCTAAGTGGGGAAATGGCTTGGTAGCTAACCAATTAGCGTTAAAAATGTAAATGGTGCCAATTCACGGCAACGCACTCCCGAGATATTCAAGATGCTGACTGGAGAGAGCATTGTCATTGATCATGATTGGATGTCTTGAATAAAAACACTAGCAAATTACGGGAAACCGGCATTGAGAAGCGGGCACATAAACACGTCGTTGCTGATTTTGTGCTGTCCAACAAAGATAGAAGAAACACTTTCTTTGCGAGATGGCAATTTTGTGAGGCTAGGAGCAACAGCAAAGACCCCAAAAGATTCTTTTTCAGGGCCTAGCATTATAACACTGACACCTTGGTAGCTTTAAAAGCTGTCTGGACTGTAATAAATGTTTCTGGTTCCATGCCAACTAATCTTAGGCTCTCAAGTTCTGTGAAGCTGCTATTTGCCATCTTGGACAACTTCAAGATATCCTGCGTGATGTGTTTATGCGGGCTATCAATGGAAAGACTCTGGATGGATGGTGGCAATAACCCAACTATCAACGAACCATCTGTTGTCGAGGTATTGCTTGTCTGGGTATAAAACGCTAGGCTTTCAATCGACAAGGTCCTCAGCTGTGTCAATTCCTTGAGGTTCGCAATTAAATCTCGAGGTCCCAAATCATCGAGATAAAACGCTTCCGAAAGGCACAGCTCGACATGCTGTAGCGTATCTGCTCTAATATGCAGTGCATTGGAAATTTCGCGTGGAGTCGCCTCATTATTGTCCGATATGATAGCACCTCCAGAATCGTAAGAAAAACTTGTCAACTTCTTTAGCCCCGTCATGATTGCGATAAAAGAATCCGCTGTCAGTGAGCTACACGTGATATTCACCTCAGCTAAGTTGTAGTGAGTAATATTCCGAAAGCTGCGCATCATGTACCCGTTGAACAATTTTAAATTGGGTGCACCCAATATGATTGATCGCACAGCATCAATATCCACTCCCGATTCCGTATCGCCCTGATCAAGGCTCAACTCAGTAAGGCGTAACAAGGAGTTGGGTTGGCAGAATGGAAACTGCCAAAAGTAACCCGCAACAATCTTGAGCACTTCAAGGTTGGGCGTCTGTGCCACCAGCAGTGCAGACAGTGCAGCTTCAGGTTTAGAAGCAAACAGCCCCTCGCTGGACCGGACATATGTATCAGAATGCCACTTTGCAGAGATTTCAATTGGATTCCCATCTTCCCCACGGTATTTCGCCATTAGAGCCTCAAAAGGCTCAATGTCTTCGGGAGTCAATGTATCCGCATTCCATGTCTGATGCATGTGTAGCCACTTTGCCTTCTCTGCTAGATCCGGTCGCCTACTTAGGGTGCGAAGGAGAGGTACAACGTCACCTTCGTGAGGCGAGGGACAATGATAGAATATAGGTTGGGCGTGTGTCCGCATTGTTGTACATGTTTGAGATAGGTAGGAGAGTGGATTTGACGCGTACACAAGCTCATTGGTCGAGTTCGTACAATGAGGACATAGAGCTCGGCATATGGCCTGAAGGATCTCTGGTGGTAGATCCAGTAATTGGGCCATGATAAAAATGGTCTCAAGAGTTTTCAAAAGAAGAGTAAATGGATGCGTAAAGACCTTGAGATGTCAAGTTGTTGAGAGGTGTCTGCCTTGATGATACTGACAGCCCAGGGCATAAAAATACCAGAGTCAATAGTGTGAAGATATATTAAGGTGGTGGATTTTTCTTGGGTCGTTTTTCTATTTATGTAACGCAGGCAGCAGTCAGATTCACGGTCGACGGATGCAGACTAGAAGCAATCCAAGTGGGACCATTGCGTAGTGGTTGGATGGGAAGTGGGCCAGAGTGCGTCAAAGGAGGCTGAAGGATCGCCTAAGAAATTCTCCTATCTGATTTCGAGCCTTATCGACGTTTCTACAGCTCTAAAATCAGGCTACGACATGTTGAATAGCCTGAGCGTGGAAATCCATGCACCTATCTATCTCGCGAAACAAGTCAGAATGTTGAGTGGGTAGATGGTAGATAACGTTACAAACTGGGCTGTGTATGAAAGCGCCCATGTTAACTGCTTCAAAAAGCTCTAATACAGCGTGATGCAATGTATTTGTACCCGCTATATTATATGCCCATATGAACATAGCCATGGTCACAAAGCCCGCTCATTTCCTGCTTTTCAAGCATTTTCCGGTCACAATTATTGGTTCTTCAGTAACCCGCCAACCAATTGTCAGAGAGCACATTGTTTTTTTTTCACTAGGACTAAATGAGAATCGACAGTATCAAAACGTATGTTGATGCAAAATGAATCGCTCAGGCTATATATCTGGCATTGGATATCACCACTTCTTGCGTTGCTTAGACCCATCTTTCAAGGTTTCCTTCCCCATACAAAATAAACAGGGAGGTAGAGATGAATTGATGGGTCTCTGAGGTTCTTCTTGCATTTAGCCATGAGGACCTGCATTTCCTTCTCGTCCCAACCAAGGACGCGTGTAAAGATTGCGGGGGTGTAAGAGTCAATCACCTGTAACTCTTGGATTGCCTGGAATCTTCCAATCTCTTTCAGCAATGGGTCTTTAGGCCACGGCCCAATAGGAATCTGTCTTTTGTCAGCCTTTTCGCTCTAAACCATGGGTGCACATTCGGCTAGCAATTAGACGTGTACCGACCTTAAGAACTTTTTCCACAACGTCGACAAACCCTGCATTCTTGAGCCTATCCTTCCAGCTCGACGCGTTGTCAATTGATTTGCCAAACTTGGCTGCGCCGTTGCACAACTCTGTCATCCAACGCTCTGCATCTGTCGCTTTTTCGGCGGTACCGTCGTCAGAGAGAAACTTTGCATAAACTGCCTGCAACTCAAAGTATCCTCCGGACTCTAGATGCTGGAATGCTTGTTTGAAGAGCCTATCGTCGTCGGGAATACATCCTTCCAATTCTCGGGCATGGATGTAAGAGAATGGCTTGCGATACAGCCAGTCTGCCTCAAAGTCATCAACCTCGAAGATACAGTTTGGCGGAGTCCTTAACGGCAACTGTCAATGTCATTCAACACATGTATATAAAATCTACTTACCACTTGGGTTGAATAGGGCTCAGATCAGTGCCAATGACTTCTGCTGATGGGTATTCGCTAAATTTTGCTGTTAGAACAGGATTGTTTTGCTTCCTAATTCGGGCATAGCGGGATAGTCTCACTCGGCAAAATCAATTGCCCAAATACCAGTACCGGTTCCAATATCCAAAACACGCTGGGGGTTGTCGCCGATTGGAGCCATAAAAAGCTTTCCTCCTTGTAACAAAGAGTAGATGTGATGAACCATATCCATTCTATCCTGTTCCTCATCATCATTAGGCTGTCAAATAGTTAGCTCCTTCCGTTCTTCCCCAAGCTAGTCAATGGCATACCAAAATATATGCGCCTTCGCGGAAAGCATGATAGCGTCGTCCATTCTATATCAATATAAGTATGTGCAAGCAAGACAAACTTGACAAAACTAACTTCGTATCTGTAAAAGTTGATGTCTTGTCAGCTAGCCCCCCTTAGCAAAAAATTCTTAGACAACCTACTTGTAGTTCATAATACTCGAGTTTAGGGAAGACATGTAGCTACGAGATGCTTCTCTAGGAAGATGTTAGAGTGTGCCCAAGGCGGCCATTTCGATACTCACGAAGCATTGTAAGCAGAGTCAGTCTCATCCAAAGCATCCTAACTGCCGGTCAGCATGGGTTATCATCCTAGCGAAACGTATCTACCGACATCAACTTGAACCGGGTTCTCTGCCAAAATGGCTAGAGTCTCTTCGTGCCGTTCCTGTTCTGAAGTAACTTCGGCCATGATTGTTAAGCGTGGGTAACGTGATGAATGGAAATAACAACTTGGACGAAATTTGAGCTTTTATGATTGTGTACTCTGTACTTTTTTTATCTTTTCGACTAGCCCCGCACTCAAGCGAGATTGTCATGTCATTCTATTCCAAATTGAGACCCTTGCACTTGACCGCGTGTTTGGACCAGATCCATGTCAAAAGCACATACGAGGCGCGGGGCAAGCCATTCACCAATGGGATCGTGTCCCGGGTCATTTTATTTGTATGAATTAAGGTTTGACGTTGCGGCTTGTCCCTTCAGACACACCTTCGGATTGGTAGGAAAATGTAACTGAGGGAATTCCTGGTTATCAGCCCCATTCTTTGGGGCTTTAGGCTATGGTGGCTTCAACGAACTGACAGCTAATGGCATTGACGATACCCATTAAAATTTCACGCTAGTCCCATAAAAATCATGCAAATGTCAAATGTCAACCTGCGGTGTGCAGACTACTTGGACCAGATGCACGCCAAAAAAGGACTCCCGATGTCCGCCGTCCACTCACAATGAACTTGTATGTGGATTGCGCCATGTACCCAAACATGCGGCGTCGGATTCAAAATGGCCTCTACTCACAATATTACTGCCGCAGCCTTGTTCTTATGACACCCAGCGATTCATCTCGATGTAGAGGTATTCTATCAATCAAATACAGTACATTCCGTGAAACTATTAGAACAGCTTACCTTGGACAGCGCTAGGCAAGTTCAAAATACAAAAAAGCGAAGAAGAAAAAAATCTGCTGTGGTAGCGAATGTGGCGATGTGTGCACAGGCCTCTAGTCTTTTTCCAACCAAATCACGTAGGCAGTGATGCCGACAAACCGTGAATAAAATTTGAACCTGTAAGTTGTGACACGTGCGTCAAAATAAGGTCGATGAAAAACTGGTTGCAATTGATTAGGTCAACTGACATCACATTAAGATTGTCACCTTTATTCGTTGTGTAGTAACAGGGTGCCTTGTCCGGATGCAATGGCAATTTCAAAACTGATTCTCCGATCATTATGCATTTTAAAAAGGTTTTAACTGTTGGATTACAGTCCGGTGACTTATACCGCAAGAAAATTCAGGAACCTGTTTCGTTACGTTCAGTGTCAAAGGTTAGGTGGAAACCATATTTTGTATATTTCACTATTTTGACTGCATTTCAATATCCACTGCTTCCTTCTAGATAGAGGGGTCACCGTTCAAATCCAATGATAGATCAGTTTCTAATCAATCAAGTTGTCAATTGCACTTGTGCAGATGTTTCGAAGTGGCGAAACATGGAATGCAGCACCCAACGCCTGCCAGTAAAAAAGGGCAAGACATCAATAAATCTTGATTTTTTTAGCCTTCGTCACTACATTCTGATGTGAAGTATACAAATGAAACATAGGAACAACTATAGTGTGTATTATTTCGCTCTTACCCGGCACACAACTGCCAGAGACGCGCCCCACTAGTAGTCTATCTGATGTGTATTGTACCGTCAAATACTATGAGGTCACAAGAAGCTGACTAGCTGACTAATTTAAATGCCCGTGGTTTTCGGCTCGTGTACAATTTAGCTTCATTTTATGTAATACACACAATAATTTCTTGCGTTTAAATCATTCGGAATATACAGTTATTGCACCGGGTTTATTTTTGTGTGGTTTAATTCCATGGGTCTATGTCTCATTCGACGACACGTATGGAATCCATTCAATTGCCGAGTCATTACCAAAGGTCAGGGTGCTTTGGCATCATGATGCACCTATATTGAATGGGTAATCTCGATCCAGGTTGTGCTGTACAGGCCTCGGTCGGGCAAATCATGAAGACCAAATAAAGTTGTGGAACGCAGGTTTTTTGCCACCATTGTGGGTTTGTAGCTTCTAGATATCCTGGTCAAGCGAGCCTGTTACTTTTATTTTCACTAAACATAAATGATATCGATGACAGCTCAAGATGAAACCGACTGAGGTTGTACCGACAGTAGTTCGTCGCACTGGGTGAAATCATTTGATGAGATGCAACTGCCATCAATTCATGTGGCATTTTCTCAAATTCAAAACTTACTGGCGCAACTCGGTCATCCAGGTAAGCACTATGATTACCTTCTATCCGGCGGACCAGAGACATGTTCTTTTGCGCCATAGAAAATGAAAACTTAAGAGGCAAAGATTTTCAACCACCTTGGTCGACCTCTTGTGCAAACCTTAGCAAAACACAAGTATAAGAATACATCCCTCCACAGCACTCCAACTATGAAAATTTACCTGCAATAGCAAAGGTGTAATTCTCAGGCCGCCATTACTTTCCCCACCAACTCATGCCCAACACGCAATTGCTACCCCTAAGACTGTCACTGCCGCTGTCGCTGCTGCAACCGCTCAACGAGCTTCGTATTCAATATGGACAAAAGACGCCCAATGATTCCGACACCACCTCTTAAGACGACACAACCGGATCCTTCGCTTTCACGCCAGGTGGTCCCAGAACCGCATCCGAAGCCGGTACAGGCGGCTCCCCCCCTTTCGCAAAACGCACATGAGTGTTCGTTCTGCTCATTCTGGCAAAATGCGCACACTGTGGGGGCGATTGGAGCGAGTTGTAGGTCAAATGGTTGTTTTCTAGATTGAGTACAACAAAACTAATTTACTGAGTTCTCTACTTATCTACCCTCTTCTTGAATTCTATGCTTTTCTACACATTTCATACTGAAGGGCCAACGTCCCCACTCACAAGTCAGTACCTTGCTCTTGCTTTGATTCTAAATGGCTCGCAGTTTATTAATTCATCATTCCCTAACACAACTATAGTCCGGTTAATATCCATCATAATGTTCGTTATCGGTATTCTCTTTGCAGTTTCGGATGGCAGCAAGCATATCAGCAGCACGGCGTCCCTTCATCTGAACTACATCGCGACATTCTCTGCTATCATTTGCATGGCAGCCTGGGCTACTGGGGTATTGATTAAAATAAATGAATGAGCTATAGCCTGTCAATGGTCAAATTCTCAAGACGCAATTACTAGTAGGCGCCTTGCCTCAGCGCTTAGCATGGAGATGGTCTCAAATTGTGAGGGAGAAAACTTGATTCAGCTAAATATAATACTAGAAACAAGTTTGGATCAACTTCTAGGCTTTGCTATGCATCCGTTATGAAAGTGAATTACATCAAATACTGAAAGAAGATATACCATTGTACGTTGTAGCTCCTGTTATTTGAACATTCTCCTCATAAATGCCACCAAAACCAAAGACTTTCGTTAGATATTCCGATAAATATGCTTCTCCTCTACCTTTTATGACATTTTCTCGTTAAGCCTGACTTTGAAGAGACTCCTCCGCAAGCCATTATCCAACTCACATTGGCGTTTCGGGTCCCTCGGGTCGAAATTATGATTTAAAATAGAAAGCATATTCTGTTGTGAATTTATTATATTGCCAATGAAAAATATTCACGAAACATTTTCCTAATAAAACTGAAGCAATAGCCAGAGGCGCGTGTGCCAACTTTACTACTGAGGTACTCAGTCAGTACCTAACCACCCACGGGGAATAAAGAACCGGCACAGCGTCCCTATAGAAATCAAGCTCACCAAGCCCTTGGTTCTATAGTGCAAGAAACAATGTAAACTCAGATTAATAAGTATGTAATTATGGCAGAGATCCTTTTCTTGCCTTCACACTGCTGCAGAGTTTAGCTGGAGAGGGTTTCCCAGAAGCATTGCACGTAATTACATAATTACAAAAACTCTTGAGTATCGTTATTTATTTAGCGAGAGAATGATTTGACATGACTGGGGAACGATGAAACCGTGTTTCCCTAACTGAGACAAATGGCATGAGGATAGGAGCTGGTGTGGCAGTGCAAAGCATACAAGGGTGAAATCCTAGCCACTTATTCGGCTAATAATGAATCACATGCGTGCACAAGGTCACTGGGGGTGAGTTACTGGTCAAAGTAGCTTTGACATTCATGCACTCGGACCCGAATAATGCTCTGTTGGGAATGGCACGTCTGTCATCACCCGTTGTTTCCACATCAAACCCAACAAAGCAGTTCGTTTAAGGCACAGGAGTTGTGAACTTTGGAAACAAAAAATGTAATTAATGCAGAGTGGTATCTGTATGTCCCGCTTGTAACGCCACGAGTCCCCCATACTCGCTTCCTTAACACTCCATATTCGCCGAAGAGCCACCGATGAGATCAAATCCGCCAAAAAGGAAGACTGCTTGATGAAGATATCAGAATGCAGCTAAATTCAAGATGAAGCCAGTCATCCATTTAGTTGAAAGTACGAAGTCCCACGATGGTAATCATCGAACAAACGTAAGTGAGGAGGAATGGTTGAAAATGCAAATGACAGGCAGAATGGCTTGCACTACCTGCTGATGATGGAGTGACCAACACAGCCACTGCAGCGTTGGTCTAAAAAGGATGTTACCCAAGCCCTGTGCCGATAGGGATGTAATCGGAACTCGGAGGTTGCAGCAAGGTCGCCCCTTCCAACGCCAACTTGGCTCCTTTGCAACACGGACGCCGCCCATCTTAGCAGCCCGAGCAATTGCAGTCGCAGGAACCACAGTCGAGATCACATGAATCGCAGCATCCATATGAAGTGCAGCCCCAGCAGTAGGTTTGCAATGTGAGCATGAAGTGAGTACAACATGTTTGGAACCAGTACTGCTCGCCTGGGTAGTCGTCGTCGTCCCAGTAGCCCATGATGGATGAAGATTTGTTGAAGAGAAGAAAGAAACAGACCCAAAGAGATTGGTAAATTGGCCCAGAGTAAGTGGTCAAAATCTCTTCATTGAATTGCCACAGTAAGAACAACAAGTTATTAAGTGCTGATATCTGACCAAGATCGAGAGGAAGTCTTTTATCTATATACAACAGGGTGTGCCCATCTCGATCCCAGTTCCCGGCCCGCTCGAGAGAGACTCAAGGGTCAAGCCCCATCATACCCCAACATCGCGCTTATTCGGCCTTTGTTGGAGGCATTTCAAAGACCTGCCAACAATATCGCATATGAAATGGATCGGCTGTGCCCTGGGAAACAAAGGCGCTTCCCTTCATCATTTCTCGAGGCGGCGGTGTAGTCCATCGGCGACCATTCTTTGTCCCTGAGCCAGCAGCCAATAACGTGGCACCGGACAACCAAGCGTGTGCCTTGCTGCGGGCTTTTCCAGAGTCAGTGTGATCAAAGCTGTCACGAATTGGAACCAACAATTCGCATGGTCCACATGCTTAGCCCCATGCTCCGCCTCCTCCTTCTGAGGCCGTAAGCACGCTAGCTGATTAAAAGACGAACTGATTACTGCCCGGGGGTTTCTACATCGGGTAACATCATGTCAACAATGTCTTCTTGTCAGAAAAAAGAAGATAACAAAAGCCTTGGATCATCTAGTAATATTGATGCTCTGCCGCAAGCATCTGGATGCTGTTTCTTCATGGCGATGCCGAGCGACTCGGATCTGGTCACGGTGGGCCGATGTCTCGGCCGCAACCAACAGCTCGGAATTGAAACATGGTGATGAAGAAAAAAAATTCAGCAGGGGCTGAGCACTTTTGATCATTTCGCATGTCGACCAACTAGGAATGCCAGGTCCCAGAACCGTAACTGTGGCACCAGCAGCTGATCGCGTGAGGCTTGGTTGCTAATTTAAGCCTAAAAAAATGGCAACCACCCGACAGTCTGGATGTCCGAGAGCACTGGTCCGTTGTGAATTGGCAATGATGTCAAGGCGGTTTGTCCCAGTGGCTAAGCACAATGAATTAATTGGAAGAAGCGGATCGCATTGATGAAGGGGTGTGCAGCGGCACTGTGATAAGTCTAATACATAAAAAAAAAATCACTACCCGTCAGAAGATAAAAAAGAGACCATTCCAAATCCGGACCGACCGACCGCTAAGTCCCACCGCCGTTCCAAACTCCAATCCCGTAAGTACTCATGTCCCAGACAATGACATTGTGCGCTTAGCAGCCAACATCGATCGCGTGGGCGAAAAGCATGTAAGTGTCGGCGTGGTTAATGTTCTGCTCAGCACTGAGACTCTGGACAGTTTCGTATCCATAACCACTGTAGTCATCAGTGCCCTTGATCTGGAAAAGATGGCTCATCTCGTGGATGGTGATGCCGGCCTGGTCTCCCGCGTGGCACTGATTTATCACAGCAGGAGTAGACCAGAACGGAGTGCAGTACACAGTTGAGCCGACGTTCAATTCGGCATAGGCGGTGGCGCCGGACTGTTCGCAGTAGTTGTCGATGTCGGAGCAAGAGAAACTGGAGAAGCCCGAGTCAGTAGTGCCACACTCTGCGGCCATTTTTTTGTACACGTCGGCAACAATGGAGCGGGTCTGTTGGCTTGAAGACTTGAAGTACTCCTCCATCTTAGTAGCAGTGCCGTTCATCGCAGCCTCGTACGCCTTGTGAGCTCGCGAGGCACAGTTGGACAGAGCGGTATGAGCAGCAGTCAACTGGTCACCACTGCATCCCGAAACCCTGGCTCGCTTCATGGCGCGCTTAGCGTGGTAGCTATCAAACGTCTCCGATGCCTTCTCGCCGTCGATCATGCCAGTGACGTGGTTGGATTGGTAAGGAATTACGCCTTCAATCGAGTTGGAGTCGCTCCTGGCATAGTGCATAGCACCATAAGCCCGGATGTTGAAGCTGCCACCTTTTGAGAGATCATGAAACTCTGCAATGTCGAAATCTCTCTTGACGACGCCGCCAGCAGGGACGCGAACAAAGGCAGTCTTGGGTGCGTTGCCGAGGTCAACTGCAACGCGGATTCCCTTGAAAGGAATCATCCCACCTATTTCGGCTCAGTCAGCTCAAATCCTTCTGCTTATTGGAGTGAAACCATCCATGTACTTACCTCGGGAAAATACCTGAACCTTTTCGACGTTGGCATCATCCAAAAGGCCACCAGTCTTGAAGAGGTTAAGATCGGCATTTCCGACATTGCGAACAACTGCCCTCATCTTGGTGTTTCCGACTCTTTCAAGCCGAACATCCAGTCTGTTCGCATCCCATGAATCGGAAGTCGGTGCTGCAACTGCTAGCGAAGCCGCAGCGGCAAGAAGACTAAAAAACTTCATTGCAAAGGTGGGGATAGGACAAAAGAAGGTTGAAGAGAGCCTGCTCGAGTTTGTGAAGTAAAAAGTGTCAGAGAGCCTGCTCAACGACTGACGAAGTAAATGGTGCAAGAAAGAAAGACTAAAGTTGCTGAAGAGAAAAAAAAAATAAAGTTGAATAATGCTCTACTTATGTGTTCACGAGTTGGCCCTTGGTCAAACCCACTGGTGTTGTTTGAGATGACATCCTATGAAATGTCGATTGGTCATCTTGGCACATCACGTTTCGATTGTTCAAACTGCCACCAGCGGTCTTGGCAATACTCTATTCTGAAACTTTCCACACACTAAACATTAGGTGGTGTCCACATCTTCCAACTGCATGAGCTGTTTAAACAAGCTCCGTTCGGCTGGTTCTACCGAGGACCCTTGGTGGGAATCAATGGAGCGAAACGATGTACTCGCAATCCCTTCTCCAACTGGTGGCCAGATCCAAGGACTAGTCCAACTAATTCGTTTTGGATAAGCGATCGCCAAGCTTAATTGAGATATAGCATGGATCCCGGAATGACATATTGCAAAACTCGAACGGCACTAGGCAGCTGACGTGTTCTAGAAAGCTCAAAGTGCGGTATTGCGCCAAGGGACGGTCCCGAACTTTAATTCTTGTTGCTAGAAAGCCTTGTATCACTATCAGCAACATTGATTGCAATGTGATCTCTCACCTGTTTGCGCTCGGACTGTCGGCGTCGACGAGGTTTGTGGCTGGGGCCTGAAACAACATGCGTGTCACAGACGACTGCGAGAAGCATACTAGAACCCGAAGTTAATTTAATGTGGGGGCGAAACAAGGCTGTCGGTGCTATCAATGAAACAATGGAAGATGGGGTATTTCCCTTCCCCTCCCGGATGAAGGTTCCCATTGCTGGATTAATTTGCATTGGAGAAATGGCTGCCATGGGGCACCCAATGTACCCCCAACAGCTCACTTCAATGTTCTCAATTGACGTAGTATTCTCTCAAAAGGTCACACTTGCTCCCATAGCAAGTCAAATTAAGCTTACAATTATTATTTCCAGCGGGTTGCAGCCCACCAGCCCCCAGTGGGAATTCCCCTAAATGATGTCAAGCACTCGAAATTATGGTGTTGATCAATCTGTTTTCATGCTTCTTGGCACAATATTTATTTCATTTTAAGCCTTCTTTCCAATTTAGATAAACATGTAGCCCAGCGCAATCCAATCTATTTATCAAGGAACCCAGACCATTTGTCCAGTGACATTCTATTCCCCCAAGACGAGCAAGCATAGATTGATTTCATCCCAGTCAATATCATTTGGATACTCTACCGATAAACCTAAACGATAATTGCAACGGGATTCGGTACGCCAATGGTATCGCCTTTGAACCCTAGTTAGTCATAGTTGCTTACATCCATGGATGGTGGGGTAGTATTACTTCGTCATTGTGACTGGGTTGCATGACGATGCTAACACTTGTGTTTTCCAAAGGCTGAGCTTTGTGCGTGTAAGAAGAAGAAAAAAAAAAAAAAAAAAAAGCACAAAGTCATTTGATAAGATAACACAAATTATCTGCGGAAGATATCTTACAGTACGAAAGGAACCTCTTAATACATAGATGGCTATTTATCACCACTGTATTTTGTTGGCTGTTCTCCTACCCTAAAGGTTGAATGATGGTTTTGTGCCTGAGGCAAGGATCCACGACGACTCCTTTTATGGATCACGACCGCGTCGCGCGTGTCACGCGGTCTGCGGCGCCGACTGGTCAATGCACTTGACTTGCTCCAGACTTAAGGGTGGTTGTGATTGGCGAATGGCTAATACATGTTGTGTTGCAAATGGATAATATTTACGCCCTCATGATAGATTCATTCTTCACATCTGTAAATAGACTGATAATTGATTGCTAGGGAGTTTCGTTTTCCACGTGTAAAGTTGGCAAACCGAAAATTTCAACTCGAGACTAGCAACTGTCCAGTTTGGCGAAGCGCTTGTGAACTCGAACTCTCCACAGATGGCATGATGATACTAATTACCACGCGAAGCGCGGAGGTGAAGGAACCCGAATTTCCGACATTGATAAATAAATACCTTCATTTTGGCCAACATTCTCGCACATCAAGGGAAGAAGACCAGTCATCCAAGCAAGAAAACCAAAACAATAATTACAATCGGTTATTTTTTTCTTCTTTTTTTGCTTCTTTTTTTTTCAGAAAAGTATATATTTCGACATGTCCAGCACTCAGAATCCTTTGACCGTCTTGGTAACCGGCGCGGCTGGTGGCCTTGGCCGTGTCATTGCTACAGCCTTTCTTGACAAAGGCGCAAATGTTGCCGTTTGTGATGTGAACAAGGAGAGACTGGCTGAGACTTCAGAGAAATGGTCACAAGAATATGACGGCCGATTTATTGTGCAACACGCCAACGTCGCCTCGCTGTCGGACATGCAGAGCCTGGTTGAGGCAATCACCAACAAATTCGGACGCCTGGATATCCTCGTCAACAACGCTGCGATCCTGGATACTTTCGATCCAGCGGGTACATGCTCACAGGAGATGTGGGATCGAATCCTAAATGTCAACCTCACTGGCCCATTTATTTGCACCAAGGTGGCTGTCAATGCCATGCAGACCCAGTCGCCATCAGGCGGGACCATTATCAACATGGGCTCAAACGCTTCCATCTGTGGCACCGATGGCGGTTTGGCATACACAGTATCCAAACATGGCGTCCTCGGCCTGACGCGAAACACGGCAGCATTCTACCTTGACCACAACATTACATGCACCATGCTCCAGCTGGGAGGCTTGGCTGCAACCAATATTCAAGACTCATTCGCCAATGGAGTCAACATGGAAGGGCTAGGTCTCATTGAAAAGCACCTGCCGGGATTCGTGCCTGGGGTCAATGATGTGCCCCTGCAAGACGTCGCTAAGTTTTGCGTTCTACTGTCCGATCCCGACTTGGCAAAGACATTGAATGGAGCATCGGTGCCATTCAATCGTAACTGGCCTGCTGGTTTCTAGGGAGCTGCAATGTGACATACGCAACCAATGTACATAAACTATGCCACCCGATACGCTAATAACAAACATGTATCGTTCTGCGCAAAGAATTCAGGTTCCCAATTATTATTAAATTTCCAATGACACTGCATTTTTTCAACTTTGCTCAGCTCTGCTAGTGTCGTAGATGACTATCAGTAGTTATGACGACAGCCATCAACACAACGAAAAGTGACAAAATCTTCAGGGAAGTTGCTTCCTGTAATCAAAGAATGAACAATTTTTTTTTATCCATCATGCGTTAATGCTGCGTTTCCAATGACAAGCTGGGACCCCCGGATGACCTAACGTTGCTGTACTCTTGCCGCGTAGTAGATAGCCGGACAGGATGGTTCTCGCAGTGTCTTCTAACTAGCCTCGCCAGGTTCAATACATCTTTAGATTTTTTTATTCTAACTATGAAGATGCTCACTTCATGGTTAGCAAAGAATGATTGATCAGCATTGTGAATTGTTTTGTACAGGTTGCATGAATAGTCATGTGCTCGGGTGCGTACCTCAAACAAGGCTATTTCTTCAACTAATGGCTCAATGTTTTCCGACTTTCCCGCCTTGTGATATTGCCTCGTGATCAATTAAAAAAAGACTCATTGCTTCTGGTGGCTGGTTTCAAACCTAAGGTGCTCGGACTAGTGGCTGTGCTATGAGAATATGTGATGACATCACACTTTTTCTTGCTCAATGCACATAGAGAAATCTGAGCCAATTATTGCTTATGATGCTCAAGCGCTCTGGTCGCCAAACTACTGTGACTGTTATTTGAGATGCATGTGATAGCTATTCGAAGAACATAACCGCTCGGAGCGCTTGTTCTTTCATGGGATATGTCGGGCCTTGGACCCCGCATTCGGTGATTCAGTACACTTCTCAAAAAGCACATCTGATCAACGCAGGCACAAGAGTTGGAATTCACAGTTTCGTAAAAAATTGCAATGGGTAGAAATATTTCCGTAAAATGTACAATGAAATGTATACAGATCGAAATCGCTAATTGCGGGAGTAGTCTCGTAACCGCCATATACAATCGCTTCCAAGCCAAAAACCGCGCATCACGGCCTTCATAAAAGAAAAAAAAGTCATAATACAGGAATGGAATCGCACATCGGCCTTCCTAGGCGATGCACGGAGTAGGCATAATCGTTTTAAAAGATCCGATGTCAGGGTGAAGAAGCCAGTCTCCAGTTTCAACCGACTGCGACAGCGCACGCGATCAACGCGGTTTCGTCAAACCCAGACCGGATGACCCTCTTTTCGTGTTGGCGGAAATGATTCGTGCCTCGCTTTTTTTTCTTTTTTTGTTTGTTTGTGTGTGTCAATCCGCAGGGTCCGATTGTTCCATCACGAGGAGGTGTAAGTGCCGTTGTGGATGACCACCGGGGCGTTGTCGGGGCATTTGACGTCGACGCAGATGCAGTCTTGTTTTGATGTCTTGTAAGTGCAGACAATCTCCCAGGTCCTCATGCTGCAGCAGCAGCATGCATTGCTCGGTAGCTCCTCGGACCGGACCAGCATTTGGGTGGGTGAGGCCGCGGCGAGGCCAGCGACGGAGAGGAGGCTGAGAATGGAGAGGAAATGCATCTTGTCGAGACGGTTTCTAGAGGGTAGCAATGCTGTACGCGTTTGGATCTTGAAGGCACGATGGGCGAGTCTTATTGCAACAGAGGGGTGATCGAATCAAGTCATGACGTCTGGATGAATCTTATATATACTCGTCGCACCCGCATGATCAACTAAATTAGACGTTTGAGCACGGCCCCGCTCAGGGGTGGTTGCACTTGAGACGGGTGCAATCAAACAGCTTCATCTTCATCCCAAGCTAATCATCAATCAACATGCGCCACGACACAACGGATGATCCGGAATCCGACCAACAAAAACCGTATGCAAAAAAATCCTTCATTGTTACAGAAATATTCACCTGAAGAGATCAGCCAACCTGAAAAGCAGCAAAAGAAAGTCATCTCTTGACGCGATCGGCGCAGCCACAAACGGTGAAGGCGAGAGAGCCCTAAACATGAGACACGGGGGCACGGAAAATCTATGCCTCGGGCCACTGATGGCTGGTTGCTGGGGGTGGGACAAGGAACCGACCAAAGAACAGCCCCGCGACCAGGGATGAGTGAGCCGCTGATCGATGAACGAATAGAGTTAGAATCACTGCCGATGCAAGGTGTCTACCCTCTCATTTCGGGATGGACCACCACTGAGTTTGAGAAGCTGGATTCAATGGGCTGAGACAAATCCCTCAATTCATCGCCTCGCTGGGATAGATACCTATCGCGCTTCTCAATTGTCTTGGGGATTCCAGAATCCAAAGCTCCGAGAACATGACATCACGGGCGCGCCATGCCTGCATTTCCACAAACCTCAATCAGAAAAATGACTTTGCCCAAATTGTGCATGATCATCCATGAAGAGGAATGTTTTTTAAGCTTCGGGGCGGACGAGGCAACACGAAGAAGATGCAGGTTCCGGGATGCTAAAACAGTGCAACAGTAAACCCTGCTGTGATTGATCCACCACCCTTTCTTTCATTATACTCCGTAGGCAGGGCATTCAAGATAATAAAATAAACAAAAGTTGATTCACATAATTTCATTACTATTCAATTTTTAGAGCTTATGGGCAATTTGTTTTTCCCTGGAATCCCCTACAAATAATTTTTTTGAAGATGGTAATTAATGAATGTCCCATGTGCCAATAGGTAAAGGCTCAATCTAATCTCATCCTTTCCATCGACCGCCCCTTTTTCTTTTTTGGATGTCTTTAGATGGAGCTGTTATAAACAAGCTCGATAGTGACACCATGCTCTGTATGAGCGTCAGCAATTGGCAGAGTCACAACAGTTGCACGCGAGTCAAAGTTTGTGTCGCCTGTAATTTTCGAATTCGAGGACGAAACCTTGACAGAGCTTATAATCGCCGTCAGGTCATGCCAGAACACAACCGTGTATTGTTGCCCAACAATCTGTGATAAGTCTCCATAGCCGTTCCATGGAGCCTTGATTGTGAGAAGGCGCTTGGTGGAAACTGGCTCATTATCTGTCGCGAATTTGGTAGTTTTCTGTATTTCTCAAGTTAGGTTTGATCCAAGAATATTTAGATATTTTGGGCTTACCTGTTCAATCAAAACGTGGCAATACTTGTCTTGAGCCTTGGGATCACCAATCAGTGACTTGCCGCTCCCCGGGAGGACTCCAAAATCTGGGCTCTGGCTACGCTCGGTCGGAGCACTGTCTCGAGAGATACCATCATCAAGGTACATGCTGTACGACTATGCACTGTAAATTTCGTCTGGCATGGAGAAAGTTTGCATTACTTACATTGTTCTTTCCAGGGTACACGTGCAGTGTAATCGGGTTAGGGTCTTGCGCTGGGAGGGACGGGTCTGGAATATAGTCCCTGACTTGGATCTTGGGGATAATTGCACCTATTTTGGTCAAGAATTAGTAATGATTTGCGTAATAAGAAATCAAAGCCCTTACCCTCGCGAATATACGTGGGTGTGATGTAGGGAAGTTGAGAATCCTGATCACTGATGCGGCAATCGTACTCGATGTGACTACCCCCTTCCGCAATATGGCTCAGTGCGCTACCAAGTGGCTCATCTGGCCGCAAGTTCATTGGATACCAGTCATCAGGGAATGGGAGGTAGAGTTTGCGGGTTTGGCGCTCGCTTTCGGGCAGCAGTGCAGGCGCTACAAGCAGATCATTGCGGACCAAGTACTGACTGCGGGTGAAGCGTTGGTTCTACACATTGAAAATTGCCAGTTAGACAACTTGTGGTCAGTGGAATGAAAGAAAACTCACATCCGCCGAGAACAAAGTTCTATCAAAGTCGTCCGTAATTACCTTCATGATTACATGTGGTTAGTTCACTGGAGCGTCAGGTTGTTTTGCTGATCACTTACCATCGCTCGAGCAATAGGCAGTCCGGTCAACATATTCTCAAACATTGTATCATATAAGAGCTGCATCAAACTATATCGGAGCCGAATTTGATAGCGACAAATGGGGAGAACTGCACGGTAAACCATGGCTTCTCTTCCCTGGTACTGGCCCTGGTTCTGCTCGTAGAACTGTTGATAGGCATAAGGTTCTTGAAATTTCTTGCCATCCTTTCTCATCTGACCCTGTCTCGGACCATCGATCCAGTCGCGGTACTTGGTGTAGTGGTTTCTAGTATCAATTAACTTAGCCTCGAGGTTATCACACATGTGGGTATGTCTTACCGGAACCACGGCAGGAGTGAGTAGGCGCAGTACCATCGAATGATTAGTTCAGGGTTTGCAAAGTCGCGCTCCGAGGGAACGAACTCGAACCCGCCCACATCTTGTCCGGAAATGGTGATTCCGGACATTCCAAGGGACAGAACTTGGGCAACAGAGATGTCGAGGAACTGCCAGGTGGACGAATTATCTCCAGTCCAAAGACCAGCATAACGATGGCTTCCGATGAAACTGCCTCTACCAATGATAAAATTGCGTCGGTTTTCTCTCCACTGTAACTGGGGGCTTAGCTCATGAAGGCGATTAAGTCCATGATAGGTCGCCTTGTGGAGATTGTAGCTGAATAACGACCATATTTCAATAGCCTTCTTCTGCATTCCGTGGTTAGGGTCTCCAGACCAACCGTCCGAGTCAAGCATGAGTCTAAACGGCAGACTAAAATATTTGTTAGGCAATTCCGACGATAAAGACTTTTGAGCAAAAAACTTACGACTTCATGTCTCCATATGACTCCGAAATACAGGGGGACGTCATATCCTGCCAGACAAAATCTAGGCCGCATTCAAAGAGGTACTGATATTGCTTGCCCCACCATTTACGGACCTCTTTGTCGTTGAGGTTCGGGTAATGACCCGGGTGCCCGTTTCCCCAACCGTAGTCCACGCCTCCGTGGAATGGCTGGCCGCTATTAAACACGGCCCCAAAGTCATACTGGTCGGGCTCAAAATAGTAAGGTCTGTCGGAAATTGGAGCCTTGAAGTATTGGCTGCCACTGCCCCATTCCATGTAACGTTGTTGGTATGGCTGAGGGGCCGAGGGGTCGATATCGCGTTTGTCCTTGATGAAGTACTGCTTCTCAAGACCTTCGTTGAGAGTTTTGTACGTGTCAGATGGCATGCAATTGATGTAAGGGGTGATATTGGTAGAACACTTGACGCCCTTGTCCCTCAATTGCTTGAACATTGAACCTGGGTCAGGAAAGTGGCCGTCCCTCTTGTCAATAGTAAAGGTGCGATAGTCGTCTTGCATGTCCACATCGATATGCATACCATCAATCGGAATTCCATACTTTCGATATTCCTGGACCGATTCGAGAACCATATCCTGGGTATCATACCCGTAGCACCCTTGATGATAGCCTAACACATAGCGAGGCTTGAGTTGGGGCTTACCAACAATGGAAGTATAAAGTTGAACAAGTTCTTGCATGCTGTCCCCCGCAACCATGATAGCGTGGAAACTGTTGAACCTAGTGGCAACGCGGATACAATTTGGATCTCGCATACCTACATCCACACAGATGTGCGAGTAATTATCGATGAATGTAGCAACTTGGGATTTATATCCAGGGTGCGAGTCTACCTCGACCCAAAAGGGTTCCGAGTGGTAGAGGGGCTCTCTGCTGTCTAGGGGTCCCTGCCCGTAAACATTTTGATACTTCATATTGTCAAAGTCTATTAATTTCAAGATTAGCATTGGAGGGTTTTGGTTTCATCACCGACACGCACTGAAGTAGTTCATGAAAGTCTTGCTCTTGAAGATGCTGTTGCCTCCTTGTTCACCAAAGCCCATAAAGTCAGCAGTCACTGATTTCTCAATGGCCAGAATGCTTGCATAGTCGTTATACTGTAAGCCTCTAGGCTTGGTCTTCCAAATAATTGCTGCCTCGGCGCCTTTGTTAGTGTGAAGGCTCAGCTTATCGATCGTGTCAGAGTCAAAGCTCTGAATCTCAGGAAGCTTCTCTGCGGGAGCCTGGCTTTCTAGAACACGGACAGCGGTAATCTGAAATGGGTCTCGCTGGATCCAAATCTGGAGCTCGACCTTTCGGTTTTCCGTGTTGGGGTCGCGAACAGACTGAAGGATATAGTACCTTGGGTCTTCTACCACCTCAACAACCCAGTTGATCCTCTCAACTGCATCAAGGGTGCTGATGAGAAGACTGAGGGTGTTTTGAATGATGGTTCGACTAGCAAGTATGAGCTACGTCGCTCCAGCTTAGACAGTATTTTAGCTGCCAGAGACGTACCTATTGTAATCCGTGAAATCGGATCCTTTCTTGTTATTAGGATCAAATCGAACCCTCCATACTCTGGGTCGCATAAATTGGATCAAAAGTAAAGAGTTGTCATTGAAGCGGAAAACGCCACCGTGACTACAAGCAGGGTTCTTGCTGCCATCTTCTAACAGCTGGTCACTTTCTTGATATGATATAGTGGCCGGTTGCTTCACTCTGCCGGGGTATTGATCGACATCATTGTAGAAGTCGTCAGCCTTGACAAAGATGAAGGGGTCTCTGAGCTTCGTTGCCTCAAAGTCAGACATGGCGATAAGATGGTATGCTGCTCAGTTCTAAATAACTAATGAAGCAGAAATATTGTCTCGATGTGATACTTTAAAGTAGTATTTATATACAACTAGCACATTATACCCCTCACCGAATGCGACGGTAATATTGATGAGGGGTCGATGGTCTGACCAGAATTGGTCGCCTGGTGTGCCACACTATTTCAATCCGGATCTATCCGCGAGACAAACAAAATCCCGGCCAGTAAGAAAGCGTATTCAACGCCGAATGATTGTGATGGGAGTTTATGAAGATGATCAACAACAAAATTCTCGTACTCTTTTTGTTTAAAAGCCATCTCCGAGTTGAATATTATCTCAACGACAGAGGACATTTTCAGAAAGCTGCCAAGCTTGCGACCACGTAATCCTCGGTGTTAAGCGAAGTGGCAACAAACACCAGAATCGGCTTGTGTACACCATACAATCTGCAGTCATCATCGGGGTACTACCCCACATTACTGCAGTCCATAATGGTTCTGCTGCGGTCTCAGCCACGTGAAAGTACCATGCTAGAGCGAGAAGTAAAACCGCAAATGCCAACCAAAAACAGGTTCTCGGATAATTCTTTTTTTCATATTTACGAAAACCAAAAAGACCCTTTCTCAATCTTTGATATACAGCTGACCCCTAAGCCCTAAAACACTCATTTGACGAGGGAAAAGTCGACATCCTATTTTTCAATCCTAATTTAGGCAGGTTGAGGGTACATTTGAAGCCACATTCCCTTTCTGGGCGGCTCGCTGCACGCCGAAGATATGATTCGTTGCACATTTTTCAGCTCGTATCCTCGCCGATTGGGAATGTGGAATGCATGCTTTTTGCTGCGACCGATCGGAGAACAGGATCAAATCATGAATTTTATGCATGTCGCATAGCAGCATCTGGGCGCGGTTGTGTAGCAATTGAAAGAAAATTAGGAACAAAATGGCACCATAGTCGGATTTTAGCAACCAGCTCCGGGGTAAAACACCCCATAATGTATTTGCGAATGATTTAATGATGATGTTATGGAATTTGGTCATGAATCAACTCCATTACCTGAATTTGCAGTACTCGGCAACGATGTACATACGACCTGTCCTTTTTTCCACGTAGGATTATTAATTTCAATTAGAACCCATTCGCGCGTATATTCATTGTAATATCAGAACACGATTTCTAAGAGAAAAAAAATAAGAAAGGAACATACTATACCAGTTCTACACGCTCTCTATTCCTAGCCCTAAAATGCACCTCGCAATGTTGACCTCGGACCAACTCTTCATTGATCTCAGTCTGCACTATCCCCACACCGGTTCGATAAAATAGGCTGGAATTGCCTTTTTTTCTTAGAACCAGAAACTGTCCCCAACCGTGGTCCCATTTCTTGAGGTATTCAGTAATAAATTGTGTGACAAATGAACTATTTTCGTGTGAACCTTTGAACCAGCATTAAAGAAGTAATCGCTCGAAAAGTATCCGGTCCACGTAGGTGTTCCTAAGCTCTGTATCGTAAAATCTCTGCATCTCCACACCCCATCAGAAGGAACGTGTACTAGAGCATTCTGAGTGAATGACGAAACGACCAACTTCGATTTTTTGAGTTTTGATGTGTAAGGAATTCCGGTCCATGTCTCCTCCCAGTGTTCGAGTCTAAGGGAGACCGATCCCCGCTCATTTGGATTGGAAGGGCGCAAACCCACTGCTATATCGGTTTGTGGGAGTATTGACAACCAGGACCATGAAGGGAAATCGCATTCTCGGCGAACTCGTGGTGGCGGCTTCTTTTCATCCTGATAGACTAGACTACAGCCCAGATCAAATCCCAAATTTTCCTTCCATAGTCCAAGAATTGGGGTATAGTTTGTTTCCATTTTGAAGAAGTGAACAAGTCCAGTAATAGCAGCAGCAACATCCGAAGCGTATGTGAGGCGAAGTTGAGAATAAGACTTCAGCCATAGGTTCCAGGTTAAAATGGCAGTGAAAGACGAGCTGAGATCAAAGTTGCTCGCATGAGGGTTTCCATTTGTAATACTTTGAAACTGATCTGACCATACTGTATCATCTTCTGATCCAAAGCGTTGACGACATTGCCAAAACATTTGGCCTTTTGGAAATAGCACAGTCCGTGGAGACAGCGCCAATTCCTGAAGTATCCAACTTCTTTCAAAGTATGGGTAGACTTTACCAGTCAGCTTCCACTGTTCGCTGGCACCAAAGCCTCTCTGAATCAGTATTACCACTTCCGAGGACTCATTTAAACAGACATCTGCCACATTAGTATCCCTATAACAAAGCTTATTGAATCGGATCGCTGGATCTTTGATTGAACTCTGGCCTATGAATCCCTCGTGGGCATCTTGTGCCGCAGTCGCCGCTACATTAATGTGATTGCCACTCTAAACGTCTGCCATCTTGGCGGCCTTGTCGGGGTGAATGAGCCAAGTTTGCGTGTCTAGATTGTAAATTACTTCTTGAAATTACTATTAGTCGTGGATACATAATGGATCCACGGCTATTTTCATTTAATTACATGAATCAAATCTTGATTTTTCTTTGTCATCATACCAGAGCATTAGGGCACCTGTCTATAACCCAAGTATCACTTCTTCAGAAGAGTCAGTTCATCGCCGACGACACCACCCTCTCCATGAATATACTTCCATGAGAGCTTCTTGGCGTTATGGACAGTCAACGAAGCCAGGCCGAAGTTCTTAGCATCAAGTACTTGGCTGATGTTCAACAAGGGGTCGCTGCCTAGTTCACTGTGGCTCTGGATGTTGCCTGCGGCGCCGTTCACGATGTGGGTCATAGACACGCCCGGGTTTGTCGTATAGGTGTTGTTATTGACCATGGAAGCCTCATCAATAGTTCCATTTCGGCCCATCGGTGTCATGCGCTCATACCAGTGAATGTGGCTTGTCGACGGTTAGCAATGGTTCTTTCATCACAAGCAGGCTACTTACCCCGAAACGTAGAGGTCAACCTCGTATTTGAGCATGAGTTCTTCGAAAGCATCTCGCATGTAAACCTGGTAATCAGAAACCTGAGAGCTGTACATGGGGCGATGTCCCATAACGATGAGCCATGGGGTCTTCTTTCGGTCTACGCCGGCAAGGTCCTTTGTGAGCCAGTGGTACTGCTGATAGGTCTTGGTGTCGCTGTAATTTCCTACGGTACCGAAGGGACCGCTGTCTCGAACGTATGTCTCGTTGGCAAGAGGATGAACCTCGTTTCCAGACAAATCCATTGCGAATGGTGCCTCTGGACTATTGGCATAGTCGGTTTCGGTGTTGATAGAGACAAAGTGAGCCAGGCCGTAATCGAAGGAGTACCAAAAGTTTCCAACACCACCGCTCTCTTCTCCGGCCATATGGAATCGGTTCTCATAAGCAGTGAAATTCCTAAAATGTATTAGATCCAGCCTTACCAGGTGATCTCTGATCGGTAATCTCTTACCTTTGAGAAGGAGGGCAGCTGTAGTAGTTGACATTAGACACAGAAGCACTGCTGTTTGACTTGTTGTCGTTGAGGTATGCGGTCAAAACCTTGTTCGAGGCGCCAGCACAAGCAGCTTCGTGATTACCTGGCAGAACCATGTACGGAACTTTGGTAGTCACGCTGTTAATCCACTGCTGCCAGATGTCCCAGTTGGTTTCGTACAGGGAGCTCATGTCTCCACCACGAGGGCTGCCTTGGTTGGCAATCTCTCCAGACGGCAAAGGCTTCTCGTAATCTGCAGAAACATCTCCACCAGGTAGCGTTGACGATGTACCATTGTAGCAGACATCGTTACTATCATCACAAGGGATGACACCAAGATACCAGTCATCGGCGTAGCTCAAATCACCGCCATGATAAACAAAGGCAGCTCCATCATCAACAAGCTTGTTCAGCTGCTTGTATGTTCCAGCGGCATTGGTGTATCCCATGTCATTGAGGACAGCCACAGTAAATTCGTCTTTGTCTCCAGCCTTGACAGCAGTCTTGAAGTTAAGAATGTCAGATGCCGTGGTTCCATTGGCCGCGGGGATCTTGTAGTAATAAGTTTTTCCAGGCTTCAGGTTGCTAAGATGCACGTCATGGAAAAACTGGCTGCACTGAGTGACATTGGAGACCGCAGAACAGGGTGGTGTTCGGTCATAACTATGCGCTATGGTTAGCCGCCCGATTCAATAACATATGCTTCTTTATATGCTTGACGATGAATTATTTTTTATATCCCTCCATTCCATCTAACCTAGGAAAATCAGGAACAGAATACATACGTGGTTGTGCGGCCAGTCGCCTTGTTAGATAACCGAGAGGCACTGGTGCCCCACTGGATCGAAGGGGCCTCGCCGAGCCCAAAAGGCGTCTGATAGTGAATATTGATGCCGGTTTGTGTGTAAGATAGAGAGACTACATTAATATTGTTTGTTGGTTTGCGAGACGCCGGCTTTACGGCTGGAGGCTCAACGAGACGCTCAAATCCCTTGCCATTGCCATTGACGGTTGGGTCAACCCAATCACCCACTGGAACTTCAGGCCCTGTATAGGGGTACAGCTCATCGACTACGGGCGCAGGGATGGCTGAGGATTTCGAGACCAAAAGCGCTCCCAGCAGGGCAGATGCAGTGACGGACTTCATCTTTGGCTCCCGTCTGCGATATCACGGATGAGAATTGACCAGAGACCCGACCGATACCAGTGACGGTAGCCCTGGTGAAGAGTTGGTGGTGGGTAAGGAAATTTCAAGGTCAGCTTGGGATCTGCAATTTGAGGTGCGAGACTAGTTAGTTATATTAATGTTTCACTTTTAGATACAGCGTGCAGAAGTGCAAGAGATCAATCGCCCTGCTGCAGTCTCTCGGTCGCGCATCCGTAATACGCGCATGCCTTCGTCAGGGTAAACAACAAGTATCCGTCCAATGGTGATGGAGCTGATTCCACGTGCAGTGAGCACTTACAGCGCTGCCGAGGTGCCCCGGTGCAGTTGGGGAGCCACTGCGCCTTTATTATGGTGGGTTCATGCCTGAACCTTGACTCCCGTTTGATTGAGCACCGGATATTCGGCATGTGCGCACGAGGAGGATAAGCAAATCATAGACACAAGGCAACCAAAATTATCCCAAACTGTACACAGCTCAAGCTCGTCCTTAACTCGGCGGAATGAAGGATGCCATAGCTTCCCCGCACTCATTTACAGGATGCTTGTGTGCTGACGTAGGCTTAGTGTATGCGGCCAGGCACTTGGGGTCGCTAGTTTTCGAGTCGTCAACGCCATGAACGACACAACCTCGGAGGAGAGAAACAAAAGATCCGCTGAACTATTCAAGCACTTGGGTTTTAAATAATTATCAACTCTGCGTGGCCCGTAGTTTTCCGGTAGTTATTCCAAGGTATCCATTCGATATCTATTCCAACTTGGCATCCGGTTATCGGCATGGCACTGAGATCTCCTCCCTGTAAGGTGGGGGCCCCATGTTTCTCGGTCGCTGAAAATGGCGTAGTGTTGTATTGCAGCCAACGGAACTGCCGTCAATTGTCAGCACACAATTGAAGGTGCACTTGGATTATATGCATTTTCCATCAAACTCCATTCCATCTAACTATCGCCTGGCCACATGATTTTCCAACTCATCCGTCCATCACTCGGAAGCACGATGGCAACTTGAACAGTAAAAATACAAATACATTAATTACATTCGCTTGCTGATGCCCAGGAACCATCTTGCCAGGGACCTAACTCTCAATCCTTATCTCTCAACGCCGGCATTCATCATTAACCCAACTCAACAGAGATAGCGATAGACCTTTTTCCATGTTGGCCAGCTGCGCTTCTCCTCCTGATCCTGCTCCATGTAAATATGCGCCCGGAAATAACGACGACCCGTGATGATGTCCATGTTTTCGATAGGGACATGTTGCGTTCTAAACCATAGTTTGTGGGCAAAATAAAAGCAGAGAATAAAAGGGAGGGCCATTATGCGAAGAAAGAAGGCTTGGACCCTGCCAGACACTGTCTCTGGTACTATCACGGGTGAGACGGAAAGCCAGATCTGCGCGATGAGGATAATGGCAAAACATGTAAGCCCAAAATAGGATCCAGCAACGCCGACAGATGATCGAAAGGGCAGGTGCTCCAGAGGGTGGTTAAAGTATGCCCAGGCCTTTCTAAAGCGGATATGACAGAGGCAGATGCTGCCCCATGTGAAAAGCATGCTCAATGAACTAATTGAGAGCAGCCAATTAAAAATTGTAGTGTTTGCATCTAGATCTGCTAGAAATGCTAGAAATCCGATGCAGAAGGCAAGTAAAATCGCCATCAGAGGTCGGCCTTGTTTGTCGACGTAGGAGAATATCCGAGGCGCGTGGGCTTGCTCAGCAAGTGCAAGCAGGGTTCGAGATGCGCCATAGACAGACGAGTTGCCCACGCTAAGAACTGCAATAAGAATGACTGCATTCATGACGCTGGGTAGGACCGTAATGCCAGCGCTTTCGATGGCAATAACAAATGGGCTCACCAGCGCGTCTGCGCTGTACCTTGAACCTAACAGACGGGGTTCGTTGTAAGGGACCAATAGTCCAACTAGAAGTAGTGAGACACAGTAGAAGAGTGTCACACGCCAAAAGACCTGCTTCATTGCCGTGGGCAGTGATTTCCGAGGGTTGGCAGTCTCGGCTGCTGCCAAGCCAATAAGCTCAGTACCGGCAAATGCAGCACATGATGTGACCAGAACATGACAGAAGCCCTTGAAACCATGATTAAAGGCGCCCGGGTCGTGCCAATACTGCCACCCAATGTACCCGCCGTCTGGGTGGCCAGCGAGATTAATGATGAATCCAAGCAAGCTGATACATGTGAGCCTTTAATGCAGATAAATAGAAAGATCAAAGGTTCAGCTTACATGAAGCCGACAACGGCGGTGACTTTGATGATGGAGAAAACAAACTCGGCCTCACCGTAGGCCTTGATACCAAAGAGGTTGACAATTATGATTAGAATAAGGAAGCAAGCAACAAATATGGATTTGCTGATCTGGTCATTCCAGTAGGATATTGTATAGGCGGCAGAAATAATTTCCATGGGCAAAACGAAGAGCCATTGCAGACAATAGCTGATAGGATGCAAGTCAGTTACCGCGAGAAACACTAGTATTTGGTAAGAATGGTAACTGGTAAACTCACTTCCACCCCATGGCAAACCCCCATGAGGGATCTAAGAATCTAGTAGAAAAGAGAGAAAACGAGCCAGCGACGGGAAACAGCACGCATAGTTCTCCAAGCGACTGCATGGTACAGTACTGAGAGATGCCAATGGTCAGGAATGCGAGAAAGAGGGTGCCAGGACCCCCTATGTGAAGGGAGCCACCAGAGGCAACAAAGAGACCAGTTCCTATTGTAACTGGTCAGCAACTTATAAGTCTCTCGTCAGGATAGTGCATGCAGTGCCAAGTTACTCATGCAACCACCCGAACAGCAGGGACAAGGGCTTACCAATGGCACCGCCAAAGGCTATCATCTGCAAATGACGGCCCTTGAGCTCTCTGGCGAGAGCCGTGTTGGCCGTCTTTACATTCGCAGCATTCAAGTCATAGTAGTGTTCACCGTGGGGCGGCGGCGGCATGAAGGGAGGAGGGGTCGGATGGTAGCCGCTACTGGGGGGAGGAGTATGGAGCGGACGTCGCTCGGCACGCCGGAACCCATCGACGACCCAGTCCACGGGGCGAGTCGACGGCGACGGGGCCGACGCGCCCCAGTTGCGAGCAGCATTTTCCTTGTCGCCAAGGCTGTCTGCGTCCGTGTAGTTCATCTCGACGGCGTCCACATTGCGGGTGAGGAATGCAATGCTGATGGCCCTTTAACGTTGAGAACCAGCGCGGGCCGAGAGAAAAACGAGCAAAGACGTTCTTCGACAAAAAGTGTCAAAGCGATCAGGGGCAACTTAAGAGGCAGGGGGACTGATGATCTTGTCCAACTGGTTGGTCCCCCGGTACCACGCTTAACCTCGTTTGGATATGGCGCACCCTTAGCCTGGAACTATTCCGCGTGCTCGGGGCAAGTCCTGGGCCTGGCGCAAAACTTTGTTCTCCGCATGAGTCGCGTCCTGTCCCCGTGTCCCTCTTGTTCATGACGTGCGGGTTATCGTGCTATGAGAGTGCCAGGACTACTGATAACAGGCCATGGGAGCAGCAACATGGCGCCCGCAACCACATACATATCTAGCCCTAAAGAGGGCTCTCCACCCCCCCCCCACAGTTTCTGGCGAAGAAGGTTACTGGAAGCCTTAAAGGCGGGATACATGCCGATAATGCAGGGCAACAAGCAGTCCTTGGCTTGGAACGCCACAAGAAACCGGGCGATGTTACGCGGGTGGGTCGGTAACGAAGGACACACGCAGCACGGCCATGCATCATTCCACTTTCGTATCTTGTGCAACCCTGAAGCGGAGTCTATGGTTCCAAAAGAACGCGAAAAGCGCAGCGCCACTGCATGATAATGATAATCAATCTGGGGTGCTGCATCAAGATTGCAGCACACCGCCACGTGCCAGTGTAGCACCATCATTATCAGCGCGATGCATGAATTATTAGTGTCTGTCGCCGTTTGCTACAAACGCCACCACAATCACGGGGTTGTTCCGTCCCATCTTTTTCCGCCAGCGCCGTTTCCGTCCCGTGAAGTCTATAGGGTAATGTCAGGATCAAACGTTGCGAACCACAGCAACCGGCGAAGACCCAATGGAGAGTCATCTCATTCAAGATGCAATTACTTGATTAAATATTTATGGGGGTTGTATTCTTCTTCTCTTCCACGCATTGGGCATTTCGAAATCTTCTATTGGAAAGCATGGGCATTTTTTACTTCACATCCTGGAATAGCATTTGGGTACTAAGTGAAGATGATCAATCTAACAATGGTGATACACGATAAACATTAGTGTTAAAGTTCGAAGAAAGAAAATATCAGTCTTATCAGAGATGTTATCTTGAGTTTTAGTTGTCGTGTTCACATACTTTAGTTCGGGCCCTCCCCTGCTTAGTTGAGAGTAAAATTGTATGGCTTACTGCTTCTTATCCAGTTATGATTCAGCCTTGATTAATGCTACCCCCTTAGCGTTAAAACTATAACCAACGTTGAATCAGCTCCGAACTGGTTCAAGCAACCTTCCGATTACTAATTCGATTTTGAACTATTCATTTCGGAGTGTAGTACCTTGCGAGATGACTGTCAATCCGCTACGACACCACCCACGCCACAGAGTGTAATTACCTAGCATAGCATTGGTTCTGAGACGTTGTATTGTTGATTATGGAGGTGATGATATTGATGCGATTTTCTCTAACCGTTAGACAGTTAATCCTGGCTAGAGCTCTATGCGCGCATCGTGTTACCGTAGTATGTATTCAGCCGGAGCGGAACTTTCCCAAATAAATAAAAACGTTATTAATTCGGTGGTTGATGCTATTTTAGAAGAAATGAATTGGGCCGTGAGTTGATTCGCATTGTCATTTTGCAATTATTTGTTCTTGCACACGAAGGTAGGTTTGCTTTTGTACACTGCAGCACCTGCATGAAAAACACGAGCAGTCGGGCTACTAAATATGTTTGACTTTACGGATGAAAAAAAAGAATGAAGTAACCAAGAATAAGCAGGGCGCAGACAGATATATTTCTTTGTAGTTGCACATTTTCGACTCGTCCACTATTCCCACTTCAGGGTAGGAGTACAGTTATATATGACTTCTGCCCACCGGCGGACATCGAAATCCGGTGCTACAGTTGTTGATCACAACCACCAATCTTCCGTAGTATAGTGGTCAGTATGCAAGCTTGTCACGCTTGAGACCCGGGTTCAATTCCCGGCGGGAGAGCATCCAGCCACAGATCAAAAAGATCTGTTTCCTTTTTTACAATTTTAAATGATTGTTGAAAGGTTTTTTATGGTGTTGTTTGATCCATATCTTGAGCGTTTTGAAATGTATGGGATGTGGGGTTGATTTTTCGGCTCACAAACATGCAAGTCAAAATTGCAGAAAAAAAAAAAGCAACCCCACTATTAGCTAATCATCATATAGCCCCCATATTCTCCAATTATAGCGCCATATGCCCTATAACACAGTTTCCAGTGGATTTTTAGAGCATCTTCTAGCACACGTTTCAGGACCTTTCAGCACGCGCTATGTTACCTTATCTTCTGCCTCCTCGCACATATTTCCCTAGCACGACGGGCGGGATCTAAGAAGAGGAAGTTCCGGAACTTTAGAACAGCAAGATCAACGGCTCCTAAAAATAAACCTATTTAGCTGCCTATTTCTTACTTCCTACTCCTATAGGCTCAACAGGCCTCGAAAAAGCGTCTCCTTATCAACAAAGACTGTGTTGCAAACATCCTAGCTGTCAACAGTGACGACGAGTACGATGGAGCTGGCGACGAGGGAAGTTCCAAGGGAGTAGTGGGAAAGGTCTATGATTCTACCAAACCTGATCTGGCGGTGGCAGTGCTGGCCCCCAAATAGCAGGATGAGGGAACCCAGCCTGATTGAGGGTGGAAAAGACCTGACACGTCATCTCACTGATTTACCATAGAGCAATATTCTAAATGTTTTTTTCGTCTGGTATCAACCACCCCAAAACTGAGGTATTTGACAATACCGCAATATGCGTCGTCAGTATGGCATCGCCAAGAGAACCAGCGACTGAGAGCTACCGCTTTCCGACATGAAGGCTACACTGTTGTTTGGATCTGTGCTCTGTCCATAGAGACGACGGCCGCCGAAGCAATGCTCGATCAGATTCATGACCCCTTGTCTCGCTAGAAGGATGACAGCAACGCCTACACGCTCGGCAATATTAGCGCACACAACATTGCCATTGCGTGTCTACCGGATGGCCAGTATGGCACAAACAATACTGCCACTGTGGCAAGCAATATGAAACGAAGCTTAACTTCCATCGCAACCAGGCTGATGGTCAGTATTGGAGGCGGCGTTCCTGGCAGGCCTGATATGCGCCTGGGTGATGTCGTAGTCAGTACTCACGTGATGCAGTACGATCTCGGGAAAGCCATGCCCGATAATAAATTTCTTCGTACAAGTTTTCTTGTTTCCCCTCCCCAGGGAATTTTGACGTCTGTCCCAATACGAGCCACGCATGGGCGGAGCTAGAGCCAGAGACCCGCTCTCTCTCCAATGTGATCCCGCGTTTCTTTCTACCCAAAATGCAAGAGTGTGCTCGACTTGTTAACCAAGGAGCAGCTTCTAATATATATAGTTTTAAACAAAATCCTGGTACTGTTAATCATAGTGTCTTTACGTACGATTGACTTCTCTTTTAGCTATGTATAGCACCACCTTGAGTGATCCGGCGTAATCCATCCGCGAGCAGCCTTACTCACTGTGTGCCACTGTTTTTGACTCTGCGTCAAGATTCTACAGTACAAGCTCAGTCCTATGCTAGGCTGTGTAGTGGGATCACCAACAGGGTTACGTATCACCTACAATCGGTACAACTTTTAGTTAGTTCTTACACACAGAATGCACCAATACAGCTGAGTGTAACGTCTCCTTCTCTGGTGGTATAAAAAGCTTACTTTTTCGGTACCCACCACCGCACCCTGTGACTCCATTGTCTGGCGTAGGAACCCTCACTCGTACATGGACCCAAAAGGTAGCGTTCAAGGTTTGCAAGACCTTTCAACGATTCGGCAACAAGATTTCTACATTCTAATCATATAAATACCTCCACCTACCTCACAATTTTCTCACCAATCCCCTACCATTTGTGCATCTTGAGATTTCAAGAAAGCTGCTGCCTCCTTCAAACTCACAAACGACACCACGACTTGGTTTGTGTAGCCAACAATCACCTACCCCCCTGCCACCCCAAAATAAAAAAGGATGAAGCTTCCCACAATTTATACTGGCTTTTTGTTAGTGATTTCTTTGTGTTCTTTTACAACTGCCCGGCTTACAATCAGATTACAAGATTGTAATTTAAATCAGTACTATTGTGGCAACAATCTTGACAAAATAATTGGTATGGCTAATTGCACTAGAGAGTTGCTATACTTCTTAATATGAAATCTAATCTATTTATAGGAAACACTAAGAAAGTTGAACGTCTTGCACGCAAAGGGGGCATTGGAGGTGCAAAACTTAGTAATTACCTGTTTCAGTGCAGCAACAATGGTCTTACAGGAAGGCCTGAGCCAGAAATAGTAAGGCACTGTGAATATGGTTGCAAATGGGATGGCGAATCTACAAACGATTACTGTCTGCGGCAACCGGCAACCTGGTGGACTGATGATATGAGGAGGATGTTGAGGGACGGGCACATTTAACTGTCCGACATTACAACACAGGAAGTTCATTTTTGCCTTGGTATAATTTCCGGCTGGATATTAAGTGAGGATAATGTAGTACCAGTATCTGGTTCTTGGGTATGCTATGAAGAGTTGGTAATGTCTAGCACTTGGGAAGGAAGGTGATAAGGGGGTAATCATGCTATACGTTGATTGAGCGGCTGGCTCTCCTGTCGCCGGGATATGGCTCGATAATATAGAAAACTGACTTTTTGGCCAATTATAGACGAGATTAATATTCAATTAAACCCAAGTATCTCTCACAAACATTATCAATAGCGCCATATCATAATGTATTATAAAAGTAAATACCAATAACTCCTAATCCCTAAGTTTGACTTTGACCTTTGAAATATAGAGTACAAAGCCTGGAACATCCAAAGGGGCATTGCTATATTTTTTCGGCAGTTGATCTAGGAGACACCTTTAGACTTAAGACGAACATCGTAACACTAAAAAAAAGACCCTCTAATAGGATATGAATCGGCCGAATAAGGGCGTAGGGTGTAGGCACAGGACAGGTATTGTAGACTTTGCGGCGGAGAATGTGAACTTTCGAAAGCTCTATTGATACATGTCTGAATCAAGCAATGGTTCACTCACCAACACCAGGTATTCCACAAATCTTATCAACATTTTCAACTTCTAACCTAGACTTGATCTGCCTGCGATATGAATATGGAGGTAGTAAATATATGCCTGATTTACTGTCTTGGCGGGAAGAAGCCATCTTAAATACGACTATCTAAGTTTTCATGAGGGCATCAAGGTTGTGCCGTACAGAGGATTAAGTTAATTGTTTCTTGGTCGGGCAAATCATTAAAGACTATCAAAGTTGTTAAACACTATTTGTATTGCCACCTGTGTGGCCTAGCTCCTGGGAGAAATTCTGGTTGAGCGCCCCTACTACTTGTATTTAAACTAGAAATAAATAAATATATGCCTAACTGAGACATAAGAAAAATGTAAATTACATGCAACTATTGAGGTAGGCTCAAAGTATATAAATTATAATTAGAAAAAATAAAAAATAAAAATAAAAATTATTTAATAAAAAAATTTAATTTTATTGATAAAAGATCTTAATATAATATAATAATTATTTATTTTCAGTACTTCTAATTACTACTAGCTATCGAGGAACTTACGTTTCAAGACAAGATATGGTTTGTCTGCCCCCTTTAAGTGATGGGTCGACTCGAGCATGCTGTGACTGAATAATTGCATTTCCTATGCAGTGTTATTCGCCCCGATGGGTCACTTTTTCGGTTAAGCGGACCCTCTGCCAAGAAACCGGCCACCTATAATATCTTCTCGGGGATTTGAACAATGTGGAACTTTTGATGTAGCGAGAAATGTGGATTTGAGGTCCGTTATTACTGTTGCCTAATAAAAGCAGTAAGGCAATTATTTAGGCATCTGAGACAGATGGATGTGGAGCCCGCTGATTCGTTGCCTTGAGGCTCTTAAGCAGTGAAAAAAAGCGCGCAGTTTGGACTGATAGGGAATTTTCAACCGGTTGGGGTGGGTGCAGGATTAGCAGCAGCGGAACGTGGTAGATTACCATTGGGGCGCTGACATGCAGTCATCACAGTAGCGTATTAACGGATGCCTCGTGATGATGTTATGTGGTGATTACTGCCCACTCTGTGTTCGGCTGAACTTTCAATCCCTCAATAATCTAGCTCACTATTCGAAACTTTTAGTAGAGCCTATGCCTTCGCGAAGGAGGCAAACAATCAGATAGTTCGCCATGCCGTTGTACGTTTGGTAAGGCTATTAATACCCCAGACCTGGATGGCAGGTCTGGGAAATACAACCTCTTCTATGTCCATGTACTTCGAATCAGCCATACTCTTTAAAATCACGCTTAGATATCTCCAAAGTTTCTAAAACCATTCACCATGGCTAGCGCTATTGATGATATGAAAAGCAAACTTCAAAACGCACAGTTAGAGTTGGGCGAATATCTAGTTCTTTCGCGCCCACTCCTTATAGTCGAGGAAGCACTGGGGGACATCCACAGTGCAAATTCCGATTCATCGGGACCCTTTTCTGACACATACGAGAGACATCTGAAAGGCTGCCAGAGGGAAGTCAAGGGTATTTGTTCCAACATTAGTACCAGCAAAAACCCTAAAAATGAAACCGCTCGCGCCCAACACGAAGAGATTTTGCGCACAAACTTGGGGCACCTGATCAGTTCAATTATTAATTTGGCTAGAGCTGGAAATAATAACAGCCAAGTCCAGGCATGTATTGGTGAACTGTACGAAGTGGAAAAAGGTCTTTCTGGATCTGGTGACCAGTTTAACCATTTTGGCAACGGAAGTCAAAACAACAACACAGGAACCGGCACCCAGATCAACAGCAGCGGACAGGGTACTCATTATCTTGGTACCAACCAAACGTTCGGCAATAATCCATGATATGAAGACTGCGTTGCTTTAGGCGTACATACCATGATCGGTAGTACTGTTGTAGAAGCGAATATATTGAACCTTTGGAATAATTTTGAAATGCAACTTGCGCGGATCTATGGACGCGTTGAGATCTGTTTTGAGCCCTGCCAACCTATCGAGAGTATGAGATTTGTAGATCATTGCCTTCCGTTGTAATTGATTTGCGTTCCGCTACCAGTGTTATTGTTTTGACTTCCACGACCAAAGTGGTTGAACTGACTTCCGGATCCAGAATTCAAGACCTTCGATGACGTTGGTGATAGGCCATCTTTGATGCTCTTCTCGGCCTCTACTTTGGTAGGTGATATCCGGCTCAAGAGATCTCGTGCGTATGCCGCAGCAACCATGGCCGCATACCCTTGCCATGACTTGTTCTTGTGGGAATCTGAATAATCACATATCCCTCGAATCACTAAGCATGGAAAGTGATTCATTAAACCTGCCGCCTCCATCTCAAAACATAGAATTCCCTTTTCTGTTGCTAGTTTATCTCGAAGGGTCGCGTCCTTCATGACCTGATTTGCAGAGGCAATGAGTCCGTAATGAATTGCCGGGTCATCATCGTCGTCATCTCGCTGATGTCGTGAAATCAAATCTTTTGGATCCATGGAGCAAACTTTAGCGCAGTCCGTTCGAGTGTTTGGGGGATGCACAACGTGTGATCTGTACAGCCTGTCGCTGGTTGTCGGTGGGCGTGAATACTTTTTTCGAAGCCTGGGATTTCCCTTAATGGCATCATTTACCATATCGTTCAAGGGAGAGCCAGTCAGCTGATGATTTGCTTTAAGTCCGCTTACGGCCGTTCGTAATGATTGCGGTGGCTTATCAAGGGTGCCAGTCATCTGAAAGCTCTGATCTTGTACGGTCTTGCCGAAGTCATACTGAAGCACTCCAGAATTCCCATTACTTGGACTGCTCACCACAACGTCACCGAGACGGATGTCATGTTTTTGATTTGGAGCACCACCACCAATGCCAACCATCAATCCAACTCGAACGTTTGGAAAACTATGCAACATGTCCCTTGCCACACTCGCTGCGGCATTTGTGCCGTGTTCTCCATCAGGGAGGACAGCAACCACAACATTGTGCTTGCCGGCCCTACCTAATGCATAGCTATTGTTATCATGTGGACTCACATAGCTAGGCTCATCATGACGCTCGTCAAGGAATACCTGCGCTGCGACGAATTCGGTGTCAAGGGCACAAATCCAGCCGATGGTGTAATCTTTGGGATCCGACATTTTTCAAATGGACCCGAGAGCGTGAATTTTTATATCTCTCGTATTCTAAAGCTAGAAAGAAATCAGCCGAGGAATCCGTGTAGATTAAGTAGCGAGGGATATGAGCCAACGAACTTGGAGTGCTGGCACAAATGCTTTTATCAGATCGGGTACCACTCTGACGAAATAGCCCAACGTAGCCACGTGAAAATCAACAAACCGCACTTTTGGCACAAAATTATTCGAGGTGTTGATGCGACTGGGGTGATTCTAACAAGAGCTTAGGATATGAGTTTTAAGTTGGGTATTCTGCCAGTTTCTCCCTGTTGCCACTGGGCGAATCAACTCGTTACACGTGGGCATGTGTGGAAGCCAATGACTGTCTAAGATACCACCTTGAGGATTTACTTTTCAAGACTCTGCACCAAGTCTAAAGTGATAATTGGGGAAGCGCAAACTTGGTATTCTGAACAGGTCACCTATCATGAAACATGTCAAAATTAAATTTGCCGTATTGCAAGTGTACGATTCCCTGATTCTACAGCCTTTTCTTATCATATTTAATGCCTAAGGCTTGTTGAGATATTGGTGTTCTGCCCCGCTTAGCCAGCTTGTGCCCTAGATTCAGCCACGGCTGAGCTGGGCGCATGAGTGGTGTGGCTCTGATAGGCCCAAATGTGAGCAAACTCCCTTGGCTTGTGAACGTGTCATTTTGCCGCACAGAACGCTTTGCTTACTCGTTGAAGCCTCGTTTTCGATATTGAATCTCAGCGGTTGCGAGTCATACGCAGAATTTACATTTGCAACTCCAAAAACGAATTGGATCTTAGCTCTTTCTGGCATTTTTGAAGCACTGACGTAGGTCAAATTCACAGCGAGTGTTCATCTTAATGCCGGAATTTCGTGAATGGCGTCATCCGCCTAGAAGAACGAAGTCCCAGCGAGGGACAAGCTTCTGGAAAAAATGAATACTGTCAAGTCGTCAGAGGCCGAGATAGCTAAATTCATCCTTGGTACTGGCAAGGTAGATCTGCATCTACGGTTCAACAGTTTCCAAATACCCTTTTTCTTTTGGCGGTATTCAATAAGGATAAAAATATGTTAAAGTTGCTATTGGATGTCAATCCATCCGGATTGAACTCAAGGGATGAACAAGGACAAACAGTAGTTCATCATGCTGCTAAAACCAATGATATCAAAGCTCAAGAACCGCTCTTGAGCTAGGAACATTAGATTTGCCTGGTTCAACTTTTACTTTTAGCTAAAACACCAACGGGCGCCCTCCCAATTCTTTCTTCTCAAAATCTTTGCACCTAGGCCGACCCCTTTCTTGTTTGGTTTGGCTGTACCGCTTGACAATAATGGAGGACAAATTTCCATATCAGAAAAGCTCATTCCAACTGGCTCAATATCAAACCCAAGTACCAGCATGGAAGCAAATGATATGATCTCGACAAACGCAAAATTTCTTCCCGGGCATAGATGACGACCACCGCCAAATGGAATGTATGCGCTCTTCTTCCTTCGCTCATCTTCACTTGTTTGTGATGTCTTTTCTTGGCTAGAAGTTGTTGGCCCCGAGAAGAATCGATCTGGGTCGAAATCCGATGCATTGTCTCCCCATATATCTTGATTATTGTGAGGAACGCCAACAGGGAGCTGGAGATCCGTTCCTTTTTTGAGGAGGTATGATTGACCGTCCGCTCCGTTGATGACAAAGTCGGACAAGGCACGACGCATGCTTATAGAGTAATTTTTGAGGCGCATGGTCTCTCGGTAGCAGCTGACTAAAAGAGGAAACTTTTCATCAAGGTCTGCGACATTCACTGTCACTTGGTGTCGATGACTGTCGATTTCTGTGATAATTACCCCTCTTTCGATCTCATCGCGCAATCGAACCACCAGATCCGGTCTGGTAAAGATATCTAGCAGCAGCCAGTAAAGAGTTGGAACTGCATTGGTTGTTGCCGCAATAGGCAACATGACTTCCATTTGACCAATCTCCTTCGGACTAAAGTTATTCTTGCGTAGAACGCGCGCTCGGTTAATGGTGAGCTGTGCTGTAGTAGGATCGGTTATTTCGTGCTCAGCAGCATAGTAATCTTCCAATACAGCCTGAACCTTTGCTCGAGCCTTAAATGCTTTGGGCAAGGTAATAGAAGGAAACAAGGACATGAGGAAATAAGGGAGGGATTCTTCAAATGTCCTGCGCCCAGGGGGAGGGGGTTAGAATCTCAATGTTTTGTCGTGCGAGGATTACATACCAAAAAAGATCAACAAGAGAAGGGTCCAGATTGAACGGGTCATGATCTCCATAAAGTGAGCGAGTTGTACCAAGGCTCATGACATCGCGAATCCACAAATAGAGGTTGTCAACTTGAATCCCTTCATTAAGCACTGTTTCTTTACCCAAGTTGTGGGGACTTGCAGTGCATGCCGCGGTTCCAATGTCGTTTAATTTGGAACAAATCTCGCGCAAATATCGAAAGTTCATTTGGTGAAGTACATCGGTTTGAAAACTTGCGTGTACGCCATCTGTGAAATCTGCGAGCAAGCCGGGGATGCTGGTGATCTTTTCGAAAGCTTCTGCACTTAGATCAAAAGTCTTTTGAGCAAACTCTGTCGCGAATGGCTCAAAAGAAGCGACTTTGTTCTTTAGGATGGCTTGGATAAGCAGAGGGTCGTACACAGCATACATTTTCCCATTCAACATGGGAAGCGTGGCGATAGGATAGGAAGGATTGGCATTGCTGCAAGAATAGTCAATATAAAAAATTGGATGGGACTAGTAGCGATCCGCAGTTCACATACTGGACAATCTGGTGATAATTGGCCTGATGGCGAATAATACCAATTATATGGCCAATAAAAGGAACGGCTGGCTTGATCAAAGGGGGCTCCTTTGGGTCTATTTGCGGGGTTAACAGCTTGTTTAACAATGGGAAAATGATGCTGCTGGCGAAAAGAATGGTGGCAAAAATCAAGATGCTGGTAGATCTGCCAGAGATGAGTTCCGCAACGAAGCCTTGACTGGTAACATTAGAGGCGGTATTAATGATGATTTGTTCTGCCATCGTTGATTTGATACTTGCGGAGATGTTGTAATGGAGGATCTTTTGACCTCAAGAACGAGGGGAGACTGATTTGAGCACCCCCAAGCCATCTCGTGCTACAGTGACGCTTGAGAACATCCATACCGGGGCCATCCAATCAGAGGCGCGATATTTGAGTTGGTGGCCGCACCAACGAGCTGGATTGGGTTAGGACGCACTGATTTTAGCGAGCTGACGTGAGATGGTTTCAGGCTGGTTGTACAAAAGGTATCATGGAAGAATCAGCTTTTTTTTTATTTTTAATTTGGTCATTGAATCTGGTCTAGTTGAGAAAGTAACTATTTTGAATTAGCTAATATTACCAGCTACACTTGGAACAAAATGCGATATTCTACAATGCTAAACTATAATCCAACTTGAATACGCCGAAGCCCCCTTGTAGTGCATTTGCATTAAAAAAAAGAACTCCATACGCTGAAGCCTCTATTAGCTGCAGATAAATCATATTTCAACTCGGTTACCGGTCTCTTTATGATTGGCACTACCCAAATTTGAGGATTTCGCTATGTCATTGGTACCTTTGAGCCTATCAGTTATAAACGCCGAGGCGTCTTTGGTGGGTAATGACCAGTGTGCTGAAGTGCAAATTTTTGACACAGGCATGCCAGATTGACGATAGGCCTTGAGCTGTGTAATGATGAAAAGAAAAGCCGTATAGTCAGGGATTACCATGCCCTTTTAAGACAGATAAGAATTTGCTGGAAAGTCTGAACAGCGGAATGAGACGATCCGATTGGAGTGTTCATCGCGGGGTAGATAGCCTGCCCCGGATTAAGATGAGGCGGGGCAAGAAATAACCCAAACCTTGACTTGAATTGCAGCCGTGTCCCATCTAAAATAAATAGGAATAAATATCCCTCATCTATTGCTACCCTTGAAGCATCTCCGAGAGCATTCGAAAATTTGTCCTCAGTTTACGTACGTCTATTATGGGCCGGCGAATTATAGTGACTGGAGGATCTGGGAAAGTTGGTTATCATGTGATATCTTCGCTGCTGCAAAGTGGACATGAAGTGCTGAATCTTGATCTAAATCCCCTACCAGCGGACCTGAGCAAGCATGTGCACACAATAAAGGTCAACCTTTGCGACAGCGGCCAAGTCTTTAGCGCCCTCTCGTCTCACTTCAGGTTGACGCAACCCTTCCGAGAAAGGTTGCTCCAACCGGCAGATGCCGTAGTACACTTGGCAGGCTACGCAAGGAACATGTTGGTCCCCGATAACGAAACATTTAGTGGCAACACTGTTTCCACTTTTAACATCATCGAAGCGGCAACTAAATTAGGAATCAAGAAGATTGTACTGGCAAGCTCGGTTTGCGTCTATGGCGTTACATTCGCGGAAGGGGACGCTGACTTTCCGTCCTTCCCGATTGATGAAACCCTTGACGTCAATCCAACAGATGCATACTCCATATCCAAGTTGTGCGCTGAGCGTGTAGCTCGGAGCTACGCCAAGAAATACAATGTGGACATTTATGTGTTGAGGATTGGAGCCGTCATCAGTCCAGAAGAGTACCAAGAGCAATTTCAACAATATGTCCACGATGCGAGCGCCTGGAAGGTCCATGGTTGGTCTTATATTGATGCTCGAGATTTGGGACAAATGGTTGTTCTTTCTGTTGAGAAGGATGGATTGGGTTTCCAAATCTTCAACGCTACGAATGACAGCATCACCAACAAATGCACCTCGACAACCGAATTTCTCCAGAAACAATGCCCCAACACGGTATTTACGAGGGAGATGGGAGTAAAGGAGGCTCCAATGAGTAACCAAAAAATCAAGGCGCTACTAAGTTTTAAAGAGGAACATGACTGGAAAAAATACTATGTAAATTAGACAAGATGTGAACTCTATGATAGCACAATTTTTGTTCCGACCTTGGACAGTTCACAGCAATAGAGTACTAAAGCGAGGAGAAGCTGTCTGCATGACCCGGCGGCATTCTAGATTTAAGACCATCCACTAAAAGATGTCCGTTAAGGCGCCTTCGGATGCATTTCCAACTAACCGGGCATACTTGGCCAAAGCTCCCTTCGTCACACGCAGCTTCGGGGGCCTCCAGAGCTTCAATCGTTGAGCGATTTCTTCATCGCTAACGTGAGGCATCGAAATCTCGTGCTTTTCAACATCGATGGTGATGACATCACCGTCTTCAACCACGGCAATGGGACCACCAACAACGGCCTCCGGAACAATGTGCCCGACGATGAAGCCGTGACTGGCACCCGAGTAACGTCCGTCTGTAATTAGCGCGACGTTTTTGAAGCCACCTCCCATTAGCGCGGCAGAAGCTTTCAGCTGTTCCGGCATTCCGGGGCCGCCCTTGGGACCCTCGTATCGGACAACCAGGACCAGATTTTCATCACGAGAGACATCACCGGCGTGCAACGCGTCGCTGAGCTCGCTCTCCTTGTTAAACACTCTTGCCTTTCCGGTGAACTTTAAGCCTTGCTTTCCGGTAATCTTGGCAACGGCGCCTCCAGGGGCGATGTTTCCATACAACACCTCCAAGTGACCGGAAGCTTTGATGGGGTTATCAAGAGATCTGATAATCTCTTGGCCCTGTGGAAGGGATGGCCAGCTGTCGACATTCTCAGCCAGAGTCTTTCCGGTTACTGTCATGGCAGATCCATCCATTAGTCCTGCTGCTATTAAAAGCTTCATCACTGAGGGGATTCCTCCAATCTTGAATAGATCTTCCATGGTATGTTTGCCGCTGGGCGCAAGATCTGCGATAAAAGGTGTCTTGTTTGACACTCTCTGGAAGTCGTCAAGTTTCAAGTCCACACCAGCTGTTTTTGCCATGGCCAAGGTGTGAAGAACTGAATTTGTTGACCCTCCAACGGCCATGATAATGACCAGGGCATTTTCGAATGACTTTTTGGTCAAGAGGTCGCTTGGTCTGATGTTCTTTTCCAAACATGTGCGCACGACCTCTCCTATCCTGCTGCATTCTCGGAACTTGCTTGGTGAAGAGGCTGGGGTGCTTGAGGAACCGGGGAGTGATAGACCCAAAGTTTCGATAATAGTTGCAAGGCTGTTTGCTGTATACATACCGCCACACGCTCCAGGTCCAGGTACCGCATTGCGTTCAATGTCGCAAAGAATCTCTTCAGGGCTAAACTTTCCTTCCTTGTCCCAACTTGCTAATTTTCCAAACAGGTAGGCGCCTTTGGCTTCGTACGGAGTGTTGATGTTGATAGGTTTCTGGGTCGTCTTGCTGAACCCACCCAGCTGAGTACCTCCGTAAACAATGACGGATGGGCGGTTGTGTCTTGCAATCCCCATGACACAGCCGGGCATATTTTTATCGCAACCCGGAAGCGCCACGCAAGCATCATGGGCTTGAGCACAGGTGACGGTTTCAATGCTGTCTGCAATAATTTCGCGGGATTGCAGTGAAAATCTCATCCCTGTTTTTAGCGATTAGAAGTCAAACCACAAGTCCGATAGTCATCACGCCAACTCGCCTTCATTGCCTTGAGTAATGCCATCGGATACACCGATTGTATTATATTGCCAAGCTAGAAAGCCTTCTTTTTGAATGGAAGATTTAACCTCCTTTGCCAACTCCAGAACTTTGAGACAGCCAGAGTCAGCCTATCGCTACTGTTTTGGGGATGGTTAATTTATCCACGTACTGTGCATGCTGGAGATTTGGTCAGCTAGACGTAACCATGAGATTGTTGATCTATAAACTCACTTGCAAGGGTTTCCTTCCCACCAGACGGCACCAATACCAACGTGGGGGCTCTGTTGCATAGTTTCCTCGTCAGGAACACCTGCGGCATAAAGCATTGCCTGTTAATGTGTCAGTTTGTTGATGCTGGGCCAACAGGATTGATGGAATGTGGCTGACTTTGGCACCAGGATAGTCATGATCGCGGGTGAGAATTGTTGAATGCCTATTCAAGACCAATTTCCCATCTCGAGTGGCGCCAAAGGGGACGCTAGGGAAATCCACATAACCATTGCCATCCTCAATTGAGGGAGGGTTGTTGATGTGTTCACCCATTTTTTTTGACAATATGCGTTTAATCCAATGATACTTTTTACAAGCCGTATTTCAAAACGGAGCAGTCTTTAAAAGACGGGGAAAGAGGAATGAGAAGGGAAAGAGGGGAGAGAAAAGGGTGTTGAGCTTGCACATGAAGCGGCCACCGAATCTACTCCACATATCGCGGAAAGCGTGCAGTTGGCCAATGGCACAAGCAACCGTCAAAAACAAGAAAATTCAAATCCAGTATCCACTCATTTGACGGTTTTTCTGCTCCGTCCCACCCACGATAGAGTTCTTATCGGCTCAAGCGTACACAACAAAGCCTCGGAACTTGAGTTTCCGGTTGGTCCGGCGGGGACGCGGCGTCCCACTTTGACCGCCGCTTCTCCAATAGCGTCATGACCCCGAGTGCCAGTGTCATACAGGCCAATGCATGCGATGATGGTATGTATTGGGACGCCGTAGAGGGCAAGGATGCGAGCAGCGGTGGAGTCACTATGCCAGCGGCACTCGTTGTTGTGACTGTGTGTTGGTGTGTTGGGACGCATGGGTTTGCAATGAGAGTACAACCAGCCGTAACAATTGCCAGTCATGAATGCCGTAAATGACAGTGATACCACCCACCCATTTCCTACCAATTTTTCTTACTTGCTTAATCGCCGAGCGCAACAGCACAACCTCGCGTCACCGCTCTTTCGCACGCTACCAAGCAACAATTCAGCACAGCGTTCAAAGGTTGACAAGTAAGCCCTTGACATGTGGCAGACAATTGCAAATAGTGACGCGTCACTTTTTCACAGACTATGATTGATTGGATGGTTGAAGATTGTGAAACTCGAATGCTGATGGCTCAGCAATGCAGTGCACTTGTTTTGTGAGGGCCATTGGCTCATCTCCAATTGACCACTGTGATGCACCATTGTTTCCTTACCATGATATCTATAGACTTCAATCCAATATCTCAGCCTAGGTGCCATAAGCTCTAGACTTTTCCTTGATTCAGGGAGATTCTATCACACGTCACTTTTTACGCAACACCTTACAAAAGCGAACTTCGCTCAATCGATTTATATCAGATGCATGAGTTATCTAAAGCATCATTTCTACTTATCGTGATGCTTTAGTGAGAAATTATGAGCATCTAACGGTCGATTGAGCGCATGCTCCTAGCCTAATCGGTGTGAAAAGGAGAGGAATAAATCCGAACAAATGGGAGAGTATGGAACATGCCATCTATTGCACGGCGTCTAGATAACCAAGGAGTATACCAAGTCAACTCCGGATAATACACAAATCTCAAACTATGGAATCTGATTGGAATTCAAGTTGGTAGGTCTATCCAGCCCAGTCAGACACGTAGCTGCATAGCTAGGGGGAGGTATCATAAGGCCTCAATACGACATACTTATACCCCGTGAAACCTGCAACGCGAGAGGGCTGCAGGACTGTGACTCACGTTTTTTAAGAGGAAAGTTTTGGCATGTGAGGAGGAAACAGCCAAATGTCCAGTGAACATGAACACTTTTTATTATTTTGCTATGCATAATGAGTTCCAATCTCAGAGCTTTGCATACACCTGAAACAAAGCAACTAGTGTATCTGCGAAAATAGCAAGGTTAAAAATGGCACCTGTTCAGACTATGCGCGCAGGATGCATGCTTTATGGGGGGGTGGGTTCGGAAGCAGACAAGCCGAATGGTACTTTGAACGGATGGCACCATGAATCTGATAAGCCATCACATGTTTCTGTAAGCAGGTTCGCTCGCGTCACCTTCGGGAATAGTAGGCATCATGATGCAACACGAATGCGAGATTCTTTAAGAAAAATCACATGAAATGACCGACTCCCCGGATGTTGTCCACGGCAGACTGGGACGTCCCGGAAAACGACAAGCTGTGCGGAGATGTCGATCATCAAGCACCCCCACCTTTACGAGTGGGCCACAATCTGGAGACGCCGTTTACACTTGAAGACCCTTGTTGACGTTTTGCAAATCAAACTTTATATCGAATTTCAATTATAAAAAATCCCCTATTGCTATTTAAACATGAAGTTTACCGACGGAATGTGGCAAACCCGGGAGGGTTACACATTTCACTGGGTAGACCATATTGAGCGACATTGGATCAAAGAAGACCAAAATGTTGAGCTGCTTCTCACAAAGAAGCAAAACTGGGTTGGCGACAGTATCAATACACACTCCATTACCGCCAGCATCAGTGCTCCGCGAGAAGGCGTCATTGCTGCGAGATTTACCCACTGGGACGGGAACGAAGACTGTGGGCCTTCTTTTGAAACATCCAAGGACGGGCCTGCTGTGAAAATCGACAACGTTCCTAATGAAAGAATTAAACTCAAAACTGGTCCACTCGAGATGTCAATAAATACGTCACAGAATAAATTTTCCATTCAATACGCTCAAAACGGCACCAAGACCGATGGGTCCAACGTTATGACATCACACTCTTACCGCTCCATAGGACTAGTCTCCAGCAAGCATTCTTCGTCATATTCAATGTCGGATGGAATGTTTGCAACCCAAAAGAATTACATCACACTCCAGTTTGATCTGTCAATTCATGAAAATATTTACGGCCTGGGGGAACGGTTTGGGCCATTTATCAAGAATGGCCAGACAATCGACATGTGGAATGAGGATGGGGGCACATGCTCTGAGCAAGGCTACAAAAATATCCCTCTCTTCATATCATCTCGTGGATACGGCGTATTTGTCAATCACCCTGGCAAAGTCATGTTTGAGGTCCAAAGCGAGCGGACAACAAGAGTCAATATCACAGTGGAAGGTGAATCACTCGAGTACATGCTCATTTCCGGGCCAACAACAAAGGATGTTCTTGAACGATATACGCTTCTTACTGGTCGACCAGCTCTGCCACCAGCTTGGTCGTATGGATTGTGGTTGACGACCAGCTTTCAAACAGATTACACTGAGCAAACCGTGACTTCATTCCTGGATGGCCTACAAAATCGCGGAATCTACCTTTCCGTCTTCCACTTTGATGCATGTTGGATGAGGACCTTTCAGTGGTGCGATTTCAGCTTTGATGACAAATGGTTCCCAGATCCGGCTGGCTATCTGGCTCGTGTTAAAGAAAGAGGTTTGCGACTTTGTGTGTGGATAAATCCTTACGTGGCGCAAGCCTCGCGTCTATTTGCAGAAGGGAAAAAGAATGGCTATTTCATCATGCGCGCTGACACGCAACGGCCGACCATCTTCCAGTGGGATCAATGGCAAGCAGGAATGGCAATAATAGACTTCACGAATCCAAAGGCATGCGAATGGTTTAGCAGACATTTGCACAAGCTCATGGACATGGGCGTGAACTCCTTCAAAACTGACTTTGGAGAAAGGATCCCATTTGACCCAGCAAAGGTCAAATACCACGATGGATCCGACCCAGTCCGCATGCACAATTACTATTCCTTCTTGTACAACAAATGTGTATGGAACTGTATCAAATCACACCCTAGCCATATCAAAGGCGCCAAAAAGGGAGAGAACCCAGTCCTCTTTGCCCGGTCTGCCACAGCAGGGGGCCAACAATTCCCAGTCCACTGGGGAGGAGACCCCGAATCTACTTTTCCCGCTCTAGCAGAAACCCTTCGTGGTGGTTTATCGCTTTCTCTCTCAGGTTACGCATTTTGGGCACACGATATTGGAGGATTTGAAGGCCTTCCTGATCCCGCTCTATATAAGCGATGGGTTCAATTCGGACTACTCTCATCGCATTCCCGCCTGCACGGATCGAGCTCGTATAGAGTTCCCTGGCTCTTTGAGGAGAAGTATCCTGGTGAAGATGAAAAGTGTTCTCGGGTATTGAGAGATGCATTACGACGAAAATTGTCACTAATGCCTTATATTCTCAGAACCGCACTCGAAGCTCACAACAGAGGAACGCCCATGATGAGACCATTATTTATTGAATTCCCAGATGATTTCAGTTCTTGGAACATCGATACCCAATATATGCTTGGAGATCATCTCATGGTTTGCCCTGTTCTTGACAAGTCTGGCTGGGTTAGGTTTTATGTGCCGATTAGTGGCGCAAAGGAAGCGAAATGGAGGTCATGGTTTGAGCCTAGTAAAACATACGAGGAAGGCAGATGGGTAAGCCTCCAAACATTTCTTTCAAATTATCCAGATTCACGATGCTAATTTTTTGACATAGTATGTGGAGACCCACGACTTCGATACCTTTCCGTTGCTTGTTCGACCAGAAGCAGCAATTGCTTACAACCCTTCGATCAAGACTCCCGAGAGCAATTATACTACTGGGCTACATATAATCATGAACGGACCAATCAGCGAAGAAAAGATTGTCGAGATTGTGCTCCCAGATGACGTTTATTTTGTTGCCCAGAGATATGCAGTGAATCAGGGATCTAATTGCGAAGGCGCAGAGCTCATCGATCTTACAAAGGTCACTACATCTCTCAATTAACTTTTTGGACCAAATCGCCAAATATTTGCCTTAAAATGACCTATGAATCATCAAACCTAGAAGCCAAAATTGTTCTCAACGGCGCATCGGAGGATTTTGTATTTCAGGACTTTCATTTTAATTTTTGATCAGATTCATGGTTTATCTATTTCATTCAAGTCCTCATATCTATAAAATGAATTGAACAGATTGCACTGCTTGCATACCAGTGTCTGGCAAAGCAGTATAACTCAGTGACGTCTACCTTGACCCTGCTACTGCAAAATGCCCTGAAACTCTGACGCCAGAAAAGTGTTGAATGAGCTAGCGTCAAAATACTTCCAGCCTGATGCGAAATCATCGTCCAGTGTACTCGGGTTCCCTCCGTCATTTGGCGTCCCCAAGTTCCCAGCTCCATCGCGCTCTCTGCGTGGAGTAGGAAATATACTCATGATATTGGTGGAGAAGCTTTGTATAACAGCTTCATCATCTACTTCTGAAATGTTGGAATTATTCAGGCCCTGAAAATGATCCTTAGATCGATGTTGTTGGTGTCTCCGACTCGAATCTTCAATGTTTGGAGGCAGTGAAAACGATGAAAGGATTTGGGACCCCGCTCCTGCAGACTCAATGGTTGAATCAGCCGCGGCATCAAAACTAACACTGTCGTCCTCATATCTTGCTCTACTTGTTATTGTTCCATCTTCAGAATCTCGCGCTTGCTCCACTTCAGACGTTGAAACAGTGCTGGATCGCTCGATATCGGTTGTGACATTCATCCTCTGCATAAGCGCTTCAATGGCAAGCTTCGTTCGACTGGCGGCTTTGTAGAGCTTCGAGTGCTCTTCCAGGGCACCGAGACAAATGATCAAGGACTGGCGGACTTGTACCTCATTGTGTCTCAATGCGAGAAGCCTGACTAGAATAGTCGCCCCAATGTATGTCGAGTATGACAATAAATACGGCGCACTGCTAAGTGCATAGTGTTCTTTGTAAATGCGCAGTATTTGTACTATTTCGTACGCTGCCAAGACACATGCGGAATATGATTCGTATGCCAAGTCTGCAGGCCGCGAGGCATCAGCTGGGGACGTATCGTGATGTTCAATAATCAATGGTCGACGCAATAGGATAATCAGTACGTTATACAGTGCCCTGATGAGATATCATCGATATCAGGTTAGATATTGTTTGCGTTGACAAGGCCGCTCAGTTTGGACATACAAAATTGTTAGATGATGGGGAAGCGGCGGTGAATGTTTGGCGGGTTTGTGCGTGATAAAGTCAATGTGCGGTGGCTGATTCTTCCGCCAGTCTTCCAACTCCAATTGCAGCGCTCTAGACTGCCAATAGAAGTTGTTGAAATCCCGTATCGAGTAGTTTCCGCCGTACAGATTGGTCAAAATGCGCTCCATAATGAGGCTAAGCCCACAGAGCCTGTGCAAAGTCGATGTATGTCGAATCGGTATGGCTCCATACTTCCAGTTATCCACAAACGACGTTTTGTCAAATGCCTCTAGTTCTTCATAGTTGTCTAGAAAAAGCATGTCGATATTTGCGTCTGATATCCGAAGAATGGGCGGTCGACCTTGGAATAGACATTGTATTTTATCCAACGCTATAGCATCATTAGTTTGAACACTTATAAACGCCGGTTAGACTCACAATAGGCACCCCAGAATACTCTTTTTCTTATTTCAATATCTTCTTCGGACAACTTGATATTTGGGGGTGTAGCCGGAAAGACGTGAAGACCTAGGTCTATTATCATGTTGAAGGCGTTTCCAGCATAAAGCCAAGAGGCACTTCGTTCATCGCAGCGCGTAAACAATGTAGAAGCCACAATCAAAAGAGCTTGGATGGTTGTGATTTTACTTTTGGCAAACTCGTCGACAAGTAGCTCGGTAAATCGCTTCCGAAATAGCCATCCCGCAGTCGCCACATCGCTAGCATCTGACCGAACCTCGGAGTGACGGCTATGCTTTGACGCAGAGAAGAAGATGGCGTTTAAAAGCAGCTTGGAGAAGTATGGTCCACCACAAGCCATGTCTCTCATGAAAACCGGTCGATAGACGATAAGTCCACAGTGCGACTGGCGAGTCCAGTATATCGTAAGAAGATGCATCGCGAGCGTTGGTTCTACACCATCCAAGTCAAGGGAGTTTGAAGTGAAGTGAATTTGCTCCAAATGGCCTGCTCGTATCAGCTTTCCGAATTCGTACCAATAATTCGCATCGATGCTCACGCTGTCTTGCGGCCTCGGCACAAAGAATTGATGCGGCACACTTGTCATAATCAGGAAGTGATCGTTGCTGTGCAGCATTTCGGCTGCTGTATCTGGATGACAATTCGAAAAATGCGCTTGTTGGCCCGTGATACTGTCTGGTATCATCTTCTGGCGTCTCGGCTGCAGTAAGGGCATTCCCATCTCTAACTGGTCCTGAAGCTGTACTGGGGGTTTCATGAGCGGACTGCTCAGGGCTTTCGCTCATGATAGGTGCAGCGCCGCTAACTACGCTGGCTGGGCTGCTTGCTACTTGGCCAGCGTCACCATTGGGTAGAGCATCATTTTCTTTCCGTAATGAACCCGATGTTCGGGCGCGAATGCGTAGTCGTCGGTTCTCATTTTCCAGCTCTTCGATACGACGCTTGGTAGGCCTGGTAGGCATAAGCGTATGCCCGCCAACATACATTGAAACACACTCACCTAGGCTTTTTACTAGGTGCTACATGGACACAGTCTTTGTTGTGTATGGCACAGTTGCGGCATGAGGGTCTCACGCCGTCACATTTCAGCTAGCACCAGGATTAGCAACACACTCCAGCACGTAGATAATAAGCCCAACAACTTTTTTCTGGCGGCAATACTCGCAGGCTGCAGCAACGCGCCTTCGGTTCGGCCCGTGACCTCTGCCAGCATTCATTGGCAAAGGTGAGCTACCAAGAATATCAAGCTGCGGGGCATCAAATGCGTCTGGTGACTCGGATCGTGCGATTCCGCGAGTTATATGCTCTGTGGTAATCCATTTGGCCCGGATTGAATACGTTCCGATTGGCCCAAGCCAGCAAAGTCCCCGTAGCTGCACAACCAATAGCGCCTTTTGTTACTGCTGTGACCCTATTACCCCGCCGAAGAATGCACAAACTCTCCAGCAAGCGTGGGGAACCTGGTGGGGAAATGCGTACCAAGGTCGGGTGAAAATCTCCCGGAGCCGAACCTCCTCAATTGGACATGTAGCCAGTGTCTTTTTACTCAAGCTAGGGCTATAATGGCCATGTCAGAGCTGTGTCAAAGAATTTTTTTTTCTGCGATCATTGGTTGTGAGGCGATATTTTATGCTATGATCAAGCATCACTATCGACAAGTGCCATCCATTCTGATCTGCACCTTTTCAAACTTTGGGTTGTTAAAGCGGTGTGGGTGCTCTTCCATAATTGAAGACTATGGAATGCTGAGGTTTGGTTTGGTGCTTAACTAGTTTCACCATCACCATCACAGGGTCTATGAGCCCAAAAAGCATCATGAGAGATTCTTCGGTTTTTTAATTGGCATGTTTTCTTTTCCATGTGATTAACCATCACCAAGATCCCGCGTTTTATGTAGTGGAATGTAGCTGATCCTGATTATGAAACCGAAAGGCTCAGGCCAGTTCATCCATGATTGCACTCGCTTCAACTAGTTTAATCCTCTGAAGCATGGTTGTGTCTTTTAGTTTACCTATGCATCTAAAATACTTCCACTAGCAATTCGACTTCATCTAGCAACCTTCATTCATGAATCCCCACTGCTTTGCCAAGTGCGACTCCTGTCTGTCTTCCAGGGTAGCCCGTCAACGCACGGAATTCGGAAGCGCGATGGATGCCAAATTGACTCCACATTTGTGGGACATGCAAAATTCAGGATCCACAGCGTTTCTGAATTTAGCAGGGTTTTTGCATCGCTTCTTCATTGAAGTCGCCAGCGAGTCAGCGACCCTCCTCTGTTTCTCTTGGCATCCGATGCGTTTAGACAGATCCTCTTTTCTGTTGCAAACATTTTTTTATAGCAGGGTTGTGCTTCGTGTACATAATTACATTAAAACGGAAAGATTCAACGCGAGGGACATGGACCCGGAGCGAGGGTGAAAGCTGACAAAACGCGGGCAAATTGCAGCTGCGGTAACAGTGGCAAGCTAGTCCTACCGAAGCTCAAATAAGTGGGAGTCGTCACGACGAAAGACGCTCATTCAGTTACGATAAATTATAGCTGGAGACTCTGGCACGACTTATCCGATCACGTGAGGCCAGTTCAGCCTGAGCTGTTTCTCAGTCGAGGTTGTGAGTTCCCGCACATCCGCGGAGAATTGGGACACACCAATCAGACGGTCTGCCTTACCCCCGGTTCGCAAGATGGAGTGACCACTCCGCTGGTAGAGCCCTACGCTAGTTAATTCAGGACCATCCAGGAGTCGTGATTTGGCGTCTCAATGAATCCCCCTGTCGTTTCAGATCAACGGGCCAAGGGGCAAATCGTCCCAGCAAGCTTCCATGTGGGCGGATCCACGTGGAGAACATGTCACGGCTGAGCATACTTATATATTTATATATATGTATATATATATACACGATGGATGCGTCTTTGAAACCTTTCGTTCTGTAGCTTCAACCGCAGTCTTTGGCTTGTTGACCAAGTCTCTTCTTTTCACCACATTCTTTTCTTGTTCGCTCCTTTCATTCTTTTTTACGCTCCTTTCGCAGCCTCGCATTCGATATGCGGTCCACACTCTTTCTCATCGCCGCTGGCGCATCTCTGGGAGCCTGTGGTGTTTGCAAGCCACGCCAGAGCTCCTCCGCCGAAGCTGTGCTCTACACTCCTTCTGTGGATTCTAGCGTTGAAACTGCCACCCAAACTCCCTTGGAAACCCCAAGCCAGTCTCCAGTCGCCACTTACGGAGCATCTTCTGCGGTCTCTTCTGCCCTTTTGTCGGCTGTCACCCCATCTGCTTCTTCTGCGGTCTCTTATGCCGTCTCATCCGCCGTGGCTTCAGTTGCATCTTCAGTGGTGTCCTCTGCTGCCTCCTCCGCAGCAACACCGGCAGCTTCCGGGTCAACTTCATCGGGATTCTTGTTCACCGGCGTTAGCGAATCCGGTGCTGAATTCGGAACCAGCAACATTCCCGGAACCGAAGGCACTGACTACACCTTCCCAAACACTAGTGCCATCGATGTGAGTGCCCGTATCATCAAATGGCAAAGGATTCGTTTCGCTGACCATGTAGATCCTGTTCGATGCCGGAATGAACTCTTTCCGAGTCCCTTTCCTTATGGAGCGCATGATCCCAAACAACTTGACTGGATCTCTCAACACGGCCTACTTTAACAGCTACAAGTCGGTCATTACTCACATTACGGGCAAGGGTGCCTATGCCATCCTCGATCCTCATAACTACGGTCGATACTACTCCGAGATCATCACTGATACTGCCGCTTTTGGCAGTTTCTGGAAGACCCTTGCTACCGAGTTTGCTGACAACAAGTTGGTTGTCTTCGACACCAACAACGAGTACCACGACATGGAGAACTCATTGGTCACTGAGCTGAACCAGGCCGCTATTACTGCAATCCGTGGCGCTGGCGCTACCTCGCAGTACATCTTTGTTGAAGGTAACTCTTACACTGGGGCCTGGACCTGGATTTCTAGCGGCAATGGCGACTCTCTCAAGGATCTGACCGATCCTGAGGATAAAATCATCTACGAGATGCACCAGTACCTCGACTCGGATGGATCCGGTACATCCGAAACTTGTGTCAACAGCACAATTGGCTCGAGCCGACTTCAGGCTGCCACTGCCTGGCTCAAGGAAAACGGCAAGAAGGGGGTTCTGGGCGAGACTGCCGGTGCCCACAATGACGTTTGTATCTCGGCCGTCAAGGATGAGCTCCAGTATCTGAAGGACAACTCTGATGTCTGGGTTGGCTGGCTGTGGTGGGCTGCTGGACCTTGGTGGGGAACCTACCTGTTTAGCATGGAACCCTCCACTGGTGTCGCGTATGATAACTACCTGACAGTTGTGAAGGACTTCCTTGCTTGATAGATGCGTCTGTAACTTGCCCATGCACTTCTTCTAGGAGCAGTTCTGCTGCTCATTAAAGCGAACAATGTTCACTAAGCTATCAATTTCAATTACAAATATTTTGGCCAATTTATTCTGTAATTTTATGTGAATCTTGATCTAAGCACGCTTTAAGTAGATGGCTTCTGCTGGTTTCCCCTAGATTTCCTTGGCTGCGTCAAGACAGTGTAGACATCCTGATTCCTCTATCAGATTGAAATCTCTGCAAACTATATCAATCTGTGCTCGCGATGGTCTCGTATGTTTAATCGGATAGGGATCGCGCGAAGAAAAAACACGGTGTTTATACAGCTACATATAGGCAGCTCAATGCGAGGCAGGTCTCTTCGAACATATGCATTTTTATGGGTCAACCACAGAGATACCGTACTATTGAGGCACATGTATTTTACTCTTTTATCTTCTCCATAGATGATAATTTGAATACTAAAGGTCGAAAAATTTAGCACTTGCAAATTAGTTATTTCTCAGCCAAATACGTCGTTGATTGCATTCACAATTTATCAATTATAAAAAACACTTCCGTCATGAACACCCAAAGCATATGTACCCACCTGTATCCACCAACTGAGCAACCCAAGATGCATCGGACCCACGAACTAAGCATGTCGTATCCATTACGGACCAAACATGGGTGGAGGAGTGGAATGTAACTGTCAGGACCAGGGGCAACAAGGTCGGTCCGGAGTGACATTGGTTGCAGTTAGTGGAACATACAATGTGCCCCGTAATGCATAAAGGCTCAAGTAATTCGTCTTTTGTCTACATTCGAAGGGGAATATGCAGTGATCTCATACTCAACTTTGTGTGGGAAAGAAAATAACATTCAATTCACATGCCGAGATGAGATGCACCCCAAGACATAGGTGGGAATCCGATTGGTTGAGTGGATGCTTAGTCATCAGGCATTGCTGCATATTTCGGCTGAAGTAGCGATCGGCGATTCTCCTCCTCATTCCACGCGTCGCGATCTCTGTCCTGCATTTACGTCATCCTGCTTCTCGTTTTTTTTGCGTCGTAGTATTTTATATGACTTTGGCTAAGCCGTTTAATATTTTGATTGTCATCATGGACGACTTTGATGAAGATTTTGAGGACGGCTTTGAGGAAGGCTTTGAGGAGGAGGAGGAATATGACGACGAGGATGACGACGAGTATGACGATGATGATGAAGAAGAGGGAGAATACGAAGACAGCGAAGATGGTGAGGAGGAAGAGGAATACGACCCAGATGATGGTGAGGAAGAGTTAGACGACTATGCTCGTTATGGCTGGTTCCCTTTCGACATATTCGTGCTGGTAAGTCGCCGCGTCTAAGCGAGGAGGATCCACCGCTAACTGAGATGGAATAAAGGAGAAGTGGGACTATTCGCAGCCCCGAAAGTTGGACTGCCAGCAATGGAACGCTCTTGTGACGGAGTTTTTGTCTCTCGCTCCAGAGAAGCGCAAGGTACGCCCTCGCCGTTTTACTCGGTCCCCTGGAAACCCTTTTACTCACCAATCCCTCAGCATTACCAAGAGTTGAGCTCCAAAGCTAGGACAGAAAATGCACCTAACCAACTCCCAACGCTGCACAACATTGCACGCGTCTTGGAACCCCACCAGACTATCCGGGAACGCAACATGAGCTGCCACGCCAGCATCGCTAACCCGATTTGGGTGCGGACATGCTTTGAACCCACCCTTGACGAAAGCTACCACCAGCTGCGAGGCGAGTGTGATGTCGGTGACTTGTCATGCGAAGAAGAAATGGCGCTTGAGGACTCTGACATATACGATGCGAGCCCCGACTATGCAAAAGACTCTACAGTAAATGCGTTGATGAGTCGGATGCCTTCTCTCGGAAGCGTGCTAAATGAGCCCCAAAACAGTTGCACGACAGAGGTGAAGCCCGATGGCGAGATAAAAGTCGCAGCGTTGGCGACCCGTACATTGGTGTTTGTAGCAGACAAAAAAGCCGTACAAGACGGCCTTGTCCTAAGTCTTTGGCTTGATTCCTTTGGGAAATGTGTTTGGGATGTCAGAATCAAGCCTAATGACATGGTTGGACTCGTGAGCAAGTTAAAAGAAGGATACCCTCTCTCCGAGGCAGTCCGTGACAGCTGGTTTCAATCTACTTCAGAGCTTGAGAGTAGTAGCTTTAAAATTCGTCCTCGACTATAGTCGACAGACTTGTACTATAGATATTTAATTTATTTTCCTGGGCCACCAAGATGCCTTCGCGGATTCATGAATGTTTTGGGGCTATGCAGCTAGGCTAGGTACAAATGTGTTTATATGTCAAACTTGAACTGCACGCCTTGCCAACCTTCCCTCCTCTTGATCCGAATCCCTACTCCCTTCCCCAGCCCTGCAGGTTTGGAGATGGCATCAATTAGCGATCGTGTCGCCCAACCTGGCAGTTGCCACTTTCCTTTAAGCGGTTCAACATCAAAGCCAAGTAGCATGATGGACATGACCGCCATTGTTTCGTTGTAGGCAAAATTCCTCCCGGGGCAGTAGTGCAGCCCGCCTCCAAATGGCATAAATGCCACCTTGACATCTTTTTGCTTTCCCCGATTATCGTCAATATTACGTTTGCCGAAATTTAGGAACCGATCAGGATCAAACTTGTCGGCATCGGGGCCCCAAATATCCTCCATTGTATGCGAGGCAGCAATGGACAATTGCACGACAACATCCTTCTTGAGTAGATACGACTTGCCTTTACTGTCGCTGAGGACTGTATCTTCCAAGACGGTTCGCGTGCTCACTTGATGGTTTGTCAAGCGCAAAATCTCCCTATAACAGCTCATCAAGAGTGGAGTCTGCTCCTCTAATGCTGCTAATGCAATTGTGACATCATCACCATTTCGTGTTGCCAACCTCTCGACCTGTTCTTGTAGCCGTTTCACCAGTTCTGCATTGGAGAAAACAAAGCAAAAGAACCAAAACAAAGATGGGATAGTATTAACCATGGAGGTATATGGAAGCAGGATCTCGATTCTGCCAATCTCGTCGCTGGGAATATCGCGATCACGCAAGAATTGGGCTCGATAGTGGACGAATGCAGAAGCAGAAGCATGGCTGTCGTGGCCTGCCGAGTAATATCGACTCAGCGACTCTGAAAGAGCCGCGCGAGCACGGTGGCCTGCTGGAGAAATAATGGAAGGGAGAATGTTGGGCACAAGTTTTGCAAAGTTGGATTCAAACGTCCTGGGAAACGAGTGAGCAAAAGATGAACACGGAATGTACCGGTTACGTACCATAAATTCTCCTCCAAGTTTGGATCCTTGGAAAATGGGTCCTCATGGCCGTACAATGCCTTTGTTGATGGTAATGTTATCATATGTCGAAGCCACAACCACACATTTGAGATCTCCTTCGACTGGATATCGCTCAAATCGGCGGCCAGATACTCAAGAGCTGTCTGATTGATGCGTTGCAGGTTCGCGCCAACAAGAGATTGCGGAATAACCTGCTGCATCATGGATTCTATGAGCTCATTGGGCGATCTACGTAAGATCCCGTCCGTTTCATCGCTAATCTGGGTGATGCCTTTCGTGGCTGCAAGAATCTGGGGCGTGGTTGAGAGACTCTTGTTGCGAAAGCCAGCGGTGATGAGAGCTGGGTCCCAAATGGCGTACATTTTACCTCTTAACATTGGGAGAGTGGCTATTGGCTGGCGCGTCTTGTGGCTTGGATCTATCAGCAAAGCGGAAAGTTGCTTTTTAGTGTCATAAATACCGTAACATGAGATGGTACACCGCTTGGTGCCACATGAGCCCAACGATGTGACCGATGAAAGGCACCGTGGGCTTGATGAGGGGTGGCTCCCGGGCATCTAGAGAGGGTGCAAAAATGTTGCCAGTAATGAGTATGAGCACAATGGAGATCATGGTAGCCATGAATATCTTGCTTGAGAAACCTATGTCTCCGGTCAGAACCGCGATGATGCCGCGCACTGATTCATTTTTAGCCATGGCATCAACTGCGACAGCTCCAGTCGAGGCCATTGTGTAAAGAAGACGGAAGTTTCAACCTCGCAATTCCCTTTGGGGTCTTTCTTTTGCTCTGTAGGGATCATATACAAGTGAATACTCTAAAAAAAATTGGAGTGACGGTGAAGGAGCACCCAGCCGCGGTGAGATTTTAGTTGATGCTGGCTGTTTCACCCACAGCCTGGATGATATCATTGCTTGGGTTCAGGTATCACAAGCCCTTCAAGACTTGTAGATCTTGTGGGGCCTACTTGTCTGCCAAAAACAAAACAGTACTTGATCTCGCAGCAAATATTCTTGGCCTTCAAAGTCGCTTTGGCGGATCACGTGTGTGAATGCCTTTTTACTGGCTCTTCACGACGCCACAAGCTCGACGGGTCTGAAAGGGATACATGGACTCATGCGGCTAGTCTTTACAGGATGTGATATGGTGGAAGTGAGATTTATGTAGGAATAGACTAATATTTATATTAGCCTTATGATTAACGATTCTAGGAAGTTCAATTGAAGAAGCCAACTTCATAGGCCAAGTCATCAAGTGGAATAATGCAAGCTGATCTCTACTACAACGCTATTTTGTCGCTTTGGCAAAATTTGCCGCTACTCGCTTCTAAAGAGGTGTTAAATAAAGCTCTTGACCTCATCCTGATATTCAAAGGGCTGTTCATGACTTTTAAAATGGACAACAATAGAGTAGAACATGTCGCGACATCATTTTGCCATTCCAGCCAAGTTCTTGCGGGGCTTCATAATTGATGTGGCTGACAGCTATACTAGCCACCATTCTTGGCGAGGTGCTGTCCAATCAAAGAGGCACCAGTTCTTGTTAACCCTGCGTGTAACCAGATATTTCTCCCTCTCTCAAAAGCTAGTCCAGACTCACGCGAGAAAAATTCTGTATAACAAAAATAGAACTCCCAAGGAACTTTGGGCTTCTCTATGCAAGCCTACCTTGCAATTTCTGCCGCTTTCGGATTTCGATTCTGAGACATGAACAAAAAGGAATTGCAATTGCCCCCACACAGGATTGAACTATGGACCTTTGCATTACAAGTGCAACGCTCTACCACTGAGCTATAAGGGCAATGTTAAAGCCATGAGTGGACGCCTGCAATATTGTAATTGTTTATTAAGCTGGAACCCAGGAATCAAGCAAAGGACCTTTAGTCAGTAGGTTTAACCCACTCCGAAGACTGCATTCCACTCTACACTTCTCAGTACACATGAGATATTTAGGCTGTTGAGTCTAAGCCTTTTAATAAGGCAACGGTCAGGTGTCCACTGTCAAGTAGGTGCTGTCATGTAGAACTTCGAGATCGGTTGGCTGGCTATTTTTCGAGTTTGAGTCAAGACCAAATGAAGTCATCATCACTCATGGATTTAGCTTTGTCGTATGGAAAATAATGGGCCTTGCATCCCCTATTTGATGCCCGAACGCTCGTACAGACTCAAGTATTGAAGTTAAAGTGCCGGACATTCGGACCTAGGTACGAAGGCCCGGCCTAGATCTCCACCAAGCTCATAGCGCACCAATCTAGTGGCCCCGGCACTAATTACCGCAATGCCCGGTTAAGGACAAAGCGGAATAAGCTCATCCTAAATACGAAATGAAATCGAAAAGAGTAAGCCGTTTCTTAGCATGCCTGATCCTGGATATCGAAGCAGATCTACAGCAGATACGGAACGTTCGATCGAGAATGACACTCAGTACAAAACCTAAAATCTTTTTTGATGCATATAAGCAAGAGAGTTGAATAATAATTATGAATAAGATGATTTAATACTACTTTGGGGGGGGGGGGTTCTTTTCAAAAAGTAAAAGAAAACGGTCTCGATTCATCATTGCATCGCAAAACATCAAACAATGGGGCCCCTGGATGATCATTACACCAAATGAACTACAGAGGATTATCTAGCTGACTATTATACGAGCACGTGCCTCCTTGGATACCATAATGTACTTAAACCGCTCGATTGAAGTTTAAGCCATTGCGGAACTCTAAATAACTGAATAGTAAGAAATAAATTGTGTATATGGGAAAGAGAGCATAACTGGGTGTGTTCGGTGGAGTATTTTTTTTTTTACCTAAATCATGTGTCCGTCTTGAACGCCAAGAATAGACTGATGGGGAAGGATCGTCAATTCCAAATCTTGGCTTTGTCCGTACGAGTGACCTTTGTGACAAGAACTGGCCCTCCAGAACAGAATAAATACCTCCCAAATCTCACAGTTTTTCTATGCCAACAACCACAAGACCAACTCAATTCACCAACATCATCAGTACCACTTTCTGTTTCTCCGATAAACATCTTTCATAATGGTTCTACGCAAATTTGTTCTTTTATCGGCTGCTGGGTTAGGGGTTCAAGCCGCTCCTCCTCTTGCTCGGCAGGAACTCGAGACCTGCTTGACCAGTGCCGTGAGTGGGGATGCCTCGCGAGCACAATTTAGACATGAAACAAACTATGTCAGTAACGATCTGAAGTACTACAACCTGAATTACAAGTACAACCCTATCACGGTAGTGTATCCGACAAGCACTAAAGAAATTTCCGATGTTCTTGGCTGTGCTACAAAGAACAATCGCACGGTTGCACCTCGCAGCGGTGGCTTAGACTTCATAAATAAGTGTACGTTTCAACCCTTTGGTTCCTGCTATTTATGATAAATTCTAATAAACCTTCCATGATTTCAGGCCTAGGAGGTCAAGATGATGCCATCGTGATCGACTTGAAACACCTTAGCAGCATTCACTACGAGTCGTCGTCTGAGGTTGCTACAGTGGGACCTGGAAATCGCCTCCAGCGAACATATGAAGCCTTGGACAAACACGGTCGCGCCCTACCTCTTGGTTCTGCGCCTTCGGTTGGAATAGGTGGCCATATTGTTGTTGGTGGAATGGGATATCTATCCCGTAAATATGGTCTTGCAATCGACAACCTCTTGGAGGTAGAGGTCGTCCTTGCGAACGGAACTGTTGCTCGCGCCAACAAGGACCAGAACCGAGACCTGTTTTGGGCCGTCAGAGGTGCTGGCTCCAGCTTCGGCATTGTCACCGAGTTCAAATTCCAGACAAAGCCCAAGCCTCAAGAGGTTGTGACCTTTGATTACACATACATTTCTTCTAACCAAACTGTCATCGCTGGCGCCATCAAGGCATACCAGAAGATTGTGGCGAACTCTAACACGCCTCGAGAACTTGGAGCCTCCGGTATGATTATGAATGGAATGTTTATCCTTTCTGGTGCATTCTTTGGTACAAGAAGCGAGTTTGAGGCACTGAACTTGACAAATCAACTGCCGGCAGCAACAAACACGACTATTACACCAGGAATTGCCTGGATGGACTTTATGAATGGTCGCTTCACTGCATCCAATGCCCTTCCATCCCAAGATCACAGGTATGCAAGAGATACGGCTGTTGCCCTTGATACTCTTCCGTCTGATGCGTCGATTGAAAATTTCGTCAACTATACGTTCTCGTCTAGCTCGGGAGGCGGAAACTGGTTTTTTGTTATGGACTTTTACGGCGGTGCTATTAACGATGTCGCCAGGGATGCTACTGCGTTTCCTCATCGCAACGTTGCCTACTTCCTGGGCGCCCAAATCATCAGTGGAAATCAAACTGTGACGTCTGAAACGGCCAGAAACTTTATCGACAAGTCTCTTGAAACTCTCCAGGGCGGGCAGCCCGAAAAGTATCTCAACTATTGGGGCGTTCCTGTTGCTACAGGGCGCATCGCCGGTTCAGCACAAGCAAAGTACTGGGGTGCCAATTTGCCACGACTTGAACAGATCAAAGCCATTCTTGATGCCAAAGATGTGTTTTCTACCCCTCAAAATGTTAAGCCAAATCACAAATAGACACATTCATCATCCTACGTTGCAGGGTATTTTCCTCGGGCACAATCCAAATCGACACTGTTCAGTGTCAAATTAGACCCCTCTTCGCTATTCAATTATTTTAGATACTTAAAGCTCAGAGCATTATTCCTTTTTTTTTTTCGATGACTGTGCGCATTCAATTTCGTTGGGCCCGCAGAAGCAGAAAATGGAATAGATAGTAAATGCATCACTACTCATAAATCCGCCCAATTCGGTCGCGCATGCGCTATTTACCGGCGATCAAAAATGATAGAATTAATTATTCGGTACCTCCATCCTGCATATACGCTACAGACCTCGTAAATTGAATTAATTTGCTCAACCAGTGGCCTGATTGCCGAAGTGAAAAGTCTGCACCCACATCAACGCCCGGCCACACCAACAAAAAATGACCGCAAGAACTAATTGCATCCTCTCAAAACGCAAAAAAAACGTGGTGATGAGACTGGGACTCGAACCCAGGAGGATTGCTCCATCAGGAAACTAGGTTGTTAAGGTGACCTTAACCTGACGCCATAACCAACTCGGCCATCTCACCAATTGCGGGATTTGATGTCGTGGGGCCTTGATGTTAGGCAAGATGACGGGCGAGCGAGAATTGCACACGGCATGGTAACCGGTCTACCCGGTAAATTTAACATGGCTTGAAATGAACACCAGGGAGTCGTAGGAATACGCGTTGCGGGCATGTGGGAGACCTTTGAGAACTGGGTGTGCATTTCGTTCAAACGCTCTTGAAAGATCCAAACCGCCATGGCTGCAATCTTGTCACAAAACCAAGCGGCATATAAGTTTTCGACCAGATATTGGAATAAGTAAGACCAATTCAGTGTACGTTGGAACACTGCCGAGAGAGTCCGTCTGTTTTTCGGCGTTTGGGATGACAAGGGAGGGTGCTCGGTGTTGAGTAGTCAAGACGTTGCTTACCCTGGATTATCTTGCAGGAATAAAAAGACGAGGCGTTATTAGCTCCGGCTAAGAGCTTGCACAAGGGCTATTGCTTTTGGGCGTCAAGGATCAAAGCGTGCCTTAGTTGTCGGCTGGCTTACGACTCCACGCCACGCAATGGTCAATCCTGCCACAATTTCCTGAGTCATGGTGGCTGTCGCGCCAAATTCACACGGTATTCAATAGCGTGATCTAGCCCTAAGTTGGCTACGGAGGCCAAAGTCACACAGACTTAGCAGTTGGGAAGTTGGCCCTGGTTCAGAACACGAGCTGTATGTTTCACAGCGCGGCCGCTGACCGGAGAACAAACAAGGAAATGTTACCCGGCTGCATGCTGCACTAGCTCCCGAGGCCATGGTCCATATCAAGGGTGCTCAGAGGGGTGATTGACACTTGCTAGCGGTCGATCTGTCTTGACATCCTCGTCCAAACCTCATCATCTCTGTACTTCGTGGTGATGTGAAGAAAGACATCTCCACTCTACTAAACTATATAAAGCTAAGAGGTGTTGCGAGTGAGCACAACCTATCCCTATTTCGCTCTTAGCTCGCAAGCCCTCCACCATTTGGCGCGTCCCCCAGTGAGTTGCATGCCACTATTCCTTGATTTTGTTGCCTTTGTCATCCCTGTAGGGAGTAATACAGCAGGCCTCGCTTTTTGAGGCTAGAGGATGGTCAGAAAACATGTGATGAACGATGGACAGTCCAATAGGGGCGGGTTGAATGTGCAGAGTGTCACACTCAGTACCCCAACTGCATCTGCACGTTTCGAAGCGACGCTTGATTCTCCTCATTTATGTGATTTCAACCCAATAGCCCCGACAGAGTCGAGTTTTCTTTTTCGTCTGAGGAGCAGAAACCTTACCACACCCTTGCTTAGACACTACCAATAATACTCATACAAGTAGCAGATTGTCCCCGCTGTGAGATTCCATTCAGGAATTAGTCTAGGGCATTCTTACATTCTTACGCTTCATTGGATCCCTGCCGGTTTGTGGCCGAAGGGTATAAGGCCGGAGAACGATGGTCAAGCCCCCATTTGTGCATATATATTCGGTAGCCTCCTTCGGCCACGTGCGGTGCATCCTAATCGCTCGAACCTTTTGTCATCATCAACAGTATTTGTTTTCAACACATAAATTGCCTGATTTTATTCACTTTTAAGACGCAACGCTATTCGCTATTTTGGTAACTTTACCTTCTCAGTGACATCAAATGTTATGGATGCACTAGCTGACTATTTATGCCAGAAATTGCAAGTGATCTGAGCAACACTACGTGGTCTTTTTAATCGCCCCTTTTGGAAAGAGTTGCGTTAATGTGGGTATGGTCTGCATTCATTCGAGATTCAACAAAACACTGACAGCGTGCAAAAAGATTTTCAACCCTACCTACGCCCACTTTTAGAGCTTTGGTCACCTGGCCATTATCAAAATGACCAACAACGCTTTCGGCGATGCCAATGACTGCCCCATAGTCGTTTGCAGCGAGCTCAGCATGCCCATGACACAGCTGCCAGCATTCACAAAGGACGGTCGTTCGGCAGAGCCAGATTCCACGCTTGTTAGCGTCTTTCGTCAGCAAACCTCTAAATTCCCTTCAAAAACTGTCATCAAAGACGCGTCCACTCAGTTCACATTTGCTGAACTTGATATTGCGTCTGACGCATTTGCTCTGTGGCTAGCAAAGCGATCATTTGCTCCCCAAACAATAGTCAGTGTTCTCGCTGGCAAGACCTGTGAGACAATTATCGCGTTTCTAGGTATCCTAAAGGCCAACTTGGCGTATTTGCCGTTGGATATGAGGGCGCCCACTGATCGTATGGAGGTAATTCTTTCTTCTATTCCAGGCCCCAGACTTGTTCTGCTTGGGGCCGATATTACTCCCCCAGCTGTGTCATCAAATGTGGAATTCGTCACGTTAGGAGAGGCCATTACCAAATCATCCCGGATAACCATCAACCTCCAGATTCTTTCAACTCTCCGTTCTCCCAACACCACAAGTTTAGCCTATGTTATGTATCCGCGAGGGTCTACGGATGGCAAAGAACCAGTTATGGTGGAACATCGGGACCTGATTCCTTTGTCAAACAACGTATCGATGGAATGTAGCGCTGTCAAGACTATGACTTCAATAGCCAGTTTTGCATTTGGAATTTCAACTTAAATGCGCACATCTCTCTCACTATCGAAGGGTGAATTTGAGGATATACTGCGGGAAGATTTCGCACTAAACCCTCGAAGTCAAGTTTATTTTAACAAAAGAAAAAACAATTACACTATTATTGAATCATTTCACCCAGCCTTGCTATATTGAGAATATTAGTTCGAATTCAGTGTGTAGGACCTTGGTCATTATTTGGATTGATTTGCCAAAAATATTTACATGTGGGAAATCACCCTCGTGTTAGCTATACTAAATATAATATTTATTATTCTCTCCCGTTTAGCATGTTCGAGGCTTGAGAGAATTAAGGATGGTATCCACAAACTATTGGAAGATGCGGCAGCTATAGGCGCCTCCGGCATCAGTTTGCTTTTTCTTCAGCTCGCCATGCCTCAACCCCCGCCTATGAGTGCACCAGTCCGCTTTACTGCAGCTAGCGTTTGCAGATTACGCTATAGAAAGGTGCATGTTAATCAAGTGCGCGTATGGCCGCCACACCAAAGCAAATATTCAGCCTCGATTATTCGGCACTCATTCAATAATCCAACCGCTGCTGACAAAGACAGGGATGAGCGGTCTCGACCAGCCTCGACCTCAACGCTAAGGGGCATCTTCACCGCCAATAATTGTTTGCGAGCCATTGCCCGTCATGGGGACAGCACCCACAGTTGATGATGACGAAAACATCTGGCTTTTGTGGCTTTTGCTATTAACACCCTCTTTAGCGCTTGTATTGATGTGACTACCCAACCATTCGCCATGATGTGGAACCCGAAAATCGGCGATCAGCAACAATCGTTTTGGCCGACCTAAACTGGAATTTGTAGTAAAGTTGAACTGTAATTGAACAAAGTGGGCTTGAACGTTGTCTTCTTCCTTGGATGGGCTAGTGTTCATTCATGCTTATCCCCTGGCCCTTCTGACTCCAATGTTAACATCCAAATAAATGCATTCTTGTCATCCATTATAACTACGTTCAGAAGATTTTGATCGATTGCTGTATTGTCGATGTCGTTTTATGACCGCAAAACTATAATTCACAGCAGGAACGGGAAAGAAATGCCCTTATTATACGGAGCTGGAAGCCATATCCATCAAGCAATATTCTGAAAGCTGAATCTTCCCTGCGAAACCTAGTGGTCAGGCTAAGAATCTTGTGCTGCATGATGGTATGGTTGGTCGAGTGAAGCTCCTCATCAAAACTGAACATGATTGTGTATATCTAGTGATATCGCGATTTCCTACGAATGGACGGTTCCATTTCCGTCGTGGAAACTGGCTGGGTTTGATTAGAGTTATGGAATAGACATGAAACTGAGTTAGGTTAGAGTATATCGGCTTCAAGCTCTGGTTGAGTGGAAATGTGGCGCCAAACTCAATCAGCCCACTTGCATCTGGTAGATTTTGATGCGACCTTGAGCAGCCCGAAGAGAGATGTTCAAGACAATAAGAAATGAACCAATAATCAACCAGACATGCAGTATCGATATTTAACAGAAACTCCATACGATTTCTCAGTGCATTCGATTTGCATAATTTTCCGGTTTTTTTTTCTTCTACGTCGCAGACAGTGATTCGTCCCCCAGTCTCAACACCAACAACGGCCTGACCCTCACTCTCGTGACACCTCACAACACGCAATTCGCACTCCAAACAAAAAAACACCTCACTTGGTAGAAAATGAGTTTCCATTACGCAATGCAAGCGAGATGGAGGCGGACGTGCTTTATAAAAAGGGCCGGACCCTAGTGGGGCGTTGCTGTGGGCCGACAACCATGTTTGGTGAAGGCTTGGAACGCGTCTGCTCGACGTGTCTGTTGTCTAGATGATGAGAGAGACTGTGAGGTGACGCGATGACGATCCTAGAAAAGACCAGTGACGAGCCCCTCGGCCCCAAAGTGGCAACCAAGGATGGTAGCAAGCCCGGTCTCTATGACGATACCCAGAGAAGCATCGAGGAGGGCGAGGCCCGGTTCCGCCGCCTCGGCTGGAAACGCCTCGCCGTCGTCCTGGTTGTGGAGGCCATCGCGCTCGGAAGTCTGAGCCTGCCCGCCGCCTTTGCCACGCTGGGCATGGTCCCCGGCGTCTTGATGACCGTCTTCCTCGGCCTCGCTGCCATGCAGGCCAGTTACACGATTGGAGCCGTCAAGCTCAAGTTTCCTCATACAAAGCACTATGTTGAGATAGGCCGCCTCATGATGGGCCCATTTGGCTACCACCTCTTCAACATTGCCTTTGTTGTACAGCTGATTCTGGTGGTGGGTTCGCATTGTCTAACCGGCAAGATTGCCTTTACAACCATCACCGACAGTGATGTCTGCTCAATCGTCTTCAGCGTTGTATCCATGATCATGCTGCTTCTGTTGGCAATCCCTCCGTCTTTTACGGAAATGGCAATTCTGGGATACGTTGACTTTGCTTCCATTATCCTTGCTATTGGCATAACCATGATTTCCACTGGCATTCAATCGGCCAACAAGCCTGGTGGTCTAGCAGCCGTGTCTTGGTCTGCGTGGCCAAAGGAAGACATTAGCTTCAAAGAGGCGTTTTCGGCAGTGACAAACATTGTTTTTGCATATGCCTTTGCCATTGCTCAGCCCTCGTTCATGGACGAGCTTCACACACCAGCGGATTTCAAAAAGTCAATTCAGGTCATTGCTATTGTTGAGATTTTCATCTATACATTAACAGGTTCAATAATCTACGCATTTGTTGGTCAGGATGTACAGTCTCCAGCACTCCTCTCTGCGAGCCCGTTGTTAGCAAAGATCGGTTTCGGCGTCGCATTCCCGGTCATTTTTATCTCCGGCTCCATCAATACGACGGTTCTCTCTCGGTACATTCACGGAAAGATATACGAAAACTCCTACACTCGCTACATCAATACGACAAAGGGTTGGGTGACTTGGCTTGCAATTGTGAGCTTGATTTCCGTTTTTGCATGGGTTGTAGCCGAGGCTATCCCCATCTTCTCCAACTTACTATCTATCATTTCCGCATTGTTTGTCTCAGGATTTTCTTATTACATTCCTCCAATTATGTGGTTCAAATTGCTCAAGGAGGGAAAGTGGTATGAGAAACAAAATCTACTACCCAGCATCATCAACATCATCGTCTTCATCATTGGATTTACCGTATTTGGATGTGGAACCTATTCGAGTATAGCAGAACTGGTAAGCGGATGCCGACTTCTGAAATTCATCAACATCAAACTAAAGTCAATTTTTTTTTAGGTTTCGACGTTTCGCAAAGGGGAGGTGGGCATGCCATTTTCCTGTTAAGATAATATCATCTCCGTATGAGTATGCAACCATTCATCCCGTAATTATCAATATGAATATATAATATAAAAGAAATGCACAAATAATCAAAAGCTAATATTAAAGTGTAATCGTTTGGTAATGTTTTAAGCTGAATGGTTATTTGTAGGGGGACGCGAAATCTGCTCTTGCATCCTGCCCAGTTCTGCAGCCGGGTTCAGCTAAATGAGCTCACCTGGAGCTTGCAAATTCTAGGTGATGTGTATCATACACATAAATGACTTAGAACTAAATTCGAAGAAATTGAGGATCTTAACTACCAAACTTTGGGCATGGATCAACAACGTATTGAGTGTTCTGATGTGATTAAAAACGTCTCATACTGCACCTAATATCGAAGAATGAGAAGCCTGTCAATCATCACGTGATTGTATTTCCTTCTCAATGTCAGTCCTGGATCTCACTGTGATGGGAATCACGTGGTATCGGGTACGCGTGCCTGGCATCAGAAGGCTCATGGCTCAACATGAGCCATATGAGGGAAATCACTCTGAGTTCATGAATCTTTGCTCAAAGTCTACCCAAACACAATATTTTACTTCGCAATCATAATTCTGATCATGGATCCACTAGACGAGCTTGTTAGCTTTGCAAATGAACTCGCTGCTACACTTCCCGATGACGATCCTAGTTGGGCGCCCCGGTTTTTCGGTTTTGGTTTTGCGTATCACGAGCGATACCGCAAAACAAGAGCTGTGAAGGATCTTCATTTAGCTATTGAGATGTACGAGAAGTGCATCAGCAAAGCACCGCTCGATCACCCCAATCTGGCCTTGTGGCTTAGTCGTATTGGGATTGGCTACGGTGACAAATTCCGGATATCCAATGATTTGGAAGATACCGACACATCTATTAAATTTCTGCATGATTCTGTCGAAAAAACCGACACCAAAGATCCAGAAAGGTCACAGCGGCTTTACAATCTCGGCAACAGTTACGTGAACAGGTATTATCATACAAAAGAGACGCCGGATCTTGATAAGGCGATTCGATTCTATGAAGAGTCTATTAGCCAAGCACCAGCAGGCGCTGCTGATAATGCTAGCAGATTGCACAACATAGCCGTTAGTTACTACACCAGGCATACGCATACAGGTTCTCTTGACGACCTCCAGCGCTCCATCAATCGATATGAAGAGTCAGTGAACAACACTTCATCGAACCATGGTTGCTGGGTACCTCGAATGCGAAGTCTTGGAACTGCATACAGATCCAGATATAAGAGAACGGGATCTCCAGAAGATTTGGATACAGCTATTGAAATTTATCATAAAACTCTTACTAGGTCAATCGATGATGCTGACCCGAGTTCTTCATCCCACATTACAGGGCCCATTCATCACAACAATCCATTTAACAGAAGCTCCATCAATGATTTAAATCGCGTATCCCATAGCCTAGGGTCTCTTTATCATCATAGATATCTTGCTAGAGGATCTATCAATGATCTGAATACGGCGATCAAACTTTATATGGATTCTATTGAAAATGTACCACTCACATCACCTTTGTGGGCATTTCAATCAACCAACATTGGTATTGCATATCGCAACAGATATGAAAGATCAAATGATCTAGCAGATCTCAATACAGCCATCCGAATACACGAGCAGGCTGTTGAAAATGGAACCTCGGATCCGTACGAGCGGCCAATGCAACTTCAAAATCTCGGCATCGATCTTCAACATAAATACTTGAGGACAAAAAGTCCAGATGATCTTAGTTCCATGATGCGACTTTGTACGGAAGCTATTGATAAGGCACCCCAAAATTATCCCAATATCGCCACTCTGTATTCGAATCTCGCAAACGCCTATGAGAAAAAGCATAGCATCACCGGTAGTGCAGAGGATCAAGATATGTCTGTCCGCCTGCGCCACCAAGCTGTTGATAAAACGCCACCCGATCATTCGGACCAAGGTTTCTATCTTCACGCACTTGGGATTTCATATCAGAACCGATACTCTAGATCTCGTCTACCACAAGATTTAAAAATTGCCGTTCAGTCATTTCAGAAAGCCTTCAATCAATCTTCATCTTCTACTCAAGACCGCTTAGAAAGTGGGTATCGCTTGACTTCCCTCCATTGTCAAACCGGTGATTGGAAAGGAGCCTATGAGGTCGCTTGTGAGACAGTAAATATATTACCTCTGCTCGTGTCAAGATCTCTGGAGAACTCTGATAAGCAACATCTTCTCGCCGAGCTTGCCGACTTGGCTGCAGAAGCCACAGTTGCAGCACTAAATGCCTTGGAACCCGCATCAGAAGCTCTCAAGCTTCTTGAGGGCGGCCGTGGAATTATTTACAATTCTATAAATAGTCTTCGCGTTGATGTGGAAGACCTTGTTACCCACCATCCTGCGCTGGGCAATAAGTTTATACGCCTCCGGGACCAACTCGATACTTCTATCAGTGCTTTAGAAATGATGCAGGATAACAGTGAAGATATATTCAAAATATCTCTACCAGAAGGTATATCACACGCACGGCGTCCCACTCATCAGGATGAACACCCACAAGAGGGTCGCGCCAATAAGCGACAACATGCAGAAAAGCAGCTCACGGATCTCATTGAAGAAATCCGTAAACTGCCTGGATTTAATAGATTTCTATACCCTCCAACGGAAGAAGAAATGCAATCAGCTGCCGTAAATGGCCCTATCGTCTATATAAATATCAGTTCATATCGCTGCGATGCAATTCTTATCGAAAAGAACCAGATACAACTGTTGAGTTTACCAAAACTTCACGCAGAAGACATTCATTTTAAAGTGCGTGTGGATGACTTTGGAAGCATGAGTACTCTGAATTGGCTCTGGGATGCCATTGCAAAACCAGTTTTAGATGCGCTTGGAATTACCGAAGCTCCAAGCCGAGATCATTGGCCTCATATCTGGTGGATTCCCACAGGACCCCTCAGCAAATTTCCGCTGCATGCAGCAGGATATCATAAATTAAGCTCATCGGAATCAGTACTTGATAGAGCCATGTCCTCCTATAGCTCTTCTATTAAGGCTATTTTACAAGGGCATCGGCGTCGTGGTATTGTGGCCGACCCAGTCAAGGCACTTTTGATTGGCATGGAACATACCCCCGGGATTTCAGCCCATCTTCCTTTGGCGTCCCAAGAAGTTTCGACGTTGCAACACCTCCTCAAATCAATCCATGTTGAAGCATTTGAACCAGGGCATACTAAACTAGATGTTTTATCGTATCTACCACACTGCGCCATCTTTCACTTTGCTAGACATGCATATACCGATAATAGTAACCCTCTTCAGAGCCATCTACTTCTGGGTGAGAATGAAAGGAACTTGCTAACCGTGGCCGACTTACTCGAACTGAATCTTCATCACAATATGCCATTCCTCGCCTACCTTTCAGCATGCGGTACTGGCCGTATCATAAATACAAAATATTCTAATGAGGGTATTCATCTAATTAATGCTTTTCAATTGGTAGGGTTTCGGCATGTTATCGGTACCTTATGGGAAGTAAGAGATGAAATATGTGTGGAGATGGCAAGAGCAACATATATGGGGATTAGGGACAAGAATGTTTCAGACGTCTCCGTATGCCGAGGGCTTCACGAAGCGACTCGACAACTTCGCAACAGTTGGCTTATCGAGCACGAAAATAATCCATCTCAAGACACAGTAATCAGAGACTTAAGAGATGATTCTAAATCTTCGCGTTTGGATTATCGGGGTAGTCGACTACCGCGAGATGTTTATCTCTTCGAAGACGATGATGGTGGAGGAGAAACCCAATTGCACTGGGCCCCATACGTTCATTTCGGAGTGTAATTTGTTAAATCCATTTCCGCAATGATTAAATAACAAGAATTGATGTTTGTCGCAACAAATAATATAGAAATTGTTAATGGGGGGCACATGAATGATGTCTTAGGCCAACAATCGTCCAATTATGAGAAAAGCTAGCTTCATTGACATTCCTTCTAGTCTGGTGGCATATCGCTATCTTTTTTTTTTGCATGTGCTAGAATGCTAGAAATGTGACTATTTTTTTTTTCAATATCGACTAATATATTCTACACTATATTGTATAATAAATATGCTCAGGGACATTGTGGGAATAATTAAATGTATTCACTTAGATCAAGCACTAATGACCATTCTAGGGTATAATTGGTGGTTTCAACATCAATCTATGGTTACGCGGACACCATTGGTTCCTTCCTTTTGGCAAGGAATAAACATGTCGTGGTCGTATGCAACATCCTCATCTGTAGTCTCAAAAAGGCGCATGTGAGGGAAAACGCGGAGGACAAGCCCTGTAAGGCAAAGGTTGAGTTCGCAAAATGCAAGACTGTAGGTCAACAAGTTAGCAAATCCGTCATGTCAATACTGCTAGGAGGAACAACTTACTTCATTCCTAGGCAAGATCTGCTACCCTTCGAAAATGCGAGCATTCCACGATCAATATCCTTCCTGCGCTGGTTGTTCTCATCGAGCCAGCGCTCAGGAATGAACTCGTAGGAGTCTGGGAACACACTTTCATCGTGGTGCGTGATTGCAGATGACATTCCAATGGCGTAACCCCGAGGAATTACGTACTCGATAGGCTTTTTGTTGAACTCGCCCCGGTAAACCAGATTCTCGTCGGTCGGAACACGGGCAGTGCGAGAGGAAACACCATAAGAAAGACGAAGGCCCTCCTGAAGGACGGCGCTAAGATAAGGCAACTTTTCAAGAGCGGTCCATGTTGGTAGATGCTTTGGATCGGTCACTACTTCATTTAGCTCGCTTGTGAGCTTTTCAAGTAGCTCAGGTTTGAGCAATAAGTGGTAAGTGATGACAGCTAAGGCCCAACTCGTCGTCTCAGTCCCGGCACCCACAACTGCTGTAGCCTCGTCAGCCAGTCGGCGAGGGTTTTTCTCAAAAGCCTCGAGATCGGATTCCAAAAGGGATCCAAAAACCGTAGGACGCTCGTGTCTGATACCGGCTTCCAACTCTGATTTGGTCATTTTCACCTTGTTTGGGATATCAATCTTCAAAGCCTGAATGAGCAGTGCAACGTCTTCGGGTAGATAGTTAATAAACCTTTTTACCCAATTAGTGACTTTTTTCATCACAGGCGCTAATTTTCAAGAGTACTCACCACTCTCCCAGAACAGTGAGAGACTTAGTCCAAGGGAAGAAACGGAAGACAAAGACAGGTCTCAAAATAGCAGCCAAGGACCCACGAAAGTTGGGAAACCACCCCTCCTGTGCAAGGAAGCCGAAGTTTTCACCAAAGCAGTAGCCGGATATGGCATCAGAGGTGAAACAGCTATAAGCCATGGTGACATCAATTGGCTCCTCTGTGTCGGCGTGAGCCAGCAATTTGTCACACAGCTTTTGAACCAAGTCGTGAATCTCTCCCTCAAGGCGCGCAATCATGCCTCGGGAAAAAAACTTGGCTAAAGGAATTCGTCGCGTACGATGCAGGTCATGATCTACAGTTCCAAAACCAGACTCGCCCAAACTAAGAATCGACGATGAGGTAAGCATATCGCATCGAAAGCCTTTAGAAGAATGAAGGTCTTACGCAGAGCCGTTGATTTGGTGGACGGGCTTGTCGCGTTTGCGTCCGCTAACAGCATAGATTTCTTCGCCAAAATTTGCATCATTGCAATGTACTTCGTTGGGATTGATGCGAACAATGGGCCCTGCACTAGTTAGCCTCTTATTTGATTGCTTCCAGAAGGATTGCAAATTTTACCATATTTCTCATGCATGCGACGAATCTCTACCGTGTATCGACCAAATCTAACAACATCATGATAGAATTCGGGGAGATATGTGGCGGCCGCCAATCTTGGTCCGGGTATGTGGCTTAACGGGTGCAGAGGCGATAGGTTGTACAAGGCCTGAAGAATGCGATATCCAAACCATACCGCAGCAAGGGAGAGCACATTTTGGGTGGTGAGATAAGTCGTGAGGATGCTGAGAGGCGTCAGAGCCGCTATATCCGTCGACATTTTGGCAACCGTCAATTGGAAAGAGGGACAAGTTGAGAACAGTTCTGGACCAAGATGCCATGAAGAGCATGAGGGTCGCTATTTTAGCACAGGCTAAGCGCATGAAGCCGACCGGTCCACAAATCGCACATGGAGTCTACACCCGATCAAGATGAAGGACCGAGGATTGCAACGTTGATAACAAGGGGCAAGGATGGAGAACAAGCAAGACGCGCAAGATGCGTTGAACGCAGAGATTGCAAATGTTGCTTTCGAGTCTCATAAGTAGGCCAAACTATCTGAGAGCTAACCCGACAGTATCAACTCAGAAAAAAAAGCAGACTGTCAGCCGTTGACTCCTTTGTTCAGCTCCCTGAAAAGCCTTGCAACTTGGATCCAGAAATAGCCAACGGTCCGCGGCAACGCAACGGTAAGACGGCGCTTTGCGGGCTCCATTTCCGGCTTCGGTTAGCCGTGCTACCCCATCAGATTGTTCCCGAATGGTCCAAATTGTCGAGTCAGACCCCTGCAGTCTCAGACCAGCTAAAAAATTTGTGATGACATTACATTCACGTCATTGGCTGCTAAAGAGACGCTGCATATCCAACGACTTTTCGGCTAAATCATGTGATGCCAGCCCACATGTGGTCGGTAGATAATCTGAAGGCTTGGTTGGACGAAGAAACAAGTTGCAGTATTTGTTCGATACGGCCGGGCTCATTCAATCACAAGGGCTTCGTTTTAATTAAAGGGTGGATCAATTCCTAATAATTCTATTGGATTGAGGTCTAGACAGACCCCCTTATCCAAAAAGGGGTTTTTATAGTCCCCTTATAGCTATAATAATATTACTATATTGTACACATTGGCTAATTTCATCTACTTTATCTATATAGGAGGCGTCAATCTAATATACCCCCCTAGCTAAGACTCCCTTTTAATTAAAGCTAATCCCTTAATTATAGCTTTAATTAATTAATAGCTTTATTAATAAAGTCTTTATTTAATTTAATAAATTTCTTATAGGTAATATAAGACTTAATATTAATTAATTTAATTTATCTTATAAATTATTAAAATATATTAAATAATAATATTTTTATTAATTTATTTATTATTATATTAATTATATATATATATTTTACCTTAATTTTCTTTTTTGTTATTTTTTATTATAATTAATAATTATATATATTTATATAATATAATTTAGTTTATAGTTTAGTAATATTCTTATTTATTAAATTAATTATTTATTAATTATTATATTAAATAAGTATTTTTTTATCTTTTAAAGTAATTTTAAATTCTTTAAAAAGGTATAATATAAATAAAGCTTCTTTAGTAGCCTATAATAATATAAATAGCTCTACTTTAGTTATTAATATAATAATAGTAAATTGCTTATTTATTCTTTATTTTATTATATTGTTAAATAGCTTTATAGTATATATTTAAGAGCTTTTTTAATTAATTATATTATTAATAAATAATATATTACTTATTGTCATGACCCATGCAGGTACAGGGCGGAGAAGGACAAGGGACCCACTTTAACATGTGATGAATTGCCAATAGAGATAGACCTACCCTAGAGGGATCACGACGAAAGGGATCACGGTGATCCAGATCACGGTGATCCGGATCATGATGATCCAAGGTAGAGTGATCCCAGACAAGTATATAGACGGATCGGTTCCAGACCGTAAGGGACGGTGCCGATCAGCTTTCAATACAATTTGGTTACCTCAATCTACGATTGACCATTACCAGACGTAACACCACGTGAACTCTTGTATTGCTCTAAAGTACCTAACGCGCCTGACTTCTCTGCCAACATAAACTATATCGACTCTGATTGGTTTACCACAGTTGGGAATTGACCAGACCGTTACACGTTGAAAGCTCTTGTTCAGAAAGTTACCCGCGTCACTTTTGAGCAATAACCTCTACTGTCGACAACATGTCCACCCCTCGCCAGAACCAAGCAACTCCTCAGGGAGGCAACAACAACAATGGACCTGCCTATAGCACCCCGCCAAGCACTGCTGAAATGGCAACCGAAATTCAGCAGATGCGTGCTACTATCACGGCTCTTAGAGCCCAGATGCAAGAACAAGGCACTCGAATTGCTACGGTTGCACCTGCAACCGCTGTCAATAACCGAGACCCTGGAGAAACCCTCAAACCCCCGATGCCAGCACCATTCATGGGAAAAGCGGACGATGTGGTACCCTTTCTTACCCGAATGAAAGGACACTTCCAATATTACCCAACCTATCTGAGCACCGGAGAAGCAAAAGTATGCTACACTAGAGCACTCTTGCAAGGAGACGCAGGAACATGGTTCGAACCGATCATGAGAGACTACCTCGAGAACGAGAAGGATGAACGCGACCAACAAACCCAAGACATCTTCAAGGATTGGGACAACTTCGAACAAGCACTCAAGGATAACTTCGGAACTGTCAACGAAGAAAGGGAAGCCGCGACAAAACTCAGGCAACTCCGACAAACGAAATCATGTGCAGAATACTCAACGGAGTTCAAACGCCTCGCATCCAAACTCGAATGGGGAAGTGAAGCCCTCATGGAAGCCTTTTATCAGGGACTGAAGGACGAAGTCAAAGACGAGATCTACAAGGCAGACAGACCTGAAGAACTCCACGAGTACCAGGCTATGGCCATCAAAATCGACCAGCGACAGTTCGAAAGACGCAAGGAGAAACAAAGGGAGAAGGGAAGAGTAACCGAATACAACCCGCACAACCCCTACAAGTTCAAAACCAACAAGAAGCCGTTCAAAAAGCTGCAGAACCACAGCACTTCTTACGGGACGCACTCAGGACCTATGGAACTGGGAGCCGCCCAAAGAGACTCTACGAGCCTTACGTGCTATAACTGCGGAGAACCAGGTCACATTGCAAGACGCTGCAACAAGCCTAAGAAAAATCGACACGTACCAGAAGGTAAGAAGTATGTACGAACAACTAACCAATCTAGGACCGTAGCTATGACCCGATCAGGATACGACCTCACTGGAGAAGGCATCACCCTACTCAGCGACCAACTATACCGAACGTTGGGAGACGCCAAAGAAGCATGCCGAATCCAAGAAACCCCTGACAACCAAGAACAGCAACTGGCCAAGTACAATATGAAAAGAAGGGTTAGCCACAATTACACTACTGGACAAACGACATGGAAACCAGTACCCGAACCCAAGGTAATCCAAACGACCGGACGAACTCTCGCGATGGTACACAAGGGAAAGCAACGCGCCCGAGAAACCTCGCCAGACGAACCCCCAACCTTTGGAAATTGTAACGACGACCACATAGCATACTTGATCCACAAGCATACGCAGTGGAACAAAGCAAGTCAAGAAGGAGGAATGCCGTACCTCAACACAGAAGACGCACGACGAGCCACCGAACTAGGACTCAAGTTCGAAGAAAAAGATGTAATTCCATATCCTCATAAAAATTATCTCGACTACCTGGAACATCAACGAAAACAAGAAGCAATGGCCGCCGGAGCAGAAGATTACAATGAACCCTACACGTATACCACGGAGGAAGAAGAAGAAGCAACCAACTCCGAAAACGAGCTCCCAGAACAAGTTAAGCAGGAAAGAAGAATTGCATATGCCCAAGTCGACGCACACCTCACTCGACGAGCCGAAGTGGAGCAAGACGAATCAGACGACTCTACGAGCGAATCTGAAGAAGAAAGCAGAGCTTGTATCTTCATTCCAGCCTTAACCATGAGAAAAGCCTTAAGAGGCAAACACGAAGTACTCAACCTAAGACCAACCGATGATCCGAGAATGCTCACGGGACATCGACACCATCATGAAATATCCTGGATCAACTGTTACGAACACCAATGCGAGCACCACAAGGAAACCAAAGTGACTAACAATTGTTTTCCCATAAGACCTACGAAGCTAGCCATGGAAAACCTGGTAGCACGACAACAATATGAAAACTACCGACGCACCGCATGGGATGGATACAGATCAGGATTCGCACTCTTAGAGGAATACAAGGAAACGATGCCCAAAGAATGCATCCAAAACCCTGAGTACAGACACGACTGCGAACACGAAGAATGTTTAGTGCATCTACGACACAAAGTCAAGACATGGCACGAAGAACGACAGTCAAAAAACTAGGACCGTCGACTGGCACGGAGCACCAGGACGACGAAGTAGAGCTATCAGAAGAACAGCCGAACAAAGCTCTATGCGCGACAGGAAGCCACGAAGAAAAGAACAAGCTGGTAATTAAAGCACGAGTTAAGGGACGATGGCTCAACGCATTAGTGGACTGCGGAGCAGAAGCAAACTATATTCACCCAAGAATAGTGAACGAGCTGAAGCTACCATGGAAAGAGAAAAGGGACCCCTACACGGTAATGAACTTGGAGAATACCCCGTTCGAATACGACAATGGACAAGTCACACGAGAAATTGATCACCTCAAAGTGTTCATTGAAGGAAAAAACCAAGGAATCAACCTCGACATTTTACCAATGGGAGAACATGACATCACTTTAGGGTACCCATGGTTACGAGCACTAAACCCTCAAATCAACTGGAGGACTGGCCAGATGACGTTTCTCGACGAGGACGACATCCCAAAAGAAGACGGAAATAACTCATGCAACGAGGAAACGAGATCTCAAACTTCTACCGATGAGGACAGCGGAACAGAAGTTAGGGAGGTAGACTTACGGCGAGCACTCCACCAAAAGGAACGAAACACAAACACCAAGGCGACGCGCGACGCATCAAGAAAACGATAGCACACTTGAAGCGACAATTTGAACAGCTTGACAAACACCTCGAAGACGAAAAGAAACAACAAGAAGAGGAGGAACGACTCAAGAACGTACCACTACAATACCGAATATACGAGAAATTATTCGCAGAAGAACTGGAAACAGGATTACCAGTGCACGGAACATGGGATCACGGAATTGATCTGAAGGATGGAGCGAGTACCCGCTTCTTCCCCATTTACCGACTCAACGAGAACGAACTCGGCGCAATGAAGGAATACATCGAAGACATGCTAAAGAAAGGATACATCAGAGTATCAACATCCGAAGCAGGATACCCAGTCATGTTTGTCCCGAAAAAGAATGGGAAACTACGATTAGTTGTGGATTACCGACAGCTCAATGAGATAACTATGAAGGATAGGACGCCACTACCCCTCATTAGCGAAATGAAGGATAGATTCTTTGGCAAGAAAATCTTCACAGCACTCGACCTCAAGGGAGCCTACAACCTAATCCGTATCAAAGAAGGACACGAATGGAAAACCGCATTTAGAACAAAGTTCGGATTGTTCGAATACTTAGTCATGCCCTTTGGATTGACAAATGCACCTGCATCATTCCAACGGATGATAAATCACGTCTTACGAGAACACCTCGACGTATTCGTCGTTTGCTACCTGGATGACATCCTCATCTTCTCCGACAATGAAGAAGAACACACGGAACACGTCCATAAGGTTCTCAAAGCACTCGAAGAAGCAAACCTACTAGTCGAACCGGAGAAAAGCAAGTTTCACGCCACAGAAGTCGAATTTTTGGGACACATTATCTCCCACAATGAGATACGCATGGACCCCAAGAAAATCGCAGCAGTCAAAGACTGGCCCAGACCAGAAAACCTGAAAGACGTACAATCTTTTCTAGGATTTGCAAACTACTACCGAAAGTTCATCAAAGATTTCGGCAAAATAGCAGCACCCTTAACCGAGCTAAGTAAGAAAGGGAAAATCTTCAAATGGGAAACAAAAGGAAAAACACAACAAGCCTTCGACAAGATTCGAGACATCATACTATCAGAACCAGTATTGGCTATGTTTGATCCCACAAAACCTATTGAACTAGAAACCGATTCCTCAGACTTTGCACTAGGAGCGCAAATTGGACAAAGAGACGATCAAGGAAGATTACACCCAGTAGCGTTCTACTCACACAAGTTACATGGGGCAGAACTAAACTACCCGATCTATGACAAAGAATTCCTCGCTATAGTCAACGCCTTCAAGGAATTTCGACATTATCTCTTAGGAAGCCTCCACAAGGTCACAGTTTACACCGATCACAAGAACATCTCTCATTTTGCAACTACGCAACAATTGAGTGGAAGACAACTCAGATACGCAGAATACCTATCGGAGTTTGACTACAAGATAGTACACAAGAAAGGGACAGAAAACGGCAGAGCCGATGCGATAAGCCGAAGAAGCGATTTCGACACAGGGAAAACCGAAACTAGCGAACAACTGTTCAAGAAAACAGAAGAAGGACATCTCGAACAAGTACCATTGAAATTACTTGGACAAACTACAAGGAAAGTTGTCGCAAGAATACAACGAGAAAACATGCCTTGCAACCAAGAATTATGGGAACTATTAAACCTGGAAGAACCCACCTTCGACGAATGGATGCACAATACGAAACCAAGGAAAATTCGAAAGGAATGGATCGACGGGAAACAAGTAATACCCGAGGGAAAAGAAATCCACGCGATACAGCATTTCAGAAGAGCTACAGGCACGAGACACGATAATGCAGAAGCACTTACAGCGCACATCAGCCAGTACCTGATAGGAAAAGACCTCCTACAACATGCAAAAAGGGAATTTCTTATGAACCCCCCAACAAGAAATTGGCAAACACCATGAGCCACCGAGTAGAACAAGGAAACGACCTACTACTCAAAATCCAACAACACCAGGAACAAATACCCTTGGAAGAAAGAACAGAACGCCTACAAGTGCCGGAACACTTACAAGACGACCTGATCCAAGACATACACGAACATCCGTTGCACGGACACCAAGGAATTAATAAAACACTCGAAAGAATTAAGCGAGATTACTCTTTCGACCACATGAAAAAGAAAATCACGGAACACATTGGGAAATGCATCATATGCAAACAAACGAAGTCACCACGACACAAACCGTACGGACTATTACAGCCCCTACCAGCAGCACAACGACCATGGGAATCGATCACTATGGATTTTATTACAAAACTACCACTATCAACCGACCCGGTAACAGGAAAAAACTATGACAGCATCCTAGTAGTAGTGGACAGATTCACAAAATTTGCATACTACATACCGTATTACGAAGCAACTAGCAAAGAACAATTCGCATTTCTTATGTTCAGACACATAATCAGTATACACGGACTACCTACGGAAATCATTTCGGACAGAGGACAACCATTTGCGTCAAGTTTTTGGCAAAGCCTAATGAACTTAATGGGCCTAAACCACAAACTAACGACTGCTTTCAGACCACAGGTAGATGGACAAACGGAACGAATTAACCAAATCCTTGAACAGTACCTACGATGCTACGTCAACTATGAACAAACTAATTGGGTTGAGAAGTTACCAATCGCTCAACTAGCATACAACACATCGTTCCACAGCAGTATACAAACCACACCTGCCTACGCAAACTTCGGATTCACCCCCGATGCGTACCGAACCAAGATCAATGGACAACTAAACGCCAACGCAATCCTCGAAGCGGACAGACTCAAGCAACTACATGCAGAAATGAAGACAGAATTGGAATGGGTACGAAATAAAATGAAACAATACTACGACAAGAAAAAGATGAAGGGACCATCTTTCTCGGAGGGAGACATGGTCCTACTCAACACAAAAAACATCGACACAACACGACAAAACAAGAAAATGGACTACAAATTCATTGGACCATACAAAGTAAAAACGAAGATTTCAGAAAACAACTACGAACTCGACCTACCACCTCACGTAAAAATACACCCTGTATTCCACATCTCGTTGCTAGAATCAGCAGAAGATACAATCATGGTAAAAACAGGACCCCGACATGAACCACGAGTCGAACCAGTGGAAGGCGAATTCACAGTGGAAAGAATCACCGATATGCGAGAAAACCCGGAAACACAGAAAACAGAATTCAAAGTCAAATGGAAGGGATACGATGAAACATGGGACTCATGGGAACCACGGGAAAACCTCACGCACTGCTCGAAGAAGCTGGAAGAATTCCTTAAGAAACAACGCCAGACTAGGCGGCGAAATTAAGATCAAAAGAAGGAATCTCACCCTCGAAATCACCCAACGAACCTACACCAGACGCCTCGACACCCAGACCCAACGACTCCAAATCAGTGTTCTCCGTAGCACCTAAATACCGCATATCGCTAATCACCCAACCCTCATGCGCATCCAAGACAGGAAGAACAGACTCATCCACGCCATCCTCCTTGTCGACCTCAGCCAAACCACGACGAAGAGTCTCGGACTGTTTGCGTTTAATGTTCTTACGGATTTTACGAATCCGCGACAGACGAGAAACTGCAGCCGACATTGCCCGCTGCATCTCATCCATCTTCTCTTGAAGACGCTCGACCTCGTCACTAGCTTGCTCTTCGTCTACTTCCAATTTCTTAGACGACTTCACCAACGTGCGCACTACACAAGCAAGGGTTAGCAGGACCAACAAAGACATCACGAGAAAATGATCACACACATGTGGAAGCCACCAACACCCCGTCACAAGAACGACCGATCTTCACACACTCGCCACAACGCTTCTTGTCCTCAAGAAGCTTGCACTCCAAATCCTCCTTGAAACAACGAGTACACGGCATCTCGGCCTCGAAACCGTCTAATGCAATGGCTTCGGCTAGAGCAGTTCTTTCGCGAGCCTTCTTGCTAGACATCGCGTTAGCCAAGGAACGGAGCGGAATAATTACAAGTCCAAGTTATGACATACCAGAAGAAGTCACACTAAGGCCAACAAATATGGTCTTGGGACAAGCACCAACAGAGGAGGAGCATCGTGTCATGACCCATGCAGGTACAGGGCGGAGAAGGACAAGGGACCCACTTTAACATGTGATGAATTGCCAATAGAGATAGACCTACCCTAGAGGGATCACGACGAAAGGGATCACGGTGATCCAGATCACGGTGATCCGGATCATGATGATCCAAGGTAGAGTGATCCCAGACAAGTATATAGACGGATCGGTTCCAGACCGTAAGGGACGGTGCCGATCAGCTTTCAATACAATTTGGTTACCTCAATCTACGATTGACCATTACCAGACGTAACACCACGTGAACTCTTGTATTGCTCTAAAGTACCTAACGCGCCTGACTTCTCTGCCAACATAAACTATATCGACTCTGATTGGTTTACCACAGTTGGGAATTGACCAGACCGTTACACTTATTATAATAAATTTATTATTATTTTTAAATTAAAAAGCTAAATATTTTATATTTTATAAATATAAAAGTACTTAATCTATTACTTTATAATATTCTAATTTTAAATTTATTATAAATCTTATAAATTTAGATATTATAAAGGCTATATTTAAGTATATTATTACAATAGTATATAAAATAAACCTAATCTTCTTTTAGTATTTATAGATTAATAATAAGAGGATATATCTATTATAGTCCCTAAGGGTTTCTTTTTCTTATTAGTACTTTATATTTTTAATTAAAGTAATCTATTAAATTAATAATCTTATTAAGATAATTAAATTAAAATAATTATATTAAATATCTCTCTTTATTATAAATAACTTTAATATTAAAGAACTATTATAGTAGATTTCCTTTAAATAGTATATATTTTATTTATAATTATTTAATAAGAGCTTAAATATCTATTTTTTTTATCTTTTTATATATAAATATAATATTATCTATATAAAAGAATATAATAATATTACCTTTTATTATATAATAGGGTTTATAAAAAATAAGCTAAAACCCTAATTCCTTAAGAGTAAATATAAGTTCTTTTTACTAAAGGAAGGGTAATTCTTATAATCTATAAAGTGCTTTATTAAATAAGAGAAGGGTTTTAGGTTTCTAATATTTTAATAGTATTTATATATATACTTTTATATTAAGCTTAATATTAATAAATATATTTATTATATTATATTAAATAAGCTCTAAATTAAATTATATTATAATAGCAATTAATATTTTAAATGATTAACTTATAAGTATTATTATATATATCTTCTTATATAATCTCTTTACTTATTAATCTCCTTAAATAATAAGTCTTATTTTATATTTAAGGAATTATCTATACTTATTAAACTTATAAATATAAATCTATATATAATTAAGTATTTACGTTTCTATTAAATAACTTAATCTCTTTAAGATTTCTTTTTATAATTTTATTTTTTAATAACTTTTAAGATATACTCTCTTAACCTCCTTAAACTCCTTTTTATAGGTATATTTAATAAGATTACTATAATATTATAATAATAGAAATATATCTTTATAATATATAACTTTAGGTTTAATTATAAGTTAATATTACTTAGCTTTATTAATTATACTTTATTAGAATTTCTTTATATTTTTTATATATTATTTAATAGTAAAGGTAGCCTATTATATTTTAAATTTTAGATTAGATTTAATTTATTAAAAATATTTAGTATATTTACTTAGTAAGGTTATTAATAAAAGTATTTATAATAGGAGAAATATAAGTATTAAGTAGATTTTTAATTAGGTCTAAGAGTTCTTAGCTTAATTTATATTATTAACTTTAGCTTAATTCTTAATATTGCCCTTTAATTCCTTTAAATTAGTATTCTTAATATTAATTAAATTAAAATTATAGTCAATTTTAGTTAACTAATTAAGTATAATCTCTAGCCTATTAGTCCTTATATCTTTAGCCTTATTACCAAAGAGGATATTTTCTTAAATATATTAGTTCTTAATATCCTTATCTTCTTAATAATGCCCTTTTTACTCTTTAAGAGGTTAATAGATATTAGTTCTTTCTTAACTTCTTATTTAATTATTATATAATAGGTTTAATACCTTTTAGAAAAAGTTAATAAATCTTTATTATTTATAATTTAAAATATTATCTTTAAGATAATTAATATTCTTATTAAAGCTATCTTTCTTATTAAATATTATATTATATATTATTATAATCTTTTTAATAATTAGGTTTTAAATTTAATAGATATTAGTAGAGTTATATTTAATAAGATATTTAATTTATATATAAGGTATTAATTATTATTATTTCTTTAAATTTCTTTTTATTATTATTATTATAATAAATACCTTATATTTAAATACTTATAAATACCCTTAATATAAGAACTTCTTTATTATATTAGGGTTCTTTTATTAAATAAGAAAGATATAAAAGTAATTATAAGAGGTTTTCTATTTATAAATATATTTTAGTATTTTATTATAAAGGTATATAATATATTTATATATCTTTACCTATAAATATATTAGAAAGTAAGTATTAGCTTTTATTACTTAGCCTTTATTTTTAATAATCTTACTAAATGCTTTAGCCTTATTATTTTAGGCTCCTATATATAATATACTTAATTTAATAATTATATATATTTTTTTAAAGAAGTAATAAATAAGTTTTTACTTTTCTTTTAACTTTTTATTAATTTCTTTATTATATTTAATTACTTTTAGCTTTATATTATATTATTAAATAAGAACATTAAGAAAGTCCTTTAATATATTAATTAAAATTAAGCCCTTTTAAAATTAAAAATAAAAATCCTAAATATATCTAAACTATTTATTTATAATAAGTAAGACTATTATAATACTATCTTTATCTCCTTTTACCTTATAAAAGTTAATTATAATTTATTCTTTAGCTGTTATATATCTTCTAAGGTTACATAGGAAACCTAGATCATATAATAGAGATACCTATTTATAGGTAGATTTCTCCCTAAATCAAGTAAAAATCAAGTATATTTAACCTTATATCTTTAGATAGATTTGATCTCAAGGATATAAGATAAAAGCTAATACTAACCTCCCGCTGGCTAATACCAATATACTGATATTAGGAACTTATCTTTTAGGTACTCTCTACCGATACACTAGATCCGACGTTACTCTAGTTGAATATACCTAGAAGTGTAATATTAGCTTTAATTCTTATATCTCTTAGATATTTACTTACTTATTACTAGGCTTTTACTATAGTATATATATTATATTTAGTAATTAATATTCCTTTAATATATACTCTTATTAATATTTTAATTAAATATTATAAAGCTAATAGCTCTAGATAATTAAGGTAAAGGTATTATCTTTTGGCTATTATCTTTACTAGGTATAATTATATTAATAAATTATATATATTATAATAAGCTAGAAAAGTACTTATTAATATATCTATTAGTTAATATTTAAATATATATTAATTATATAGGTTAAGAAGTATATAAATTACTTTATTTTATTTATTATATAAATAATTATATTATAATTAAGTATTTTACTAATATTCTCTTTTTTATAGTTAATATAATAATATTAAGTTATATAGGAAAGTATTATAATAAATAGTATTAAATATTAAGAGTGAATATATTCCTTAAGGTCTTATAATATATATTATAATTATTTTATATCCTTAAACTTTAATAGGATTATTTTTTAATAGTATATAATCTTTAAATTTAGTATATTAATAATTATAAAAATATTAGTAATTATTAAATATATTAATTATTATACTTAAGTTAAATAATATTAATTTCTTAAGAGAATATTATAATATTATAAAGATAGCTTTATATATCTTTAATTAGATATTAATAGTATATTTATCTATATATTTTAATAGTTAATCTATTTTATTTATCTTTATCTTTTTTTTTAATTCTTTAACTTTATTACTTAATACTTTATTAATTTATAATTAGTAATCTATATTATTATAAATTAGTTTCTATTCCTTAAATTATTCTAAAGTATCCTTAAGGAAGATATAGAAATATTTAGATAAGGGATATAATTTATTATATACCTTATAATATAGTATATCTTTATTATTATTTAAGTTATATCTTCTTTTACTTATAAATATATTTATATTAAATTTTCTTTTCTTAGCTTTTCCTTTACCTTTTAAAGCTTATTAAGAGTTATTTAAATTCCTATTAAAATATAAAGAAATAATATTCTTTTTAAATATTAAGCTATAAATACTTTTAATACCTTTTTACTAAGATCTTTATTTATAATTTATTAATTATACTTACTTCTTTATTTCCTTTTATAGCTTCTTTATAATCTCTCTAATTATAAGGTCCCTTTTTATAAGTTTTAATTTATATATATTAATATTAATTACTATTTATTAACTAAAAATTAAATTAATTATCTTTATTAAATATTTATATTATATATTTAAATTATTTATATTTATTATATTATAATATTATATATATTTTATAGATCTCTTTTAAATAATTATTTATTTATTAAAATTAATAAGTATTTTTATTAATAATTAAATAATTATTTTATAATTATATTATATAAGGGCTTATTATTCTTTATTTATAGCTTTAATATTTATTTAAAGCTTAATATATTAAATATAAAGGCTTTAAATTAAATTATATAAATTTTAATATAAATTATAATTAATACTATTAATAATCTATAATCTTAATTTATTAATATTTCTTTTTTATTTCTTATAATCTTTTTTTATTTAATTATATTTATTATATTTAAATATATATATCCTTTTATTATTTTAAATAAGCTCCTTTATATTTTAAGCTTAATATATATAATTAATTATTTTAATAATTATAATAATTACTTTTATAATTATTTTAGATTCTACTTAGCTTATTATTTAAAAAGTAGTTAACTATTTAGTCTATCTTAGCCTAATCTTTTACAAATAATTAAAAAATTATAATTTAATCGGTCTAAATATTAATATAAATTCTATTTTTAGATTAATAAAGTCTTAAAGGTAGAGATTAATAGCTTTTATCTTAAATTTTATATTCTATTAAGCCTAATCTTTAAAGGTTTAAAGGTAGGCTTTCTTAGATAAGGGCTTTCTAATTGATATTTTTATAATTAATTAGCTTAAAAGCTTATTAAATATCTTAAGACTCTTAATTATTTAATATAGCTAAGCTTATTTAATTATAAAAGCTTTATTTTAATTAAAGGGTAGATCAATTCCTAATAATTCTATTAAATTAAGGTCTAGACAGACCCCCTCATCTAAAGAGGGGTTTTTATAGTCCCCTCACAACTATAATAATATTACTATATCGTACATATTGTTAGAACACACCAGGGGTAATTCAATTACGGGGATTTAGTTTAAATAAAGGTGGATTAAGAAGCTGATAATTCTATTGATTAAGGTTAAAATTAACCCCCCTGCTTGGATAAGGCGTTTTTCCCCACTTTATAATGCCTTTAATAATATCTATCTATTTAAGTAAGGGAGGGGCCTTTTATATTTAGCCCCCTTACTCAGGGTTAATCTAATATACCCCTCTAATTAAAGACTTTCTAATTAAAGCTATATATTTACCTTAGACCTTAAACCTTTTTAGGGCATTATATAATTTTAACTTATTAAGCTCTTAAAGTTCCTAAGCTTATAGGTATTTTAATATATCTATTAATCCTAATTATTCTTTAAACTTATAAAACTAATCCTTTAATAGTAATTTTATAAGTTTATTAATAATTATATCTTAGGTAAAGGTATATTTAATATTAATTTAATTTACTTTTACCTCTTATTAAAGTTAATAATTATATATATTAATATAATAAAGTTTTATCTATAATTTAATAATATTAGCTTAGATTAGTTTAATAGTCTATTAATTATTATATTTAATTTATATATATTCTTCCTCTAAAGTAATACCTAGTTCCTTAATTAATTATAAAATAAATAATACTTCCTTTATTACTTATAATAAGATTAAAAGTTCTACCTTTATTATTAAGGTAATAATTATTATTTATTTATTTACTTTCTATTTAATAGTATTATTAAATAACTTTATTATATATATCTATAAGCTCTTATAATTAACTATATTATTAGTAAAAGAGGTATTACTAGCTATTATAAAAGTATTATCTCCTTCAAATTATAAAGCAAAGTATTATATTGCCTTAAGATACAATAATACTTAATTAACTGCCTTATAATACTTTAGTCTAAGATTAATATTAAATCTAGTTAAGTATAATATAGTATATACTATATTTAATTAAGTAATAATAGTAATATAAAGAATTAAATTAATTTTATATTAATATAATTAAAGTAATATAAAAAAGGAAATTTTATTATATATATATAATTCCTTCTTTTATATTAGAATATTTAATTATTTTATTATCTTCTTAATAAGATTAATAATTTTATCTATATAATTAGATTAATAGAGCTAAATTAGTCTTCTCTTTCAGTCTTAAATAACCTTAATTTTAAGAAACTATTAGAGTATATTTCCTTTAATTAATAAGTATATACTTTACAATTTATTTATTAAAGTCTTTATCTTATTTTCCTTATACTTTTAATAAGCAATTATAATATTATCTATATAAAAAAAGATAATAATATCTCCTTAAATTATATAATAAGGCTTATATAAGATAATAGTAAAACTAAGAGTTTAAAGTATTTTAATAAGCTCTTATTACTATAATAAAGATAACTCTTTAAGTTTATAAAGTGCCTTTTATAATAAAAGAATTATTTTTACTTTTTAATATCCTAAAAGTATTTTTATAAATATTAGTTTATTTAATTTAATATTAATAAATATATTAATAATATTATATTAGATTAACTTTAAATTAAATTAGGTAATAATAGTAATTAGAGTTTTAAATAATCAGCCTATAAGAATTATAATATAGGTTTCTTCTTCTAGGCCTTTTATTTATTAGTCTCCTTTTATTATTAATTATACTTTATATTTCTAAAAGATATTATATTTATTAAATTTATAGATATATACTTATATATAATTAAGGACTTACTATCCTTTAATATATAGGTCTTAGTAGAATATCTCTATCTATAACTTTATAAGGCTATAGCTCTTAATATATATTTATTTTACTTCCTTAAACTTATTTTTATATTAATACTTAATAAGATCTTTATAATATTTTAGGAGTAAGGGTATATTTTATTAGTATATTTTTAATAGATTTTTTAATAATTAATAGAACTTTACTTTATTTATTTATTGTCTATTAATTGATCCTTTAAGGCTTATTTGCCTTCTAGCAATAAAGACTACTTTCCAGATCTCTATTCTTATAAAGAGATCTTCTTCTTTTAATATAAGCTTATAAAGCCTTAATATTATTATTACTATAAGTATTATTAATAAGAGAGATATAAGGGTTAGGTATAGCCTAACTATAGTTTTAATAGAGTTAATAGTAGGGTTCTTAGGACCTATTATTAATTGGTCTTAGAACTTACTCTTTAATATACTTATATTAGCTTCTACGCCCCTAGGAATATCCTTAAAACCCTCTTTAGTCTTAGCTAGTTAATTAGGCACAGCTTTTAAAAGATAAGCTTTTATATTACTTCTATTTATATATAGGAATAGAGTATTATTTAATATTCTTTAATTAATATTATTATCTTTTATATATAGGCCTTTTTATTTTTTATAGGTTTATTAAGTATTAGTAGTATTTTTAGTAGTTATATATTATATTAAGGATTTTATTATTATTTTAAGTAATTTAGTTAATTATTATTATATTATATAAAGGAAATTATCCTTAAAATATTATATATTTTTATTAAATATCTTTTCTTTATTAAAAATTATATTCTTAGTAATTATAATTTTACTTATTATAGGGTTCTATATTTAATAGCTATTTATAAATTAATATTTAATAAGATATTCTATTTAATCTCTTAAGTTTAATTATTATTTCCTTTTCTTTTTTATAAATATATTTTAAATTATTATAAATACTTTATAATTATAAACTTATAAATAGCTTATATAAGGATACTTTTTAAATATAAAAGGTTATTCTTATTATACTAGTTTAATATAAAATTACCTATATAATATTTTCTATTAATAGATATATTTTAGTATTCTATTATATAAGTATATAGTATACTTATAGATTTCTACCTATAAATATACTAAAAGGCAAGCACCTACCTATATAGCTTAAGCCTTTATCTTAATAATACCTTTAATTACTTTTATTCCTCTATTTTAAGTAGCTATTTATATAGAGCTTACTTTTATAATAATTTATAATATAGAGAGAAATCTTATAATTATTTAAGCTCTTTCTTTAAGCTTTCTAATAATTTTATTATTATATTTAATTACCTTTAGCTTAATATTATATTGTTAAATTAGAAATTTAAGGAATTTAATAAGCTTATAAGTAAGTTCTATATAATAGTATATTTATAAATAAAAATCCTAATTATATTCTAATTATTAGTTAATAATAAGTATAAAGCATATAGTATTAGAGTCTCCTTGGATATTATAGAAATCTAAAGCTAGTCACTCTCTAAATTTAGAGCCTATTTGCCTTAGATACTTACTTACTTAATATCTAATTTTAGATATACTATAGTTATTATATTTGGTTATAGGAATACCTTTAATCCTTATTCCTATAGTTATATAGACTAGATGCTTAAATGATTTGGGTCCTAGATAGCCTAAATATAAGTATTATTTTTTGGCTATTTGTTTGCTTGATTTCCTTATTATAGAGGGTTAAGTATGTTATTATAAAGGAAAAATAGTAATAGTCCTTAGGATAAGGATATATTTTATTATATATTATTTATCTTTATCCTTGATAATATATATAATTAAGCTATTGCTTTATCTTAAATAATTTAATAATATAATTATATTTTATATATATTCTTGTTTTTAGAGTTAATATAATAAAACTAAATTGTAGGGAAATGACTTATAAAGAGCTATATTATATAGCTTTATTTTTTATTTATTTTATAGTCTATTTATATATATAACTATAATACTATATCCTTAGATTTATACCTTATTTTTACTAGTAAGAATAATATCTCTTAGTTTAGCTTATTTATAATTCCTAAATTACTTATAATTATTATATATATAAATAATTACTTTAGAATTAAGTATAATAAATAGAAAGAGAGAATATATAATAACTATAAATATTGCTTTTATAAGTATTTTTAGATTGTAGTTATACTTTCCTATTTATTATATTTATTAATTATCCTTATTCTTACCTTTTTTCTTAATAGTAATTATTATTATCTATAGTTTTAGATTATTTTCTAATTTATACTTTATTTTTAATTAAATAATATATAAAGGTTTAAATTTCTTTAATACCTTCTCCAAGAATATATAATAGCACTCTAAAAGCTTATAAAAATACTTATAAGCTAAGTATCTTTTCTTATTAAGGCTTATTAAGTAATAAGATTACTATTATAATAAACCTAAGTCCCCTTTATTTATATGCTTGCATTTTTTACCTTTTTTATAATTAGATTCCTTTAATATATTTAATTTATTTGTAAATATGCCCTTATCTTTAGTATATTTTCTAAGGATTAGTCTAAATACTCTTTATACCTTTAATTTTCTATTTAATATTAATTTAAGTTAATTAAGTATTTTTTTATTTATTTTAAAGTATAGGTTTTATAATATTATTTAAATTAATAAAATCCTATCTTTTAATATTAGCTTATAAATATTAAAGTAATTAATAATCTAATAGTTTAATATTAGCTTAATAAACTTATATAAGTCTTTAAATTAAATCTTTAAGTCCTTAACTCTAGTAATATACTTAATAAGGGCTTTTTAAGTAAACTATTCTTAAAGTATAATCCATTTAAGTATAGTATATATATCCTTTAATAATAATACTAATACCTTCTTATACTTATTATTTATATTTTCTTTTTATTTATTTATTAAGGTACTTATATTATCTTATAAATTATTATATTATATTTTAATATTAATTAAGTTTTAAAATATAATATATTTTAAGCCCTTATTAATAATATTAATTATTTAATTTTTTATTTTATTAATATATTCTTATTACTTTTAATATTTCTTTATCTTTTTATTATAGTCTTTTACCTTTAATTTATATTTTATTTAATTTTTTATAATTAAATTATTAATTATTTAAATTTAATAATATAAATTAATTAACTTTAGAATATATATAGAATAAAAAGGCTAAATATATTTAGTAAATAGAGTAATTTATATAGATTAAGTAGTTTAAGTAGTTTAATTATTTATTGCCTTAGATTAACTTATTATTATACTTTATAATACTTTTATTTTAATAATAAATAATTTAATCTTTTAGTTTTAATTAATTCCTTAAGGTAAATTAATTACTTAAGATAATATTCTTCTATAATATATATTAATAATTAACTCCTTTAATTTATTTAAAGATAATTCTTTTATTTTTAAATCTATTAATCTTTAAATATTTACTATATTTACTTTTAATTTAAACTCTTTATTTTATATTACCTAATATATAATAATCTTAAAAAAAGACCTCCTATTAAATATAACAATTCTATTTAATATAATAGCTTTAATATAACAATTAATAGTCTATATAATATATTAAGGCATATAAGACTCTTAATTATTAGAATATACTAGGGGTAATTTAATCACGAGGATTCAATTCAAATAAAGGTAGATCAAGAAGCTAATAATTCTATTAATTAAGATCGAAATTGACCCCCCTACTTGGATAAGGCATTTTTCCCCGCTTCATAACGCCTTTAGTAATATCTATCTATCCGAGCGGGGGAGGGGCCTTTCGTATTTGGCCCCCTTACCCGGGGTCAATCCAACACATATTAGCTGATTTCATCCACTTTATCCATACAGGAGGCGTCAATCTAACAGTATTTAAAAAGCGTGTGGCGTATTGTATTCGGGGCGTACTCATCCTTGCCTGCATCTGCCAGCTGATTCATGTGCTGGGATACTCATCATTTGACGTATACTAACGCTGCTCTTGGTCTAACCGTGGTGGTTTCGGCCAAGAGTTGTTGTACCAGCACATTTCTTACCCTTAGAAATTTATCTCAACAAAATTACCGGGTCGATTTCACATTGCCGAACACCAATACCTGCTGAAAGACATGCACATTATTCCGTACATGTTGACCATCACCAAAACTAACTCTATCGCCTAAATAACATAAGAATAATAATTACAATAATATCATCACTATGCTAATTTTATGAGAAAGGTGAAAATATTTAATCAGTTGGACATGTTATCTGCCTCCCATAGCCCGTGGCGTTGATGCCCATATTGTAAACTCTAGTCGCAAAAATAAGTATCATTTAAACCCGAAATGAAAACAAAGAAAATGCAACGATAAAAAGTCCTTCAGTTCCTAATATGCTCTAGGTGACGTTTTTCTATGTGTTTTGCTAGCCAATGTTCCTGCAAATATCGTTTTCCACATATATGACAGGCAAATATTTGCCTGAGATTGGCGGCAGCCTCCTTTTCCAGATATTTGTATTTCATTTGCCCTTTGAATTGCGGCGAGGCTGAGTATGCTGCAGCAGATGCTGCCCTTTGGCTCGGTAATGGGTGTGGTGGAGCGCTGAGAGGAGGCTGGTGGAAGGAATGTGCTCGCGGACTTGCTTCCGCAGACATATTTGGTATTGTCATAGGAGGAAGCGTCACTGGTCGCTGGCTAGAGCTCATAACGCGACTTTGAGGGACAGGTAGTGGTGGATTGTTGGTTAGTGAGGGTTGTGGGAATCCTTGCTGAGTTTTTGAGTTGGCAGGCCTGAAAGGCGATATTCGGTATGTTTCTAACGTTGTAGGAGCGGCCGTGCTCAATTCCCGCGGAACTGGGAGAACGACGCTCGCCCTGCGCGGGGGTGATGCAGCTCGTTGCGGCTGTCCCGGTGCAATATATGGTAGATTTCTCGGCACCGCGCTTGACGAATGCGGGCGTTGTTGATGCGTCGGGGATGAGCCATGAACGGTGGGCTGAACATTACAGACGAGTTGAGTGCTGAAAGAAGATTGGCTGGTCGAGACGGGCGGAATATTAGCGACGGGTCGAGGATTAGTGATCGGTTGAGGGTTGACAACATTTTGAATGCTAGTGACGGATTGAGGACTGGCCACAAATTGAGGGCTCGTTATAGATTGAGGACTGGCAAGAGGCTGATTGTTAACAACAGGTTGGATATTTAACTCGAGACTGCGTTTTTCAGCTCTGCGTTTTTGCATAATGGTCACTAACTCGTCTGGAATTGGTGTGTTTCCAAGATAATGGACTGGTCCATCGACATCCTTCACAGAAACTACTCCTGGAGGAAGGTCTGTGCCCGCTTTCTGAGCTGTATACCATTCGTTTATCGAGAGGCACGCGGCGGCCGTCTTCATCAAGCCCTCATCTCTCTCCGACATGCTTCCCTCATTAGGGGCATCTTCGACTGAGGCTGAATGGTATTTCGTAGAGGCAGGAGCTGAGGATGTAACAGTGGGGTCTGTTTCGTTTGTCGTGGACGCCTCGGTGTTTGTTTCGGGGTCTTCTATAGCTAGAGGAGCTTCGCTGTCCAGGTCCAAACTATCGCTTCTTGGAGAGCTGCTGCTAATCGTTACAATGTCGACTTGCTGCATATCATGCTGAGTTTCTGTTTCTACAGCATCTTTGTGGCGAACAGGGCCCTCGCTTGTTGTCGGATTCTCCGTAGGTTGGGTGGGCGCTTCCTGTGGTGGTTCTGGCTTCTCTTGATGATCTGTTTGGTTCTGCTGTTCGTTTGATTCTGGAGCTTCGGGTAATTGATCATGCTCATTATCTTCAGCCGGTAGATCCTTACTGGGGTCCACAGTCGGATCTGGAGTGTCATCTTTGGAAGGTTGTTCGGGTTGTTCCGCCTCCTTAGCAATCTTGAGCATATTTTGTCGTCTTCTCTCTTCCCGAGCATTCAAAAATCGAATTGCCGATTGATAGTTAGGGATTAGCTTGAAACTCTTATCCCGAACATTACCAAGTTCAAGATCATCGGCTGATACCCAACCAACAGCACTTTTACTTGGAAAATCCAAGCCGTCAAAGTACATGACAGGGAACTGTCGTTTTGTCACTAAAGCCCCTCCGTCCTTGTACTCATCCTTCCAGTCGAGAACACCGGTTTCGCTTTCATATACGTAACATGATGGGAGCTGTTCTGTCAGGCCCAAGTCTTGAATAGTACCTGATAGACCTATATCGACCGACCGGTCGGTAGCAACGCCAGGGAGAACGAGGACAGCATGCCAAGCCTTATCCTTTGGCCAGTATGCGCGGTAAATGTCACCGGGAATTGGGTCAGTAATGCCCTCAAATTTCTTGCGGTGTCGCTGGCTGCTGGTTGCATGTCTTCCATGAGATGGTTCAGGATCTCGGTGTGTTTTTTCAGAGGCTACCGAAGCCTCAATAGATTCAGCAGTACTGTTTTGTGCGTTTGGATCTAACCTTGGAGGCTCATATCCACTTCGAAATGCCTCTCGGCTTGCCTTGTTATTTTTCTCTGCCAGTTTGGCATTGCAGTTTAAAACACGAACTCCAAGGCGCTCAATAACCATTTCGCGCGTTTTCGGTAGCTTACCATGGGCTCTGCCGTTGAGGTGTTTCCCGCCAGCCATCAGTGGATTATCTTTGAAACTGAGACCGTGATCATCGCAGCGGACAATGTACCATTCGCCCTCATAGTTTACTATAATGTGCTTTATAGCAGATTTACCTCCTTGAAAAGCGTCATCGAACTCGATGGTTCTTTCCAAATTGCTAGAGGCTGCCTTCTCAGCCCGGGTGCGTTTTCTTATGCTCTCGAAACTGGGGGTCATGGGTGCCGCCCTTTTCCTCTGGTGCCGTTAGTTAGAAGAGATTTTGGAATGAACGTGAGTCCTCACATACAGTTATCGGCGAGTTAGTGAGCGCTGGTTGGTCCTTTGCGCTATCGGACTGGTGCGGATCGGCTTCTCCAAATCCAACATCGGTCTGGATTGCCACAGGGTTTGGGGAGGGAGGTTGGGTATCTTGAACCATTGCGAGATCTTCTGTGGCATCTGTTGTGTTATCTGTTGTGTTATCTGTTGTGTTGACAGGGCCTTCGTCGAGATCTGTCGGTTGCTTTCCCAGAGTCTTCATTATCAAAGAAACTCCTACAATATCAATAAAGTCTTTACAGAGCTTCTTGAGTTGTTCATCCATGGCCGCGTGGTATGCCTCAACCTTGTTCTCGATAGTTGCAGCGTGCATTCGTTCTAACTCGCTCAACTCTCCACCAATCTTCAGAATATCCTCCTCTTCAGATCCCATTCCTTGCTGGGAGTCGGGTTGAAATCGGGCACGCTCCATAAGCTGGTGGGCATTTTTTCTGAGATTTGCTGTCCGCTCCTTGTGCAGGACATGAGGGGACTTGATTCCCTCGACATGCTGGCGGGCCAGAGATGTACATTCTGCCACTGCCATGATTTGGCGCAGGGACGCCGGCGGGTCCGGGTCAGCCGCCATGATGCAGCTGATAGTGAAAAAAAAAAAAAAGAATGTGCCCAGCGGATCGTCTCGGACAATTTTGTACAATAGAGATATGTCGCCAGGAGCGTCTCCGACTAAGACTTGATTTGCTCAGCCGTCACACATGAGACCGAAGCGAGGCAAACGATGGAAGCGTGAAAAAATGTGAAAAATCTGGGTGTACACGGAACTGGTGAGAAGAGCCAACGCCATAGTAGTGTTTTGCTGTTGGTTGGTAACACACTGATTGCGCTGCATCCATATCCTGGTAATTGGATGAATCTTGGCATGGGTCCCCTTCGCCGCCACAGCGCCTTGGACCCCCAATCAAGTCCACGAGGTGTGCTTCACAGTGCGCAGGAGGGTCCTGCAGGTCTCTCTGAGAGGCAGCTTGGACGGTTCATCATGTTAACAGGGGCGCTAAGGGTTGGTGGGACCAACTGAAAGCATCCCTGCCACCGGACTTTACCGTATTCGTGAGGCGTCGTAGAAGGGTTGGCTGACCCTTGGGGGTGGAAAAGAGGGGTCGATCCAGCTTTGCGGTGCGAGAATTGCCGCTTGTAAACAATGGTCTCAGTAGGTTAAATACGTCGCCCACCTTTGATTACACCGCTCCGTCTTCTTATCTTCCACGACAATGGCTTGGTTTGCACATCAGCTGACGCTGGGTCGCTGCCATGAATGGCCCTGGACATATGTTCTCGCATGTGTCGGTCCAGATCCGCAGAACCCCCCACAAAGCGCCGAAAATCGCAAGGGGAAATGAGCTCAGTGGGCTTGCGGATCTGGGTCACAGAAGATCACACAGTACGCTTCAGGGGGCCTCCTTGAGAATAATGTACTGTACGGACAGTTTTACGCGAAATGGCGCCCGCCAGCAGGGATTACAAGGTGCAGGGGGCGACTAACACTGGGCTTCCTCCAAGGGCGTGATTAGTTCTTGCCAACACCATCTTCTATTTTAGCTGTCCCAGAATGACGCGTGTCTCCGTCTAAGTGGAGCCCATACCCCAAAGGAGAGAAGAGGCAAGTTCTAGGCGATATTCGCAACACGGCTTTATCCTGACGCTCGTCTTGGCGGTCTCCCTCTGGCACGCAACTGCAGACGAATGTTGGACCGTCGCACCTGATGATGGTTGGCGTAATCACCCGGTTTTAATGTCCGAACGGGATCAATTCGTTCGATGATGCCCAAAGCAAAGCTAGAAGTTTCAACTGACCAACCACTGCCGGTTCATCGGGCATCACTCATGTGGTACAGCGCATTTTGTCATGAATGCTGATAGGTGTGTGACAAGTTCAGCAGTCCAATGACCAATATTCATTTTGATCCACATATGAAATGTAGTGTCATAATATACGTAGACTGTCTCACATGTTTACTCAGATCACCTCCTTGTACGCTCCTTGGCCATGATTTATAAGCCCTTATCTGGTACACAATTCGTTGCACGCCAACATAAGATGTTGCGGGGAATGGCCTGCATGAGGCGAATCAGGAAAGCATATCGTAATATGCACCAACTATCAGCGCAGGCCCCAAACTATAATACGACATGAAATGTGATCACTCAGATTCCCATTGGTTTTGGTGGAACAAGTGAAAATGGAACAATTCACCTTTCTTTTTTATTTATGAATTTCAAACTATGGTTTCTATATCGGTCAAGTTCAGATAGTATTGTGGATAGCTACCTACAATAAGGAAACTGCCGCCGCTACTTGAGAAGCAATATTACGTCAATGTGAGGGCTTGGGTAGATATTCAAGAAACTGTTTTCCCCTCACGACAGCCGTCATCACTACGACTCGTCCGTGTCTCCTGACCTGACCACAGCTTTGCATTCTCAAAACTCTAGACAGAGAGAGCTTACCAGAGGATAATAGCACGCAACCAGCGCGTAGAAGTATCAAATTACAACAACAGAAAGCTCATTAATTAATATTCAATCTATCCTTTACATTGAACAGAAGCTTCTCTGCTAAGAAGGAAACAATAGATATTGACACAGTCAAAAACAGCGAAATGTAAACAATGAGGCTCATACCCAGCCTTTGGCAGTGGCCGAGAACAAAAGTGTTGTTGAATTTTCAATTTTCTTGAGCTTGACAGGCAAGGCCCAGAAAGTCCATTCTATGTTTTTCTTTTGCTCAGTAGCTTAGAAGGATTCGCAAGGGCCTCCGATAACTCCACCAAAACTCTAACTGACCCATGCTTGGTTTGAAAAGCCTCATATACTGAAAGGCAAAGTATTTGGAAAGAAAATCGGCTTCAGAAAAAGCTTTAGATGGAGGATATTTGTTCCAGTGTTTAGCGTTTGACGATAACAGGGGAAATAGATACTAGCATAGAGTCAACATATGCCAAAGACATGTCGTGGCCTAAGAAACTTCCAAACCTACACTTACAAAATTTCCCCCGGTAATTGAAGTCTGAGTGCCCAAAATTAGCCGTGAACTTGCCGAAGAGCCGATATTGTCTCCTAGGTCAGCGATGAATTGATCAAGACTTGTAAATACAGGCTGTTAGACTGAACCCTCCTGTCAGATATTTTAGCTAGGGAATGGTGATATGTGTGGTATTAGTGGCGAATTAAGCAAAACCAGCATAAAAAGGCCGTCCATGCTTATGGAGGGGAGGCTGTTCAAACCAGATTCCGCTGTGACTAGAAATTTGATGAACCAACCATTGGTTATAAGAAACAAGAAACGGAAAGAAAGCAGTGGTGCATTAATAGACCCGTTAAAATTTGTGAAATTTTATTTGCTCCTTAATGGTTAAGAATTTGGAGACTTTCACTATGATACCTGCACACTTCTGATGCCGGTAATTCTGAGAGATTGTCGATCCGAAGTTCGGAATATGGATTGCTAACAATAAAAGAAAAGGAAAAAGAAGATGGCCGCGTTTCTGCAGTTATGAAAGCTAGATGGCTTGAATCAAGGTTGTGCTATACACAGCTATGAGAGAGGTTAATTGTACGGTACAGACACTATGACTAACAGTACCAATATTTGTAAAACTATATACTTGTATTATAATCTGCTCCTTGGTTAAAGGGCCGAGCACGCAGTTGCGTTTTAGGTAGAAGGAAATAGATGGCTTGAACTTTGCATTTAATTAGCTTCAGCTCTTATCCACTGCCACAGTTTCGGCGAGATCTCCAAACCTCACATGATACAATCGTTGGGATTTTTTCAAGGTATCGGAGAGGCTGCAGCTCAGTCCCCCAGTGACGAAACAGAAACCGAAACCGGTAAAATTATGCTTCTTTGTGGATCAAATCGGTGATTCAACGCCTTCTTTAATACTTCATGAGACATCATGTCGTGCTATCAACTCTAACCTGCTCTCGGCAGGTGTAGTAGACGATGAGATGGTTGTGCTATATCTATTGCGCGGCGGGCCATAGATTCTGGCACCTTGTTAGTCGATATGTATTAACATTTCTATCAAGACCAAGACATGTTAGTGACTTAAGTGATTTACATCGCTTCACTATTGTCACCCCTTCCGTAGAGGGATGGTGGGCAGGTATCAAATTACTTTGCAATTGGTGTTGGTAGTCTCACTACAGCGCGACCTGCTCTCATTGCAAACGACAGCCTGTATGAATCATGTCGGAATATTGAGCTAGGTTTCAGATTCAATACTATTGAGATCCTATCTGGATAATTGTTCCAATCTTCATTTGTTCATGTACTCTTTTGGGATCTCGTGATGTATTCCATTTACTCAGGGCTCTCTCCTCCGGTTAGTTACCATCCAACAGCGGCGCACCTTCCCAAAGAACAATTATGAAAGCAAAAAGAATTCTCATTGTCTAAACCAATATATATTGTGTCTAACAGCAGAATAAGATAGTAATGTCCGCTTTTCTCAGCGTCGGTTTCATTTCCCGACGCCTTTGTCTACCATCAAGCATTTCTTTCTACTTAAAATGAAAGATTGTGCTCAACCTGGATATGCACCGCACCAAGGAGCAGCTATAATTAACTTCTCTTATAGCCGTGTATGGCATAACCTTGATTCTATTCGCATACCTACTATAGTAAAGCACAAGATATAGATAGTTGGTGCAACTACCAAGGCAAGCGCTCTTGTTGGGGACATAAACTAGACTAATCTCTGTCAATAATTTCGGGTATCCGTTTTTAATGCTCGTTTTAAATCTCGGCCAGGGCCCAAAGACCTAGAGGCTGACAGTCCAGACATGGAATTCATAGCCGAAACTGGGCTACTCCTCAGCCAGGAAGTGAGGAAGCTGATGCGAGTTGATGAAGTCCTGAATCAAAATTGATCCACCCAGCAAAGATGTCATACAGGCGGCTAATTATATCAAGTCATGTGCAGCTCAATTTCGTCTCATAATACCAAACAATTACCCGCCAATTGTATCCTTGTTAGAGCCAGGCGCCCTCGCCCCACATGATTGATTCCCCGCACTTCCCCAGAAGCTTAATCATATAACGGTTGCATGTAGGTTAAAAAAGTCCGACGGATATTTAATTCCCTCTTCTCCTAATCTGCATTCTTTTCCCCCATTGCATCCAAAGCCCGTTACGTCCATGTGAGTATGCACTTGTGAGGAACAAATTACCTGACTCTGACATTCATGGTCCCGAAGGTCCCAACAAGATCTAGATGACGCCAAGAAGTAGGACGACTCGTGCGTGCGACAAATGCAGCTCATCCCGCACCAGATGCGATGGGAAGCGTCCTTGTCGTCATTGCCAAGGTAAGCACGTTTACAGGTCTCCAAACTTGGGAGGAGATGTCTTATAGCAAGAATTCAGATTATAATCTCACATGTGATTATACTCGTGCGGTAAAAAAACGTGGCCGTCGGCCGGGCAGTACACGGCTGGCCTTGCTGCTCAGGAACAGCCATAAAGGCGGAACCGGCCCGACAGGAGGGTCCACATCCAAAGTCCCTGCAGCATCTCATGTTGAACCATCAACAGCAGAATCATCGAGTACCATATCAAAAGCCCCAGTTTACCGGGAGATTTCTTCCGGGGCCACTCGGCTGGAGCCGTCTCCTGAGCAGCAGAGTCCAAGAGAGCTCCTCCCACTCGCACCAATAGCCGCTATTCAAGCGGGTCAGCAAAGTCAGGAGGCCATCCATACACAAGGAGGATGGTCAACCGGTATATTTGCAGCAACGGGGTCCTTAATGAACCAGAGTCAAGGCCTATCATCCCAGGGCTATAATGATGCTACCCCGTCCATTTCCTCAGGCCCTTCCAACCCAGGAGAGTCATGGACAAATGCAACATCTCAGTACACAAGCGCTTCGGCATGTGACAATAGCAACGATCCCAACTGCTCCCCCTCAATCAGTAGAGGTGCTGTAAGAAATGTCACTCCACCATCCTTGCGTCATTTGCTTTCACCCACGCCAAATGAATGTCGATACACGTTTCTAAAGCCTATTGTCCCATTTTTGCACAACATAATATCCAATGAGGTGGCCTGTGAGCTAATCGACATCTATTTGACCGAGCCTGATAGCTCTCTTTTCTGTAACTCTTCGCCGTACATTCTGACTCGAATATTCCGCAAAAGGTCCATCGCAGACTCAGTTAATCCACGAGCAACCACCCCTGCATTATTAGCAACAATTCTCTGGACAATAGCCCAAACAGCAGATATCATGACCCTCCGGGTTCCGGGGTCCAGAACCCGGATTACTAACCAATTGTACAAGTTGGCAGTCACTCTAATGTCTAGCAGAGATCCAGACAGGTGGAGGCGAGTTCACGGTAAATGATCAAATTTATGGCCGAGGTAGTATCACTAATCTTTGAATAGGTGGCTTAAGCGCTGACGAGGAAATACATCTCACAGAAATGTCCGGAATAATACCTACGACGCTCACAAACAATGAACCAAGCGGCCTGGTTGACGATGTCTTTACGTTCATTTTGTTGGCCATCACGGTATCTGCTGGGGACTTCAAGTCCGATGCTAAAAAGTGGTGGTCAAAAGCAGCCAGATTAGCTTTCGCCCTTGGGCTAAATGAAGAAGATGCTCGCTGCACATCAATACATACCCCCGGTTTGAATATCCTTTGCTCATGCTGCAGTACGCAAGACAGCATGACACATGTGCAATATGAACACAAGGAAGAACGGAGACGGGTGTTTTGGCTATTATTCAGCCTGGATCGCCATCTCGCTCTATCTTTTAACCGGCCACTGGATATCCCTGACTGTTCCTGCCAGGTTTACTGTGAGCTTTCAGGTTGGGCTTTGGATTCGTTCCCGATTTAACTTTGTTTCTAGCCCCGCTTCCCGACGAGATTTGGGAAAGTCTAGATGAGATACGGCTGGAAGACTTGCCAGCTCGAACTACGACGCCGCCAACAACCATCTCAGGAACAGGTTATTTTGAGTATTTCCTACCTCTAATGGTGATACTTGGAGACATTATTGAGACGCATCGGAGGAAGCAACATCCTAGGTTAGGAAAATTTGATGTGACCCATTCTATCATCGCCATCAAAGATCTTCTATCAGCATATGAGACGAGCTTGCGCAAGTTTAGCAATGAAACTTTGCCCAGTGACTCTCAACTATGCCCTCCGATCAGCCACGAAAATTGGTCCACTGCTCAACTTGGACCAAATGCAAAACAGCCGCCCGGACCGATGTCAGCTAGGTGGATAGAACAACAGCAAAGCCGGCGACGTTTGGTGGCTGCCTACAGTACACATATCTTGCACGTTCTCCATGTGCTGCTTTACGGGAAATGGGATGCCATATCCATGCTAGACGATGAAGATGGCTGGATCACATCTCTGAGCTTCAACGAATGCGCCGCACATGCCATCACAGCGTCGCAGTCCGTTTCGGAAATACTTGCCATCGACCCTGAACTCACATTTATGCCATATATTTTTGGAATCTATCTTCTCCAGGGGAGTTTTATTCTCTTGTTATTCGCGGATCGTATGCCACAACTTGGCCCCAACAAGTCAGTTGAGGATGCTTGCGAAACAATCATTCGAGCCCATGAAGTTTGCGTCGTCACGCTCAATACTGAATTTCAGGTAAGCTACGCCCAAACCGGATGCTGCAAGCATTCCGCACAAATTCAGCCAGAATATTAACATAGATACAGAGGAGTTTCCGCAAGGTGCTAAGATCCACCTTGTTCAGTGTGCGTACTGCCAGAATAGCAGATGGCAACGAATACAACAACCGTCGCGCAGCATTGTCACTTTACCGATGGACAAGGGGAGCAAAAGGCCTTGCCCTTTAGCCGAATCGTCGAGGTTAATTTAGGGTCTGATCTTGAAATTATGAAAAGGTAGAAAAACCTCTACTTGATAAAAGTCTATTTTTAGCAATGGGTCGCATTTTCTGGCTTCGCATCACGATCCATACAATTGGTGTTTGTTGGTGTTTGCACTCCAGATATTGATACATTATTAGGCTTCGCGGAGCTTGATTAAATAATCAGAATCCAGACAATGCGATGATTTGTAATGTAGGCACATACTTTGTGTGCAAAAATTTCCGACCGTGCCATCCTTTGGCTGTTTTTTATTGTGCTACCCGGTAGCTTGTCACCAGTTGTGGAACACCAAATTCCTGGTTTTCTGCTTGCCTTTTTTTTTTTTTTTTTAATTTTATACATATTATTCTAATAAATTCTGAAATTTCTGAGGTTGTTTTTTTAGATTGATAGAATAAAGCCCTGTGGTGTTTGTTCCCATTCCGCTAATTGGGAGAGATGCCGTGATTCGCACCACTTGCGCAACAACTTTGCCTCCAGAGGCGGCTTCTTTTCTCATTGAGTGTAGATCTGAAGGACACATTGCTACGCATTATTGCTGACCTGCATGATGATGTGTACATTGCGCTCGGGGATATCCGGGCACACGGGCTTAGCATGGTGTTGGTTCTCTTGTCGAATCTATGTATGCGATAATTGTTTCTGGCAAAGCTGCACGTCACTGTGACGCTAATGCTCCCAAGTTCGACGGACAAGGTTTGGGCATGGAACCTGGGGAAATGAATCAAGTGGACCTTTGCCCGGCCATTGACCATTCACAGCGTCCTTCTGTGGCGGAGTTGGCTGGGAACAAGGCCCGGTCTTCCGAAATGGAGTCAAGCGTGTGTGCTCCCGCCAATGAGACAGCGCCAACGGCAGAAGCCAGGCTATACCAGGGCCAAACCAAGGCAAAACCAAGGGACGGAAAAGCTCTGGAAGATGCTCGCAATGCTCGCCGACCAACGCTTTCACCCCACCACCGTCCAAGAGTCCACTCTGACGCCCCGGCCCCCGGCCGTCACCCCGCGAGATCCTCTTTTCTGGGCCAGGTGACAGCAGTCTCAACTGGGGGCGGCATGTTTTGGCTCAACGTCGGAAGAAATGGCCTTGGTGGCGGGGGGATATCTACATTGATGTGGTCCATATAAAGAGGCACCGCGGCCTGGGTTGTCTGCTGCTCTTGTCTCTCCCAAGCCATCCGCTACTTCCCATCTAAATCATTCACCATGGCTCCCACCGACGTGAATGCTGTTCTATCCAAGTTGACCCTCGAGGAGAAGGTTGGTGGCCTTGGCAACTTCCCCTCAGTTGAACCCCTGTCGCTAAATTGTATTCGCAGATTTCCCTCCTCGCTGGTTTCGACTTCTGGGAGACTGTCCCAATTGCCGAGAAGGGCGTTCCTGCGCTCAAGGTTAGTAGAGTAGAGCCTCCCTTAACAATGGTATGGTGCTTATATCTCTCAGACTAGTGATGGTCCCAATGGTGCTCGTGGAGCCACTTTCTCAGGGGGTGTGACAGCAGCTTGTTTCCCTGCTGCCAGCAGTGTCGCTTCCACTTTCGATGTCGACATTGCTCGTCGCATCGGTGTTGGTCTGGGAGAAGAGACACGCACCAAGGGCGCAAGATGCCTCCTCGGTCCTACCATGTGCACCCACCGCCACCCCCTCGGCGGCCGCAACTTTGAGAGTTTCTCTGAGGACCCCTTCCTCGCCGGAAAGCTCGCCTCCCAGAACGTCCAGGGCATCCAGTCCACTGGCGTCTCAGCCACCATTAAGCACTTTGCCGCCAACGAGCAGGAGACGCAGCGTCTCTACGTTGACGAGATTGTCAGCGAGCGTGCCCTCCGTGAGATTTATCTAAAGCCCTTCGAGTTCGCCGTCAAGGAGGCCAACCCCGGTGCCGTCATGACCGCCTACAACAAGGTCAACGGCTTCCATGCTGATGAGCACCCCTTCCTCCTGAAGCAGGTCCTCCGTGGCGAGTGGGGATGGGATGGTCTCATCATGAGCGATTGGGGTGGCACCAACTCGACCGCCGAATCCCTCAACGCTGGCCTGGATCTCGAAATGCCCGGCCCTACTCGCTGGAGAAAGACCGAGCAGGTTCTCGAGGCCATCAAGGCCGGAAAGGTCACTGAGGAGACGATCAATGACCGCGCTCTGCACATCCTCAATTTCCTGGAGCGCCAGAACTGCTTCAACGACCCCACTATCCCCGAAGAGCAGGCCATCAACAAGCCTGAGCACCAGGCCCTGATCCGCGAGGCCGGTGCCAAGGGTATGGTTCTCCTGAAGAACGAGGGTGGTCTGCTGCCCCTGACCAAGGAGAAGGCCCGTGGAAAGAAGATTGCTCTCCTCGGTCTCGCCAAGGAGGCTTTGGCCCACGGTGGTGGCAGTGCTTCCGTCAACAGCCACTACAAGATCACTCCCTGGGAAGGTCTTACCAAGGCATTCGAGGGAGAGAATGTCGAGTTCACCTATGCCAAGGGTGCCCAGACCTTCCGTCAGATGCCCGTCATCACAGAGAATGTCGTCGGCGCCGACGGAAACCCTGGCTGGACATGGCGAACCTACGATCTTGAGACCAAGGAGCTCGATGCTGTTGTACATGGCCACCCTGGTTCGGAAGTGTCGTTGCTGAACAGCATGTCAGTCTTTGGCAAGTCTAGCGAGCTTGAGGGTACTTTCACCTCTCCCCAAACCGCCACATATCTCTTCACCATGACTGGTCTTGGTCCCTCCAAGGTCACCATCAATGATGAGGTTCTCTACGACCAGAAGGACAACATCGCCGACCCCATGGGCTTCTTGCTTGGTGGTGTCGCTGCCCCTGTTGTCAAGCGAGATCTGGAAGCTGGCAAGCAGTACAAGATTGTCATCACCAGCCGCCCCCCTGCTCCTGTTGAGGGTCAGGACTTGGGTATTTTAGATGGCAAGACTGGTGTCCGCCTGGACCACATGTCCGAGGGCGAATACAACAAGGATGTTACCACCGAGGCCATCGAGCTCGCCAAGGCTGCCGACTACGCCATCGTCTTCACTGGCCACGAGACATTCTGGGAGACTGAGGGCCAGGACCAGCACAGCTTCAACCTCCCCAAGGACGGTAGCCAGGACCGTCTCGTTGCTGGTGTCGCCGCTGCCAACCCCAACACCATTGTCGTCAACTCGACTGGTGTAGCCATTGCTATGCCTTGGCTCAACGACATCAAGTCCCTGGTTCAGGCCTGGTTCCCTGGCCAGGAGGCCGGTAACGCCATTGCCGATATCATTACCGGTGCCCAGAACCCCGAAGGTCATCTCACTGCCACTTTCCCCAAGCGCATTGAGGACTGCCCTGCATACGGCAACTTCCCTGGCGAGTACGAGGGCCGCCAGCTTGTCGTCAAGTACGCCGAGGGTGTCTTTATCGGCTACAGGCACTTTGACCGCCTGGCTGCCGACAAGGTCAACTTCCCCTTCGGTTTCGGTCTGTCGTACACAACCTTTGGCTACTCAGACCTCGCCGTCAAGGAGACTGCCGCCGACCAGTGGACTGTCAGCATCAAGGTGTCCAACACCGGCTCCGTCAAGGGAGCTGTCGCGGTGCAGACCTACGTCGGAAACACCAAGACTTCCCCGGAGAACCCCATCAAGGTGCTTGCCAGCTTCAAGAAGGTCACCCTCGAGCCTGGCAGCTCCGCAACCGTCGAGCTCCCTGTGCAGGGACGGGATATCGGATTCTGGAGCGAGGAGAAGCAGAAGTGGGTGGTTGAGGGTGGCGAGTACAACTTTAGCGTGGGCAAGAATGCAGCTGAGCAGGTGGCTACCACTGTTGTCAAGGTTGCCGCCCAGGAGTATGGCCCTTAAGGCCGATGATTAACGTCATATAATTTACGACCTGTATATAGATAAGCGAATTGCATTTGTTCATGACATTTTTGAGGTGCCACGCCCGTTTCTGTCATATGGGAGCTGTAGCCATGCAACTTGATCCCATCAATCTTTCACACTCTTCTATTTTTTCTTTGTTTGAACACCTCGTTCCTGTATTTTTTTTTGAAGTCGATACTGAAAGTAGACTACGACGCCGCTGAATGAATTGTGCGAGAGCTACAATGTCTGGGTCAAATTACCTCATAAAAACCGTCGGCGGAAGTTTAGATTATAAAGCCGAGAACTATTGACGTAATGTCTTATTTAACGAGTTGGAATCCATCTAGTAGCCATATGGTAATGATGGATGAAGATAAGTCTAATGCTGAGGGCTAGTGCATCAGCTGGTCGATAAGCAATGGCTGAATAGTGTGGGTGTCGCTAGCTTTGATGACATCAAGTCGTAAAGCATCCTGTGTCGAATAATTTGCTCTGTCTTACTCTCCTCCGGCGATATGCCTCATCTGAAACCTCTGTGGATTGCAGGAGACTGATCGGCGAGGGAAGTTTGAAACAAAATGGGGGATAGCTTTTGCACAATCAGACCTCTGGACCCATTAGAAAGCTGTAGATTATCGGGAACCCGAGTGCAATATAAAGACGGGACTGAACCACTGTCGGAAATTTGTCGAGCCGCTATGACTCGCCCCGACGTCGTAAGAATCCAAACGCGACATTTGAGACAAATGATGGCGTCCAAAATTAAACATACGATGTCTCGGCATTACCTCCAGTTGTGACGCCTTGTCTGAATACAAATGCTATTTTGGGACTAGACTTCGGAATTCCCACCATGCGCCACAATGCTATTCTCATGACACTGTTCCTTGGCCACCTTTTGAGCTTAGCTTCTCCATGGGTACATTCCAGCAGAGATGACGGCCCATCGGGATTCCTGTTACGAATCTGCGATCAAGAATGATGTCTCTATTTCAATCTAAATCTGGATCATCTGGTGTCAAGGACATCAGGAGCCATGAGTCAACGACTGCTAGTATGGACAGATCATTTCCTTTTTACCGCAGGACAAAAGTCCCGTCCATTAATCAGGGCTGTTAGCCTTCCGCTATTTCTATTCATTTAATTGTCTTCCAAAGATCGTGATGCCCTGCAAGGGAAATAAGCAAAAAAGAACGACCTGTGCCATTCAGAAAGGGCCCCGTCGTATAGCCTGACTAACTTGTCCCGAAAGAGACCTCGAATCCGCTCGCGTCTCAAATTGGTACCAAATGTCTTTTGAGATTGAAAAGGCCTCGAGCCTCGAAAAGAAGATCGACAATGTACCTTCCTCGGGCAGCTCATTTCAATCAGAACCACATATTTCTGATGGAGAAATGCTGGAGGAATGTGAGGATGCTGGTATTTCTGGGCTGTCGGAATTCAGAGTGATAGTGATCACTAGCAGCCTGATGCTTGCGGTTTTTTGTGTCGCTTTGGACAACACAGTTCGTTCAAGTCCATTCACCAGTGAGGAAATCAACCTAATCAATTCTTTGTCTGTGTTAGATGATACCTGTGGCTATTCCAAACATTACAGATGACTTTAAAAACCTAAATGACGTGGGGTGGTATGCTTCAGCGTATCTTCTGACAACCTGCGGTAAAAATTCTGCCTACTTCACAGTATATACCTGCTGACAATTGAAGCATTTCAACTTCCATTTGGAAAGATATACAGCATATTTAATGTAAAAACCGTCTTTTTGACTGCCTTGTTCATATTTGAACTTGGCTCCCTAATATGCGGTATTTCCCCTTCGTCGATTGTCTTTATTATCGGTAGAGCCATGATCGGCATTGGCAGCGCAGGGATCTTTGTAGGATCCATGGCAACGCTTGTAAGCATGGTCTCAATGGAAAAGAGGCCCTTGTTCTTTGGAGTCATTGGTGGAACCTATGGTTTAGGCACTCTTGTTGGACCAATGGTATGCTTAATGGACCTTTATCGGATGAAATCGCTGCTGATCTATTTAAGCTTGGCGGTGTCTTTACAGACCATGCTACTTGGAGATGGTGCTTTTATATTAACCTACCTTTGGGAGCGATCACTGCTGCGATCATTTTTGTGATGCTCAAACTACCGCCTGTTATCAAGCGCAAGGGTGGCTCAACGTGGCTCACATTGAAGCGCCTCGATCCCGTTGGGGCAGTTACTTTCATTCCAAGTATAATATGTGTTATTCTAGCTATGGAACAGGGAGGAGTAGAATATGCTTGGTCTAACGGGCGAATAATTGCACTGTTTGTAGTATTTGGTGTATTGCTGGGCGCATTCATCTATACGCAAATCCTCCTGCAGGAGGAGGCTACAGGTAAGTCAAAATCCTTTCAAGTATGACAGAAACTCATGTCTCTAGTCCCTCCTCGCATTGCTATGCAAAGAACAATCGCCTTTTCGTCTCTATTCAGCTTCTTGGCAGGAGGAGTAAACTACACAGGAGTTTACTATATTCCCATCTGGGTAAGCCATCACCTGTTCGACCTGCCTTCTTTTACTAATAAATCCCAGTTTCAGGTTATCAAGGATACAAGTGCGGTTCAGTCCGGGATTTACTCTTTGCCAATGTTGGTAGCAATTGTTATTGGCCTATTCAGCGCTGGGGTGATAACGTCACGAATTGGGCATTATGCTCCATTATTTATCGTTAGTAGTGTGATCATGCCTATTGGCGTTGGACTGATTACTACTTTTGAGGTGGACACTCCTTTGGCCAAATGGGTGGGCTACCAGTTTATATTTGGTCTTGGAGTTGGACTCGGCTATCAACAAGGTTATGTGGCTGCCCAAGCTGTCCTACCTCCCGACCAAGCAGCAATTGGTACAGCCGTCGTCATGTTTGTACAGACACTAGGAGGAACAGTATTCGTCTCCGTCGCCCAGAATTTGTTTGCGAACAAATTGATTTCGAATTTTGTTGCGTTGGATATTCTACACCTTGACCCTCATGATATTGTACACGCAGGTGCGAAGGGATTGAGTACATTGGTGGAGCCAAGTAAGCTACCTATGGCACTCATTGCGTATAATGATGCATTGATGAAGCCATTTCAACTCTCACTGATATTGAGCTGTTTAACAATGTTGGGATCTCTGGGCGTGGAATGGAAAAGCGTGAAAACCTATTGAACTCAGCTTGAGGAAGCATGTGAGTGAGATCATTAGAGGTCAAGATAGCTATTAAGCGGCAGAGGTAGATAATGCGAATTTAAACTAAATATACTCCAAAGAACTATTCATCAGTTAAGGATTTCTATTTTTGAGTACATTCGTCAGAGAAAAGCGAATAGAGAAGAGCATGCATCTTTTTCTTGTTTATGATAAGTTGGCTTAGTTAGGATACCGTCCTTTTGCTCACGTTATCGGGTTTTAGTCATGCTTTCCAATCAACCCCACAATTCTAGAGGCAAAGATAACACACCCTATCCCATAGCGTAGAGAATTTCTTTAGGTTATTTAAGAGATGATCTTAAATGACCTTTTCCCTTTCTTTGAGCCGGATATTGAATCCCTTTTGTCTGACGAACCAGGCGTTGTGCAACTTCCAGTCAGATTCTGGATGTGCCAACTCAATCTTCAATGAGAGGAAAATCAGCCATGAAATCAAGAAAACAATGTATCGTTTAGGTTTTGAAAGCACTGACCTCAAATGTCCGTAGTATAGCTGGAACAAGTTTGTAGAGTTCGAGTAAGGAGATATTCTTGCCGATGCAGGTTCTCGCTCCTGCACCAAACGACAACAAGCAATTTTGCATCTGTTGTCTTCTTTCCGGACTTGCTTCAATCCACCTTTCTGGACGAAAGCTCATCGAATCAGAACCGAAAACCTCCTTGTCTCGATGAATCACCCAGGCTGAACATCCGACGATGGTGCCGCTGGGTAAAAAGTGCCCGGCTAACGTAACTCCCTTGGATGGTACCAATCTCTCTAATGTAAGCCCCACAGCAGGATGACAGCGCAATGCTTCGTTTATCACAGCGCCAAGGTACGGCAGTGATCGAACTTCCTCCCACTGAACCAGCCCATCGTCTCTCGCGAATTTTCCTGCCTTGCTTTGTTCAGAGAGCTCGTTAAGTAGCTTGTCCATCTCAGAAGGGTTCTTCAAAAGAAAGTAGAAAACAGCTCGCATTGTTATTCCGGTTGTATCCGAGCCAGCGAACATGTTCGCAACGGTGAGAGCCAGAACCAATTGTTCTGTAATAAAATCAGGATTCTTGCTTCTTGCTTCTTTAAAACGATCCAAGAAGTCTCTCCTTGAAACCTTAGCGCCGGATTCCTCCATATGTTGACGTTCCGTAATGTGCTTTCTGGCAAATTCTGCTACTGGGTTACTCGTATTGAGGAAGCCGTGTTTGGCCATCCAAGCCTTGACGGGATTTTTCAAAAGCAACCGATCGATGAAAGGGATTTGGCCCACCTTTTTTGAGATGCCAGGTTAGATAGTTGTAAAGCGAATGGTCATATATGGCAAAGCAGGATGATTACTCACCCATGACACATAGTCCAAGAAAGACTCCAAGTCTCGGATAATATTGTCAATATCAATCCCCTTTTCCACGAATCCAAGCCTTTTTGAGTACGTTAGTTCTCCAATGACATCAAATGCATAGTATTGCAGCCAAGCACCGAAGTCACAGATCCCATCGTCGCCAGAACGGCCTGCATAACGAAGTTTAAGTTGCTTAAGAAACTCAGTTGAAGTTGAATCAACGAATGGCTCAAAGCTGACAAGGGTGCTCATGGCATATGCATTGGACACTGATCTTCGGAGTTTTGCATGATATTTGTCGTTTATTGTGTTAAACATGGTCTCCAGTTTCTTGCCCTTAGCGAGAGCCTGTTGCACTGGGTAAAAGGTAGTCTGTGCGAGTCATTAGCCACCTAACTTAAGGATCTAGTTTATCTAAATTCTTTATGAATACCTTTGAAAAGCCCGAGCCTGCGTTGTAGACAATCTTGAGAGCCTCAGGATCTGCTACGGACACGGCTCGAGGGCCCAGGCGTACAATTGGGCCATACTCTTCATGCAATGCAATGTGAACTTCCTGCGCGCGGCGTCCTCTGACAATAAACAATCTCCAAAGATCTGTGAATCCAGCGGCCCAAGGGCCGGGTATTTTGTTTAATCCTTGCCCGTATTTATTTACGAGAAGACGAATTAAGATGATGGCTAAGAGCAGTAGGGCCACGCTGCGAAAAGATTGGGGGATGACCTTTTCGAAAATCATGATTGAGATTGGACTTTTAGGTGAAAGGCTGGAAGGGAAGTGCCGATGCCTTTTTTGTTTGATAATATTAACAAGACTCAAAGATCATTTGTATTGGGTTTTTGGTCTTTTGTTCCTCCCTACATGGCAATTCGAACCTGAAATCGTGCGGAATTTCCTCGGAATCACCGCTCAAATGTTATTAAGTTCCGCGGAAGATGAGTTTATTACATGGATTCCACCTCGACCAGTATGAGAATGGGGCAAGAAATGGGGTCGTGGTCTGAATTTATACATCATATTAGCACTTGATCATAATCTTATTTCTGCCATCGAGGTTATAGAAGGTGTCTAGGATTCATTGCATCGCGAGAAAAGAAATGAGATTTGAAAAGGTTAGTTTTCAGTTTATTTCTCCGGACTATGGGCTGCCTGCGGGTGCTACTTGGCGCGACGGTTTCATGTCTCCGCAATCTAGCGGAATTTCCGCAAATTATGAGATACGACTAAATCCACCCATCAAGATATCAAAAGCGCGTTGGAAAGCATGCAGTTACATTGAATTTGAACGAGTAGGGGTAGATCCCCACAGAATAATAGTTGGATCCCAAATGAATACATTTTTTAGGGATCGTGTGAGCGACCGGCCGTGAACTATTAGCATAAATTTATAGAAATTTAGGCTTCTATAATAACCCATTTAGCCCTGAGATTTAGTCTAAACGTATGTCTTCGATCATCAAAACTAGGTAGCATTTAATGTTATAGATACGAATGCATCAGTTTAGCTAAACCCAGTCATCGTGGAAAAGGAATTGATTAGATGCCTGCTGCGCAAGCCGGAATCGCCATCTTTGCTCCCCAGTCTGTATCATCCGCAACATGACCGAGGGACAACTCGAATCTACACAATTGTTTTCCTTCCACTTATATAACCTGTCGGATAGCTTCTAAATCAGATTTTCTCCCTCTAATAACAATGAATGCATTTGACAGTCGGATTCTAAAACCCTTTTCAACGCCAACTACAGAATCGATCCAGAATTAGTCTTGCAAGTCAATGAAATGGAGGATCTAAAAATAAAAGAACGGCATTACTCACGTGCAGTCAGATAGAGATACTCGGAAATGACAGGTGCCCATTTTAACATGGCAATCATCTGTCCTAAACTCCACTGATCTCTCGATTTACTCAAAGAGGGATCATCAAACCGCGATTGAACCGAGTAGAGGTAAAAGAATATGCACACCACAGTCTATATCTCGCTTATGATAATCATGATAGCGACCGCAATAGCGAAGACCTTTCTAGTCCAGGTCAGTATTTGGCTATCCTGCTTTAAGGGGAGTCTTTGAAGAATCACAGGCTAAATCTCTGTCAAGACCCATTCGATTTGGTTCAAGGCGTGGGTAATTTTGCTTAACCATAAGAGATTTGTGATGCCGAGGAAGGTGGAGATAATTTCCAACAGGAAGGAAAAAAAACACATTTGGCTCCCTGTTGGGGTGGGCCAAACAAAACGTTCGCAATGACGTACTATTTCCACAGGTCCTTGGAGGATCTCTGTTCTTGAACATCTCGTGAAATCCATCAGAATCTGGATTTAACTCAATATTTGCTAATGATATAGCGATTATCAGGTGGCAATTGGGAGAAATAAGCTGTAGAATCAGTCGAGCTTAGATCGATGCAACCTCAACCCAAAATTTCCGTGATAAGAAGAGATCTTAATAAGGGACTCTATTGCTCGTAGATAATAGCATTTCTGATAGAAAATGATATCCTAATGGAACGGTTTTGTGTATAGTAAAAATCTAATTGTACAAAAGCCGTCTGAGATATCGTGTTTGATCAATGCTGTTCAATACCATTCTGTAGGGTTCCATTCAACAGATGCCCTCCATTCTGTTTGAGGCCCTCCCGGTCTTTGGCGATTTGAATGGCCTTGATCTTGCTCCGTCTGGCCAATACCGCTTCTGCAGGATTTTGAGAGATCGGTTTCTTGGGTGCTGTAGTCTGGTTCCAAATGTTCGAAGGTGGGAAAATACACGCATTCTCTAGCGCGTGGAAAGTCTCGACGTATGTGTTGAATGAATCATCAGATCTCACCCAGCCAAACCTGCGGGCTTTGGAGACTGATGATACGGTAGACCATGCCTTGCCCAGAGCCCAGTCAACAAAATCCCAGGTACCCCAGTCGAACGCGTCGGGATTTCCACCATACTTGGCTACTACTTTCTCCCATACGGGCTTTTTATCCCTTGCCCATTCTCTCATACAGATATTGTTGGCCATTTTCTCATCTTCTCCTAGGGCGTCCCATTCAAGTTGTTCGGGGATCTGCCGTCGTAATGTTCAGCTCGAGAAATTAAAGTCCATATAAAGGGATTTACTCACGTCAATACCAAAATATTTACCAAGCTTGGGCCAAAAGAACTTCCAGAAGAAGACGTCACCATTCGTATGGTTGAATGCTTCGTTCTTTGCCCGGTCGCTTGTTGCAGCCCATACAGCCATATCTGCTATACTAGGGGCATAGGAGCAGTCATCAGCTGTAGAAAAGAAGAGCTTGTTGCCAGGGAATTTGGGGATTTCTCCCATCTCTCGGCAGCAAAGCATGTATATGCCCAAAGAAAGTGCCATTGACATGCCGTTACCTATATTTGTGTCAGGTAAGAGGGTTGTAGGGATAGCCAAAATTAAGGAACGGACCTGCTGGTGTAAATCCAATGATGGCGTCAGGCCTGATAATATTCCAGGTCCAATCGCGATTGGCGGCAAGATTAAACATGAAGTCTTCCTGTTTATAGTAAAAGTTCTCGCCGTAGTCTTCATATCGCAACATTTCTTCATGAAGCGGGACCTCAGTTGGTCCAAGGTGAGCGCCATAGTGCTATTCGTTCGTCAGATGTTTAGACTACTAATATGCCAAGGAGAAGTTTTTTAGTACCTTGCCACCGGTATGAAGACAGACACGCTCCAGATTAGTCCCAGAGACCAAATCAATTGCAGTAAGAAAGTTGGTGAACAGCGGCACATTGTACTCTCTCAACTTGGCGAAGTCGGCATTATGGACGTATGAAGCGAAGAATGCGTGAGTAACATCATGGCATAAAGGTCTCATTGCCTCAATCAGTTCGTCTACAGGCTTCAAAAAGTCGAGAGCAATAAATGTGAGCCGAGGGTCTTGCCAACAGACCAGGGGTATTCTTCGTCTTGAGGTAATGATGATTTTGGACCTATTTGCTCTGCGCTGTCAGTAATGGACCTTTTTGATTGAATATTGGTTAAAGGATAAAACAACCATTCAGATTCGGGTTTTCGGATCAGGTGTTCAACAATGGCATTTCCAGTAATACCATTCACACCAGTAATAAATGCGACTTTTCCTTGAAGTGGTGCCATGTTTACAATCGAGTTCAAGTTCTTTGCTCTATTGCTAAAATCTTTCTGATGATACAAATTATAGAAGATACTTCCAGCGATTTTAAATACACAACTGCCCCCAATGAGAGCGGGAAGCTGTTCCGCGAAGCTAAACAATGCTGTGCAGTCGGACGGAATTGGTCATATTCGGAAGTCTTGTTGGCGGATGCGGAGCGGAGGAGCGGAATCTCCGCGAGATAAAACCACCAGGGGGCGACCACTGCCGCATTTTTGATGGGATCGGATGAATACTACTTCCGCCGGATTTTTATAGAATCCGTTGTGAATATGTTCACCATCATATGGGATATTTAAACCGTATCTCCGAGCCTGGTATAATAGATGACGTATACTATATAATACCTTTATAGGAATGAGCTTTGGATATGCTGTCAGAGTGAAAGAAAATATACATTTACTCAGTATTAAGTGTGAGATATCATTGAACATTGGCCAACTATAACACAATTCGACTTTGTTACAAATCTCATCCCAGATTGTCAAGATCCAACATCAACTCAGAATCCCAGAGACTTGTAATTGACAGGTCCATTTCCATATCAAAATCGGTCGCACTTCCTACTTCTAAGGCGTTCATTTTGGATAGATCAAAGTTTCCACCAGTTCGCGATACCACTCGGGTGGCATTAAACCTCTCATTACTAGACGGAGTAAACGGCTCGGCACCACCACAAGACTCAATACGCCCACTGCCCTCCATCATGGCTTCAAAATTAAAATCTGGCATGGCCCAGTTGATCTGATCTCCAACAATTGGATCAGCCACACACCATGCGCCCAGAGATTCGCTTCTCTGTGAGCTTGTAGAATGTGCCATTATTGAGGCAGGAACTGCGTCGCTATTGTATGAAAAGCCACTTGGCCATTGTTCCATTCTAGTTGCATCATCAGCGTCTATTGGTAGGTAGTTTCTCTCAATGGACTCTATGGTTGGTGTTCCCGTGCTTCCCGAAATTCTACACAGGTCTTCTGTTCGAGGCGTTAGTCGATTTTCAATCGCCGAGCCTCGCCGCAATCTTGTCGGGCACTGTGCCGCAAATATTTCAGATGTGCTTTTGGGAAATTTCCGTTGGACGAGATGATTTAGCCTCGATACCAAGCGCCTCATCTTTCCAGAAACCCAATTTCTGTGGCAATACACATTGAGTGATCGCATAGCTGCAAGAGCCAGTTCACTGTATTTCCTTTTGAATCCCGGCTCCCTTGATACAAGACCAAGCATGACCATAGTACAACTGGTGAGATAGTGACTTAATGCAAAACAATATTTTAGTCCTTCGTCTTTTATGTTCTGGTGCGTATTTAAAATACTGGTGGCTAGACCTGCACAAGCCGTCATTGCTTCGAGTTCGTCATCACCGGCGCAATTCAACGCCTTGGAGTTGAGAAAAAATGGCCTTCTAATAAGAAGACGGAGATATGTACAGCTCTATCTACTGTTAGTCCGCCGTATGATTTCTTGCATAATATTGAGTTGGCGTAAAATCTACTCACAGTGAACAGAATTAAAGTCTGTTTGACCTGCCAACGCGGGCTAGTACGATATTGAGCCTCACTTGAGACATCGGAATTATATCTTAGATGATTCGGAGCAGTGTCCAGTAATTTGCACAATATTGTATCTAAGTGCTTGACAACATTGGATATTGAGAGGGTCGGCGCATGGAGACTGTAAAGGACTTGCCAAGCCTTTCCTGCCACGCGGGAATACCGTATCATTGTTAAAATGTAGGGGATGTGAGAAATGGGACCATCTCTCGCAAGCTCAGTCGCAATCTCTTGATGGAGCTCAGCGACTGTCTCATTTCTTGTCGCGAACCGAGACATCCATTCATCACTAAGATCAAGGGGTAGAACAGTATCGATGTTTCCATCATGAATTAGGAAGGGTTTTCCGGACTCGATTGCAATTCGACGATCCAAGATGTAGATGGTCCACCACGTACGACAGTAGAGCTGGTTGCGGAATGCCGGCATGGTGTCAATGGTGCTCTGGCTGTGCATTCCAATATTATGTGCAATGGATACAATGAGTGCCAGAACTTGCGCAGCTTGCTGATTTGCGTCCAGACGGAATAAGTAGATAACCTGAATATGTTAGTTGCTAATGGCTTCTATCTGGTGACTTTTTGTCCCACTTACCCTCACTATCAATACCTGGACCATGACTAATGACTTTGTCGTTGTATTGCTGGCCTCAATGACTCCATTAAGAAGGCTCATTCCAACACTATATAAATTCCATCCAGATGAATAGACGCCGCTCGCATCAGGGGCTCTTGACAAGACACTGCATCGTCCCAGGGCCAAACACAAATACACCAGCGCCACAGAAAGCCGCTCATGTTTGTCGGCTGCCGGGTCTGTCTTTGACCACCGCGATGAGTAGTCCCACATGTTATTGAAGGTTTTCCATACAGTTGGTGGATGGAGAAAGGGATAGAAAGGATGAATCTCGTCCATGTAGACTTGCAGATCATATCGCCATTGTTGTTCATCGACAGCAACGCCGTATTGAGCAAGTATGCTTTCTAACCAATTAGCCATTCTCCGTACGGCTGGGCGGTCAAGCGATGATCCTGGGGAAGGATAATCTGGAAATATTCCCGATGTAGCGGTATTTGCACTCTGTGAGTGCTCGGTGTCATCTTCAAATGCAGGAGTCATGGATAGCTCCCCAGCAAATGTTTGGCCATCCGTTTCCAGAGCATTTTGGAGTTCGGCCGAGGTGGACTTTGGTTGGCCCTCTATAGTTATTCGTGCGCCGGGTGTACATGTCTGGGTTCTGTTTGCGGTCATGTAAGGGTTGGATGGCTGTACCTGACTCAACTGTCGTTCCAATGTAGCTAGACGAGCTAGAATCTCGCGATTTATGGAACTACTTGATTGTTAATGGATTATGGTCGCCTCGACTGAAGCCATATCATATCAAAGTATTTGCACTTACCCGCCAGCCGTGTCTTGAAGCATTCCCATTCCATCAATCTCCGAGTCATGTTGGACTCGAGCTTGTGGTCCTACAGTCCGAGTTGATATACAAGCTCGCTTTTTGGCCACACATTGTACACAAGGATCGCCGCCCTCACACTTGAAATGAATTCGTCGTTAGCATCATCAAAGAATGGGTTCGATGCGGTTCCGGAGATGTTACATAGACAACTCACTTTGACCTTTCTTCGCTGGCAGTAGGTGCTGCGATGGGTCAGTGGTGCTTCTCCATCACAATTACCTGCCACAGCCAGGAATCTACTTACCAAGCTCTGGAAATGTATTTCCCCCTCTTCGCTTTCTTTGTTGGCAACTCTGAGGCGGCCTGGTCTGCAGCCGCGACTGGCCGTGGCCGCTTGTCTGTATCATTCACAGTATCTGATTGAGAGACAGTAGAAGCGCCATCGGCGTCACAGCTTTCGCCGGCAGTGCGAGGGCTTATGGCGCCTTCGTTGGGGGTTTCTTGTTCGCGAGCGTCCGGTGACATTAGTCAATGCTGTATTTGACGAAGAAGCTCGTTTCGGCCAGGACAGAGGTTGACAAAGATGAGTGCATACAGCCCCAGATTTTCGCTCAACCAGGAACGGGGCAGTGACGGATGGTCGGTGGGTGCAGGAGCTGCGGCTTTGTCGGCAGATGTGCACGTCCAACGAAACCCTTGTCACTTGCTTGGCCTCTTAGCTCCAAACCCCGCGTTTTGGCGTCTTGGTCGACGCAAGTCTGGGGTTGACTGGACTGGGATGTCATTGGTCTGGCGGTTGACGATGGCGGAATTTCCGCAAAATAGCGTTCAAATGGTGCCTCCTAGTGATGTGGTACGCGACAGTGTGACGCCTCGACGACTGCACTCAGGTCTGGGGCACCTTGACCATTAATGATCCTGGCAAATGTGGGGAGCAGGGATCATTGGTATTTTGCCTGTAGGCCCCCACAATTCAATCCTGGATTAAGGTCTCAATGCACACTACCGGCAAGTGATCCGTCCATCTCAATCGCTTAATGGTGGTGAGAAAGCTTGCGAACCGAGGCGCTCTCAAACTCTGTTTCTAGGTAACACAAGGATTTTCTCATGCAACTTGGCAAACCACCACCGTAACGCGAAATTCTTTTCTTTATATTAGGGGACGCTTGCGGAACACTAAAATGGATTATACAGTGACTTGATCCGTGCAATCTGGTGCTATGGTAGGCCAATTGTTTTCGACGCTGTGTTGGACTGGCCACCAAGAGGTTAGGCAACAAAGGTTCTTACAGTTACTAATGTCTATAAATATTCCGTTCAGAGAGAAAAGATGTATTGATGACCAAGCAACTATTTGGTTGGGCGAAAGTGGTTCGCTTGTGTACAGTGGGCACCTACCCTAGAGTACCTAACCCTCGTATCATAACATTGCTTTCGGCTAATCTAAGATGAACCTTGCCATAAACACTCCAGGTCGATCGATGATCCTTTCCCCCAGGTATCTGAGTCCCAGTTCACGTTATGCCAGCAATGTTCCAATTTAGTTCTCCGGCTCAAGACCCAAGTGAGGAAGCAGTCTCTCTCTTATGTAATCTTCCGCAGTATGAAGCTTCACTCCCAGTTCCAATACCTCAGGTGGAGGGATTTCAACTCCAGGGTACATGCCGACATTGTTGTAAAGTTGCAACATGATATCTCGATCTTTAATGCCACATGTTGGCTTCACTTTGTAGACGACCTTCTTCCCAGAAACTACCAACAATGTCAGCACACGGAACTCATTATTCTTGGATTTACATACGTTTTTCGAGTGTAGCATTGATCTGCCCCATCGTTTCACGGGCACCGCTGGCTAAGAAATACTTCCCATTTAGGGTGTCTTTCTTTGATTCCCACTGATCAAAGATAGCTTTGCATACTGCGGCGAGATCTTTCTCAACATACAGGGAAGTAACTATCTTTCTATTAGATTATTTCATTCAGTTTGAGGAGAAAGGATCACTCACGTTCGGCATCGGGCCCGATAATGGGACGGGTCATTGTGATGACATCGTTCTCCTTATCGTATGCAGCGTATTTTCTCAATATCATGTTTTCGTAAAAGTTGCCCGTCCTAATGAAGCAACCTTTGAGGCCGGCATTGACAATAACGGCATCGACAGATTGCTTTCCTAAAGTTTTTCTTGTCAGCTTTGGTATCCCTTGTAGAGATTACGGAGAGATTTACCTTCATAGAGTCGGGTGACGAATTTACCACCTGAGATCTCTCGAGAACTTGGCAGCGTACTCCAAAGGAAACATTCAACACCAGCTTCGACTGATGCTTCCACAATATGCTGGCCCTGCTTCTCCTCACTCATAGGATCCTCTAGAACAGACTGAGAAATGTATTGTCAGCTCAGGGCTTGTTTAAAGATAGAGCAGTTGTCACATACCGTGTCATAAAAGTCGGTAACAGCAAAAATACCCCAAACACCCTTAAAGGCCTCTGGCAAAGTCGAAGGAACTGTCAAATCTGCTTTGACCAGTTCGGCACCTTTGGCAGCCAATTTCTTGGCCTTTTCCGAATTTGGATTCCGAGTGAGACAACGAACAATGTACTGGTCTGGGTATTCCAGAAGCAAATTGGCCACAGATCCACCTACGTTGATTAGCAAGCGCATGGTAAAACTGAACTCTTGTACCTACCCTGAGTGCCAGTAGCACCTAGAACCAAGACTGTCTTCTTCATTTTTGGTGGCTTGCTGTGTTTTTCCCAAGTACGTTAAAGTAATTTTTTGACTGAAGTAGTTATGCTGCTTTCCCTCTCTATGAGCGAAGATCGAGTTGTGATTAAGTATAATCCGTACTTACAATACAGAGCCTTTTAGTCTACATATTGAATTATTCCCCACGATGACGCAAAATGGTTTGCTGTCGGGTCACTCTGCCTTGGGAGTTTGAAAGATGTGGGGAGCATTGCTTTGAGGTGGGGGACCTAGATGGGGCTAAAGGTCGTGGGGCCAAATGGTTATTGCAAATCCCGGTTACACTATTGATAATACAAGCCCCATGTTGGATTTGTCGGTAGATAGAGACTTCATATTCTTTTACTATACGAAATAATTGATCACAAGGGAAATCAATCTGTTAGAATTTTCACCACAGACGCAAAATGGCAGACAACTATCTTGCTGAAATTAAAAACCGTCGAACCTGTTATGGACTGGAGGCCAAATCTCCAGTTAGCGATGCTCGGATTGTTGATATCGCTCGTGAGGTGATGAAGCATTCTCCGAGTTCTTTCAACTGCCAAGCTACGCGGCAGGTGATTCTCTTTCGAGATGAGCACGTTCAATTCTGGGAAATGGCAAAGGAATGCTTCAAAGCTACAATGCCTGAAGCTATGTACGCAGAGTACGAACAGAAACTGTCTGGACGCCAGGCAGGGTATGGGACTGTAAGTGTCGCTCACGATCGTCGTTCATAGTGTCAAGTAAATTTACTGATTCTGATAGATTCTTTTGTTTGAAGATATGGATGTGATCCGCGAGTACCAGACCAGGTTTCCACGATTTCGGTCGCATCTTCTGCAATTCTGCGAAGCAAATAACGCTATTCAAGCATATAATTTATGGACAGCATTGACGTTGGAGGGCTTAGGATGCAATTTGCAGCACATCAATCCAACCATTGATCAGAGAATTGTCGGGCGATGGAATATCTCGCCTCAGTGGTCTCTGAAGGCTCAGTTGGTTTTTGGAACACCGAGCGGTGCACTTGGTCATGATAAGACCTTCGTCCCAATAGAGAACCGCCTCTTCGTACATGGGACGACAGACTAGATACAGAGAGAGCCCATGGTGTGATAGGATACGAAGAATCCTATGTTCCATCGCGGTCCTCAAAGATACAATCACACATTATCTTGAGTAGCTGAGAGTAGCAAGATCCATCCCATGTGCCAAATCCATCCATCAAGTGAGCAAACTTTCTCATTATCTTGCGTGCCGACACACCTCCACAGGTTTGAAGCTCTCCTGCAAAGCTGATTGGGCCGCCGTGTCGTAGAAAACGTAAGGCTGAATTCGATGAATCAAAGTGCCGTTCTTGATTCATGGTTGTGCTGAAGTCAACCTGATCTGAATATCCTACAAACCCTTCATTTTTTATCACAGTCCAGTCAACATTTTGCAGTAGCTCAAAGGGAGGGGGACTAGGGCCAGTGTCATGAGAGGCCGATGCTAAGACGTATTGGCTAATTACAAGGGCTGAGGCAAACAAAACCAAGTCTGGTCTCGTAAGGTGTGACTCTCGGATGCGTGATGAGTCCAAGATGTCGAATATTTGTGCTGCATGCAGTACCGACCTTCGAGCGCTGGCTGACTTTGCCCATTTGGAAATCTGTATCAAGGCTGCAGAAGTGGCTTCTGGGCCGTCTCGCCCTGATGCTACTTCTAAAAGCTCTACGTCCGTCATTAGGGTAATGCAAAGATAATTCCACCCTAGTGCATTCATTCGGTTTGTGCTCTTCAAGACGCTAGTGTGAGTGATTGGTAGCGAGAGGACACTAGCAATGATACCCTTAGCGTTGTTATCCGAAGCAAGTGCTTCGATGTAGTTGGGAGAATGAGATTTCAAGCACTCGCCATTCCTGTGGAGGAGTTTTGTGCGTACTGCCAACACCTTCAGATAGAGCGCCCGTAGTAAGACCTGGACTGATACATCGCTAAGTGAGGTTGTGGAGCCTAAATTGAAATTTCGGATATTGACTCGAGGCATAGTTATCTGGGCTCCACTTTGTAGAGCATGCAGAAAACCTTCTGACGTCGAGCTATCAAATAGTGCATCATCGCAGGGCAAATGAAGCTCCAATATGTCTATTTCAATAACCCCAGCGGTATTTAGTAAGCGGGCATAGGCCATATCCAGCCATACGAAACAGCAGATCAAGCTATATTTAATTAGTCGAGTCAACTTTAATGATAATGTGACGGCATACTTGCCGTTTGATAGATTCAACACGAGCCCATGCCTTCCAAAAGCCTTCTGGAGTCGATAGTGACTGATGAAATTGGGAAATAAGATTTTCGCCTTGATGCCCTGAAAGAATACCCAATTTATCTGCAATCTAGCCGTAATAATAAGGTTAATCCTAAGATTGGTGTGGTATATTGAGTTGAGACATACATTGAGCATCTGGACGCATAGCATATAGGCCTGACAGTCGTCAACCTCGTCCTAGAATTTCACAGTCAGATTCTCGTCAGGTTTTGGAATCGAACGTATTCTATTATGAATATTGCTTACTCTAAACCCAAGGGCGAGATATGATATAATCAAGCTCGAAGCCAAAGCCGTGAGAAGGTCGGATGGGTCGCATTCGCCAAGCGCTTGGGAGCTCATATCGTACAGACAAGCCGGAATCATTCTCTAACCAAATTTAGCTTATGCCTTACAGCTTGATTATTCTGTATAGAATTTACCTTGAGGTATCGAATCACGAAGGACTTGGTCCGCGTTCGATCTAGATAGGACATGCCAACCAAGCACATAGCAAATAAGAGAGAGTTTGCCGTGTTTCCTGCATCGAATGTGCTTTTATGGATGAATGGCAAAGTCGGGTGAAAAAACTGGAAGAAAAAGTCCAAGCTGGAATCGAGCATCTCCAGAGAAGGCAAAACAGTCTCGAAGCCGTCAATTGAGCTTCCAGGAGAAGACTCGGGCGTTGATGTTGTGTCGTCATCAGTATCCTTGGATCGATATGAGTTGTCGAGTATTTTGCAATATTGGATTAGGCGGTCCCTACAATCTTCGTTGATGGTGTATCGTGATGTCTGGCGTTCATAATCAAATTCGGTTGTGGAAGATTGTGATGATGTAAAGATATTATCTGCTGGGTGTTGTATAACGGCCTTCCATAATCGTCTGGATAGTCTTTCTGAAAACTTCGGCCTCTGTCTAGACCACAAGCGACGAATCTTTTGCATGCTTTCCCTAGGAATGTCTTTGGTAGGGCTGCCACGCACTTCGTAATTAGCCCCAAATAGGTGGTTATTCATATTCCAGTCTAGGCTGTCCATCATATTATGGTCCAAGGGCAAGGAATCGAGAGTTGATATATTTTCCGGGAAAAAGAATGAAGCTTCTAATGTTTCACTATTTCCCTCAAGCTGGAATGGCGACAATATTTGATCATGGAGTTGTAGATCCAAAGATTGAAATATGTCAAATGATGATTGATGTCCGTGATTATAGTCCGTGAAGTCACTTGTGTCTTGTGATGTTGTTTTCGCTTGGTTGCTGGTTGTCGGCAAGGCTGAGGCCTGCGAACCAAAGGGTGAGTTTTCAGGCGATGGATGCACCTCACCCTGATCACCAATGTCTTTGGATGCATCGATAGACATCGGGACATTTTGGGAAGATAATTGATCAAGATTTTTTAGGTCATTCGAATTCACAAATATGGATTCATTCAAGTCTTTTTGCAAATCGCTTTCTTGATTGTTTGATTCGTCCGCTTGGATCATCATTTCGTCTGTGTCATGACCTCGTGGGGTTGGTGCCTGCGGTAAGCGACCTCGAGCCGGAGAGGCAGTGGATGGTAGGAAAATCTGATTTGTAGGCGAGTTCTGAGATGTTGTTTGAAATTGAATTGCGGGAGACGTCGGTGGTTGCTGGAAGTGGGTGGTGGATATTTCTTGCTGGCAGGGCACGGTGTCGTCGTTCCCAGCGACTATGTCCGATAAGGACCTGGCGCGTACATCACGATTTTGTCCATCATTAAGCCTCGTCGATTCTTGGTCTTTTTTGGCTGAAAGATGTGTTTGAAGATGTCGAAAAAGGACGTCACTAGCTTTGCATGTTAGCTGTTTGTCTGGGGAGGTGTGCGCACACTTCGTGGGGATGGACGCGCCTTCTCGCATAGCTCCTATCGCATTCATGGCATTTAAAGGGCTTTTCACCAGTGTCTAAAATACGGAGTCAGCCATGATTTTCGACATTGTGAAGGTGGAGATGAGCCTACGTGATCTTTGATGACGTCGCAGATGCTCTTCCTTGGTAAAAGAGCGATCGCAGTACGCACATTTCCTCTGGCGACCACTCGTACGCACACGTCGAGTTGTCATGATGAATGTGATGATGAAATTTTCGGAGAATTTGGCTGGAGAGATTGTTGCAAGCCTACAGGGTCTCCAATGACCGGCCCATCCGACCCGAGCGCTCCAACTACCCCGCAATTCACCCCGGCCTTGAAGCGGAATTGAAGCGCAATTTCCGTAGGCTTTCCAGCTTAGCTCACGGGATCGGTTTCCTGAAAACCAATTAGGTCGCGAGATCGCAAGCATACTGCCGATTGGAGGTCCACGGCTGCTGGAACTGGAATTATACTGGGGTTAACAATGACGAGTCGTCGTGGGGAGACAGTGTCATTGGCCTGAGTTAGATGGGCCCCGTGAATTGACATCTCAGTGGGCCGACATCGATATATATCCTTCCGGTAGCATGAGGAATAGCAATGGTATTGAATCTTAGTACTAAGCCTCACAGCCATTTCGATTTTTTACACATCCCTCAGATCCAATAAACGTGATCGGGCAAAGCACGCAAATACGGATCATATTTTGCTCGGTATTCTAGCTCGCTCTGTCTTGTGCTTCGATTAAGAAGTAAAAGCCCCTGTTCCATATTCAAACATGCCAGACATAGAAACCGACGTGCTCGTTGTGGGAGCTGGTGTAGCTGGCCTCTCCATCGCCGCGCTGCTGGCTGCGCAGGGTGTCCGTGTTTTCGCAATCGCGAAGCATAATGGCACAGCACCGGCACCACGGGCACATGTTACAAACCAAAGAACCATGGAAATATTTCGAGACATGGGAATTGAAGAACGTGTCAAGGGCTGTGGAACGTCTCTAGTGGACACAGGAAGCCTGGTAATGGCTACAAGCCTGACAGGGAAGGAGATTATGCGTTATAGCTGTTACGGTGGCGGAGACGAGCAGCTTACCGACTTTGCCAAGGCCAGTCCATGCCAGATGTGGAACGCGTCGCAAAATCATCTCGAACCACTTCTTTTGACACAGGCACGAGAAAATGGTGCTGACATCCGCTTCTATCACGAACTGGTGGACATCAACCAAACTGATGAAGGAGTCGTGGCTCAGATTCGTGAGCGAACTAGTCAGGGAGAATACACCGTCCGCGCTCGATATGCGGTCGGCGCCGATGGAGCCCGCTCTACAGTAGCTGAGAAGATCGGCTTCGGTTTCCAGGGTGAGCCCGGGCTCATGTCCATGTTGAGCTCTTGGGTGGAGATGGACCTAACTGAGTATGTTGCTCATCGTCCTGCTTGCATCTACTGGATGCTGCAACCTGGAGATGAGTTTTGGGTAGGCTCCGGAACATGCGTTTTGATGAAGCCTTGGACCGAATGGGTTGTGAACCGACAGTACAATGCGGCTGACGGAGAGCCTGAGACAACCGACGAGTCCATTATCGCACACGCTCGCAATGCGTTAGGAATACCAGAAGATCTACCGGTCCGTGTCAAGCACAAGGCCAAATGGCAAGTCAATCACATTGTAGCAAATGAATATCGCCGTGGTCGCATCTTTCTTGCTGGTGATGCAGCCCATCGTCATCCGCCGTCCAGTGGCTTGGGCAGTAATACCTGCGTGCAGGACGCATACAACCTTGCTTGGAAGCTTGCCGCGGTCATCAAAGGGCAGGCAGATGAAAAGCTTTTGGATAGCTACAATCAAGAAAGACAGCCTATTGGTAAGCAGGTGGTAGACCATGCTATCCAGACCCTCCATGATATGGCTGCCCTCCCGAAGGCTCTAGGCTTTCAACGAGGACAGTCACGGGAAGCAGGGTTTGCATCGCTGGAGGAGCTCTTTTCAGATGCGGATGGTGCAGAACAGCGCCGTGAGTTCCTAGAAGAGCAAGTGAAACTAGGCAATAGGCGTTCCAACGCTCTGGGCGTACAGCTGGGACACCGCTACAAGAACTCGAACGCAATAGTCGATGACGGAACTCCATTCCCGACCCTCCAGCGTGATCCTGTGCTCTTTTATGAGCCGACCACACACCCCGGCGCTTACATGCCACATGCATGGGTTGAGCATAAAAGAGTACGCATATCGACTCTTGATATTTTCGAGCATGGATCGTTCGGCCTAGTGGTTTCTATCGGTGGAAAGCCTTGGGAAGAAGCGGCTCTCGCTGTCAGTCAAGAATTGGGCATCAAGTTGCCTGTGCACTATGTTGGCTATCGTTGCACCTTTGACGACGTGCTCGGGGAGTGGAGAAGCCGTCGTGAGATTAGTGACCGTGGCGTACTTTTGGTCCGGCCAGATCGTCATATTGCCTGGCGCTCTATTGATCGTCAGCTAAACCCTTCGAAAGTACTGGGATCAGTCATGCGGCAGATTCTTGGACGTGATTAGATTCCGGCTTGAGTTAGTCTAGAACGCAGAACTATAACCCTTCAAATTCAGTATATGGGCACAATAGAATCAGAAGCTGGTGGAAATAAGTTGCTAATTCTTGTAGTCTAAATGTTAAGAAATACAATTCCAACCACGATATGAACATAAACATGCAATATATTCCTGTCGGATGTCCTGGCAAATATTTGTAATAAAACAATGTTACAGGAGAAATTACTGCACTTCAACCGCTAAAAGGTTATGAGTGCTATCTGAAGTTCTTCTCTCCTATTTCAAGCCAGCTTTAATCGAGAATCCTGCCGTTCCACCTTCGCTTCAGCTCTAACAGGGCCAGTTCTTGACAACCCCATCCACGGAATATCCGGCGTAGTTCAACACAAACTCTTGCAATTCCTTCCGCAAATAAAAACCTGTATGCTGCGGGGCCTTGTCTTCTTGAATGATCCAGAACCTAATAATGTGCTCCCCACATCTCCACCCTAGGAACTTGCTCCCCACATTCGTTCCAATACATGTTCAGTCAGGACTCCAGCTATTTGAGTTCTCCAGTACAGTTCCCTGTTTGCAGCCACTTTGAACCCCAATCACAGTCTCATCACCATGTTTTCGACCTTAAAGAGACGTATTCAACCAAGTATCCACTTGAGCTTGAAATCGATACGTCCAAGATTTGCTTCCACTATCCCCTTCGATTGGCAAGATCCACTGTCCTCTCAGAGTTTGCTTACTACAGAAGAGCGCGACATTCAAGAAACCGCTCGAGCATACTGTCAAGAGCGACTGCTGCCACGGGTCCTCGGTGAGTGTTGTATTATACATCTAAATATTTTAAGCTAACAGGTCGTTCAAATTAAAGACGCCTACCGTCATGAGAACTATGAACGAGATATTCTCAGGGAGATGGGCGAGCTGGGACTACTTGGATCAACAATCTCAACCCATGGATGCGCTGGAGTAAGCAGTGTCGCCTCAGGGCTCATCGCAAAGGAAGTGGAGCGCGTTGATTCTGGATACCGATCCGGAATGTCGGTACAAAGCTCGCTCGTTATGGGTCCTATTTCTGAGCATGGAACCGAAGAACAAAAGGATAGATTTTTGCCCCAACTGCGCGATGGAACCACGGTAGGTTGTTTTGGCTTGACTGAGCCCAATCACGGCTCAGACCCTGGGTCAATGGAAACAGTCGCCAGAGCTCATCCAACAAAAAAAGGCTATTTCTCTCTTTCTGGTGCCAAGACCTGGATTACAAACTCGCCCATTGCTGATTTGCTCCTTGTTTGGGCGAAGCTAGAGGAAACAGGAAGAATTCGTGGGTTTTTGATCGAGCGAGATCAGTGTCCTCCGGGAACACTTGAAACACCCGCTCTAAAGTACAAGAACGGTCTTCGCGCCTCAATAACTGGCATGATCCAATTAGATGACTGCCCGGTTCCCGAGGAGAATATGCTCCAAGTCGAAGGTCTCAAAGGTCCTTTTAGCTGTCTCAATTCTGCCCGCTACGGCATTGCATTTGGTACAATGGGTGCGTTGGAAGACTGCATCCAAAGAGCGAGGACGTATGCACTCGATCGAAAACAATTCGGAAACCCGCTGGCCAAGTATCAACTAATTCAGAAGAAATTGAGCGATGCCCTTACAGACGCTACATACGGGACATTGGCTGCAATACAAGTTGGTCGTCTCAAGGACCAAGGGGCATATGCGCCTGAAATGATCTCCATTGTCAAGAGGCAGAATTGCGACAGCGCTTTGATGGGAGCACGCACGTAAGTGTTATTTGTTACCATAAAACTTGTTTACTAATATTGACCATAAACCCTAGCCTGCAAGAGATTTTTGGAGGGTAAGAAAATTGCAATGCCCTCTCATCAAATATTCTATTGACAATCATATTAGAAACGCCGCTTCAGATGAGTATCACATTGGTAAGATGGGTTGAATCCCCTTGAATTAAACCACACTGAATAGCATTAGGTCGACATGTCGCAAACCTATTTGTGGTCCAAACGTATGAAGGACAGTCCGACATACATTGTGAGTTCAAGCATGACCAATCTTGAACGTAAGCTGATATCAAGTACGTAGCTATGATAATAGGCAAAGGCATTGTTGGTACGCAGGCCTTTTATTAGCCTATATGTCGGATAATCGACAAGGAATTTATGTCAATTTCCATAGCTGGGTTTTACCGCATAAGAAATTAGATCAAGTCATGTGATAGGGTATGCAAACTGAATTTACATTTAGTCTCGATTCTATCGTTGGAAAAAAAAACCATGAACTACATCATTGCATGTAAATCTGGCGCTTGCTGTTGGAGAAATACAATCTTGTTGCGTATTTCCCCAATCCCGCTGATAGAGACCTCAACAATATCGCCATCTTTCAACCACTTTGGTGGCTTCATCCCAAGAGCCACACCACCGGGTGTCCCAGTTAAAATAATAGACCCCTGCTCTAATGTTGTTCCCTGGCTCGCAAATTCAATTATTTGCTTTATTCCGAAAACTAAATCACTTGTGTTTGCTTCTTGACGAAGATCACCATTGACTCTGGTCTGCAGCAGGAGGTCATTTGCTGCTCCCAGTACCTACGATGCCTGATTAGATCCTCTCACATCGTTTTACTAGGGCCATGTGTCTTACCTTTGGAGACACAATCGCCGGACCAATTGGCGCAAAAGAATCAAAGCCTTTAGCAAAACACCACTGAGGAACGGAGCCCGCGAAGTGAGGGTCTCGCTGCCATGTCCGCGCAGAGATATCGTTGGCGACAGCGTATCCGGCCACATAGTCCAATGCATTCTCAGCAGCAATATTCTTTCCTGTTTTTCCAATTACAATAGCCTATGAAAATATTAAAATTATGGCTCAGGCGAGGACAGCAGGCTTTGAAACCTACCAGCTCGCCTTCGTAATCAAGTTGTTCATGTTGAGCAATCTGGGGGATTGGAATATCATCAATCCAACCGGTGGTTGATCCTGATGGTTTAATGAAGATTGAAGGATACGGGGGCGGTGCTCTGCCCGTTTCTTTAACTATAATTGTGAAAACCAATTAGTACTGCTTCTGCTTTGGTGACAACGTCACTTATGGGTGGAATATCGCACTATGCTTAGCGTAGTTCAAGCCGATGCAGCGAATAATCGGTACGTCTTGAGGGCTTAGAGGGCCAACAATCTTTTTAACGTGGCGAATCTTGCCCGTGGGCTTGGCGCTGAACAAATCTTTCCCGATCAGCTCACGGGCTGTGAGCTTCCCCTCCTGCAATAAAACCATCATTTCTTCTCCGGAATCTACCAGCGCATCACCAAATGAAAGATTACCAGTATCGTCCAGGAATTTTATAAATCGGAGCCAAGACATGATTGGAATATCTCGAAGTAAAAAGCAATATAGAGATCACAGAATAATGGAAACTAAGTCGTAAAACCTTGAGCGGGAGTCCACCTGGTTTAAATGGCTTCGTACCCCCGCATGTGGGGGTTGGGTAATGGGGCACTTGATCTTGGGCTGTGAGACGAAATTTAAGCCTTTTCTACGACTACCGCGTTAACCAAGGTACAGCACTTCTTACAATGCAGCTGGCGTAGAGATGTGCAAAGATGACGCCTTAGCTTACTCATCGCTATGGTGTTCACGCATGCACCAGCACAACCTAGATTAAACAGTGATTTTTTTTAGTATTATCTGGAAAATAATGTTTTCTACATCATCATTTATAGATACATAAGGCTTCATTTCTTCAACGCATGTTGAATCTCTAGAGAGAGAGCATCTACATCAAAAGCCGAAATGGGACGATCTGCCCATTCGGAAATCTTGGTGATAGCATCCAGCACGCCCTTGACGCATGAAACCGAGTTCCCAATGCCCAAAGTCGCTTTGATATGGCTCTTTGTCTGTCTAACAGCTCCCAATGCGGCGATTGAAGCGGCAATTATGAGGTGGGACTGTTCGGGCTGAAAAACTTCCTCATTGGCCTTGGAGATGAGATATCCCCATGTAACAACAGTGGAACAAGTGACTGGAAAAAAAAATCCAATTAGACGATTCATATCTCATAGTTTGACGGTTAACTTACAGAGGTCAGTAAAATAACTGTCCATCAATTTAAAAATGTCCGAGTTTCCAACTCCGCTGTAAATCCGAGAGCGCAGCTCGCGGCCCTTTTTAACATCGTCCTCGTCAATTGTAGTCTTCCGCAGAACTTTCGTTGAAGCATACGCTGGGCCTTTTCGCTGCACGACGCCAATCATTCCATAGCACGCAGGAATGCAAGTTGGCATTCCCAAGTATGGGAAAACAATTGTGATTGCTTCTCTAAGGCAAAGGAATATTTTTTGTGACTCCTCTGGTGTCGAGTTGAACGTGATGTCATCAAAAAACCGACCAACGACATCTGCGCGACCAACGGCGCAACACGCGGCCGCCTGTTTCGAGAGTCAGTTACCAGGAGAAAGCTATAGCGAGCGAACGTACGATTATTGCGAAAGAATAATCCCTCAGCTCCGGATGCGCTGCGACAAGGCCAGAATTAAGTCCAAGAAAGAAGTCTCTCTGATACTGCTGTGAGCCGGCCTTGACGTTGGTAGAAACATATTTCTTGTCCCATTCGGACATGAAAGAGTCTGTACTCCAGTCAAACATGTTGTTGGTCTTACGGATCAGAATGTAGGGTAAATTGAAGCCTTGAGTTGAGAAGAGGATGCTCCAAGAAACCGGCTGTGCATCACCAGTATCTCAAACGGAAGCTGAAATTAAGAGGTTGACGGCGAGGGTGGGCACCCCACAATGAACCGTCGGGTGTGTGGGCAGTTACTTGGTGTGTGGGGAGTAAATCTCATTGGTGTCCAGAACATCTCTGGTGACTTTAGCGGAAGCTTGTTGTCGGTAAATCAATCGCCCCACGATCATCATTCCGTTCCGTTCCCGACGACAAATTGGTACCTCCTGGGGCTTGTCACATCAGCCCATTCAATTCTGGCTGTGCATCGGACCTGAAGAGGACACGGTTCCCACCATATATTCAGTCTAACTTGTACCGTCCGACCGTCTATCCGCCAAGACGCCTAATTCGTCGTATTCTGCCGAGTCACGCACCTTTCTCAGCGCATCTTGCAAGCACGGCCAATACCACTGTAAATCAGTTAGCATCACACTAGTTCGGAATGACAACCACACGGAGTCAGTCAGCATTTCGGGATTATATTCCTCCACAAGACACCCCCAGAAGCATCGAGCTCGCAAACTCCAACACATATGAGTGGGCCAAATTACGATGTGCTGAGCCATTTATGGTTGGTTGGATGAAGAAATGGGAACAACTATCCAGTGAACCTTACAAGGGTATCTCTACCGACGGTCATGTAATCTCGGATCTGTATCGACTAGCCGACGAATCCGAGGATCTTGGGGCACCCACCGGTGAAATGGTAGCGGCTGCTCAGAAGATCCTTAATCTTGCAACACCAGAGCAAAAGCAAGCCATTCTTAAGCCCATTGATGCACCAGAATGGCGTCGCTGGATTAACCCAGAGATTTACGTCTTTAGGCATGGTGTACGACTTGAGGAAGTTTCTGAAGCCCTTGTCGCCGCAATTCATGCTCTCATGCGGGCAAGCCTTTCCGAAATCGGGTATGAGAGAGCAAATGGATGTATGAATACGAATCAATTTCTCGGTGAGGTAGTGAATGGCGAAGGAGTTCTGAACAAGAACTCGTACAATTTTGTGATATTTGGTACGCCTTCAGAAAACAAGCCATGGGGCTGGCAGCTCTTTGGTCATCACTTAGACCTGAACGTCTTTGTGGTGCGAAAGCAAATGGTGGTTTCACCAGTTTTCCTGGGAGCTGAACCTAATGTCATTGACCAAGGACCGCATGAGGGCACTGAGCTCTTTACCAATCAAGAACAAGTGGGCTTGGAGCTGATGCAGTCGATGGACACGGCGCAGCAGAACAAGGTACGGATATTCACTGAGCTCAGTGGTTCCGAATATCCCGAATGGCGCTTTCATCGTGCTGACCAGCGGCATTTGGGAGGAGCCTTCCAAGACAATAGGATAGTTCCTTATGAGGGCGTCAAGGTCACTGAACTTTCCGAAAAGCAACAGGAATCGGCTCGCAGACTCCTCGTCATGGGCCTTAGCTACCTTCCAGAAAAGGCATTAGCTGCCAAGATGGAGGAGATTGCAAGATACTGGGATCAAACTTACTTTTGCTGGATTGGCGGATTTCAAATTGGCGATGCATTCTACTACAAGGTCCATTCTCCAGTCGTCATGGCCGAATTCGATCATCATAGCGGAGTGTTTTTGAACAACAAAGTCCCCTTGCCGTTCCATATTCATACGCTGGTGAGAACACCAAACGGCAATGACTATGGTAGGGAACTTTTGAGACAGTTTCAAAAATTGCACGGTGAGGCGGAGTAAAGTAGCAGCTGGTACTAGGTGATGGAAGGTCAATTACGAAATGCTCTGTAAAGAGATATCAGTATACATTCCAGACAGTAAACAATTTGAAAGTAGTGATAAAGTCAGCCCCTCCCAAACTGCTTCGGCTACCCAGCGTCCGCCAATTCAGCTTCGCCACGGCCAAGTTTAAGCCAAGTAAATCTACGCGTATCGAAAGTTAAAAACCAGATCCCGAAGCTTTCATAGTCCGCATATCAACTTTAAATGCTCCGGGATCCCGAGTGTCGGTTTTCTGTCGCGATGCATGGGTATTAGCAAAAACGATTGGTAGCGGCAGTTGAGCGGGATTTCGGGAATTCAGAGTTACTGCGTACACCAAAGTGGCTGATAATTTATAGTTTTACGACTAATTCACGTAAACGCATCCGAAAATATTTCATCCGGTCATGCAATGTTCAGTTTCCAAGCCTCCTCCGCATTGGACTCCGGATTGCCATCAAAGCACTGGCAATAACAATACGAGTAGATATATGCGAGTTTCACTACTCGGCGTAATATGTGATGTGGTACCTGTTTTGGAAAAGTAAATCATTTTTGCTTAAAGGTTTAGTATATGAGCACGCTGCTTTTTGAGAATGTTGATCGGATGTGTCGCCCGAGATCCTTCTTCAACGGACATTCCGATAAACTTCACGAACCCCAGTTCCCCACGGGTTTTCCGCTGGTCGCGGGCGCCATGCACTTGCAAAATGCGGGGAAAAGTCAAATATTGGCTATCACACCGTATTAGTGCGGAACAAGAGCTCAAGATTCCGCCTTTGGCCTCAAGATTTATAGAACGCATCAAACAGAAAGAGAAGAAAGAAATGAATCTCACATACTAGTTTTCTTTCTAGAAATATATTCTTCCTTTATCACTATTTTACTAGTAACAATGCATGAGAAGGCTGATGTGGCACATTGTGAAAATGGGAGCCAGGACCATGTCACTACCCAGGCTCTCCCAGATGCTGTCAGAAGAGAGAATGGTGGCGTTCTTCTAGACGTTCAAGGCCTGGGTGGCCAATCTGCTCTCAAACTTGCCCCGGATGGACATGTATGAACAGTTCATCCCTTCATAAATCCCTGTACTAACATTGTATGACATAGACGGTGCTTCTGCCCCAGCCAACCGATGATCCCAACGATCCTCTCAACTGGTCCTGGACACGGAAGCATATGATTCTTCTCACCGTTGCCTGGGCCGCACTTTGCACAGATTTTACGGCTGCCGCAGGCTCAGCCATTATATTTCCCCAAGCAGCGCAGTGGGACATCACTCCCAATCGCGCCAATGACCCTAACGCGCTGTGTGTTTTGTTCAAGTAAGGTGTCAACCTTTACTTTAATGAACGAGATTTTAACAACTGAATAGTGGTCTAGGAGGCCTTATTTGGGTGCCACTGGCTTCCATCTGGGGCCGGGCGCCGGTACTTTTTTGGACGACAGTTATAGGTTTGGGAGTCAATCTCGGCTCTGCCGCGGCTGAATCGTACGCGGTATACTTTGCCATGCGAGTTCTTTCAGGATTATTCTTAACCAGCGGCCAAACCATGACAATCGCTGTTCTCAAAGATATGTTTTTCTTCCATGAGCGAGCTCGAAAAATTGGGTTGTGGGCAGTACTCTACATCGCTTCCCCCTATCTTGGACCCTGCCTCGCCAACTTTGTCATTTATGAGACTCATCACTGGCCAGATGTCTATTGGATGTGTTCTGGCGTTGTCGGTCTCCAACTCATCTTAGTTGTGGCATTTATGGATGAGACTTGGTTTAATCGGGATGTGGCAGATAAGGATCACCCTCCTCGATCTCACGGAATTACCGGTCGGTTCATGAGGCTGACAGGCATCTGGCAAATTCGACATTCCTCATACTTTCTGGACACGGTGCCAGTTTTGAAAAAGTTCTTTGCCACTATCATGAAGCCTCAGTTTGCTCTCATTTGCGTTGCATAGTTAGTTCACCTTCTTTCTAACCATTACTTAATTCCAGGCTGGAAGGCTAACAGATATCCAGCATGCTCTGCTTTACCTGGGCCATTGGCGTCAATATTTCCATCAATTTGTTGTTTTCAACACCAAAGGTGGCCGGCGGCTATGGTTATACAACCAAGGACATCGGCTTTCTATATTTCTCCAATATTGGTGGCGTGTTTCTTGGCGAGATCTTTGGACACTATTTCAATGATTATATGGCAAACCGCTCCATCAAACAAAACAATGGTGTCTTCAAGCCGGAAGTTCGTCTTTGGACAGTCTATGTGTCCATATTCTTCATGGTGCCTGCTCTAATTCTTCTTGGGCAGGCACTTGAAAATACGCTATCAGTGGTGGCGTCTGTTTTTGGCCTGGGCACATTTGCGTTTGGAATTATGGTAATGTCGGTCTCAGTTACATCCTACGGCCTCGACTCCTACCCTACTGTTCCGGCAGAAATTAGTTGCTGGTTGCAATTCGCGCGTACCGTTGGTGGATTTAGTGTGGGCTATTTCCAGCAACCGTGGTTGGAGCTTGTTGGTGCCGATGCAAGCTTTGGCACTCAGGCTGGCATTGTGGCCTTTGCTGCTATTCCTGTTGTACTGGCGCACTATTATGGTCCGTCTCTGAGGTTGAAAGCCGGTCCTATTGAGTAAACTATAGCAGATTCTGCAATACAGGTTTATGATTTATCCCTTATCCGTATTGTTCTACAAAGTGAGTCTGCATTTAACGTGTTTTTCAGAAATATCATAGAGCGCTTTGGGTTATGCTTTAACTCCATGAAAGACTTTTCATGTCTTGCATCGACTCTTGGAGTGAATGTTCGCCCGGTTCTTCCTTTGTTCGCTATTACCTGTTCTCACAACACGATGCATCAATAGCCAACTGGACGACACATTAGTTAAAAAAGTCTTTCTCATCTAGCTCACTCATGACACGCGATTAGTCGTAGTTGATGGGTAAATCACATATTTTCCCTCTACTTCCCTTGGCTATAGACGTACTGATAGGGCATTATCATGAGTGGTTAGAGTAGCTTAGCATAGTTTAGTAAACCAAATATCAAATTAGATTTGTTTAAGCGTGGTAGGACCTTGGGACCCTGTTCTGTGATCCGATTTGAATCATTTGTGCAAACTCATCAGACCACGTAAATCCCAAATTCTCCGGCCTGTGAGGTCCGAGTTGGTCCGAGCTAGATAGACTTTTTTCAAACTCAGCCCACTCTATCTGTTGCAGCACAGCTGGATCCTTGGTCAAATGCATAGCTTTCTCAGCCCACTTCTCAAATATGTCTTGCATGGAACTTCGAGGTTTGTCAGCCTTGTCCAATGTTAATGGAATGATGTCCTGAAGTGGTTGTTGATCAAGAACCCGGAAGAGAGTCTCTTCTTCTTTCTCGATAACAATGTAAGGCATAGAGACTGTAGGCGCCACACTCGTTGTGTCGGACAGCAATTTAACCCCCAAGGTGTTTAATAAATAGGACACATTCACTCTGAAAATAGGGGTGATGTCGCAGCATGTAGAGCGTTCAACTCTGGGAGAGCTTTTAAGACAATTCATGCGCAGGATTGACGAAGGATACAACCTCATACCTGGACGCACGAGCACAGGTGCCATCAGTCCACAGTGTTCGGGTACCGGGCACACCTCCAACATAGCCGCTGCCACCTCTTTTACATTTGCGGTAAGACGAACAAAACGTGCACGCTCTTCCTCCTCGGAAAGGAAATTCAACATGTAGTACGTCTCCAGTAAATTCCACAGGGCAGTCCTCTGATGAGCAAATAGCGGTCGTTCCCAACTCAGTGTTACAGCGACTGGCTTGGTAGAAACCGGATCAGCGCCGCAGGCGAGTAGTTTCCGCACCACCTTCATCGAGGGGCCCCATTTGCCTCTATCTCCAGCCAAACCACCCCATTTCATGTCTCCAAGAATCTCAGTGGCCGTCATGGGGTCCAACGTTTCTCCTGATGTGATGACAAAATCATCAAATTCAGAGTGTAATGCTGCCAGGCTGAGGAATCGAGGTGGAGGGCAATATGCTCCTCCTTCAAGAATTCCGTTTTCGTAGAAATGCTGTACCACGGGTAGCAACTCAAGCGCTCTTTTTGTCAAGCGTGCCGCCTTTGCCACCATTAATAAACCGTTGCTGCAATTATGGCATTGCCCGAGCTCTTGTGATTGTAGTCGAGCCTGACACAGAAGGCTTTTCGTCATTTTCAACGTCATTTCCGCCCTTGTAATCTTCGAGTGGCTCAGAATCTTCCTGCCAGCCTCGGTATCTACCAGGAAGTCATGTGCTGTGCGATGGATAAATTCGACTCTGCTCATAAACTTCCTACTCGGGTTAATCTCCTTTTCCCCTCGAGACTTCGCTGGTATTATCTCTAGAAGTCCAGCACATCGCATACGAATCTCATGCTCCATCCTCACACACCGAGCTTCTAGTCCATCGCAACTGACAAGATCTGTCGTAGTATCAAGGAATTTCTCTCGGATCTCTTTCTCATTGAAGCAAACCATGTCAAACACGTTCACTTCACTATCCATGGGCCGTCCGTGATGTAGAACAGTTCTCTGTTGGTCGAACGGGAATGGAATGTCCTCATCCCGCATTTTTTCTGACATAACGAGGCGAAAGTATATGCTCGCCGACTCTCGATATATGGATTCATCTTGGTTCAACCTCTTCCACATATCAGCGTACAAATCTTCAAGCTTACGAGGAAGTTGCTTCAGTCGCATTCTCAGCATTTCCTCTGGATCCTTGTTTTCAATGCCACTTTCGACGCTTTTTGATGCTAACCGAAGCCATAGAAACACTCCTTGCGCTTTATCCAGTAGTGTTTCTGTCAGTTCAGACGAAAGAGGAGAAGAAATTTGTCCATCTCGTTCAAACTGTTCAAATTCACGTCGGATATATTTCTGCATGTCTGGTTTTGTTAGAGCATGGAGTGCAAGGCGGGGTGTATCGCTCAACCGCTGATCCAGTCTTGGTTCTGGCCTACTGGCGACACAAAACTTGACTTTGTCATGTGCGGCGAGTCGTTTGATTCTCTTTATCAGACCCTCTTGCTCATCCTCGCCAAGATACTCGTCAAGGCCGTCGACGAAGATGCACAACGGCTGTCTAGATACTGTCTCTTGAAGCGTAGCTTGCAAAATACGATCCAGCTCGCGGTCAGACCAATCATCACAATAGGTTTTTGTCGTAGCAAATGGAAAATCATTGATGACTTTGTCAACTAGGTGCATATTATGCTCAAGCAATTGTAGCATCAAAGAGCAGTAGAACCCTTTGATATTATTTTGCAACGGTGTCCCAATTCTCCAGAAAAAGTGTATCAGTATTTTGGTATCAGGGTGCCATTGGCTTAGAACCTTTTGGGTATTGTCGTTCATGATTATGTGCTTAATCAGCGTGCTTTTGCCCGAACCCGGTTTCCCTTGAATCCAGAATAGACAATCGTCTGACTTTAACCAGTTTACAAAGATTTTCCAGGTTGCATCAATGACTCTAGTGTCTTTCTCAGAACCATATTCTTGCTTAGGATTGTCGTTCTTTTCGGATTGATATTGTTTTATGGCATTTTCCTCTTTTGCGCATTGTGTTATATTGTCATACGACAGAAATACCCGGTCGAAAATTGCATCTTCTGGGTCCGTGATAGCATTTAGACGTCGATTGATCTCCTCATACTTTAGACTATTCAAAAGACGACGTCGTTGACCTTCAGTTGATGCGGTTTTTCTTTGAGCTTGCACTTCATTCGTAACATGCACCCGCATTGATATCTCGGTCTGCTTTGTTGCCCTGCTGACGTGATCTCGGGTAATTGCGGCTTCGTTGCTCAGAAGGTCATCCATTTTCGTGTAACCGGAATCAATCTTTAAGATGATAAGTTGAAGTTCGAGGTTCTGTTTAAGAAATCTTGCGTCCTGCTTCAATTCGTGTGCTTTGTTCCTATCACTGCATCATTCTCATTAGCACCTTGAACAGTAGCACAAAACCATTCCAAAACCCACCAGATTCGTGTGATTAGCAATGTCTGCATAGTAGTTGTACAGCTGTGTAAAAGTTGATCAAGATCTTCGATTTGCTTCTTTTTCCATATAGATCTAGCACGGGAGTGAATTGCTGCGATAGCATTGCCCTTCTGTTGAAGTTTAGTGATCTTTTGTACCTCCGATGCGAGGTTTTGCGCAATTATAGTGCACTTCTCTGCAACCTCTGATAAACACTCCTCCTCTGGTGTCTTTATCTCCTGGCATGATCTTTTGACTTGGTTAGTCGCTTCAATCATTGCAGTGGCATTATGCTCTAAGATAGCATCAGGTGTTTGTTGGCCACGGTAAATCTCCTTGCAGGCCGTTATAGTCTCCCGGGCGAAGCTAATGGTCTGAAAGATAGCACAGGCTAGGCCTAACGCCTCAAACCCAGACATAATGAAGAGATAGTATTCTTTCTCAGGAACTGCCGGTGAGTCCCTAGTGTTTAGCAGTTGAGCGATTCTTAAGAGATTCAACCGGGTGGGGAAGGATTCGAGACGAGGAGCTCAGGTACAGTCATCCCTGGACATCTAGCACCAATAGCGCGCATACAAGTGGCAAGACAACCGTCAGCAAGACTGCCTTGGATACCCCCATTGGTTGGTTGACTCAGCATTGATGATGATTCGTTGCTGGGAGGCTCAGCCCAATTCGAGCTGTGGAGCGCTAGTAATCGGAATAGCCGAAATATTAGCCGACAGGCAACTCCATATTTTTCAATTAAGTAAAGCAATGTAGGATATATATAAATTTCTACTGTCCTGCAGTGTTCTTTCTTCATTTCCTATATTGCAACCGTTTAATGTACCTCCCTATCTATTGGAGTGCGCATTTCAGGGGATGGTTTCTTGGCAGTGAATATCCGCTAGCGGCTACACTGCCCATATACATGTGACTCACTTTCGTCATTTAAATTCCAGATCTTTAGCATCTTGGTTGTCAAAAGTCACCAAAGAGAACCCAAAGTGAAACGATTTTATCATGATGAACGTTCGAAAATAAATCATGGCTTGAGGGTGGCGCATTGGATTCCAACCTTATGAATGAGATCCTTTTCAGACCACCACAAGCTGTTTAATTGCTTAGCCAAGAGAACTTCATATGAGTGAAGCACTATGTTTCAAAGGGCGGTCCTTGTGACGAGAAGACTCCGGTTTTGGCATCATTGTGCCAAGGTAATCGAGCATGTAGAATTTATTTAGCTTTGGCTGCTTCCTTTTATCCATCAATGACCCTTATAGGTATTTATTTATTCCTACCTAAAATGCAAGAGTGTGTTCGACCTGTTAAACAAGCAGTAGCTTGCAATGCAAGTATATGGTTCTACAAACGCCGATACTGTCAGTTATAGTGTCTATACCGTACAATTAACTTCTCTAGTCTCGCATGTCTGAAATTTAAGTACTGTGGCAATGTCTCGCAATGCACATCTAGCTACGTCCAGTGCAACCTTTAAAATCAGCAGGCAGCGTATCCAAAGTTCCATTTATTCTCGTGCACGACCAAAAGTGTGGCATGCATCCTCAAACAGGCTATAAGTTCTTTCATCATATTTAAACTATCAATTCATACAGTTAGTCTTACGGTATTGGAAGGGAGGCAGATCCGAAGGCAACTAACTCCGAGCCAGTGGAGTGGGGCGACCTTGCACAGCGAGGCTTTAGTCATCGGCACTTTTTTAAAAACCTCAGAAATACTGTAGCTGTGGTTGATCACGTCGCTCTAGAACGGGATAATTAGCCTGAATAGTTATCCAAATTGGGTCCCGGAAATTTTCATGCCAAAAATCCGCTCCCTTGGTTACATTCTGAGGCTTACGAAGCACAATCTAATAGATATACGAGTGGCCGGCGGCCCCGGCGGCCCAAATAAACTTCTCCATTCGCAGTCACAGTGTCCCCAACCTTGCCTCGGCTAAGGCGCAAATATTTTCTAGTTTGGTGATCGGGTGAACGGCATGAGTATTTTCAGAGAGCATCGGCTAATGTAAAGTTGCCAAGCCGGATGCTCTCACAGAAAGAGTTAACCCAGTGACGCAGGATTGTTAGCAGTGATGTCACTGCCATTCAAACGGCAATAATGGCTGAGCCAAGTATAATACTAAACATTAACACGACCCTTCCAAAAGTGAAACCAATATTCTCGAGAAAGGTCTGAACATCATCTCGTCGGCTCATTTTCTACTGGTCCCAATCCCCCGCTAATATCAGCAACAATTGCCATAATGTGCCAAGACGAAATTGAAGCCAACGGTTGGGTTGCAACTCCAGCCGATGCTGGTACCATTTTTGGCAGCCAGCCTTACATCAATGAGCCGGGCCCTCTGTTGATCGAGGATATTCGATTTCCTTATGACGATCCAATCGTTGCCAAGATGTTAGAATATGCCAAGATCCGTCTTCATCCTCAAACCTTCAACCACTCAATGCGGGTATACTACTATGGTATGTGCTAAAAAGATGCAACATTATGTTTCCAATACTTACTCATAAATAGGCATGGCTATTACCAAGCAGCAATTTCCTCAACGCTTCGCGGGCATAAACCCCTCAACCTGGGCACTCACATGTTTATTGCATGATATCGGTACGGCAGAGGAGAACCTGACTGCTACCCGCATGTCTTTTGACATATATGGTGGAATCAAGGCTCTTCTTGCACTGAAGGACATTGGTGCCACCGTAGATCAAGCCGAAGCGGTCTCGGAAGCCATCATTCGTCACCAAGACATGGGTACCAACGGAACCATCACATACTTTGGACAATTGATCCAATTAGCTACAACTTACGACAACACCGGGGTGCACCCTCACGTCAATAATTTTGACAGACTGATTCACCAGGACACACGAACACAGATCAATGAGACGCATCCACGGTTGAGGTGGTGTGCCTTTTTTTCATCCACCATTCGCAAGGAGGAAACCCTTAAACCATGGTGTCATTCCACACACCTGGTTGACTTCGACAAGGAGATTGAGCAGAATACTCTTATGAAGCAGTGGGAATTTTGAGAAAAAGTTGTGGGAGTTGGGTGACTCATCATTGACAAATATTAACGCTATGTTGGGCTTCCCAGCATCATGCAGAGTTAGAATTTTGGAGACAGCTCGAATATATGATAATAGTTACCTAATGAACTCTCTTTTTTAAGTATGACGCATACAGAGAGTCTTTAAAAAGAGGCAAGTTTGCAGGTCCCAGTGGAGAAGCAGTATGCCGCAGACGAGCCAACACGATGTACGGTCTGAAGAAAACTACTTCACTTCTAAAAATAACGTAAAAGAAATCCTAAAAAGAAATCCAGGCATACCCATGGAAAGGCGTGGTCCACACAAGCCTCGCGTAAGGTGTAAGCGGCCCGCATGCCGCGAATATTGCCTCTTCTACACAAGGGGGCGGGCCGCAGCGGGATTCGCGGCGCCAAGATGCGAAAAAGACCGACCATTCATATCCAAGTCCCGCCCTAATATTTGTTATACGCACTTTGAACCACTCAATCCACCTTCCCGGCGGCTCCCGAACGACAGCCGCCGGCCCGTACGGCGAAATTGCCCCACTGGTTAAGAGTGATGAAATCCGATGCCTACGCTTTTTTGGTATTAAAACCACATCCTTAAAGAAGCAACTCAAATAAAAAAAAATAGCACAGTTCTTCGCAGGGCGTTCAGTACTAAAACCCAATCAAAAATGGAAACTTTGCCACCCTCAGGCCAAAGCACACACGGTAAAATGCGACAGCTTATTTTGTCTACACAACTGGCGAACCCGGTTAGAGCGCTTCCATTCTCTGCTTTAACTGTTTCGCCTTTTAAACTAATTTAATGTCCAACAGGGTCCTTTGGGCTTTGGCGGCTTTGCAACAACCCTAATGACACTTTCCCTTTCAATGATGGGATTTCGAAATGTCTCCAACCAAACCGTCTTTATCGGAAATCTCTGCTTCATAGCCGGTATTGGATTGGTCATTTCTGCTCAATGGGAAATGGTCAGAGGCAATACATTTGCCTTCACGGTCTTGACAGCTTTCGGTAACGTGTCTCTATCGATCACAAGACCATTCGAGCGCTAATGACGATACAAGGACTATACTATGCAGGATATGGAGTCCTATTAATGCCTTCGTTGGGCGTTGTCGATGCTTATGGAGGCCAGACTGAAGAATACTACAATGCGTTTGGGTTCTATCTCCTTGGTACTTTGCTTTCTATCCATGACGACGTTTGAAAGACATGCCTACTTACAAGGGCCCAGTTTGGTGTATTTTCAACCTGACTTTTCTGGTTGCTTCACTATCGACGTGCGTATCTACTTAGTGTCATTGAAATTGGATTACTGACGTATATACAGAAATATCGCCAACATCATTATCTACTCCGGTCTTGAATTGTGCTACATATTCAATTGTGCAGCTCACTTCGCCATGGCAGATGGAAATAAAACTTGCGGTACGGCCCTGACAAAGATAGCTGGAGTGTTTGGGTTCATCTCTGCTCTCGCAGGATTCTATGTGGTAGTACACGAACTGTGCCAGGACGTGCTACCATTTACCGTTCCTTTGGGACAAACATCTATTTACTTTCAACAAACAGGCCCAGGTCATAAATATGCATAGGCCGAGCGCTTTGGAATCTTCAAATCAAAATTGAGTATCCAATACATGCTAGAAAGTGGTCATATTTCAGTTAGACTAGGCCATCTACGATGGCTGGGCGTTCAAGATTTTGGATTTACATATACGATAGGTCTGTATTACAACGGCAGGGTCGATCCAGGTCAATGATTATATATATTCGAATTATTCAATAGGTGTCCATGTTTAATCTAGAGTATGTTTATTCATAGAGATTTAGATGCCTGAAATTGAAATAGATCCAAGGTGTATCCGGTGATGCTTGAATCTTTCTTTCCTCACGCTGATGAAAGGATGGGGGTATCTCTTACCCACCACTCAACGCAGCTGTCGTCCTCAAGTACTTTAGCCTTCCTAGAAGGTATCTTTAAAGAATTTTCGTCTACTTGATTGGCATCCCAGATATCAGGTAGCTCTTGATTTTTCCACGAAACCTCTTTACTTTTACTAATGATGGTACGAACGATGTCTCGATGTGTTAGCTCCTCGGTTTTATATTCACCTTGAAACGCATCCGGAATGGATATTTTGAACTTGAACGACTTCTCTTTACCTGGGGCCACGATATTGCCCCTGCCGCCAGAGACGGCCGGATATAGTTGCTTGACGCAGAATGCAGGCCCGAGGAATATGACGGTGAGATATAGATCCTCGGCGGGCCCCGTGTTTTTGAACTTGAATTCAAACTTCTGCCCATCTGGGAAGGGTCCTTTACCCGTTGGGTGTTTCATGGCTGTTATGGACATTTCAAATGGTTCTGACCCTTCAGATCCTTCTTCTTCCAGATTGAGTATTTGACCAAAACGGATTAAATGTGATAGGACAACGGCCGACTTGGTTGCCAGTCCTAGGTTGTCAACATTTTCAACACCCAAGGCACGTACAGGGCCCCTATATCCAATCACATCTTCCGGGCCAAAAAAGTCAATTCGGTGATCTCCCCGTCTTACCAACGCGAACTTGTCCAAATTAGGTGATTGAGTTGCATCAAAGGGCGTGATTTGAATCTTGTTCACGAAGCGATTTTCAAGTGAACTTTTCAACGCTTCCTGAAAAATGGCTCCAGTATCAGATGAAACCAGGATTTCTAGCGCGTCAGGTCCCAGGGACCACCGAGACGGAATGACGACATTGAAGGCGTCTTCCAGCCTTTCGTGTTCCTCATCGGTGATTATGGCGCGGCAGGTTAGCGACATGACTTCGGAAACCCGCAACGCCTGACTAGAAGTGGATGAATACACCTCAAATTCAGAGTCTTCCCCGATTCCATGAACCCTTCCAACTGGGATGATTGCCTCTTTCTGTCCACTACGATCGCTAACTTCGACAATCAACGGGGCCACGGCGAATGGCTCGGAAGTTCCGTAGAAATGCAGGCTGTCTCGCCCGTAGACCAGCGGTGTCTGCTTCTCTTTTATGCGTTCTGCGATTTGGTCGCGGATGTCACAGTATCTCGCCAGCTTTAGGCTTCGCCACCCTACGTCAAAATACGACAAGAGAGCGCTAGTGAACACACCATGTATCTTACCCCTGTACATTTCTTCGCCGGCAGTTTCGTCTGCGCGGCAAGCGACCAGTACGGTAAAGTACAGCGGGTTGATTGACCAAACCCTTTTCAGTTCAGGGTTACGAATCTCCTTTTCAGTAAGCGATACCGTTGCCGCCTGTCGGTCAGTCGGAAGGTTGGGAACTTTACTCCAGTCGGCCGAGGTGCGTTTCTGTTTTGTATCATCTCTCCAAGCCCCGCCAGCATAGCAGCTATCGAGAATCACAAGCACGGTGATTCCCTTGTCATAGAGGTCCTTCAACCATCGGTTCAACTGCCAACCGCGCAAAGGTGGATTTCCGCGACAGTAGTCAAGAGGGAGCAGCGATGGATCGCTTTTCCGGTCGGGAGTTGCTTCTGAAAAGGGCTTCAACTGGGACCCGTGGCCGGAGAAATGAAACAAAAATAAGTCTCCGGCACTAGCGTTCTTGTAGACATAGTCAAACTGCTTCTTAATATTGTCGAATGTAGGCCATTGATCCTCTGGCTCTAGCGGCTGGTTAGAGTCGGGCGAAGCAGTTGATGTCAACATTTTCACGTCGAGAGGCCCAAAACGGCCATGGAGAAACTCATTCATAGAGTTCACATCATTTGTGCAGCCCTCGAGGTTATTCAAGTACAAGGGAATGCCTTTTTCGTCATTCCGCTGGCCCTTCAAGTACAAGTCGATGCCAACGAGAAGGGCGAAACGTTTTGGGGGTTTTCCTTGGTCCATGTTGGGCGGCGTGAGAAATAAAATGTGACAAATGCAAAGCGGGCAATGCCGATGTGGACAAGACAAAGATGAGCTTTTCCGGCGTTCCTTTTGGCTGCCAGCGTACCGGCGCCTAGACGAAAAAACCTTTAATCGTGATAAGGCACGTTGACTCAAGGTTGCATTGCGTCAACTTTGGGATTTTAGATTGTGAGTGAGAACAGAATCTTGCAGATGGGCAGAGCGAATTCCGCGCAAGGCCTCGGCCAGGTCTCGTGCGGGGTCGTTGCCTGCTGGTTGCCTTTTCAAGGCGGCTAGAAAATTGCGCCCTATCAATTGAATGCTGGCGGAATAACAATGTTCACCCAGCGCTTATGCGCGCTGAGCCTGGTCTTGAAGTTGCTGTGGGGATTGAGACACACTGTCAGCTTACAGGCTGTGTGAGACGAGGTGGAGCATGTCTCGACAGAATTCAGCGCTCCTTTATTAGTAGAACGCGAGTTGACTGCAAACTAGAAAAAAAATTAAATTCCTATACCAGGACTAAACTAGGAGAAATTCGCATCGAGGTAGGGTCCAAAGGCATCCAGGGCAGCCACCAGCACATCAGTGTGACAGACATAGCCAGCTCGAACATATCCTGCAAAGTCCTCGCCGTTTCCGAAACATCTCCTGCCTGGCACAAAGAAAACCTTTGTTTTTTCGAGAAGATCAAGGCAGAACTTCTCCTCATCGACAGGAACCCCCTTTGGAGCCACCTTGATGAAAGCCGTTGTGCCTGCAGTAGGCTTCACCCACGACAAGATGTGGCTGTATTTTTCGATAAAAGCGCTTAGGATGGCAAGGTTTTTTCTTGCGAGCTCCACGTTCCTCTTCATCAAGGGGATTCGCACAGCGTCGGACAAGGCGTAGTTGGCAATCTGATCATCGATGCGAGAGACGCTAATCGTAGCATAGTCTCGAGTCGAGGTAATGGCCTCAATGATGGATTTGTCCTTGGATGCGACCCAGCCGACACGAATGCCAGCCAAAGAGTAAGCCTTGGACATTGACCCTGTCACGACTACTTTGTCATAGCCCAGGCTTGCCGCCGAAGGTGGAATGGCGGCGCCATCTTGAAACAGATCCTGAAACAGAGGACGGTACACCTCATCGGAGAATAGGATCAGGTCTTTGCTGCGAGCAAAGTCGGCGATGTCTTGAAGGACATTGGCTGGGATTACTGCTCCACTGGGGTTGTTGGGGTTGTTGATGATGATCATCTTGACTCTCATTAGTCACTCACACATCCAGGCGAACCAGTAATAACCTTACCTTGGTGTTTGGCTTAACCAATCCTTCAAGCTCGGAAACATCAGGTACAAAGCCATTGCTCTCCTTTAGCCTCCAAAGAGACACCTCAGCGCCAACGGTCCCGGGAAGACTAAAAAGCTGTTGATAGGTCGGGTAAACGCAAATAGCGTGGTCGCCAGGGCCAAGCAAGGTGTAAATGACTTGAAAATTGGCCGAGATGGCTCCCTGTTTAATCAGGATGTCGTCAGGTCCAAGCACGTTGTTGCCGCCCAGGGCATCTTTGCCAATCAAGCCGGCAACCTTTTGTCGCAGCTCGGGTGTGCCAGTAATTGCGCCATAAACAAGGCTCATGGATGCATCCACTGGGTTATACTTGCCACCCTCATCTGCCAGCTCTGCCAGTTCGTTTAGAGACACCGATGCGGCGCAGGTCTCAGCCGTGTTCAGCACCCCTGGCGTCAACTCGTACTCGTCCATCCATCTCTCCACTTCAAAGACCGGAACTCGCACCATTTTGATTGATGATTCAGACTGGGTTTTCAATTGCAAGGAAGAGGCAGAGACGTTTTCGAATTGATGATTGAGATTGAGACTCAAGCGTCCTTGTGAGCTATTTTCCGACCAGGCCTATATACTTTTGGTCCCGTTCCAGCACTTCTCATGTTTTACGCCCGGAATACTGGGGTGTGTTATCGCCCATCCTTGTGATTGGAGGCACTCTCTTAGCCTCTGCCCGTAATGTGGGGTGGGCGGATCTTTCGTACTGGGATGGACACGGTAAGATTCTCCGAACCTTATTTCTCCTCTTTCACCGCCCATGACGAGGAGTCCCAAGCGTCGAAATATGCATGATCTTGATACGGAGCTACCGTATACGCGCGATATCCAAGAGATGCGTTATTAGGAGTCTCTTGCCTAATTCATCAAGTCACTAATGAAGTAGACAAATGAACAACACATGCACCTAGCCAACACCTCATCTGGGTGCCAAAACGGAGGCTCTCAATACAGCGAAATATGCATCGCGATTACGAGGCATCAGTTATTCCTATGGAAGTAGACTCCGAAAATGATTAAGGCCTACCAGAAGTTCCTGTATTAGGAACTGTATCAAATAAAATTTGCGAGACAAAAATCACTTGTTTCTTGTAATCATCTCGCTTAATTCCATCAGCTTCCCGAATCACAATCGTGACATAATCTAGACCCTTAAGTGCCAGCCATCTTAATATTCTACATTAGAATCGTACGAAGGTGGCTGTAACGTCACATCGTCGTATAGCGGAGGTATCTCTTCTTCCCAGTCCAAATTTTCATCAAGTTTCTCCGACACAATCAAATCTCGTTCAACGCGCAAAGTCCTTCCGATGGTTGACTGAATGGCCATTTTGGATCGCCCTTCAGGCATTATTTCCTTGCAAATAATCATATCAATGATTAGTAAATGACTAACGTCAACGCCATAAGGGGAGTGCGTAGTTGCTGCATAATTCCGGCCGCGAGAAAATCTCTTGTGTGAGCTCAAAGTGTATGTGAAGTCCAGCGTCGTGAGTTTATCCTCTGGCCAATCCAACGTTTTCCAGTTTTTCCAAAGGCTCCCTGTGACAACACACCGACAATTTGAAACATCTTCATGAACGCCATCCGTTTGTGGCGAATGGGGCTGATGGTCAAGGGACTGAATCTTGGTGGTTTCTTCGAGCCTCCATGTCACCCGCTTTAGTCTCCAAAACTCAGATTGCTTGTCATTTTCGTTGTAACGAAATATGTTTTCAAGGCGCAATGTAACTTGATTCTTTTCGTCAGGAAAAATGAGATTATGGTGTTGAACCTGAAGCCTCACATCCAGTGGCTCGAAGGTGGCAGGGAACAATCGTAATGACTCTGACTTGGATAATGCGCGTCGGACAATAACGGTCCGGCTGACATGCTGTATCTGTGAACAGTTGTTGAAATCGGCACTTAGCTCGTATTGAATTGAGAAAGATGGCGCATCGATTGTCGAAGGAATATTTCCAGGGACCAGCGTTGAAATTGGGAATTGGTGTCTTCCTTTACTTAGTCCCGCAGGACAGAAGAAGTCCCATTTCTGCATAGCCACCTCCCAAACTTTACACCTAGCTTGATGTCCTAGATGATGATGAAGGATAAGTTTGAACTTGAGGGTAGCAGAAACATTTTCGGTCTTGGTCCCCTCTTGTAATACGTCAGTCGATATGAATGCAGTCAGCAAAGAACCGCTGCTCTCAGATTCATTGCCGTGTAGTAATAGCACTGCACTCTCAACTGCCAAATCCACTTTAACAGTCCCAGTATCCTTGCTTGGGGAAAGTCTAAATGGTCGCGATTTCCAAGGGCACCTTCTTGAGGAATTCATCTTTGAAAGAACCTTGTAGCATGAACATTCGGAAAGTTGATATGGCAAACCCCTTGGTACAGCTAGTCTGAGCTGCAATGACCTCAAAGTAAAAGGTTGTCTCGACAAATCTGATTTCAAGCTATCGCTAGTGTCGCGGCAGCACCATCGAGTCTTCTATTCACGTTTGAATTGAAAATATACTCGAGGAAGAACTAGTAAATACATTCCAGAAATAATACCAGCTCCCGCGGAGCCTTGAAAAGATGGAAGGCAGTTCCGAATGCTTGCCAAATATCAGGACTAAGCCACTTTCGTGTCACGGTGAATATCCTTCCCATTATGAAATCTGGTAGAGGGATGTGTTTATGCACAACTCCTTGTTTTAGGGAATTATTTTCAATTTCTTTTCAGTTTTACTTTTCAAGGCCTTTCATACTATCGGCTACATAAACTGGGAAGATTTACTTACCTATGTTAATCAGGGTGCCAATCCAACTCACGGTAGGCGCTCGACTCTCAGTTTGTTTGTCATGCCAAAATTCCCCAAGCGCATTTCGTGTAGGGTGTGTACGGAGCAATCAGCATACATGCCACCTAAATGAATCGCGTAAACAGACCATCCACAAGCAAAATTCCAGAATTCCTAGAACGTACAAGCCTTGAAAGACATTGTGCGTGTTCGAGAGTGGGAGGGGACTCCGAAGCAACCCCACCAAACGCCCTACGACAATCCCCACTGAGGCTTTGGATCCGCATCGTGATTGGCCTGGACGCATAAGTCAACCTTTTGGGTCTAGTGAGTATGCGAGGCGTTTGACCAAAAGACGAAGTGCTAGGTAACCATTTTTCCCAAGCGACACACAAATCTCTTACGCAGTATTATTGTGTCTCGTGTATCCCCATTGAGCTCGATCCATTTCGACAAATTTTGACTGAAGCCAGCAGATGGGTCCAGGGTCCAGTTTAGCCGCTCACAACACAAATCAGTAAGCATGGTGTCATCGGAGAGACGCCGGGCGGGATGCACCGAGTGTCGGAGGAAGAAGGCAAAGGTAGCGAAAGGCCACACCGGGTCTCGCATGGGTTTCGGGTGGTAACAAGAGTTTAGTGCGACGAAAAGCGACCAGTGTGTTCGCGCTGCTTTCCTTCCCTGTGCTCCTACCAGTTGAACATCATGCCGGCCAATTTCAAGAGCCCAAGGTGCCATCCGGTGAGTAAATCTGCCATGTGATGGTCTTCTTATCCATAATATAAAGGGCTTTAGCTTACACAGTTCTACCCTTTTAAGACCTCATCACCAAAAAGGACGGTCATACCAAACTCAACAACACACGCAAGTAATGGATCATACGTTTGCTATAGTGAGTTTTATCCGATATCTTAGAGTTGGCGCCTCGTTACTCAGCTTGTTGCGCATAGCAGATAAAGAAGCTACTCACAGGGAGCCACACAGTCCTTTACAGCCCCCGGGCCCACTCCTATCATCGTATCGGTTAACATCGTTCCCTACGCTGCAGTCTGATTCGTACAAGTTCTACTTCCACTACTTCGTCGGTCACACAGCTACAGTTTACTTCCCGTTACAACCAGACGCTGCACTCAGTCTCCTGGTGCCAATAGCTGGAGACTGCCCTCATATTCTTGAAGCGTTGGTCGCCGCCAGCTCCAGTCACCACTTCCGACAAAATGGCAACAAAAGCTCACACAATGTTGCAATAAAAGCGACTGTTGAAAGTCTGTCTAGTCTTCGCAACGCAATCACGAATTCACCACAAAATGCTTCAACATTTACCGCCTCGCTGATACTTGCGACAACGAGTCTTTGTGCAGGAGAAATGGCTGCATATCGACACCATTTGAACGGCGCGCTTCATATATTCCGTCAGCATACTGCAACAGATGGCTCAGACCCATTGTGGTCGCTTAGTGTTAAGTGGTTTACCCATCTTGTTTTAATGGACAGGCTCTCTAGTTCAGCCTTGCCAAGCCGGCAAGACACACATTACCCCAGTTGTGAATTGCTGTTACAAGAATTACCAAGTTCTGGCGAAATTGATCCAACAACAGGCTTCTCGCTCGATCTAGTCGCAATCATGGATAAAGTATGCGAATTGTCTAGTGCAGAAAGTTATACTGTGAAAGGAACGGAGTGCGATCTAGAAAGTCAAAAAGACTTCCAACAGAAAGGATTGAGATCGAAATGGGACAACTTTTCCACCCAAGATCTTGAATGGCTTCTGTTGGAGTCCATAAGCAGGACTACACCTCCACTCGCTGATGCAATATTTCGAACTGACTTGGAGTGCTGTCACAGAATGTTTATCAATGCGGCACTCTTATGTTTATACCGCCGGGTTGAAAACTTGCCTAGAGGTCACGTCAAAGTGGAAGCGGCTGTCGAATCCATCATACAGCTACTTCGTACAGTGTCCAAAAATTCACAAATCAATGTGCAGCTTCTTTGGCCTCTTCTTACAGCAGGGTGCGAGGCCACAATCGAGTCACAACGGGTTCTCATCAAGGATAGGATGATGGCTATGGCTATGTATGGGATGGGGAACTGCAGGAATGTATTGAATTTTATGACCGACTATTGGAAAAGCGGTGTTATCACACGATGGGATATTTTTGCAAGGCAAATCGGCACGGAGTTGGTCTTGTTTTAACCCGTTTACAACCAGACAAGACAGCGATACAATTTACAATGGACCAGCAGCGGCTAGGCCAAGTTGGGCAGGTGAAGCGTCAAGCCAATTACATATTTCTCTCATCCTGAAGCATTACGGGAACCATGATCATTCACGCCCTTCCAACTTTAATATGGGCCATAGTGAGTCAACTCTCTGGTCACCGCTAGTCGTTGGTGGAAATCTACGCAGGTTATTCGTTATAAATTAGTAAGAATGCTTGATACCATAATCCTTTCCGGTATTAGATTGCATATTCCTAGGTTACAAGGGCTTATAGGCCCAGATTGACATGTGGCTATCCATATGAGCCTTGGGGGAAATACGGATTCATTGGTCCCGGGGTGTTGTGAGACGCAGTCATCACCAAACTCCGGGCCCACTGATTACCCCGCCGTTGTCGACACAGCAATCTTATCTCTGAACTTAGCATCATAGGTTTGACGAATATAATTTGACGCAGTATTCTCTTCTTTGGGTCCCCTTTGTTATTCTCGTGGTCGGTTCTTGTATACAAATCACTTTACAATCTCCGCCCTGCTCCGCAAACAACCCAGCCATGTCGTACCGTGAGCCCGTCTCTACCACTGCGGCCGCCCCCCCGCTTCCACAGTTCTCGCAGGCGGTCAAATACAATGGCATGGTATACTGCAGTGGTTCGATTGGCCTTGACCCAGTGACAAACGAGCTTGTGTCTGGCACAGTCACGGATCGTGCACGCATGGCCCTTCAAAATTTGAAAGCAGTGCTCGAAGCCGCTGGGAGCAATTTGGATCGCGTGGTCAAGGCAAACATCTTTTTGACAGATATGAAGGACTTTGCGGCTCTCAATGTCGCATGGGACGAGTATTTTCCCAAAGACCCCAAGCCTGTAAGTTTTGCTGAGATTCAACCATTCAAGTAGAGTGCAAGCGAGGACTGACACCCTTTTTCAAGTGCCGCACCTGTGTTGCCGTTTATCAGCTTCCACTGGGTACCGACGTGGAGATTGAAATGACTGCAAGCTATGAGTAGACTTGGTTAATAGACCTCGTTACGTTGCTTAAGTCTACGTCGTAGACTAATTGAAAATAAAACAAGCTTGAATCAAGTCGTCGCCTCAATAATGAATTGTGCATATTTTATTTTGTGCTTACATTGTGGTTTGTGAAGTCAATGCATGTTTGCATAAAGTATTGAGATGGCGGGTAGAATCGGAAATTCTCGCTTTTAGCGGATTGGAAAATAGGGAATGACGTCATCTCGGAGTTTCTTGCCCACTCTCTTGCCGCCCCACGATAGCCGTGTGCACATCCGCTTTGACCAATTAAAGCCATGCATCTATGCTTCAGGGTAGGTTGGCAATGTACAGGTACAAGACCAACTGTATTAAAAGCTTCTGCTTCAGCAAGTACAGTGTTGGTTTTATGATAAATAAGCATTTTTTTTTTTTTTTTTTTTTTTTTTTTTTTTTTCTTTTATTCTTTCTTTCTTTTTTGGTTTGTTTCAACTTCTTTAAATGTCGCTGGCAAAAAAAATTCTCTTGTCTGAATCCAAGGCCCTATCACCGAGTTGGCGGGTAGAAGTGGTGAGCTTTCAGATGAGGGCCATTGCACGATTTCTAAAAACGATGAGGAAAAGTGGTAGACCAGGGCGCACCTCGAGCACTTTGTACATGCGTGATAAGAATTTCTGACCTTCACTATCGAAATGATAAATTGACGCGCTGGATGCAGCCATCATGGGCATGCCATAGAGAGCAAAATGGTCATCTTTCTCTCACACCCACCAGCTTTAGCGCCGCTTAATTCGCCCAATGGGGACTAGTGACCAAAACAGGGAGTTCAAGACGCGTCCCCAAAACTCCACGTTAGCGCCGCTTAATTGACCAAGTTGGAAGGGAAGAATAACATGGTAAACGATTCATGCCATGTGTAAAAAAAAAAGAAAAAAAAAGCTGGTGGACAGTATAAAACATGAGAACTCGCGTGCGAACAATACAGATGACGCCGTAGAAATATTGAGAATATTCCAAGCAGAATTAATTCTTCTCTCGACATCACCATGCCACCACCATACATTCAAGAAGAAACCATCCCTCTCGGGAGCTATATATTCCAGCGTCTCAAGAATCTGGGCGTTCATTCCATCTTTGGTGTCCCCGGAGACTATAATCTCCATCTCCTGGACTTTATCCAGCCTTCCGGTGTCCATTGGGTTGGCAACTGCAATGAGCTGAATGCTGCCTACGCCGCCGACGGCTACGCGAGGATGCGCGGCCTTGGAGTGCTCATCACCACTTTTGGTGTGGGTGAGCTTTCTGCCATCAATGGTATCGCGGGAGCATACGCCGAAAAGGCACCCGTCATCCACATTGTAGGCTCGCCATCGCGCAGCATTCAAGACGACCGGAAATTGGTCCATCACACATTTATTGATGGCGAATTTGGCCGGTTTGCAAACATGCACGCCCAAGTCACTGTTGCACAGGCGAACCTGACAGACGCGCGCCTAGCTCCTGACCAAGTGGATTGGATCATAGAGCAGGCCATGGTTCACCAGAGACCCGTGTATCTACAAGTCCCCGAGGACCTCGCAGACGCGCCGGTGTCAACGGCCAATCTCCGTTTGCGACCAACCATTACTCAATCTTCCCCTAACCTGAAGGTCCGGTCGGAGCATATTGAAAAGATACTAAATCGCGTTTATGCGGCCAGAAAACCCCTTATCCTGGTCGATGGAGAGAGTAGATGTATGGATGTGCTTGATGAAATAGACCGATTGATCAAGGCAACAAACTGGCCCACTTGGACTTTGCCGTTTGGTAAAGGCCTTGTCAATGAGGAATTGCCCAACGTTCACGGAACATATCGTTCCAACTACGGCGACGAGGCTTCTATGACATACTTGAAGTCCTCGGATCTGATCCTCTTCTTCGGCCCACATCTGAGTAACATCAACACCTACGCCTTCACTTCAATCCCCGATGAGACTGCCACCATTGCCTTTTCTCAGGGGCACCTCGAAATTGATGGACAAATTTTGCGAGATGTATCAGCACGGTCGATCTTGCAAAGCCTTGTCCAAAAGCTGGATCCATCGCGGCTTTCCAAAGTCAACGGCCTCGATGTAACCAAATATGTCACCGCTGATCCACCAGCAGCCGACTCTGTGTGCCAAGAACTCTTTTACAGCTTTGTTAACCAAATGTTCCAGCCTGGAGATATTATTCTCACCGAGACCGGAACCGCTTCAGAAGGCGGTCAGTTGTTCAAGCTCCCCTGTAACACCAGGTTCTTTACTCCCGCAACGTGGCTGTCAATTGGCTATATGCTTCCTGCAACTTTGGGGGCTGCTCTAGCGCAACGTGATGCAGGTGCAGTTGGAAGTACTTCGCACGACCAGCAGCAGCGCGTCATCTTATTTATTGGTGATGGGAGTTTGCAAATGACTGCGCAAGAAATAAGTACCATCATCAGAGAGAATTTGCACGTAGTCATCTTCATCATCAACAATGAGGGATATACTGTCGAACGAGCGATTCATGGCAGGAAAGCAACATATAACGATATATCTCTATGGAACTACAACCATACTCTCCGTCTCTTCGGGTTGAGTGAGCAAGATGCTGAGCGGCATTATTTTGCGGCACGGACCTGGGGTGACCTCAAGGCGGCTCTGGAATCGCAACCAGTAAAAGAAAGTAATGAAGTAAATGTTATCGAGGTATTTATGGATCGAGAGGATTGTATTGGCGAGCTGAAGGAACTTCTGGCAGAGCAAATCTCTAGAGAGCAGAAGAATGACTAAAAAGATTTCTACCTAGGCTACACACTACAATCAGAATTCAAATTGAGCACATCTCTAAGATCTTTGACTTCACTGTCCGGTCGGGTAGTAACCGACTTGCTCTCCCTGTCGCCGTACTTCCACTCTTCCCTTAGGCCGGAGGACTTTCCTTCAAGAGCATCGGCAATGTAACCGCCAATTGTTGGGAATATCTTGAAAGCATGTCCAGAATCTCCGGTTGCTAGTAGAAGGGCCTTGTACTTGGGGTGTCTATCAATAAGCCAATGACCATCAGGCGAGTCTGTACACCAACAAATTCTGGCATCAATAAGAGGACGACCCGAGAATTCGGGCATGACGCCATCGATGAACCGATTGATTGCGGCTTCAGCTTCGACTGGAATTCCATCTTGAGCGTGGGCACTTGCGTATCGCGGGATTGAATAGTGTGCTGTATTTCCTGATTCATCCGTGAAAGTCCCAATTTGGTACTGATACCCAGGATTGTTGTCGCAGATCTTAATTCGACCTGTGAATTGTTAGGGTTAGATTATTCCTGGTGTTTAGGAGGAAAAGCTTACGCGTTTCAGGATCTGGCTCGAACATGAAACCAAATTCAAAATGGTCAATTACCGGAACTCCTTTCCATCGAGCAGCCTCTTCTTCTGTTAGCTCAATATGAGCCAGTGTCCAGCACTTGGACCATAGTTGGCGGGATAGTTCAGGAAGAACTTGTGGTGATGCTGCTCCAGTACTCAAAATGTAGTGATCTGCATGTAGCACATCCCCCGAAGCAACTTGAATGCCCTCGAGCATCCCTGAACTGTTAGTCTTAAGCCCCGTCATTGTCCCATTGGAACCAGAGACAAATTTCACGCCCATGCGTTCAGCCTCGGCAGCCCACTTTTCTAGAGCCTTTTTTGCGTGAACCCATCCGCCAAGACTGTTGACAAGGCCTTTCCACGTCTCGGTGTTTGGAGCACCTTGAAGCTGAGGCACGTGGGAAATAATGTCATCTCTCCCATGAATCCACTGCAGGTTTGTACCCATTCCGGCCTGTTTCAGATTTTGGTATGACTCTTCTAGATGCTTTTCTGCATTCTTATCGCCGGCGGTGGTGCTAAGGCGCCCCTGAATTTAATTGTTAGTTGTGGATGACTAAAATGACGGGAGATTTAGGGTCTCGCGTACAGTTTCATGGAATATTCCATTCCATTCAGGTTTCCTCCAGGAATCAAGCGCCTCTAATGCCAATTTTGTATACAAGGGCTCATCGTACTCGGTTCTGATGATCTTGTTCAGGTCATACCCGGCTGAATCAAGGCTTGGCCACGGGTGCCTATCGATGCAGGTAACATTAGAGTAACCGCGTTGAACCAAGTGATGAGCAGTGCTAATTCCAAAGGTACCTCTGATTCATTCGTTAATGTTCTCTTTGAGACACCCAGGTCCGGATCTGAGATGTTAGCACTTACGCTCCAATAATTAAAATAGAACTGTTTTTATTCAGGGGAATGGAAGACGAAGACATTGAGAAGGTATCCTTAATTGATTTTGTGCCACAAACCGGAATAATCTGATGCGATTGAAAGTTAAAGGAGATACCAAGTATTAGCTTTCCCTCCAAGGGGATGCATGGTCTGTGAGAACAAGTTCAAGATAAGATAAATTCATGCGGGTCTAAAAGCACTCCATGATTGGGCCCAACAGGAGGTCGGCTGGACCTGTTACCCCGCTCCGCTGTTGTAGACCACACGCTTTCGCTTGTCCAGAGGCACGGCAAGCTTTCCCGAATCATGCCACCGTTTAACACCACAAAGATAGCCTGGACCTTCCCCCCCAATGATAAGGATTTTGTTAGCTTTTTCATAATGTGTTAGCTGGTGTGATCGCTGTTGGAATAGATGGGGCGACTCGACTTTGCCGATCGGCGACTAGTCTAGACCCTACGATGCAGATTAATACGTTGAGAAAATGGCTTCTAGGTATCCTTTTTACGGGGAGTTGGTACGGAAAACAACCGATTCTTCTCAATGAGATACCCAAGTGTCACTATCTCGTCCTTGGTGGCCCAGCTTCTTGCGCACCCGGCTGGACGCGCTCTTGCTCAGGTATCTTCCTCCACATTTCCTAGAGTATGTACATGCTGAGACCCCGGGGCTCCCCATCATATCAAGTCTGACCTGCCGGTATAGTCCTTGAAAGGGAGATTGTTAGATAAAACCTTTAGCCCATGAATCCACCTCTTCGTGTAATGGGCGAGAGCGGACTCATTCTGAATTATCTCCTCTCTGGTCTTGGTCGTGTCTTCGTTCGTACCATGTTGGCAAGTGACGTAGTAGTAAGAAGAGATGGGAAATTGTCAAATGAATGGTACATATATGTTGGAGGGACTGGAAGGATGGTTCCAAGTAAGACAAAGCATGTTTGTTGTGGAGCAATTACATCTCTTTTTTCATCGTAGCCTGGGGGCCTTGGTTTAGACTGTGAAGGCTTGAGGGTGGTAAAATTAAAGGAAGTTAGGTGCCTAATTGTACTATCGGTCCCAATGAGTAAATATAGCCAATTTAGCAATATGATCGAATACAGCCAGTTCCATTAACCTGACCAGAGCCTTTACCCGTAAAGTAAACGGAACCGCTCCCATTGACGGTTGCGGTGCCACTTCCATTTACCATCATCATCCCACTACCATTGTGAACCACAGTGCAATCTCCATTGATGACAACATTGCTGCTACCGTTGTTCTCGAAGTGGCAATGGCCGTTGACAGTGATTTTGCCGCAGCCAGAATTATTGATATAGCCACCACCGTTAACAACTGTTTCCCCGCTCCCCGTAATCATGATGTTCACAACACCTTGGATAACACTGTCGCCATTTCCAAAAACGTGCACAGAATTCTGTTGAACAGATGTATAATAATTTGACCTAGGTGACTTTTCGCACCATGTAGTTGAATCGTTTTTTGGCTTTCTTGTGACTTTGCTTGTCAACGTTGTGTTGGACCTCGATCTCGACGGTGCGGCAGAACTTGCTCCGGATGGCGTTGCAAAACTCGTTCCCGATGTTGTAATAGACCTTGAATCTGAAGGTGTGGCAAAACTTGAACCCGATGGCGTGGTGGATCTTGATCCTGACGCTGTACTGCATGATGTCACTGAGTCTGGCGCCATGTCCTTTTCAACAGGATAAGTAGCCATTGGGCACTCTTTGTCACGCTTTGGAAGAAAGATTTTGGAGCAGCTGCATAATTTTTTTCCCCGTTAGTAGTTTAAATTGATTAGCTGGGGGAGCCATTCTTATACTCGATTTTGGTAGAGTTTGGAGGAAAATTCAATCACAATCATTGAAAACCTTTCCCTCGAGGTTTATGGGTACAGCGGTCCACCATTACCTTCAGCGATAAGCATAGATTTATTCGGTGGCCAAGTTAGAGCTGCTCTTTGAGGGGGGAAATATTCAGCTATATACAAATATTGGGACTAGCGAGCGCCTCCTTGACTAGCGCCTCCCCACAATAGGAGGCAGCTATAAAACACCAAGCTGACCGCTCCTTGTTTATTAGAAAAACAAGGCTCTGTCAATCATCAATTTAATTAATAGTTAGATGTGACCAATCCGGCTTGGCGAGGAATGCAGCAGATTTCAATGATGTTCGTATTAGGTACGCTGTTGAACTTGACCAAAAACGTGAAGCATACATTGCGTAAAATGGTCCGACCTTTGGGTATGATGCAAGAGTAAAAAAATCTTATTCGGTGTTTTTGATTTAATTTAATTCAATTATATTTGAATGGTGTGTTTTTCAATCCGTGATAATTATTGCCCCATCCCCAACGTGTAAACTTACATCATTTCCATCACTATACCCTAGACAAAACTGTTACCCTGGGTAAATACCTCATCATCAACCGGCAATCGCCCTTTCCCCTTCGATAAGAACGCACCGGCGTTAATAAATAATCATCAAACGACGAAATAGACTGGGTTATAGCCTTTATATGCGTTTTACTGAACAAGACTGTGCACGATGACGTGCTAAATTCAAGGACTTTCCTTTGGATGTCAATGTGAAAATGGATTAGGTCTTGCCTTGTTACTCTGTCGCGGCAGTATTCGCCGCTACGATAACGCCATGATTGTGAAATGGGACAGAGTTGACTGGTTTGCAGACACTCAAATTCTTTAACTATTGTGATGATCATGTCTCAATTTGTCATACTAAGGCGTCGTAATATGGGTGTGATGACATGCACTCACAAGACTACCAAGTTGTTGATCTTTGCGAACCACGGTAATTTTTTAGGCAGAATTCACTGCTGCCTGCTGACTTGCTAAGCGCTTTAAGTGATTTGAGCCAACCAGGTTGGCTTTATGTATTGCACTTTCAAGCTGCACGGCCTATCACAATGAATAACACGTGCGGGGGCGAGTCATTCTTGCGAGCCGATAAATATGCGGCGCTTACAAGTTATTTTTAGCATCGACAGAGCCTTGCTTACTCCAAAGGTGTCGCGTCGTTGTACTCTAATAATTCTCGCCTCAAGACTCTATAATAGACGACTCGACCATATGCGCACTTAATATTTACCCAGACCATATTCAGCAGTTATGTCTCCATTGGATCTGGACTCTTCGCCTTTCCCAGTCGGAAATTCTGATGCAGAAATACAGAATGATACAAAATTCTGCTCAGCATGCCTCAATATTTACTCCCGCTCGGCCATCACTATGGCTATTCCCCCTAATACTCAAGCTGTGATGCATGAGCGACGACCTAACTCAGAGAGCGCTATCAGGGAGGCCAATCTCATTGGAGAAAGGGACCAGGACATGGTTAGTGATGACGAAGACCTTGGCTCCCTACCAAGGTCAACCTCATGGCGGATTGAAATGAACCTTGTCGAGATTTCAAAGGCCGCAGCGTCAGGGTGTGCAACTTGCTTCTTGTTGAAAGAAGCACTCACCAAGGTGTCTGATCCGAAGTTGAGCTTTGATGATCCAAAAATATTCATGCATGTGGTGCTGCGCGACAGGCATGTTCTTCGTATTGACATCATGAAAGAATCTGAAATACTGGACGACGAACCAGATTTTGATCTCCCTTGGGAATTTCGGGACTTGAAACCAGTCCCAGAACATGGAATGTATGAGCTTTATTCACTTCCAGGTGGGTACCTCTCCGGGGACGATTTGCGCATATCTTGAAGATTTATTGACAAAATCTAGAGTCCCCTTGTCCGTGGCCTAGCGTGGGCTGTCTTATGAGTTGGGAGGATCCTTATGATTTTACCCCTACCGTAAATGGCGGACTAGCGGGACATATTCCTCCGGACCCTACTTCTAAAGGTTGCTTTGATACTATCAAGGAATGGATTAGAGACTGTCAAGACAAACACCCTGTCTGTAAAAAAACGCACCAAAGAACAGACCATACCATGCCAGAGCGCCTCGTCAAGGTTGGACCAGAAACGAATGCGGAAGTTCACATCGTGGAAACCGATTTTGAATTCAAAGAGCCATATATTGTATTATCTCATTGCTGGGGAAAGAAGAAGTATCCTTTGTCTCAGAATCCGGGCATTATTTCCTATAATGAACTACCTAGAACCATCCAAGACGCCATTACTGTCTGCAGAATGCTGGGCTTTGAGTACATCTGGATTGATGCTCTTTGCATTAGATTCGAAGAGCAAATCGATTGGGAAATTGAAGAAGCAAAAAAGACTGACATATACTTCAACGCGGAACTGGTTCTTGCTTCAACCGGAGCATTTGACGATGACCAAGGCTTTCTTTGGCAAAGACGCCCGTTTGTCACGGTTTCTGGTACATCTTCAGATGGAAAACCGTATCAAGTTTTCGGACGACAATATCAACCTCATGGTAGATTCAGGTGGCTCACACCTGAGGAATATCATTTGAAACAGAAATATAGATCAGAAGATGACACTCAATATCCACTCATGAACGAAGCCTGGGGCTTCAGTGAGCGAATTTTGGCAACTCGAATGTTGCATTTTACAAAGAATGAGGTCATATTCGACTGTTTGACTGGCATAAACTGTGAATGTGGCGCTCTTTATATGCACAAGGATACCTCGTTTGCGCCTCGACGTATTTTGAAAACTGGCCATGAACACGTTTCTGGTCGCACTAGTAGACGACCCGGAAAAGATACCCATTTTCATCAAGGATTCAAGTTTGATGAGAAAGACAACGAGTTTGAAAACCATCACGAGCGTTGGCGCGATTTGATTGTTCAATACTCCCAGACAAAGGTGTACAAGCAAGGCGACCGCCTGCGTGCGCTCAGCGGCATCGCCTCAAGATGGTTCAATGACAGAACCGGGTCATATCTTGCTGGAATGTGGGAAAAGAATTTCACAAATCATCTAAGATGGTACGTTGATGACAAGGAGGTTGAGCAGAGTTCAAGTTTAACCGAAGAGGTGGAATATATCGCGCCAAGTTGGAGTTGGGCCAGTGCCAATGGAGCCGTGAGTTGGGGAACCACCACTTTTGAGAACACCAGCTGCTTTGTTCAGATTGACTTTACCAAGACTAGATGTGACATGAGAGATATCAGTCCATTCGGTGCTGTCAACTCTGGGCACATAAATCTCACAGGTAAGATTCTGAAGGTAGGTCTTGTGCTCGGCAGTAGTAGCTGCTATCTGGAAAGGGAAGGACAGGAAAAAAAGATACTGTTCGATCGACCTGATGACCTGAGTCGTATTGAACATCTTAAAGACAAAGAACTGTTTTGTTTGCACTTTTGTAGTAAAAATTGGACCATGAGAGCATATGATGATGATTGCGCGCTGATATTGGTCAAGGTAGAGGCTAAGGAATTAATGCGACAGCGGGAGGAAGTTCAACAGGCAAATCATGTTTACAAAAGAGTTGGGTTTACACTGTTCTATCCAAGTAAAGCATGGAATCACGCTCAAGAGGCGGAAGAGGTCAACATGTACTTGATCTGAATCCCGTGGATTAATTGATAGCCAATTCATATGAGATATAATCATCGTTCGCTTCATTGCCGCGTGCTGAACTCTAACTTGATAGCCTTGTTTCAATGCTAGATTACTCATAGTCATGTGCCCTAGCACACCACGTGTCGTAATATTTGTGGTGGGCAAATCCGCATGTGCAGTTAGGCAGAAAGCGCCTCATATTGCCGCATTGGTCAATCACCCCGCTTCACCCTCTCTGAGTCAACGTCAAATTTTTTGCATTTCCCGAAACGCAGGACGTCAGTTTCGAGGTTGGACAGCACTGAAGATAATGACCTATTCTCGGTCTCATTGCCAATTTACACCTAATAGAAAGCTATGAGCGACCCACATGAAACAGCTCACATGGCAAATGATGGCACCAGTGTTGCATTTGACGAGGATGAAAATGAGTCCGAGCATAGTGGCCCCCCCGGAACACTTCAGCCGACAGATTCAGTTGTCGAGGCGTCGCGCTCAGATATCATATTCACGGAAGAGATTGATACCGCCATCGTAGCTGTTGTAGAATCTCTCAATTCTATGCAACTCGATGATCCGATGAGAGGAGTTCAACTTACGCGTCTTGCAGCCAAACTTCATCAAAGATATATTCTTACGAACAGTCTTCAAGATCTTGAAAAAGCTGTCGAATTCGCTGAAGAAGCCACTCAAGTGAGCCTGGATGCACACCCATACCGGAAGGCTTGCGTTTATAACCTCGGCGTTATTCTACTAGCTAAATATGAGCACACAGAACAAATGGAGCACTTGGACAGGGCAATGCAAATCACCCAAGAAACCTTGGATTTAATGAGTCCACACGAAGTGGAACATTTTGCATTTATTGACAACCTGAGAATTATGCAGGAACACAAATACTCCCAGACAGGATTGATAGAAGACCTTGACAAAGTTATTCAGACCAGACGAGATGTTGTAAACTTCGCACGAGCAGAAGACCCTAACATGGTTTGGTACTTGGTCAACCTCGCGGTTAGACTCAAGGACAAAGCCAGAACGCTTCATTCGGTAGAGTGTCTTGACGAAGGTCTGGGCTATTTGAAACAAGCGATTATGATAAATTGTGAGAATGATTCCCAGCAACAAAAATGTTTGCAATATATGGGTATATTTCTTTACCAACGATATCAATTAACACCGCACGCTCTTGATGACCTTGAAGAGTCTATACGAATTGGGCGTTTGATCGCAAAATCAATGCCGCCAAGCAGTCCTGAGAATGCAGAAATCTTGCAATCGCTTAGTGACAGGCTTTGGAGCAAATATCTGGAATGCGAGAAGAGGGCAAGTAAAAAAAGGATTCAAACAGTCAATAACGCAGTTGACGTGGCACTAAGTGAAGAAAAACTTCATGAGAATTCGATAGACTCTCACGCGCAATTATCGGGGTTAGAAGAAAAGAATACGTTGGTATTCCTGCTTGATGAGTCAATTCAATCACTAAAACAAGCATTAAAAATCGGCGAACAAAATGGACCTATCTGGGCGGATCGACAGTATAGACTATTCAATCTGCTCCATGCCAGATACAGCCAAAGAGAGAATCTATCTGATTTGTTGGAATCAATAAAAGCTGCAAGAAACTCGATTACAGCCACAGATGAGAGAATCGATCTACCGGAAAGATTGATGAAGCTTGCAGACGCCATGGCAGGCATGTTTCAGAAATTCGGCCGCCTCTCCGATATCGAAGAAGCAATCCGTTTAGGAAAAGAGGCTGTTTTAAATCTGTCAGAATCACACACCGAATGGCCAAAATACCAGACCCTTGTTGGCGTCTGGTTAGGTTACCACTATTCGAAGAGTGGGAGTATAAGTAAACTCGAGGAAGCTATTAGCGTGGCTCGGAAGGCAAGCAATGGAATTGATATAAAGCATCAACACAAAGCATTTTGTTCAATGAATCTCGGGGATTTATTGGATAAGCGTTTTGTGAGAAAGAGACTACTTAGTGATGCTGAAGGATCGATTCGCTGTTTGCAAGAAGCTATTGAGGCTACCCCACTGAACCACGAAGATCGGCCGGTCCAGCTTATGGAACTGGGTTGGCAAATCGGTCAAAAGTACCTTCAGACTGGTGCCGAAGGTGATCTGGAAGAAGCTATAAGGACCACGAGATTAGCTCTAGAGCAAATCCAGCCCTTCTCACAATTTCGGGCCCAAATTCTCTACAACCTCGGAAACTTTCTAGGAACTAGATTTTTCAAAACGAATGAATTATCCAATCTTATGGAAGGAATAAGTAACTTGCAGGAAGGCCTTCGTGTTGTTGCCAAAAACCATCTTATTAAACCGATGATATTGGGTAATCTAGCGGAGTTGATACGAAGCCGCTATTTATTCACAGAAGATTTGGGAGACTTGGATGAATCAATTCACCTTTCACGATTAGCGATTACCGAAGCATCAGAGAGGTCTAAAAATGTTCCAGGTTATCTCAGCGAGCTCGGAAATACGCTCAGGGTCAGGTTTAGGGAAACCGAGGACATTAACGATATGGAAGAAGCAATTCGACTTCAGAAAGACGCTCTGAACAGGATGCCGCTAGACCATACTGGACGGCACGGATACCTGAACAATCTCGCTCTATGCTTCTTTCATCGATACACCTACACGGGAAATATAGTGGACTTGAATGAATGCATTCAGCTGTCTCAAGAATGTGTCAAAAATACACCTCAGGCTCATAAGGATTGGGCCGACCGATGGAGTAATCTTGCAGGTTGGCTTCGCACGAAATATTTCAAGATAGGTAGAGTGTCAGATCTTGATGAGGCAATTCGAATTGGCTACCAGATCACGAGGGAACACCTTTCAAACAACCGACTTCGAGACGTTTATTTAGGCAGTCTTGCTATGTATCTCCACGATCGGTATTTAAGAACCAATAAGAAGGACGATTTGGAGAACGCGATTCATATCGCTCGAGAATCGACAATTAGCACGTCAGGCAGTGAAATGCAAACACACATGAACATGGTGAATCTTGGGGTTTGGATATTTGCCCGGTATAGACTTCACGGCAACGAGGCTGATTATCGAGAGGCCTATGATATTCAACAGCGAGGCTTGAAAAATCCCTCAACAACAGATTCTGAACGGAAGAATATTTTCAATAACATGAGTAACATTCTTGCCTACGAATATGAAAAGACAAAGAATTTGAAAGATCTTGATCTGGCAATTGAATATTGTCATAAGGCTGTCGAGTTGAGCGACCCTGTTCGCGAGCATTTGGCAGGAAGGCTGACAAACCTCGGCAACGTACTTGGGAAAAGGTATATCCACACTAAAGATTATAAAAGTCTCAACGAAGCAGTTGCTTGTTTCCGAAAGGCTCTAGATCATCCGAATGTGGCTCTTGGTGTTAGGGTATTAGCAAGCAGAGAAGTCATAAAGTACCTTGCTCTTGGCTTGAGATGGCAGGATGCGTTCAAGGTTGCAAACGCCGCGATCGAATTGATTCCACAGATGATTTTAAAACCTCTCTCCAACGCAGATAAGATGCATTTGCTTGTTCAACTTAATGGGTTAGCTTCACAGGCTGCATCTGTGGCATTAGCTGCGGGTAAAGGGCCAGTCGTGGCACTAAACTTACTCGAGCAAGGCCGCGGTGTTTTGGCTACATCCATCCAAGAGATGAGGGCTGATGTTGCTATGCTTACGGATTTACATCCTGGGGCGGCAGAACAGTTTAGCTCCATCAAGCAAAAGATGGAGCGATATCAGTCTCAAGCCCAGTTATCTATAGGGGGAAACAAAATGGCTTCGAAGCAAGACTTGGATAAGGAGTTCGACAAGATGCTTGGCCATATTCGAACCCTTCCAGGCTGTGAAGACTTTTTGAAGGCTCCTGGACCCTCAAATCTTTGCAAAGCTGCAGAATCCGGTCCAATTGTGGTTGTCAATATTAGCGAGATCAGATGCGAGGCGATTCTTGTTGATAAGGATGAAATCCGCTGGCTACCTTTGGAAAGAGTCAGCATGGAAAAGATTGTGGAGAAGGCCCACGACGCCCGTAAAAGTCCCGCGAGTCCAGAAATTTTAGAGTGGATGTGGGACGACATTGTTCATCCGATCTTGGACACACTTGGGATTGTAGACAGTCCCGTGGATGATAATTGGCCCCGAGTTTGGTGGATCCCTACCGGACTACTCAGCCACTTTCCCCTGCACGCAGCCGGATATCACACCAGAGGCTCATCCGAAACGGCGCTTGATAGGGTCATGTCCTCTTACAGCACATCCATCAGGAGCATATGGCTTGGACGTGAACAGCATAAGAGTCCATCAATGGATGGAAATGCGAGAGCTGTGCTGGTTGCCATGGAGGTCACTCCTCAGCAGGATCGTCTCCAGTTTGCGCCCGAAGAAGTGGATGAAGTACAGAAGCTTTGTACGGAGATGAATATTGCGACTGCGGAGCCTCCACCATGCAAGCAGGAAATTATGAAAAATATCCAAGATTGTACAATCTTTCACTTTGCTGGTCACGGCCATACAAATACGGAAGATCCCTCAAAGAGCCAACTCTTGCTAAAGGATAGTAGACAAGACCCGTTTACTGTGGCTGATTTGTTGGAATTGAGCCACAAGCGCTCTCCATTTCTCGCCTACTTGTCTGCTTGCGGAACTGGTAGCATCAAGGACGAGAGGCTTGTTGACGAAAGTATTCACCTTATTGGAGCATGTCAGATTGCGGGATTCCGTCATGTCATAGGTACCTTATGGGAGGTTAGAGATAAGGAATGCGTTGACATGGCGAAGGGGATATATGAAGTTATGCGAGATGGTGGAATGAGTGACGAATCCGTATGCCTCGGGATTCATGTTGCCACAAGAACTCTCAGAGATCAATGGCTGTCTAGATTAGAGGAGCGTGATGGGAATGTGCGTATGAGGAACATTATCCCAGTACTCGATGAGGAAGAAGAAGAATCCGGAGCATTGAACTGGGCTCCTTACGTTCATTTTGGAATTTAGCTAGTGATATTTACATGCGTTTTGTTTAATTCATCATCAGACCTTCCTATCTAAACGACTCCGACAAAGCATAATTCAATACTGGAGCGTTGAGACGCTGTAAAAGTTGATCTACATTTGTATGTATTGCATTTCCGCCTTTTGCCAGTGGCTCAGGGAGATGCAAGTGCCTCCAAAACGATGCTCTTCATATCTGGCGTAATTGGAACTGTGTCCAAGGTTTGGACATTAGCCCATATACCTGTAGAGTGTTCATTTTGGTTGACAGAAAAGTCTACACCATCCTCGTGTACTGAGACAATGTAACCGAGCTGCATAGCTCTTCGCCGGATGATGATTTGATTTCCGACAGTATTGTCAATTTTCTTCTCGGTGAAATAGGTCATGGGCGAGAGAGGACATAGGATGCTCTTGACTGTCAAGTTGGTCTCTTCGGCGACCTCTCGTACCACGGCATGATGAATAGAGATGTCGGTTTCATCAACTTTGCAGCCTGGGATCTCGAAGACGTTCGGATAATAGACCTCGTCTGCGTTTCTCTTGAGAAGGAGAATTTACTTGGTGCCTTGGTTATCTCGAATGATTGCAGCACCAATAGTGACCTTGTAGATGGGAGCGGTTCTCGTAGAATTGATGTGTGCAGAGAATGCATCACGTGTCATATTGAGATACTCCATTGTGATTGTTTTAAAATTGACGTCGGTGATGCAGCGCGGAGAATGGAAGTGAAGGTGCAGGATGATAAGTTTTTATGAATGGCAGAGAAGCTTATTGCCATGCGAGATTTCTCCGATAACCGTAAAAAGTCTGAGCAGTGTCATCACCTTGGTGGCTAGTAGGCAATCTGGAAAACAAACCATAGATTGCACAATAAGTATCGGAGAGCTTTCACTGATGGATAGTCTTTCAATTCTTGCCAAAAAACAATCTTGGTGGCCAGGGTAATTTCGCAGCTCTGAATTTTGTCGTGGCCACAACACGATGCTTCTTTGGCTAGTATGCTGCATAGGTTTACCAACATGAGGTAGAAGAATTTATCTCCAAATCGTTGCATGTCTCATTATCTATGGAATATAATTTTAATACCAATATTCTAGTCTAAATTAATCACCAAATTGGTTTGAACATCTCGAATTCTCTTTGTGCGGATTTCTAGTATTGATGGCTATATGTACCATTGATAACCAAATCATGTAGCGTCCTGGTAAGATTGCAATTTCACAAATATTTTAGTTACACGTAAATGCCTTTCTTATTGACGCAGCGAAGAGAATGTTCATTGTGAAAACAGCACCTTGAAAAAAGCTGTCTTGATCAGAGATAACCTTTACAGATCGACGCCTCCGCATTCAAAATTGATGAGCCCGCAGAGCCAATGACAGCTGGCTTTATTAGTTCAAGACACTTTAATGTGAGATTATGTAAACTCACTGTTGTGACTAAGAGCAACAAACTTGATATAAAAAATACCTGTCTCGTCCTTCCTAACACGCCCAACGCTGATAGAGTACTCACCACCAAGGTTACGGTCCAAGCGTGGTTGTGGTCGATCTTCCTCTTCAAAGACCACAATGGGCGGCGTAGGAGCTGAAAAGCAGCCCAAAGCTTCGGTCTCAGTGACATAGCTCCGTAGGGCTTGCTTGACTTGCTCAGCTGCAGGAGGTGGCCGATGCTTGAAACTGATGCTTATGCATGCTGTGTGGCCATCCATCACAGGGACTCGAGTACAAGCAGCTGAAACCTTTAGCTCTTCTTGCTGCACGAAGCCCTTGCCATCAGCAGTCAGGCAGCCTAAAATTTTGTTAGCTTCAGTTTCAAGTTTATCCTCTTCGCCTTCAATAAATGGGACCAAGTTGTCAATGATATCCATTGCCGATACTCCAGGGTATCCACCACCAGAAACCGCCTGCATGCTGACGATTGACACAGTAGAGATGGTGCCGAAAACTCTTTGAAGAGCTGCTAGAGGTACGACAAGGTTGATCAATGCACAGTTGGAGTTGCAAACAAGGAACCCTGTGCCGAGTCCTTGGACGGAGCGCTGGTGGGGAATGAGGTCTAAATGAGAAACATTGACTGCGGGGACGACAAGGGGGACAACTGGATTCCGACGATGATTTTTAGCATTTGAAAATACAGGAATGTCGGCATTTATGAAATCCAACTCTACAAAGTGTTAGTCTCTGAGCCCATCAATGTAGCATCGGTTTTTGGACAGTAAGATACCGATGTCACCTGCAACACTGGAGTCTAGCCCGCTGAAGACAACATCACAGTCGCTGAACTCGGAAGGTTTACACTCCTTGATGAGCATTTCAGCAACGCAACCCATGGGGTAGGCCTGCTTCCACTGGACGGCATCTTTGTATTGCTTCCCGGCAGATCTGGAAGATGCACCAATGATGTGAAGTTTAAGATAGGGATGCTGAGAAAGAAGAAGAATAAACCTCTGCCCAACTGACCCCGTGCACCCTAGAACGCCTGTGATTTGCAGTTTAGTCACCACCTCAAACATGATTTGGCAGGTTGTCATACCACATTTCTTGACTGGAAATTGTTTGGTCATGTTGCTACAAGAAAATATTTGGGAATTTTAGATGAATGAAAAGAAAGACCTATTTAACCGAAAATGTGGATTAGGTATTGTTATCATGACACACTCCATTTCGAGAGCACGAAATTTTAAAATGGTAAATCTCCGCTATGCGTCTCGGTGATTGAAGTGGAGCTCAGACCATTTGCGGGCTTTGGATCAATCACCGCATGAATAACGCAGCAAATACCGTTGGACTAGGTCACCGATTCTTCTAAGATCGGGCATGGGGAGGTTTTGTACAACTGATTTACCCACTACGGATAACTCAAGTCACTTGCGGTTTTTGGCGTTGCATGGTATCATAGCTTGAGCATCTTGTGTCCAAATTGAGAGCCAGCGCCCACAGTTCAAAACGGATCCTGAGATAATCATTTGCACGCCACCGTTGTGGTTAGACCACCAGGGTACTGGGGTAAGATTTGTGCTGATTTTGGTTCTGGTGCCCTTTTGAGTATTTCCCGATGCATCCGCCAAACCTAATAGTTTGGATGTCCCTGTACCGTAGGCTGCAAGGAAATTGACCTCATTAGGTATATTATGCTATTCTTCACTCTCCATCAATGTCCACACTATGCCTTGGTCTGGCTCAATCCCGAGACATGCACCACCTTCCCACCTGATGACACTAGTAGTATCCCAGCTCTGCAAAACGCTTATCCACCCACGCACAGTACTCATCGTCCGTCAGATCTGGAGTAGATTCGTCCAGATCCCGCTGCATATGTATGCTGTCCTCAGCGAAATCGACGCCTATGCAGAGCGGACATAGCACCCTTACTCCGCAGTCCCCGACATGTACTAGGCCAGTCCAATCCTCAGCAATCTCCTTGTCGCCTTCGCAGCCAGCGCAGAAAAAGCGATTTGCACCATCGCACAGATGACAAACACCCTCCTCGACCCAAGAAATTACATCCGGGATAGTGAGTCTTTCAAAGAGTAATCTCTGATCCAGAGCTGTTGTTGGGATTGAGAAGACCCTTGCCTCGTCGTTGGGGAGCTTGAAGGGGCGATCACCTTCATTTTGCTGGTGGCTATGTGGCCTCGAGAGGTAGTATTCGTATTTCTTGACCTGGTTGACATCTTCGAGCCAGCCACAGATGTTCCATTCTGGAACCGCGGCGCAGACTAGCGTAGTCAATCCAGACTTGGTCTGTTTGAAGGTTCGAGGCTGAACAAGGCAGTATTTGTGTGAGTTGTCGTCCCCATTCACGAGATCAATGATTTCGAGCCATATTTCAAGTGGCATCCGCTTTTTACCCTGCTTGGACGAGATATTGGTTGGAACTAGACTTTCAATGTAGTGGGCAGAGAGACGAGTAATGTCCAGCATCAGGATACTCTTTTTCTCGACCCGATCATGCAGCGTGGAGTAGCTGACAGGCCTCATGATTCTTTCGGGACAGGGTTCGTGGAATGGTTGATGAGATGGGCGTTGGAGAAATGTTCGTGATCTGCTTCAATTGAATTGAGGTGCGAATGCCTTTTAAAGGGCAGACGAGGAACACCCCTTAAACTCTAATGCTTGTGATGACTCCTAATACAACTTGGTGAAATAGAGTGTATTGCAAAGCTGATGGCTGAATGTGACCCTCGTGTAGCTTCAAAGGGGTTCCTGCTCTTCATCTTCTACCTTTGTGAGGTGGGAAGGGTCTCAAGGCTTCTCCGAAGCATATCATGTGGCCGAGGGCAAAAATGGACATTCTCGCCACAGTTCGCCAACTGTCGATTCAATATCTTTAGAGGTAAGGTGTGTGGAGTGAGACATATTAAGTTTGACGAGGATTCTCTTGCATGCCTCAATACTGTTCCTGATACACCTCAGATACGCTCCTTTGGCCAAGATCCGCGGCAACGAAGTCACCATAACCGCCGAGAAAAACGGGATATTATCCAAAATGGCAACAATAACCACCTCGATGCCTTGTACGTAGCCATTTCGTCTTCTCATCACTCACAGATTGGCCAAGGTAAGCTGGTCATAGTCGACCTTTGAGCCCATTCATGAGCAACAATGCTCAAAAGTCGCCTAGGTACGGACGATCATAGCGTCGAGATAGGGGCCGATGCTACACTCTTTAAATTCTCAAAGATCATTTATTAGGAACGAAGCACTATTAAAGTTTCAAAAGATCCCTCAACTTTCCCTTTTGCTGCAAAATACAGTTTATATGTATCTCCTACATGCTTATCTATAGAATCCCGCACTTAGCCTGCGATTTATGTGTCTTGATTACTCTATCCCAATCACACTTTTTCCTCCAAGTATCTGCTCTGCTGATTTTGAGGTTGAAATTGGAAATCGTTACTAAGTACGTTGGTTTCTTCGACGTTCTGGTGAGGGAACTTGCACTTATGGATAATGTAGAGAGGTAAATCACAAGGCCGATTTTTTTCAAAGGGTTGTGCGGTTGTGTGAGTCATTTCGTGTCTGATTTGCGTTGCTCGCGCGCATGACAACACCTGAGCCTTATCTCGCATGGGATCGGTTGTCATGCATCTTTTGCAATGTCGATCGAGGTTGAACCTGAATCGAAGGACTCGCCACCCAAATGACTTGACACTACTCCAACCAAGTTGGGCCAGTCACCCATACAGTTTTTGGAAGGCGTCGTCTCATGTCAGTCTCTAAAATAGAAAGCGGTCATCAGTTGCACCTAAGTTATGGATAAAATAAGGTAAAAACTCCTCAAACTCGATTTCACCTTTGACGAGTCTATCAATACTCGTCCCCTAACGCTTGACCACCTGAGCGGCCGAGAGCTTGACCAAACAAATGACCCGAAAGGGTGGCCTGCGAATGTTTCCTTCTTTGATAGATTTGTTTCTACAGGTACGTTGAGTACATTACATACCCGTTTAACACGGCAAAAAGAGCTTTCTAGTGACTCCGTGTAAGAAAGATTAGCTTGTGCAAAAAGCAATTCACTATTGTATTCTTGGTCATTTCTATTTGGTGTTGCCATCTGGAATACAAAATGTTGGTAGAAACCGGTAGTAGGTCATAGCAGGATGATGACCTGCGTTTAAACCTCGAGAATTTTGAAACTTGGGGCACAGATTTGCGGACTGGGACGGAGCTGTGTATGAAAACAACAGGCTTGCGATGTCACAATGAAATGACGCTAAAGCACCAAGGTAAAAGTTATGGAACATGGTCTGAGACGTGTCAACGTGTTGGCTAAGTTCAGTCAGGATATCTCCTGGTATAGCAGCCAGAATATCTACGTCTCTTAAGACTCTGAAATTGTGAAATTGAGACAGTCTGAATTCCTGACCGTAATCAGCATGTTTTCATACAAGATTGACGGCTGAGGGCCTTTCTGGTATATTTGGGCAACGTCTTATCTACATGAAAAGGAAAAAGAGGAGAGATAGGTAAACTCAAATTTCCTTTACCCCTTTTTTTAACTTTAGTGTAGATTGGACAAAATGAAATCTCATTTATCTCCTAATGCAGAAAATGCCATTTTCTCAAAGACTAAAATATATTTCTAAAGCTTGTCGTGTAATATGCATGCGTTGAGCTCCCAGACGATAATCTAGTATAACCATGGCCCTATCCGTGGTTAGAGAATCGGTTATTTGGAAAGTTGTGGACTGCTGACCTTTTATGAAATTATTTTCTCGCTCTCGTTCTGTGGGTACTTTCAAAACTTGAGCATGAATTGTGTTGATCGCTATAATAGCGTCCTCAGCCCGAACAACCACCCTACAGTTTAATTAGTAACACGCTTGTAGAAGAAGGACCTTTCAGCTTACGAAACGTTAATCTCGCTTGCCCCTTGGCTGATAAGGTATATGTTGACCTTGGCTGAAGCTAGAGACGACAAAATCTCGCTAGATATACCAACCATATTCCTCATCTTGTGACCAATGACGCTAATAATGGACATTTGTTCGGTAATTATTACCTATTGTTGATTAGACACCGACTCTCAATTTAAGTAAAGGGCCCCAATATACCTTTCCAAACTGTTCCAGTTCCGTCTTTAGGCGCTCATTCTTTTCGCGAGCCTCGTCACGCACTTGGAACGCTAGGCTCACGTGCCTCTCACTGGTCGTGACCAAGTCAATATCGATGCCGATATTCTCAAGTCGCGTAAAGACACCCGGCAAGAAGCCAGAACACTTTGTGTTTCTGTTGCATGCGACGTTTAATAGGACGATGCTTTCTTTGACTGTCACTGCTGTTGGTCGGCGGCGTTCTTGGTGCTCCCCGTGATAACCATTCTCAAGCATGAACCCTGAAGTGGGAGAAGGACCATTTGAACAAGCAGCGTCATCAAAAGAAGGGGAATCCTTGCTTCCAAGTGATGGCGATTGGGCGTGTGTGGGGTAAATGATTGTCCCAGCCCCGGAGGGATTGAAGACGTTTTGTAGCCGTAGGGGAATGTTTGCACATCGAATTTGATCCATGGTCAGTGGATGAATAACCTCACTCCCATAGTATGTTAGCTCAGTTGCTTCTTCAGGAGTGACTGTTGATAGCAATCTTGCCGAGGGTACTTTTCGTGGGTCTGCGGTGAATATTCCATCGACTTCTTTCCAAATCTGCAGTTCTGCGGCACCGGTTCCAACGGCACACATCGCGGCGCAGAGATCAGAATATCCGCGTCCAACAGTGATTAAAAGAGAATCCGGCATGCTTCCGAAAAAGCCTGTGATGACCGGAATCCTGCCCCCAAAATCCGATATCCTGGTTGCAATCTCATCTGCCAAAACCTGGTAGAACCGCGGCCCGAGAGACTCAAGCGCCGATTTCTGTTGATAGAAATGACTTCCAAACGCTGACTCGACAATGTCCTGAAGTATCACTGCCTCGGCTGGAATACCCTTGCTGCTGAGTATAGCTGCGACAACTATACAGGCTAGCTTCTCCCCAAGTGCCACGATGCGGTCACGGGTTCGCGGAGACATCTCACCAACGATCTGAGCAGCGACGAGAAACCTGCACAAACTCTCACACTCGTGTTTGATAGTGGACCGTGTTGACCCGAGTGTGTCCTGTTTGGCGTTTGTAGCGCTATCTAACATGAGTAGGTGAATATCTCGGATTCTGCCGATGGTTTGCTTAAGCTTCTTCTGAGCATTACATCCTTGTTCGGCAAAGTCAATGCATTCTAACAACAGGCTGGTAGTGCCATTTGACTTTGATGAACTAGAAAGCGCCGAGCAAACAATGACTAGATTGTATTCATCGATATAAGACGGGATGATGATACCACAGATCGATTCGAGAAGTTTACCAAGACTGGTACCGCCGTACTTTTGAACCAGCCATGGCTTTTCAATTTTCGTTGCTCCCATGCCTGGTATACAACACGCGTAATATGTCTTATAGCTTCTAATGGGCACCAACGAATAAGAAGCAGTGTTGCTGCAAGTGATAAATGGTAAGAGATACAGGCACAGAAGATGAAATAAGGCAGGGAATAATCAGAGAAGCCCTCGAATCTGGCTGGGATGACTCATCTTCTACAATCAATCTAAATTGCCTTGTGTAACACAGCCTTCTCTATTTAAAGTCGGTGAGAATATAACATGGGGGGAGGTATGATGACTCTTGATGACCAAAAATTGGGGGGAGTGCTTTCACGGTGATTGCATCGGAGGCGACCGATCAAACACCGACCACGTATCCATTTACACCGCAACGATAACATGATATCGGAAAAAGCCGGGCTCCGAAATTTGCACAAAGATTGCTCGATGCCGAGCGTTTGCCGATGAAGGGGTTACGGCCATGATACAGAGGCTGACACTTGGCCGACAAGCATTGCCATGCATGGTTTACTGTATCTTGTTTCTTTGAAGAAGGCCACGGTCCATAAAGGGCAAACATGGGAATTGTCGAAAAAGTACCGCAACTATCTCATTATGAAGGTCAGAATTCTGGTGCACTTCACACAATAAACCATACAGAGGCTCCGCCGCTTAGGTGTGTGTATACCGTGACCAACTTCGCTATATTGTCTTGAAATATAAAGTTCTCAGATAACACTAGACTAATGGATAAATTGAAAGAACTAATTGTACGCTAACTCTACTTGGTTAAAAATACACAACATCCCTAATCCCGTTGACTGTTGTGCTCAGTCAAGAAAATCCACTGTGTTCCTAGGGGAACACCGAATCCGCTGCCATTATAGCAGGGATTTATCAGCGGGTTGATAAAGATGAGGAGCCTCAGATTTAAGTTTTCCTTGTATCAATGAATTGAGTTGCTCGAATTCTAGGAGAAACCCGTCGTGACCATGTGATGAGTCCAACACCACTAGCGTAGACTCGGGAAGATAGTTATTCAACAATTCTTGCTGCTCTGGCAAGAATAGGGCATCTGTTGCGACACCAATGACAAGAGCCCTAGGAGGTGCTTTGGCCAATACCTCTTCTAAGCCCTCTTCATCGGCTTTTTCTGTTCGACCAAGTGTTATATCGTGGCTGTCCATTTTCTCCAAGATGTGAAGATAACAATTGGCATCAAAGCGCTGAAGAAACTTTCCGCCTTGATAGTGAAGATAGCCTTGGGCAGAAAATGATGGGTCAGCTCTTCTGCTCATAGTCACAGAATTATATCTGATCTCGCGTCCTATCACGGATGGACCATTTTTTCTTGGGAGATCCATAGGGGCATTGGATGGTGCTGTCCCCAAAATTTGGGGTTTTCGGCCAAACCGAGCATCGAAACTTGTATATGAGCGATAGGTGAGCATAGCTATCATGCGAGCTGCGGCTAATCCAGCAGATGGTTGGCCCTCCGGTGTAGGTTCGTAGTAACCTTCCTTGAATGCAGGGTCAAACCAGATACATTGCCGTTGCGTCTCAGCCCAGGATATGCACCAGGCCGAGTGGTTCGCAGCGGTAGCGATAGGAATAATGCTCTTGATGTAGCCGGGTGGTGTACAGAGTGGCCACTCTAGTACCGCCATGCCACCCATCGACCCTCCAATCACAGATGCTATACCGTGAACTCCCAATGAGTCTAGAACAAGTTTCTGGGCATAGATATCATCTCGAACGCTTGTTTGGGGAAATGTAGCGGCATAAGGTTGCCCAGTTGCAGGATTCGTCGTGACTGGAGAGGCGCTTCCATACGGCGACCCAAGGACATTGGCGGAAAATACGAAAAATCGAGTTGGGTCGATTGCCTTTCCGGGGCCAATGAGTGGACTCCACCAGTCGGAAACATCACTGTTCCCTGTCATGGCATGGCAAATGATTAAGACATTGTCGCGTGCCTCATTCAATAAGCCCCAGGTTTTGTATGCAATTGGACATTGATGAATAAATTCCCCGGATTGGAGCTTGAAGGAAGGGATGATTGCAAATTTTTGGTCTTTGACGAGTTTTGAATAAAAGTTGTCAGGGCTAGGATTGGTGTCGAGTACTAAAACGAGTTAGTTAGTGGGTGGTGACCATTGATGACTGGGTTGAGTGCGTCTCACAAACAGCCATGGCTCTTGTCAATAAAAATGGTGGAATTATTAGAAGCTTTCAAAAAGTTCAAAGGCAACAGTTTCAATGTAACTAAAAAAAAAATAAAGACGAAACAATGGAATCGATGATTATAGTTTGATGGCGGAAAGGTGCGCAGACCCTAGTACAAGCCTGCCACCCAGGTCAGCATGTTTTAAAACGATGATATGTCGGGGAATACTGTTTTCCAGCGTGCCCACCTCCCCGCATCAATTACAGGCTCCGAGCATTATCGAGAACAATGCATATCATCGTGGGGGACATCCCGCTGTGGAACCTTATCCACAACGCCCGCAACCACGCCTCCAGCTTATCCTCGGTGTTTGAAGATTGCGGCGTTTGCGGCCCGCACTGTCTGCCGCCATTGCCTTATCGGTGCAGCCATACGGTCAGACCATCCATAGAGCGGAATGCTCCGACCGTGGATGAGCTATACGTGAGCATTTCCGTACTGGTTAGTTTTTATGCTTGCCCAAGACTCACTAAACCCAGTGCTAACGAACCCTACCCGCGACCTGTCGGTTATACGCAATAATGCAAGCGCTCGGTACCGTCAAAGTTGCAGCTGTGCAAGCCGCTCCAGTGTCTTTTGATCTGGAAAAGAGCTTAGAGAAGCTCAGGTCATTGACAGCAGAAGCTGCTGGAGCAGGTGCAGATCTCGTCGTTTTTCCGTAAGCACATATTGCGTCATGTCTCAATTCATTCTAAATATAATGCAAATTTAGGGAAGGGTTCTTGTCCGCTTATCCTTGGAGATACGCGTTTGACGCTACTATTGGTACACGGGAGCCGAGAGGTAGGCCTCGCTTATTCAATGACCAATTACTAAAGCTGACATGAGATTTGAAGGTCGCAAATGGTATGCGAAATACTATGAATCTGCAGTCGCAGTTCCCTCGCCCGCTTTTGATCTTCTTTCAGAGACAGCCAAAGCGCATAATGTCTTTCTTCATGTAGGCATCATCGAGAAAGATGGGGGAACACTCTACTGCACCGCCGTCTTACTTGACCGAAATGGCAATATGCTGTACAAACACCGAAAGGTAAGGCCCAGTCTCTCTAGCTTTTGTGCCCTTGATTTGTTAACAGGGTTAGTTAATACCAACTGCTGCCGAACGATTGGTATGGGGCCGTGGTGCGGGTGACACATTGCAGGTCGTTCCAACAGAAATGGGCAATATTGGTAGCTTGATATGGTACGTTCCAGAGAGTGCAAAAATGCGAAGGTCACCACTGATCCAGACATGTTATGAACAGCTGGGAGAATTACATGCCTGCAGCCCGCTTGGCCATGTATCAACAGGGCGTCGAGTATGTCCATATCCCGTGCTGTAATCCAACTCCGACAAATATTAATGAATCCTTTCAAACTAGAATCTACGTCGCGCCAAACGCTGATGACCTCCCGACCTGGACGGCAACAATGCAACATATTGCGAAAGAGGGCCGATGCTTCGTCATCTCGGTAAACTCGGCCTGTAAAGTCTCAGATTTCCCGGTTGACTATCCACCCTTCACGTCAGAGTCCCACGACCGTAAGCCCGATGGGTCAGCGTGGGAATCAAATGACATTGTTAACAGAGGCGGGTCATGCATTGTGGGACCACTTGGTACATTCCTTGCGGAGCCTGTGTGGGACAAGGAAGATATTATTTATGCCACTTTGCAAATTTCTGATATTGCCGAATCTAGAGTGAGTTGGGATTCCTGGAACTCTTCGGGAGCACATTGGATCTGACAGCCTTGCAGCTTGACTTTGACCCAGTGGGGAGCTACTCACGCCCCGACGTGTTGTACGTAACCTGAAGAGATATGTGCATGCTGAATTGTTCGTCTTGAATGCTAACGAATAGGACAGCACTTTGACTGTTAACACAAGACATGGAACAAACGTCATCTTTGAACCTTAAAAGCTCTCTATGATGCATTAAATGAAATGGTCGGGTCTCGGCTGGGAATTGATGTTCTAGTTTAATTTAGCTGTATGAGTCTGGTATAAATCTTTCTGCAACGTAATTGAGTTCAAGTGTCATACTATCAATGTCACTCATGACAGTCATTTCGCATACATGTGGTATACTCTGTTAAAGACATAATGGGCCTCCTGTCCCTAACCTAAGTACCTCGTCAAATTGAACTTCCCGTCCTTATTGACATATGTTCCTCTCGACCACTCTTTAATCTCCGCATTTTAAGCTCTTGGAAGCTCTCATTTCTCGAATCATTCACCAACTCGTTAAGACTCTTCCGGAGTTCATTGCCTAGTAGACTCGCACTACCACACAATTTAGCGCACTTCTCATAAGTTGATAGAGCGTACTGCTGCCTTTTTTCAGTGTAGAATATTCAATATGAAGATTGTTTCATTGGAGGGAACACGCTGACTATATAATTCCATTACACGTTTACAGCCAACAATTTTGTTCCCAGTACATGTGTTCAGTTAAAGTACTAGCTACATCAAATCAACAATGTGCCACAGCAGGTAGCAGCGCGAAGAGGAGGTGCCATAAATACCATGGGCCGGTATTATGGTTTATTGTATTTTTTCCCCATTTGGTCCTTGTTTATACGCACTTCAACTCACCTTTTACAAACATTTGCGGGGATGTGGAAAATATTGTCTCAGAGTCTGCATGTAGCAGAGTCACCATGTGCAGCTCATCTGCACGCTACTCAGCAAAATACTTTTCTTGTATAGTGTAAAAATATTAATGAACAAGGTAAGTGCCGCAAATATCGCATATCACTTCAAATTAGGTTAAAAGTTATCGACCACCAATTTTGAGGCGACGATCCAAGCCTACCCGGTAATATTCTTTCCTCACATAAATTATACCACGCGTCTTGCATCACGAAGCTCATTTATATGATGCCACGATCTGCAAGCGATTGCTCTCTCATGTTAATCTTGTATTTTTTGTCATCTTTCTTTCCATCTTACAACGCGTCAAGTCCTCGGACGTTATCGCTGACGTGAGGAAGAGCAGCTGGCGCTTCCAACCAATCAACGAGCACAAATCTTAACATTAAAGAGCGGCCCACAAGTAGATAAGGGGAGCCCCCCGTTTATCTTTGCTCGCGGGGAGAGCATCTCACTCTGAACAAAGGTCGCGAAGCCCCAGAAAGAAAAGCTGCATGCATATTTCTCCGCCTACCTAGACCTTTCTTTCAGTCGACGTTCCATAAGATCATGTCACCTCCATCTCTCAACCCTGGCACGACTCGAAAATGCATTTTCGATCCTCCAATCAAGCTCGCCTGCCTTTCCTGGTATGCAATCTCTTGTCGAGAAATAATTCGCGTCTACGATTCAATTCGTTTGCATCTTGCTTGAAACGAATGAGCCGTTCGTTTGGTATCAAGACTGACAAAGTATAGTCGTGCATCACGGGTCCGTTGCGATGGGCTGAACCCTTGCACAAATGTCAGTTACATATCCACCGGCACCAAGATTAATTAAGATGCTAAAAAATTGGTGATTGATATTCAGTGTAGAGGAAAGTGTCGGGAGTGTATTTACAAACCCAGCAGGCGGGGCGGGGCGCGTGTGAGAAAAGCGATCCGTGTTCAACATGACACCGAAATGGCACAGCGTATAACGGACCAACGCATGAATAAAACAAGTAATGATGCCTCTAAAAGGTCCCTCTACAATGACTTTCAGGGTTTTATAAGCCCTGGCGCCGGCCTTAAGCATCTTTCGGAAGACAGTGATGCTATCTTTGATGCACTCTTCACATCCGCTACACCCGCTCCCAATCATCATGGTCATCCCGAAAGCAACGTCAACCTTCCACCCAATCCTATGGTGAGAATATACAAGTGTGAAAATACTATGTATGTTATGATAATCAGCTATTTGTGGTTACTATTGTACTTATAACAGCTAGGCTTGACGGCTACTACATATTTATCCATCCTTTCTTTCCTATTCTACCGCCTCCAACAAAGACTCCGATAGATCAAGCAGTACCTCTCTTTGAGGACAATGAAGAATGTGTTGAGAATGGATTTGAACCTTCAACACCGCTTACTCTCGCAATATCCGCTATCCTTGCGCTCATTCCCCATTCTAATGATGTTGATCATCAAGGGGATGACTCAGTATTTTTCAGACGGAAGTATGCGCAGAATATGGCCGAATGTGCAATAGAGAGCATAGAAATCGAATCCGAACTTCCTCAGTCCTCTACGGAGCCCTCAAAGGCGCTTGAGACCTCAGATGACTACGACAGGCGACAATTCCACCCGGGCGTCCCGATAGAGCTAGAGAGCATAATAGCATTAAACATTCTGAGCGTATATGAATATGCGCAGCGAGGAAACTTGAAGAAGATGCAAAGTCGGGCGGGTCAGGCTCTTATGGAATCAATGGTCTTGTCAATCCACCTCAATGCAGGTGACGACAATTTCACCGAAGCTCGGCGACGGGTCTGGTGGATGACGGTGAGCGTCCTGAATTTTTTGATGAACAATATTCTAATTTCAAATTTAGTATGTATGTGTGTGCCAAGGGGCAATCGTAAGCAACACTGTAGGTGGCGATTTACGAGTACATGACACACTTGCTTAATTCGTATAGGAACCAACATTTGCCGTTTTTACACCCAGCTTTACATCAAGATATCCCAAGCTACAAGCTGATACAGAGGTAAGATATTTACTGTTATCCTAGGTAAAAATGCTTACCAAAAACTTAGGCTTTTGGGCTTTTCATTCAAGCACAGCAGGCGATCCTTGCGGCGACTCAATTTGTCATTGACCTGAATAAGACCGTGAAAGCCCATGGCAATATGTCCCGGATATACGCTCGTATGAATGAGCTTGAGGTCCACATAGGATCTCTTAGCAAAGCCTCTGAAAACTGGAACCTGCAGGTAACTCCCTCGTCGCCACTCGAGTCCAGTGAGGCAGTCGTGTCAAGATCTTTAAGATGCCTAGCTCGCATTAAGTTAAACAGGTATGGTATACTATCGAATCATCGAAATTCCGTACTCATAAAAGTTCAAAGCGCTCGAATTAAAATCCATCGATATTGCGCCTTCGTCGATTTACCGGTATTTTCGAGTAAACATTGCGATCTTACATCTAAGAACGATGATGCAAGCCTTCAAGAGCCAAAATCCTGGCCGTCGTGCTCCTGTAGCAGCATGTCCCAAATGTCACCAGCGACATCAACTACGGATAGTACTTCCAATGCGTTTGAACAAGTCTCGTCTGATTCTGGCATTGATATTTCTGAGGAGCCAGCTATTCCAAGTTTTACAAGTCACCAATCCGCCAAGATTTGCCTCAAGTCAGCCTTGTGTATCGCAAGGTCCTTTGAGGACTTGCCTTACCCAAATCCAATTGGTCTAACCAATTCACGGTCCTGTTATCTCTCGCCAACATCTGAAATGCTTTGTCCACGAACAATGCCATCATTTGCTTGTTGCGCCATGCAATGTGCTTACGCATTATTGATGATTGACCACAAGACAAGGGCTAAATATCCCGACCACGAAACTGCGTCACCAATGGCTGAAGACCTTTTATCACAACTACGATCGGGTCTAGCATCCATATCTACGACACTTGAGAATTATTCTATTGCATTTGAAGCACTTGGTGGAATGAGAGGTATGACAATTTCCAACCTGCTCTAATTGCCTGCTCTCCATCTGACTCATATTGTGCCAGATCAAATCCGAAGCGCGGTGAAGCCAAGTATACAGTCAAGCTGACCTACCCCCCCTGACCTGACCTAACCAGTCGCCCCACTAGCTAGCTTAACTGACTAAGATCCATAGGTTAGCCTAAGTTATATGATTTTTGCTTAATTTATAATTATTTCTTTATTTATTAATTTTATTTATTAATTTAATATATTTATTTATATAAATATCTTTTTAATATATAAATACTTATAAAGTAATTTAATATCTATTATAATAAATTCTATATAGAGAATACTACCTCTTATATTAAGTCCTTATTATATAATATTAAAGGTATAATTAATTAATTCTAAATTAATTAAAGAGTAATTAGACTTTTAATTATTTAATTTAATTTAAGGTAATAATTTTAATTTTAGTATAAAAACTAATTAAGAGCTTAAATACCTTAATATTACTTTACCTTTAATTATAAGTTAATTAACTTAGAATTAATATTAAATCAATTTAATATAAAATTAATTATTATTAGTTAATTTATAAATTAAACCCTTTATTTTAATTTTAGTCTTATTAAACCCTATTTATTATATAGCTAATAATAAGATTAATAATAAATTATTATATATTAAAAGGGTTATTTATTTACTATATATCCCTAAATACCTGGAAAGCTTAAAGAAAGGAATAGTATATATAATTCCTATTAAGAGTATAAAGCCTAATAACTTAAAAAAGCTATAGCTTATAATAAGAAGTGATCTTAAATAGCTTATAGATTGATTTTAATTAACTTTTTAGATTTAATATAATTTTATATAGAAATATCTAAAGAAAATAATCTTATCTATCTTATTAAATAATATAAGTTATATAAAATATATCTATAAATATATTAGGGGTATTACTTATAAATTTATTTATAATTAATAGTATTATTATAAAGCCTCTAAGGCTTTATTTAATAAAATAATATCTCTTTATATTAAATTTTTATAGTTAAGTTAATGAAAAAGTATTTTAAAGTATAAAATAATTTAATATAAATTTTTAATTATTTACTTTATTAATATTTATTAGTTTTACTTTAATTATAATTTAAAAAATATAGTAATCTAATTATTATAATCCTAAATTATTTACTTACTCTTTATAAATTATATATAATAATTATAGGGTAAGTATATAAAGTAATTCTAGATTAATTGTAAATTAATTTTAATAGGATCTCTTTAATACTTAATAATTAAGTATTTTTTACTATAATATATTTAATTATAGTAAAAATCACCTTTAACTCTTTATATCTTTAGTATATATACCTTTTAAAGATGAAATAGAGACTATTATTAATGGATCTTATATTTTACTTTAAAACTTATGCTTTATTGTTAACTTTAATTTAAGGTAAAGAAAGAAATATAGTATATATAATTAATATTAAATTAATTATAAATTAGTTTAAGAGTTATTAATAGATTTTTAAATATAAATTATTTTAACTATTAAGTATAAATAATTAAGCTTAAATATTTTATATTTTGGAATATATTTATTTTAAAGGAAGGATTAGTAAATTACTTTATTATTACTTCTTATAAAAAGTATATATATCCTTTTATTCTACCTAAAAAAATATTAGCTATAATTGGAAATAAGCTTATTAGGCTTATTAATTAAATATAAAAAGGATTAAAAGTATTAAGTAAATATTTCTTTTATATTATTATTAAATTAATTATTAATTATTTTTTAAGTTCCTTTTTTAAACTCTCTTAAATTAAAAGTATTTTATGAAATGTATAATAAGTAGTTAATTAATAAGATATATATAAGCTTAAATAATATAGATTGAATATAAGCTATATTAATTAAGTAGAGTATTTTTTATTACCCTTATAGCTCCTCTTAATTAATTATTTATTTAGCATTTTAAAGGTAACTAAATATTATAAATTAGGTAAATAATATTAAATTTATTTATAAGTAATTTGGGATTATTTATATATATATTTTTAGTATATTTAATTTATTGCTAATAATAGTAATATTTTTATTGCTATTTGCTTTTATAAAGAGTAAATTTAGCTTTTTAATTTAAAAGAGCTAATTATATTTTAAGTTAATATTAATTATAAGTATTTATTAGGGTTAAGGGAAGTTAAAGTTATTTGGGGTTAGTTTAGTTTAATATTTAAAAAAGGTAAGTATAAATATAACTTATTTATAAATTAATATTAAATTGGTTTAATAGTAATCCCTTTAGTTTGAGTTTATTTAAATAAGGAATCTTTTAAAATATATATCTTTATATATAAAAAGGTATTTAATATTATATAAAATAATTATAAGATTAAAATATTTTGGAAGTATCTTAAAGGTAATAGGTTAATTAATATTATAATTGATTAAGATTGGAAAAACCTTATTAGTAAATAATTTAATATTATTAATAGATTAATTATTAATTACTTTAGGATTTAATAATTATCTTTTAATATATATTAATTTAAAAGGTTAATTATAATTTTAGTAAATTTAATAATGTATTAGGTTTTGCTATATATACTTTAAAAGGGGTATTAAGGCCTTATATAATAAGGATTATAGCTTAATATCTTAATATACTTAAATAGTTAATTTATTAAATATAAAATTAAAGATAAAATATTTATAATATCTTAATCTTATATTAAGTAAGTATTATTAAATTACTTTTAGATTATTACTAAATTAATTTAGGGGAATAATACTATTTTATTAGACATAATATAAAAGAAATACAATTATTTAATTTAATCTTAATTAAGTATATAGCCTAATAAGCTATAATAATTAATATACTATATCTAATTATATAAATATAATTAAAGTCTTATATAAGATATTATATTGCTAGAGTAATAAATATATTTTATTAAAAGATTATATTAATTTATAAGTAATATTAAATTATTTTATTTTTAATATTAATTTTATAAGTTTTACTAATTATAACTATATAATAATATTAATTAATATAATATTTAAGCAATCTAATATTTATATTAAATATTATAATAGCTCTTTAATAGATAGATAGAAATATAATATTAAGTAAGATAGTAAGTTAATTTATAATTACTTTAGTATTTTTATTAAATTAATTTAATAGCAAAAAAGCAAAAGATATATTTATAGAGATAAGAAGAGTAAGATAGAGCTTTAATAAAAGAGATAATTGCATTTATAATATAGTAAAGCATAGAAAATAATAATAATAATAATTAAGAGGTCTTATCTTTCTTATTATAAGCTTTTTCTTTAAAGCTCTTAAGATTATAAAGTTAAAGTATTATATTAAGAGATTAAGGTAGTTAAAATTAGTAAGTAATTTAATATTAATCTTATAATACTTTATTAATATTTTAAATAAATCTATTTTATTATATTATAAAGCCTTAATTTAAAGATTTTAAGTTGTTTAAAAAAAAGAATAATAATTAAGTTTTAAAGAAAGAGAAAGGGAAATTATAATTAAAGAGAAGGAATTAAAACTATTAAAAAAAGATATTATATTATATAAAAGATTATAAAAGTTAAAAAAAAAAATTAATTTTTTAATATTTTATTATTACTTTAAAATATTATTTATATATTTATTTATATAAAAAAAATTAATATTACTTTAAAGTAATTTTTTTAAAATTAAATTAATTTAAAATTAATATTACCCTAAAGTAATATATTTTTTAGATTAAATTAATTTAAAAATACTATTAAAACTTAAAATATTATTCTTTTAATTTAAATTAATTTAATATTATTAATAGATTACTTATAAATAATAATATAAAATAAATTAAAGAACTTTTTTTTAGAGAGATCTTATTACTTTTAATTAAGCTAATAAACTAAATTTATAGCTAGCTATATATACTAGGAAACTAAGCCCATAATAATAATCTAACTATAATATCTAAATTAAATTAATTTAGGATTACTATTAAATAGCTTTATTAGTAATTTTGGTCTAAGTAGTATTCTCAGACTTAATATGCTTATTTTAAGGGATAATCTTATTAGCCTTATTTTAAATAGTAGTCTTAAATATATTTTAGGTAGTAGTTAAAGTAGCCTTAATAGTAGCCTTCTTAGCAGTATAAGCCTTTATATTGCATTTATATATAGCCTTTATATCTTACTAAGCCTTCTTTATATTAAAAGTATATTATTTGATCTTAGAGTCTTATATAGCACCTTTAGTTTAAAGATTCTCTATAGCCTATACTAAAGTTATATAGAAATATTATAAATTTAATCTAGGATTGCTTTTAAATTGCTTTAAGATCTATTTAAGTAACTTATCTATTAATATAATAAGGTCTATTTTAATATTAATATACTCCAATATACTAAAAGTATTAGTATCTTTTTTAGCTTTAAAGAGGATAGAGAGAGATATTTTAACTTTTAAATTAATTTAATAGTACTTTTAAATATTATAGTTAATTTAGGTTTTAATAGGATATTTACTTATAAAGATAAGTATAAATTGATTTAAGGATGATTTATAAGTACTTATAGTTCTTAGTCTTATATAGCCTATATACTTTAATTATCCTAGCTATAATCTTAAGCTTTAAAATAGTAATTTAAAGAGATAAGATAGATTAAATCGATTTAAGAGTGCTTTAATAGTATTTATATATATATAGCTTTTATATTTATAAATCGGTAGCTTAAGCAAGATTAACTTATATATAGTATAATATAACTTCTTACTAGTAGGAGGAGTAGACTTTAATAGAGTTAGGATTATAAGAGTGTTTATAATGGTTAGAATTAAAGCTTGGGTTTTAGGTACCTTGCTATAAATTATAGCTATTATATTTATATAAAATTCTAATTGAATTGATTTAGTAGCTATCTATTAGTAATCTGTATATAAAACCTATTCTTAGTAGTATGATTGTTAGTTATGTTATTTGTACTAGTATTATAAGCTTTAATCTTAATTTTGTAATGCTTAATATAAGTGTGTAAGTTAGACTTATTGGAAAAACGCTTAATTTAGAAGGTAAGAATTGATTTAAGAGTGCTTTGATAGTACTTATATATATATAGCCCTTACATTTATAGACTGGTAGCTTAAGTAAGATTAACTTATATACAGTATAATATGACTTTTTACTAGTAGGAGGAGTAGACTTTAATAGAGTTAGGATTGTAAGAGTATTTATAGTAGTTAGAGTTGGAGCCTAAGTCTTAAGTGCCTTACTGCAAATTATAATTATTATATTTATATAAAATTCTAATTAAATTAATTTAGTAGCTATCTATTAGTAATTTATATATAAAACCTACCCTTAATAGTATAATTATTAATTATATTATTTATATTAATATTATAAGTCTTAATCTTAATCTTATAATACTTAATATAAGTATATAAATTAGATTTATTAGAAAAATGCCTAATTTAAAAAATAAAAATTAATTTAAAAGTAATTATAAATTATTTATATATTTATAAAGATTACTATTAGTATACTAATAATAACAAAATACCTTACTAAATATAATCTTTAACTCTTTATACTATATTATTAAATTAAATCAATCTAATAATAATCTAAAAGTACTTATCTTATTTTATTTATAAATAGGAATACTTTTATATTATTTACTATCTATATTACTAATAAAATAGGCTTTATAAGCCTTAGATTACTTATAATCCTTTATTTAGTATTATAATAATAATAATTTAAAATAAAATAAGGGAGTAATATTAAATCGATTTGGGGGTGATTTATTGGCACTATATTATAAATAATATAAAGGGAAGGAAGGAAGAAGCCTATGAATTTTTATGGAATATGCATTTATTAGGGTAGGGCATTAGGTTAGGTAATGTATAGGTCTTAGTTAGGTCAGCTCAATAAAAGTGGGGCATCGGTCAGGTCAGGTCAGGGGGAGTAGGTCAGCTTGACTACACACTCGGTGGAGCCAATCGGGTTTCTCGGAACTCAATCCGAAGAGTGAGAAACAATCATGTAATGAAAGTTCACTTTGCTTCATGAGGCACAAAGGAGGACTGGAAGTGGATTTGATAGTGAATGACCGCGGCCGATTCATTAACGCCCGCATCAGGCCATGTAATTTGACTGTTAATTTTCTCATCTCATTTCTCTGAAAGGCCATATACATGTTTCATCGTGCGATACCGACATAAACCGTAATCCCGAAGCCCGCAATGCCGCAATATGAGACGTCTTGTCTGAGAATGCCGCAAGGTGAGATGCCGCAACGCCGCACTATCTAACATTACTGCGGCCCGCACGCCGCAGATAGTGGATGACGACGGGCCGCAGTGGAGTACAACGCACAAAATCCCAAGAGCGGATCTTGGCGTGGAGGTTGCGGTGTTTGATCTTATCCACAAACACCGAAAACGTCATCGTGTTCCCGATCGGGAGTAAGATTAACTAGCGGTATCTCGGACTATCGCTGCACGCACAATGATACATGTTTGTTTGAATTCGAAACGTTTAAAACTTGATCATATCGACGCTCTCTTACTTTCTCAATCAATCAGCAATTTTCAGCTTTCTCGGTCAATCCATCAATTCAATCTAACCAATTACATATTGCATCCAAAATGCCGGTTTCTGGATCTTTGAATAATGTGGATTGGTAAGAGACTGTTATGAAACCGACTTGGCAAATAATTGGCTAACACGGTCTCTCATATAGGGAACCTCGGTTCTCGACTCTTGCAGTCCATGGAGGCCAAGAGCCTGATCCAGTTAACGGTTCACGAGCCGTACCGCTCTATCAAACCGCTGCTTACAACTTTTCCGATGCTGCTGGTTAGTTTAAAATACTCCCTAACTGAGAAACTTTCTTGTCAGCTGACGATTTGGTAGATGGCGCTAGCAAGTTTGCCTGGAGCAAAGACGGTTATGTCTACACCCGCATGGGCAATCCTACCAATAGCGTTTTCGAGACTCGAATGTCAATGCTTGAAGGTGGTGTTGGAGCTGTTGCTACTGCATCAGGTCATGCTGCCCAATTCATGGCTATTACTCAGTGCTGTGAGCCTGGACAAAACTTCGTTAGCACAAGCTGGCTGTATGGAGGCACGTACAACCAGTTTCGAGTGTATATGAAGAAATTCAAGATTGACGTCAAGTGGGTCATTGGCAACGAGCCTGCAGATATTGACGCTGCAATTGATGAGAATACCCGATGCATCTACATCGAAACTATCAGCAACCCCAAGCACAGTGTACCCAACATTCAGGCTATTGCCGATGTAGCACACAAGCATGGCATCCCTCTTATTGTGGACAACACATTTGGCATGGGAGGCTACCTTTGCCGACCTATTACGCAAGGAGCTGACATTGTCACACATTCTTGCACCAAATGGATTGGTGGCCACGGTACATCCATGGGAGGAATTGTCATCGATGGTGGCCACTTTGACTGGAGTGCATCGGGCAAATTTCCCAGCTTCACAGAGCCAGCAGACGGCTATCACGGCATGAAGTTCTGGGACACGTACGGTTCCAAGGCCCTGTCTGCCAAGTTACGCATGGACAGCATGCGAGATCTGGGCCCTTGCATGAGCCCCTTCAATGCATGGCTTTTCCTGCAAGGCCTAGAAACACTGTCTCTGCGTGGCCAAAGACATGCAGAGAACACCCAGAAACTCGCGGAATGGCTTGAGTCGCACCCCAACGTAAACTGGGTCTTGTACCCAGGACTCAAGTCCCATCCTGACTATGAATACACCAGCAAGGTGTTCACGAACGGTGCAGGCGGTGTGCTGACATTTGGAGTTGTAAGTTGCAATCACTAATGGAACTATATATGTGAGCTAACAAATATCTAGGCCGGAAGTATTGATCAGGTACGCGCTGTAGTTGACAATCTGAAGCTTTGCTCACACTTGGCAAATGTTGGTGATGCCAAGACTCTCATTATTCACCCATGGGTCACAACCCACCAGCAGCTTCCTGATGAGGAGAAGATCAAGGGAGGTGTTACACCAGATTTAATCCGTGTGTCAGTGGGAATTGAAGATTTCGAGGACATTAAGAAGGACTTTGAGCAGGCATTTGAGGCCGCGGATTTGAAGGAAGCCTCAAAGTCTGCCGTCGATCCGTTCGCCGCCGCTTCAAATCTGGTGAGTAGCGGGTTCATGGGTAACAAGGCGACTGGTGCCCCTCGCCCTGGAACTGATGGAGTCATTGAGGTGAAAGCTTAGAATTAATTTATTACGCAAACATTTTCCTTGTTTGATTGAATTCTAGATACCAATTGAATACATTGAATCGAATAATTGTCAATTTTTCTTTCCATGACGGCTATTTCCCATCTACTATATCATATATTAGGCTTCTCACTCGTGCCCATGTTCTCCTCCCGCTCCCGCACATAGACATGCAAACCTCCTTTCATGGGCAAGGTTAAATGCGTTACACTAGTCTTCTCCCCATGAAATGCTGGTATAAATTCAAACCGAGCAACCAGAGTAGTGATAACCTGGACAGCAATCAACTCGGCCATTTTCTTCCCTAAACAAAGCCTGGCACCCCCTTGAAATACCGGAAAGTCCGCGGCGCTTCTTGGTGTAAACTTTCCATCCTGCAGCCATCTTTCCGGCCGATAGATCTCAGCATCATCTCCCCACCGTTCGCGAGAGCGATTCATGGCCCACGTACACCAAACCACAATGGTACTTTTTGGTAGAAAGGTCCCATCCGGTAGTGTGGTATCCTGTTGTGCTTGTTTGATTTCAAATGGAATCGGGGGGTAAAGCCGCAATGATTCGTAGAATGCAGCCATGATATACGAATGAGCTAATGTTGAGAGCTCGCCATTACCGGGCTCGCCAACTAGCCTGCGCAACCTCTGGACAACTTTGGGATATTTCATGAACAAGTAAATTGTCCACGTCAATGCTTGAGCAACAGTGTCCTTTCCAGCCGAAAGAAAGTTGAGTGCCGAATCAGCCGCCAGTGCCTCATCGCCGAGTTGCTTCAATATTGTGTCAATAAGGTTTTTTGAACCCTCAATTCCAGATTTGAGGGTGACTGAATGATCAGAATTGCAAGCGGTCATATTTTGAGAAACAAGTCTTCGACCAAATTCTTTGACGGTATATATTGCCTTGCGCAATCTCCAGTCTTTTATTGGTTCCGTGAATAGCCAGAGCGGATTTTGGAACCGATTTGCGACAACTTGGGATGCATAATCAAAAGCAACTGTAAATTCGTCATTTGCATGCATCTCCATTCCGTAGGCCATTTTCCCCATCAGCTGAGTAGTGATTTCATGAATCTTGACTTCCAGATCTATCACAGTGTTCCCGTCGGCTAAGGATAATAGATCTTTGGTGGCACCGTCAAGTATTCTGGGTAGTTCAACATTCGATAACAACTTCAAATTTGCTGTAGAAAGGAACTGTGTTCCGGCCTTTCTCTGTCGCTTCCAGAGTTCACCATCCACATTAACGATGCCATTTCCGAATAGATCATGTAAACGGTCTTTAAAAAAGGTTCCTTTCTCAAAAACAGAATCTTGTTTGAATACGTAGTCAAGATTGACCGGGTCTGAGATGATGACACCTTGAGGCAAAGAAGGTACTGAAATGCAGAGGGTCTCATGGCCATACATTTCAATACATTTTGTAAACCATTTGAATAGCGTCTCTCTTGGTTGAAGAAATATGATCCCATTACCCACTATTGGCCAAGTGTTTGGTGGTTGTCTGATGACAGATTTTATTTTAGTACAGCTAGAATCAACACCCTGGGGTTGGAATGTGTTACCTTAACTTATGACCATTTCGGTGTATTTTGGGAAACCTAAAGAATCGTAATAGAAAGAAGCATAAGGCCAAAGCAACAAAGCCTCCCACTAATGCTGTCACCATGCCTGATGTAGCTTCTAATAGTCTTTGCAAATGCTTTTTGAACGACTATGGAGGGAAAGATCTAGCAATAACGTAGAGAAACCAAGTATCAAATTTCGGGATATCCGAAGTCCTGATAAATTTGATGTTGATTCTCAATACATGAAAAATAATGCATCTCAGAGATAAGATTTCCATTGATTACACTAAGAAAGGCCTGCGCCACGTTTATGCATGACGTTGTCGTAAAATACGATAATTGGTGGGTGTAAGGTCCAATGTTCCTCCGATCGGTACAATTGAAGCACAGAGAGCCGACTCCATTAGCACAGCCACCATCTGACATTGAATTCTCGCATTCCTCGCAACGCCCAGATCCACATCTCGCTAGCTAAGTATCCAATGTCAGAAATACGAATACGGAGACTGCGTGTTTTGGTACTTTCGGCTATAGAACCAAGCTTTTTTAGTACCAGTGCAGCGGAATACACATTCCGATGACGCTACGACCTTGGTCACTATATTTGGTTTGGAGGTCTACAAGACGCCAGACGGCTTCGAGCGAAATGAATATTATTACAGAATGCAACAGATGGAAGCAATCGTGTCATGCAGTGAACGGATCAATTCAGTACTTGTAATGACAGACAGAGACCGGCACGGTTCAGCCAAAAGGAAAATTCAATTCCTACGCTCCAAGGCATACAATGTTACACTGCATACAACCCATCCATGTTACTTTAAAGGTCTACAAATAATCCAATTAACATAACCGCATGGCGCCAAGTGCAGTTCGCTTCCACTATGCATCTCCCACTTGCTCGTGTCTGCTCCACATCCACGTAGCAATGCCTCAACTTCATGTGCAGTACGCGTTCGTAATGATGATATATAGGCATCAAAAACAAGCACAAATGGCAGAATAGGTATAAACCAGGTGAATATCAGCGTAGCCAATGATCTCCATTTCCAGGCATACCACGGAGCAAGTAGAAAAACGCCAATTCCTAGCAATGGATTTGTCACGGCGCTGCTGAAGCTCCGATCCTGCAGTTCAAAAATGACAAAACCCTCGCTCGTCTCAACCGTGTCGCGCAGTATAGCCTGAGCCAATTTGTCGTCAAAATGGTGGAAAGCAAGATTGAACAACCGTAATGTTTTCTTGCCGTCATCTCTCTTGAAAAGATGCCGTGGGGCTGCACTTGCGTCAATACCTTCATGCTCATATGTAATGCGCGGACTCTGACGGGCCAACTTGTCCCAGGCCTCGACATTGGGGTGCAGATCAGTCAGAACAAAATTAACAGGCTTTTGATCTCGGCTGCACAAGTACGAATTGAGGATGGGTTCCATCGATGGCGTGGGGCCACCACCGCCGGCACAAAAGTCGATAATGGTATAGTCGGAAAGTGACTCATCCAGGACTTTGATCAAGACATTTACAGCAACGTGCGCGGGCGAGTTGGATTGAAGAGGCGTCTTGAGTGTCCACGTGAGAGCGAGAGCATCTTGAAAGCGAGTTCGTAGAAAGGAGGGAAATCTTTCAAGTGTTTGGCCCTCAGTCAGAGTAATTCTCAGCAGTGGTTTTGGGTAAGAAAGAGGATGCACTTACCACGGTTGGTCCGCAATTTCAAAAAGCTGAAGTCGTGGGATCCAAGGTACCATTGTGTGCGAAAATTATGCAGCAAGTCTCAACCTTCAAGATCAGCAAAATACTTAACTACTCAGTTCGGAATTGCAATATTGTATTCAGTTTTAACATGCATGTAAATACCATGCGACCAGCCAGGATCAGGCCGCCCAAAGCCTTGTCGGGCAGTCTTATCCAGCCGCTTTTTCGGTTGATGATCCGAGCCCGACCGGGCCAAAACAGGGGTGCAGGGGTAACGAGCTAGCGTCTCGGCACAGCCACTGCTTTCTCGCATATAAACCGAAAATCTCGTTAATCTCGTTAACCTCGTTATTCTCGTTAATTATTGCGAATGCGTGCTGTCGTCACTGAACGGTTCCGGGCAGATTAACGACCCGCCCCCGACTCAGCCGACTTCAGAGCAGACGGGCAAAGATTGGGCCTAGCATTACAGCACAAAATAGACTCATTCATGCCAAAGTTTCATTCCATAACTGAGTCCATAATAGATACACCTTGCTATCAGTCGTTGCATGCATCAGCACCATTTGATCCTCATCAGCAGTAATTCACGTCCAACAAAGATTAGCAAAATGCATCATGATTCAAAATCCAACCAGCCATCTCAGGCAGATGAAAATACACCAACATCATCTAGATTTTTTGAACTAGCAAAGGTAATGCATCTGTCTTTTTTTTCCCTTTTTGTTTTTCTTCTTTTGCCCCTGCATGGAGACTAACACGGCACAACACAGTTCTTATCAACAGTCCGGGGCGACCTCGCCAATATCACCGCACCGCCTTTTTTCCTTGCACCCTCCTCTGTCGTTGAGAACCCACGATGTTGGGCACAGCGACCTGATGTTTTCAATGCTCCCGCTTTTGAGCCAGATCCCAAGAAACGTAGTTTACTGGTACTGCGCATGTTTTTGATTGGGCTCCGCAGTCAGTACTACATTGCTGGTGCGCCCAACGTCAGCATCAAAAAGCCTCTGAATGCGTTTCTGGGAGAATTGTTCTTGGCAAATTGGACTGACCCGCACACCAACGCTACGACCAAGTTGGTCACTGAACAAGTCAGCCATCATCCTCCAATTACGGCCATCCATATCTCAGGTGGGGACCATGTTCGAGCCGATGGATACGCTCGTGTTGAAATGACTTTTTCCGGTACCGTCAATATCCGCCAGGTTGGCCACACTGTAATTCATCTCAACAACTTCAATGAAGACTACCTACTGCCTCTACCAGCAGTCCAAGTGCGCGGCTTCTTATCCGCCTGCTTCTATCCAGAGATTACTGGCACATACAGTCTCATCTCAAGCAATGGGTTCGTTTCCGAGATTACCTTCTCCGGGACGGATCTGTTCCGCCGAAAAAAGAGGAACTGTTTTGAAGCACGTATATACAACCAAAACGATCCAAAAAAGTCTTCCCTGTACAAAATCTCTGGCATCTGGAGCGAGGGTTGGAAAGTCACAGATGTGGAAACAGGCAAGGTTCTAGAAACATACGACGTCGATGCCCTGGACAATCAGCCAGCTCCACTAGAAATTTTGCCTCTAAACGAGCAAGATACGTGGGAATCTCAAAATGCCTGGAAAGATGTCATCAGCGCATTAGTGCAAGGCGAATACCGAGCTGCGGGAGCAGCAAAGAACAAAATAGAAGAAGCCCAAAGAAGGCTGAGAGTAGAAGAAAAGAGCCGCGGTGAAACTTGGAAGCCCTTGTTTTTCCATAGCACTCCAGGGGAGGAGCACGAGGTTTTTCACAGGCTGACCGAGGGATCTAACTGGGCGCTTGAAGATTCGGAAACCAGTGGCGTCTGGAGAATCGACGATGAACGATTGGAAAATATTCAGAAGCCTTATAGAGGAGACCTCACACCTCTGGGTTAATAGAATTTTAGATAATATTACAGTTTTATTTTTATGGACATTGCTATTTTCCGGACGCGTCAGTGTGATTGTCGGCACACAGGCTAAAGACTCGGTTATTGTGGGGGCAGTGGGAAATGCCAAAGATCACATCGCCATGAACGTGCATTATCAACGCTGTCTAAGCCCATCATAAAATCTTGAGAAAAAAAAAACCATCTCTTTGTCAGAAAAATTTTACCGCTAGTGAGAATAGTATGATCATTGTATTAGAAAAAAAATTGTGTGACAGAACATGCGGTCACAGGATATCCTCCAAAACAGTCTAACCATGGCTCTAGATTGACGATCTTACAATGTTTGTTCCTTCAATAAGTCCAGCTCCCTTTTCAATGAAAAAAGATTTCCCCTTTGTCATAGAAACGACAAAACTAGGAATCTGCAGCATCCCGTATTGCCCTGTTCCGCTCCTCTTGCCGATCGTCACGTAAATCTCTTGGCCAGAGCTGGGCTTGATCCCTTTTAAACCCGCCTCATATCCGGTAAGAACATGGTGGAGATTCTTGGCCAGGTGAAGGGCTTGTCTTTCGGCAAAAACGAGCTGCTTGTTCTCGAGATTACCCACGTCGCCAACGCCCCAAATATTGGCCATGCCCTCGACACGCAATGATGTTTCCAACTTCAAATTTTTTCTGTCGTCCAAAAAACGGGACGGCACAAACCCCGTGTTGGGCTTCGTGCCAAAAAGAGGGAGATAAACATCCGCTGTGAGCTCCGTGCCATTTGACAATGTTATGCATGTTTGTGATCCACTCGCTACAGTTCCACTCACTCGTGCGTTGGGGATAAATTTAACCTTCAACCGTTCAAGCTCGCGTTGCGCGGTTTTACGCGGGCCGGACATGAGACCTGAAAGCGGCAAGTCGCCTCCCGCAATCAACGTGATCTCTTTCTGGCCTCCATATGCGTATCCCAACTCGGACGCAGTCTCGACACCCGTAGCGCCGGCCCCTGCCACAATGATGGATTTGGCGGTCTTGACCTGATTTTGAAGGTTGTGGAATGCGTCCAGGGTTTGCTCATAGGATTCGAGTAATGTAAATGGCATTCGACTAGCATAAGAGGAGCCCGTGGCGATGACCAGATGTGTATAGTGAATATTCTTCAGGCCAGCGCTGGTCTCGACGCAAACGTGGTTGGCTGCTGTATCAATGGACGATGCCGCCCCGAGAACAAATTCAAAGTCTTTGTCCGAGTACTTCTCAAACCCGGGTTGTATGGGTCGGAACAATTCATTATCTGGAATTTCGGTAGGAACAATCGCTCGCACTGTAGCAACGTTCCAGAACATGTGTGTCGATGGCGAGACCAAGACAACCTTGAGGTCAGGGACCTTTGGTTTGGTATCTTTTAGCAGCTTATGGGCCGTGCCGATGCCAGCATAGCCAGCCCCGAGGATGACAACTGTCTGAGCCATGGCAAAAATAGATATTCAAATGAGATAAAAATTAAGAGAAGAATTGAGCTGGTTGATCAATCGTTTGATCTTTGATACGCATCGGAGCCTATTTTATGCGGCGGTGGTATTCACCTTTTGCCCCTGGACACCGCAATTTCGGATTCGCAACAAAACAGTACCCACTCCTTGATATTGTCAATAGGCTCTGGTGGTACACGAATAAACGCCCCAAAGCGTAACTCAGCCTCCCATACGGGCTAACATTTGTGCCGAGTGTAAGTGTCGGGTCCACTGTCATCATTGGGCATTGATCAGCCTGTGCATCACAGCAACTAGGCCATGGCATTCTATGACATGGATTATGCTGTTCTCTAAAGTGCCGAGAGTTTTCGTATAAAATGATTCATGTCACCAGAGTCAAGGATCAATTAATTCAATCTGGGCTTTGCAATAAGTGGTGCACCTCTAATCAAGATTGACCGAATCCCCCATTTTTCGGATTTGCCAGCACATGGAGGATAGTAGTGACAATGAACCAGATGCATGGGTGAATGGATGGAGCAACAAAAAGCCAAAAAAAAAAAATCGAATCCCCGAAACCTGGTTCGAACAGGTGACCTTCAGGTGGCATTCCATCAATTACAGCCCAACGCTCTTCCAACTGAGCTATTCGGGGTTCGTTGGTCCACGAGCTCGCCAAATTCGGGATACGAAGTATTGCAGCCTTGGTTCAATCATCGATTGCCCAACGTTGGTTATTTCATACACCCGGAATCGAAAACACGGGATCATTTAATTCCCTCCACATAGCAATGTGGCTGTAAAGTTTTGTGCAATTGGGCCAATCCAAGATAAAAGTACCGGAGATCAATTGCACCGTCGGCTAACAAGTTGCCCCGGCGTACAATGAGAGCATGGCTCTTATCAATTTGCCGACATGGCATGTCTTTCTGCACTTCTGCACTGAAACCAAGAAACCAGGTGACTCCCAAAGAAAACGCAGTATTAGTGCACATTACAGCCACTCGAGAGTGGAGATGCAGACCTTCGGATCTTGTCGCTCCCGGGCCTAGTGATGACAGGGGCTGATAATGGGGACTAATCACACTGGATAGGAAATCTTTTTTTTTGACTTTGGGTTGCACTGACCCTTTCCATCAGCTGCAATGGAGCATATCCAGCAGCCAATCAGATTCAGTCCAGTACGAGTGTCCAATCACAGCCATTCGCCTACCAGAGTGGACATGCGCGTCTATGCTCCGTATTCGTATTGGGTCGGCCGCCCTTCAGATTCTCGGGTGCTGTGAGTTGTTGCTCGGCGCAATGCTTTCAACCGATCAATGGAAAATTCATTCATTTCGCAGCATGATGTTTAATTATGGATAGTTTGATTTACTTGGTGAACCGGGCACTGGGCAATCAAATAGACCTTCCCAGTGGAGCAGAGCCGCAGTCGTGAAGTTGAAGGCATCCTTACCCTGTATACAAAAATGCATAATTACCCACAATGGACTTGAAGCCTTCCGCTCAACAACAGCAAATTCTCATCATATCTTGATTAAGAATACCTCAAAAAAAATTCATTTCATATCTCAGCTTTCTTCTCTAAAGTTCTCACTTTCTCAAGCTGATATTATCAGAACTCATCATCATCTTCTCTTTATTCGTCCAACAACATCTGTCCAACCTCGCTGCTGGATAAGTTTTTTCAACTCCTTAACCAAGACAAAGCAACATCTCTCGAATATAACATCGCCCTCAAAATGGCCCCTATCAAAACTTTTGGTAACATTGGCATCTCGATAAGTGGTATTGGTATCCAATACCCACCCCATAAGCTCAAACCCGAAGCCTTGGAGATCATCAGCAAGAGGTTTTATCCGAACTCTCCAGCGTAAGCAAGTTCAAAAATTCCTCCATACTATTGATATCTAATGAATTTTAGAATGGCAAAGGTCTTGGCTATCAATCGCTTCACTGGTATTGATGCGAGGTCATCAATTGGCACACCCGACCACTTTGTCGTGAACCAAGCTGAAGCGCCTACTGTCGCCGAGCTGCATCAAGTTTTCCTTAGCGAAGGCGTTCCGTTGGCAGTTTCTGCTGCAAAAAAAGCAATTGATGAGGCCGGTCTTGATCTGTCCGACATCACACACATTGTCTCAACAACTTGCACTGACAGCTCAAATCCTGGTTTTGATCATTTTGTGGCCAAGGATCTTGGTATTAAGCACCAAGTGGAAAAAGTTCTTCTCCATGGCGTTGGATGCAGTGGCGGTCTTGCCGTTCTCCGAACAGCTGCTGCGTTGGCACTTGGCAACTCGGCTTTGGGCAGACCTGCACGAATTTTGTGCTTGGCACTTGAAGTCAGCACCACTTTGGTACGAAGCGAGCTGGATAGCATCAACGATCTGCAAGAAACTAGAATCGGCGTGGCTTTATTTTCAGACTGCGCGGGAGCCGCTATACTCAGCAATGATATTGGTGAAACCCCAAACCCCATCTACAGACTACTTGGGTGGAACCACAAAATTATGCCTGACACCGATGAGGACTTGGCATTTGATGTTGACCCACTAGGTAAGATATATCCTTTTTCGTATACTCCATCATGATGATTGACTAATGTGGATAATAGGATGGAAAGTTGTCCTGTCGCCTCGAGTGCCCAATCTCGCTTGTTCTTCCCTGTCCTCAACATTCCAGGAATTATTGTCTATGCTGCCACAACTGCCCTTGGAATACAATGAGCCCCATCACTTTGACTGGGCTATGCACCCAGGAGGAGCAACAATTCTTACCGGTGCTGAAAAGGCTCTTGGTATCTCACCTGAGCATATGCGTGCGAGCTATGATGTGTACATGAACCATGGCAACTCAAGCTCTGCCACCATATTTGGCGTTATGGATCGATTAAGAGCGAAGGACATGGATGCACATGCGCCAGGCGGCCAAGTAAGTGATCATGTAGTTGGATGCGCTTTTGGACCGGGAATATCGGTGGAAATGTGTGTCTTGGAGCGAACTATAATGTGATAGATTTGGGAATAGTGTGGGAAACTTTAGAATTTATGGCGCAGTGGGACATAGAGGCGGATTAATAATTGACTACACATGAAAGTTAGAAGGAACTCCGACGAAAATGTGCTACTTGCTCTGCCCTGTCTCTATCGCTCCAGAACCTCTCAACGTCTAGGTTGGCGATTAGGGGTGACTTTGATTCAGAGTATCGTTATTAGATCTTGACATCAGTTTTGCATGTTTTGGGGACCAAAGTATCTAAGACCAATAACAAATGGTTGTCTATCCTATCGTTTATGTAAAGTGAGATGCTGAACTTGTGTAAGCCTTACTCATGTTAAATTGAATGTATTTGTCCTGATAGCATAGTCGTGGCTTGAATTGCGGTTGGTGTTGGTGGGGTAAGGATGCCAGGTTCTGCTGAGTTAGCATATCAATTTTAAAAGACTCCATTGCGAAACGTGCCTAATGAGGGGCTTTTTTTCTTGCAAAATGGACGCATTTCCAAACCTCAATCTCTGCTTCAAGCCTGAGTCAACTACACTCTGCATGCTAAGGTAGTTGTTCATCATGCTACCCCCCTATGTGTTGACCCTGGTAGGGTATAGAGGTCGAATAAGACATGGATTATTTAAATACTAATACCGCCAATGTAAACAAGAGGGACACATAAATATTAATAGGAAATCCTGTGGTTTTTGATGAACCAAGCACACAGGATGCTAGCAATGCTCTTCTACATGGGTCTTGTAACGATATTCTAAGCCTGAACCAGGCCATGGTCCGCTCTGCCCCTGGATGGAGGAACGTTCGAGATTCCAACCACCCTGAGTGAACTCCCCTATCACTTAAAATTGAGATGGTATGAAACAATTTAATTCTGCTATTGACGCTTATCTCGAACCAGCAGATGGCCCCGGAGGGGAGGTGAAGTTCTGCACAGCCTGTCATGATGCAATTATGGAGGCGACCAACCATCTAGGTGACCTTGAAGAGGGTTACTTGATTCACAAGCAGCAGACCGTGTACTTGTATAAGGCGCCACAGTCAGGGTGTAACATATGTAAAACTATTGCTGGAATTATCTGGCGAGTTAGTGATGGCGAGCAACCGCCAAACCATCCCCGTCGTAGATATCAAAACAGCAGTCCCGTAGGTTCGCTTGACCATTCAAGCGGGTGAAAGATTTGGTTGGTGTTCTTTCAAAAAGGAAAAGAGGCTACCTCATCCTCACCTACTCAAATTCTTTGTGTCGGACGGCACAGAAACTGGATAGGGGCCAGAAACTTGCAAGGATAGAGCAGTTCAGGATATGAAAGTTCACCTTGATGATTCTAGTCTCGACAAGTGCAACCTATTGGGTATGCCTCTGACGGAATACAAGCCGAAGAAGGAATTCTTTTATCGCAAGTGTCTTTTATTAAGCAAGAACATGCGAGGCGGTGCAAATCATTTCACTAGATGTGGCATTGTTACTACTTGGACAGAGAAATTTAGTGTGCTTGAAGATACAGATGAAGGAGCTAGGAGGTGTGCTGAGTACGGTTGGGAATTTTGGGATGAAACAGTGACAATATTGTAGCATCGTGATGTCCATTCTTTAACTTTTGACGTAAATTGTTAATGAAACAAGAAAAACTAAATTCTTACGCGTCCTTTTCGGTTTGTGCCTTGGCTAGTGGGATTTCAATCTGAAAATTAATTCATCTAATGTCCAAAAGAAAAAAAAAATTATACTTGATGAAAGCATCGAAAACGACACCAAAGCTGAATAAATCGATTTGATACTGGAGCGGTGATGATCTAACTAGATTACAGCGAAGTCGAGAAAAGTTCCTCGTCAATTGTGTGGCTGGATGGATGCAATTTTTAGTTGCGGCGTAGCAACCTGATCCAGTATGCTACTGACGAGGGCGAGCAGGAGCCAATTGGGCTGTTTTTGGATGCTTCATCCGCACGCTGTGGTTTCCGAGGTCGGCATTTAAGCTGGTCAGGTCTGGTGTGACCCACAAGTCAGAGATAAGACTAGGGTAGTTGGGAGGCTTCAACAGTTGTTAAATTTGAAGATAAATTTTACAAAAAAAAAAGCTAAGCTCTGTCGGGTTACATCAATCACCTTGACAACATTCGTCTGTTCAAGGCGTGTGTTACTCGGCTAAATGGCTATGATCTTGGCGCTCTGTTTTGATGCCACGAACCCGAACGAGATGCCGTCTGTGCAGTTTAATGTAATATATTTTACTGACGTGAAACTGTGTCCTCTGTTTATGTCATGTTTAATTGAGGAAGATGTTGGCGGCTTGATCGCAATGTTTATTTTGGAGTGGGTTTCGCATTGACTCTGATGTTGGCCAGACCCTGGTTCATGGCGGGGCAATGATCCTGTTGACCAGCATGGTTATTATTATCCCAACAGTCTTGGCTCGGTTCCTTTGCCGAGAATAGCGCAGGGCTTTTACGGGGGCCTGTTCCACAGTCAATCCTACCAAGCTGACGTGCCAGTCTGCTGGCACCTTCATCTCCACTTGGATCGGGTCTAGCTAGCGGGTAGCATATGCGAGTAATGGCGCCAGTGGTTGTATCTGAATGGGTTGGGAAGCTGTCCAAATCAGACAAAGGGAGATGGAAAAGAGCATAAACAAAAAAACAAAAAAAAAGATTGACTCAAAACGCCATGATCCCATCATCTCGAGTGGAGTCACGCCATCATCAGTTGACTGGCTAACATTAAATCTGAGACAAAGCCGGCTCAGCTTCGGTTGAGGGCACGTGACCAGCCACGCTCCGCATCATGTCATGCTTCTTCTGTCTTCTGTGGGTGGTGTCGTGCTGGCATGCAACTTGGGAGCATCACCAAAATCTTCAAGCTGCCAGACACACCCAATATATCCCGCCATGGTTGTAAAGCTCACGCCCTGCTGCGCTTGCCGTCCCTGACTGACGCACGCTCCTCCAGCCCGAAGCTCTCGACGCCGCCCAGCTCTCCGAGTTCAGAAAGGCCTTCTCCCTTTTTGTCAGTATTGACACGGTAGATAACTTGAATAGAGTCGTCTGACTTTTTGCAGGACAAGGATGGTGACGGTGCGTTTTGCCGCCACCACATTAGCCCTGCATCATGCTAACCTCCTGCTCCACTCTCTCCAGGCCAGGTAACGGCTAAGGACATTGGCAATGTCATGCGTTCCTTGGGCCAAAACCCTTCCGACGCCGAGCTGCAAGATATGCTCAACGAAATCGACATTGACCGTAGCGGCTCTATTGATTTCGAAGGTTGGCATAGAATACATCCATGATTTGCTACTTCTAACCATCTAAATTCAGAGTTCTTGGCCATCATGTCGCTCAAGACAAAGGATATCGATGCCAACCAGGAACTGCGCGAGGCATTCAAGGTAATACGACTTCACTGCTCATCTATGTTAGCTAACATTTTGCAAGGTGTTTGATCACGACAACTCTGGCACCATCTCCAAGGATGAGATGCGCAAGGTCTTGGTCTCTCTCGGAGAAAACCTTACCGAGCAAGAGATTGACGAAATCCTCCAAGAGGCCGACAAGGACGGCGATGGCACGATAGATTGTGAGTATTGCTTTGAACTTTTCGCGGCGCGATCATTGTTTAACAGCATAATAGATGACGAATTTGTCGCCATCATGACGGGTAGCTCTCAGTAATGGCCAGTGTTGGGTTTTGCTTCATTTGGATAGTTCTGTGGGGCGAACATACTTGTCATGAGAAGAATGGATTTTGATATTGGCCACTCCACTCCTTGGGGCGAAACCACTTCACCAATTTTTGAGGCCGCACATGAGCCGATATTATCGTATTTATTAAACAGTCAAACCAAGTCATCGAGAGAGAAAAAAAATCCCAAATTGCCACAATCTGAACCGTGTTGTGCTGTCAGCCTTCCCACGCTTGGTGTATCTCTAGTGGTCCCAGGAAGAAGACTCATTTTTTTTGTATCGCTTTAATCAGTATGGTAATTCAAGATAAGTTACTGCCCGAGATTTCGAGTTGGTGTAAAAAACCAAAAGCACTGCTACATTGAAAACCTTTACCTGAAGATTATGTCTCCAATCAGTATGAAGTGTATCTGCTGGCGCTTCAGTGTTGTAGCTGGTTTGTACAGACTCAAAAAAAAAAAAAGAACTCGATGTTGCGACCTCTATGTGTGGAGTTGACTGCCATGGTTTATTCACCGTACACTTGGTAGGTTCAATAATAATATGTTAAAATATATAATGGCGACAAAACTGCATAGGGAGTGGTGGATTTAAAGATTGGAATTAATACTAAGAAAAAAAAAACAGAAAAAGAAAGATTTCAGGAAACACAATCTGCAGGTTCTTCACCAGTTCCTAACCTTTTCAACCCCCAACTGCTCGTGCTATCTCATCCTCGGCCTGGTACCAAAATTCCAAACCATGCTCGTACCAGCCACGTCTTCATTTTGACTAAATTGGTCAAAGTTTTCACTAGCTGTACCAGAAGACAAGCATTGAATAGACGATCCTGCTTCATTGATAAAGAGTTGCTGTTGGATATTATCCGGCGCATAAGCAAGGCCTTGGGCAGTTTCCGATTGTTCCATCTGTGGTGCGTCATAAGAGGACAGGGAAATCGGGTCAACGCACTGAGGCAGGTCCTAGATTGACATCAGTTTGATGACCAAAGATTCAAAGGTCGCATGATACTTACTTGTATTTCCCCGAATTGCCTCGTAAAATTATGGTAAGCCGTTCTCCCAAGCATGGCTTGGTTGGCAGGCCCAAGTGGTTGTGCTGGTCTGTATGGGTGATGGATGAAGGGATTCGGGTTCTCTCTATTGCCAGCACGCTGGTGCATTTCATTTGCAACAGCAAGATTATCCATCACGGGCGAGGCATACTGGGAAACCTCGGGTGTTTGTAATGATGGAGAGATATTTAAAAACTCATTTTCCCCATTTTCCGCCGTGAAAAGTTCAACATAGTCATCTTCTGGAGACAGTGACTCTTGAGAGATTTGTAGGTTGCTTACTTCCCCATGGAGGTATTTAGAATCCTTTAAAAGGCTGACCATCTCTCTCTGGATGAACATATTTACCTGAGTGGATAAGCGACTGACCTCTCCGATGTCCTTGTCAGGTAATTGTTTAGTGAGCAGGCCAAGGAGTTTATTGTGAATGACTTTCTCTTCGGAGTTGTATTTATGAGCCACTTCATGATGTTCATAAACAGGGTCAAAACCTACTGAAGATTAGTTCTGTAAAACCTACTCACAAATGAGAAAAAGTACCTTCTGACGGAACTATTCTGTCTTCTTTGAAGAGTAGCCTATACGTAGCGTCCCAGGTGTTAATCTTTTCCTCGCCCTTTCGACTTCTTAGGATGCCATCAACTATTTCATCGAAGCCATCTTCAGGATCAGTCTGACGTGATTGAGTTGATGATTGCGGGAGTACTAGACATCCTTGAATGTGTGGTATAAGTTCCGCCGTGGATTGAAACCGCTGATGACATCGAGAACAAGAATAAGAAGGTTTGAAATGCACAGCTGTAAGGTGCTTTCTGCATGAGATGTTAGTTCGTGTCTCTAATGCGTGGGAAGGCCCAGAATAGGCTGCTGACATCTTCATCCAGCATAAAAATTAGAAACTTACTTCAATTTGGACATGTCACTGTAAGACTTATTCGCACAGGCTTCATGATCGCGAATGTTGAATCGCAGTGGGTTACGTTTTCTGTATGGGCAGCTTAACTCTCCGAGACCATGGCATTTCCTTTTAGAGCGGGATGTTTTAATATGATGACCTTGAATGGAACTCACGTCCTCCTCTGCATCTCCGATTCGGTCGATTTCGTCGCTCGAGCGCTTCGTATTGCATGATTTGGATGCCTCGCCACTGAGTTGGAAAGTGTTTGACCGTGTCTCTCGGTGATCGCCATTACCTTCTTGCATGGTGCCAAAGCCAGGGTTGTCGTCTTGATCTCGGTGCATACAATGCCCCTCATCCCGAAGAATGTTCATGCACTGCTCTTTAACATCTTCAAAAGCACAGATGACTCGAACGGGCCGTGCAAGTCGGGAAAGACTGATACCAAACCACTGAGTCAATGCAACATCGGCTGTTCGTTCCAAGGCAAGATCATCATCCGAATCATCCGAATCTTCGCAGCTGCTAGACTTTTCGTAAATGAAGAATTTATCTGGGCTGGGCGGCTTCTCGGTATATCCATGCAACCCATTGAGATTCGGGTTCCAAGTGCTGGGTGATGATATTCTAGGTGTTGGACCATCGTCGTTCCCATCAGTATTCCACACTCCGCTTTGATGGGGAATCAAGGCAGAAGAGGGGTTTCGGGTGAGCCCAATGGTCGAATGAATTCTGGGATTGAATGTGAGAGCTGGGACTGGTTGATGGGGTGTGCGAAAGGGTAAATGGGCCTTGAAGGTCGCCGCAGTTGATTCGTTTGTTCCACCTCCTATACCGCAAAGAACCGCGTCCGTTTCTGTCTGTAACGGGGCTGGGGTTCCAGTACGGGACTGTGAAGGGGTTGTTGATAATGGAGAGGCAGCTGAGTGATGATGGCTTGGTGTGGAGAAGATGGTATGCCGCGATTTAGAATCCGAGTTCGACATTGTGTCCATCGAGATGAGGTCGTCTGCATCATCCTGGTTGTGATGCGAAATGGAAAAGGATACTGTCATGTCCTTACCTGACCTCGCATTTATAGATGCGGCAATTATTTGTGCAACGTCCGCTTTTTCCTTGTGAGTTTGATCCATCGTGGCATGATCGTTGTTCGCCATTAATGAATCGCACATGTGAGAAGGCCACACAAGGCAATTAGGCAAGCTGGCCACGACAAGTTTTTCCTAAACACAAACAGGGATTCATCAAGTCAGAAAAATTGGATTGAGGAAAAGTCTGGCTAAACTGTTTCTGACTCTTGCCGCAGTAGTGGCATGTGCACTTGTGAGGAGGGGTGGGGGCCAAAGTATCACTCATGCCACCCCCAACCTCTCCTGGGGCAAGAGGGACTCAGATTGATTTGACTAGACGAGGGCCTTGTACTTTGATTGGAATTTCAGGCTGGGACTCTTGGCGTGCAGCCACTACTCCTTTTCTAATGCATTCGTGAGACCAGCACAAACCCTAGGGGTTGTATGTTTGGACGGCCTGTGTAAGACGCGATCAACTCTAACATCCCTCTGGATAACTTTTTAAACGCCCCAGATGTTTCTGGTCCATATTTAATTAAGAACGATGTCTTTATGATTATTTTAGGACGCCTCATTGCGCGCTGTCACACCCGCCTGACATGTAGCAGTTGGTGCCCCCCACATTTCCCGGCCAATTACATTGGTTCAGTCAAGTTGAGCTGAACCCGTTTGGATTAAAATCGAGGCTGGTTGAACAGAGCTTGGCCAAGCCAGTCAGCTGGACGCAGCCTCCCCGGATACCCGCTACGACATTGCATGTGCCTTAGCTGCAAATGCTTGGTCGGACCTGGGGCCAGAAAATCATCTTTCAGTTGCCATGTTCACTCAGGGGGGGCAATTGCACGAGCATTTGAGCGTGAAGGAAGCACGCCCTAATAGCTTGGTTAGAGATTTAATGCTAAATTATGTGGAAATATAGATAAGTACGTTTATGAATATGCCAGACAGCAGCGGCAGTATGGTTTCTCTGTGAGATGCCTACCCGCTCAACCCACAGTAAACAGTTCCAATCCAGCTTTCCTTGCAGCCACCAAGGCGTAAACTTCACTCACTGGCCAGAAATACACATCTTGGTAATTTGAGTAAGAAGTTGAACAAGGAATTCATAAAAAGACGAATCGCCCATGAAGACGTTAGTTCATCGACTGATCTGGCACGCTGCATGAGTCTGCATGAGCTCTAGTTCCAACTCATTGTACCATCTTTTCTCATCTGACCTAATTCTAGCCATCTTGAGATAAGACTCCCACAACCAGATGGCTACAAAAGCGCCACCTACTCCACTCTTTGGGGCCTTGTTGAATGATGGTCCGTGGTTGGGTGAACCAATTCATCGTTTAATTCAGACAGACTGAGCTCAGTCTGGAAGACTTTTAAACACAATTGAGGACAAGATATCTTCAGATTTTTTGATATTAAAGCCAAACCACATCTTATTTAAATTGACGTCTTGTTCGCTCACATTTGTCTGAACTACACAACGAGAAGACCTAGGTCCTTATCCAAAGCCACCGAGCCCATCATTAATTATAAATACATGTTTCTTTTCGCGTATCCCAAAATGGATCTGCTTGGTTCAATCTCAAGTGACTCGCTCAACCACTATCCTAGCCGTTTCGAAGGCCTAAGTGACAAGTATAACTTCTGAGGGTCGCCTCATCCATTCTGAGCAACGATTGACCGACGGCAGCGGATCCGACTTTTCTCAGCCAGTGAGATGTTCAGTTTCTGATGAAGGGAGTTATTCAATCATTTTTGAAACGATGACTTTCGATAATGGTGTGGAAAAGAAGGCCGAAAACGGGTAGGAGTCTTATTCTCACATACTTACTTAGTCAGGGTTCTGATTCACTAATACGATTACCAGAAACACAATATACACAAGAAATACAACATTACAGGCTTATGTGAACAACAAAAGTTCTCTGCAAGATCATTTGATTCAGAGAAGCCTTGCTATGAGAGGACCTGGTCTTGTTAAGCCTTCGGGGATTTACGATCAGATCGAGGCGTATAACGCGAAATTCGAGAAGGAACGTGGAGAGCAGAGTGACAAGGCAAAGAATTAGGGGAATATATAATGAGAGGATAGGACATAGACTAAAAATGAATTACATGTGCTTACATGAAACAAGATTTCCTCATTACTTCAATACCAAATATGACACCAAAACGTCAAAGGGTAGTGCTCACTTGGGTGACCAGGTTGGAGCTGCCCCTTCAAGTAGGGGATACTCACATGTATACACACACATACACACTCATGAAAAAGTCTCTTTTAATGTAGTGAGAAGATAAAATTATGTCAAAGAATAAATAAAGCTATCTCTAAGAATAAATAAAACCATCCCTAAGAATGAATAAAAACTATGCACCGTGTTTTGTGCTGTGAATCGACAGATGGTGGCCCCACTTGTCAGGCACCAACCAGCCGGTGCTGCCTGCACCACTGACTGACACCGTGAATTTGTCTTCACGCCCACTCAACTTGGCTATAAATTAATCGATTCTCCTCTTTCTTGGGATGGAAACAGATTCATTCAACCTGACAAAGAAGAACAAGAAGAACAAGAAGAAAACCGCGCAAATTATCCCAGTTCGTTCAAAATGCATCCGGCCAGTGATGCTTCTGGTGGCCTCTCACCGACCACCACAACCACAACCGCAACCATGACTGCGCTCTCAGAAGACCTCCTCATCAACATCATTCAGAGCGACTGCATCCAACACCAAGACGTCATCTCCCTGCGATTAGTTTGTCGCTCCATCAGCAGCGCCGCTACCGTCGTGCTGTTCCGTCGCATCCACATCTCGCCGCTCCGCCGTGATCGAGACGCTTTCCTCGCCATCTGCCAGAGCCCGCATCTTGCACCACACGTGCGTGAAGTCGAGTGGCACGAGGTTTCGTGGTTCCCGGGCTATTTTGGCTTCGTCAGTCACACCTTTGATGCCCAGGCTAGACTCTACGGCTTACGCAATATGCTGCTGGAGGATGAAACAAGCCAGTTGTGTGACAACTTGGACATCTTGGCCGCAGACGCTTTCTGGCTGCCCGTTGTTCCACACGGCCAAGACGTCGTTGACAAGTTGACCATCGAGACACAGCGCAAAGACGCCATAGATTCATTCCTCGACCAATTTGTCCAGTCCTTCAGCCAACTGCCACACGTGTCCACCGTCATCTCGCGACCCATGCCCGCTCATCGCGTCCTGGAGTGGTGTGAGTACCCTCTCGAGGCGAAGCTATTTCACTACCACCATCCGTACCTCAAGGCAAAGGCCCGTGAATGGGTGCCACAGACGAACGATGGTCTTTTTCTCTTTCTGTTGCCGGCAATCCAGCATCCGTCAAATTCCATCACGAGGCTTGTGTGGGAGGACCAGTCCTTGGAGGCTAGTTACTTGCGCCCGCCGTGCCCAGAAGCCTTCCAGCGCCTTGAAACACTGCTAGTCTCTCTTGTGCCGCAGGAGAATGGCCCCTACGACAATCTCGCTGCCAACCTCAGAGCCGCAACCAATGTTCGGAACCTAAGCCTCGGCGTCGTCGAGGGACCAAGCGATCGCCATCTGGAACTTTCCTTGTACCAGTTTTCTCCCGATACCAATGAGACTCTTTGGTCACGACTTCATTCACTCAGTGTTGAATCCATGTACGAAGTGCCCCACGCGCTGCTGGCCGTGCTCAGACAAAATGCCGATACGCTCCGGCACCTATATCTCAGCAATTGTCACTTCCGGGTTGCCCAATTAAAGCAATTCGCAGAAATCCCCAATCTACAGCTCGTGTCATTCAGAGTCCATGACTTTGAATACAAACACGAGCTAGTTGCGGAAGAAACACTTCTCTCCTACGTCAACAAAACATCTCCCACCGATGCGACGCATGCCGACACTCATATTTTCGATGCAATGCCGGCTGGCCAATTCATTGCCACTGTTTATGCTGATGCTGCGGATGACAAAGAAGTCAGCGTTTGTAGCGATACCGAGTCGGTAGACAGCCTGGCCTGTCGTCTTCGCATAGCACCCTCATGGCTCTGGGGTCGCTACTACCACAAAACCGTATTTGGTGATGTCTATTACTACCAAGTCCCAGATTCACATCCACACGGACAACGAACGACATGCTGGAAATTTACTAGTCGGGACGGAAGTGTGGCATTCGGCACCGATCCGCTGGTTTGCTTTGAGGATTGGGACGCCGAGGCTGGAGACGTCGAGGAGCCCACCCCATTCTGTGACGATCTTATCCGATTTTATAACCAACCCACAGCTACAGAATTGCATGCCATTCTCGGCGACGGTTCTTCATGGGACATGTTGCGCAGCGTGGCCCCTCCCGAAGGTGCTGTGTTATTATCTGATACTAGCGAGTGTTCAAAGGTATTGGACTGGGTGTCCATGCAGTAGCTGTAAATGTGTGACGGGAACGCCTGCATATTGTAAACTCGTTATCTACAGGGTTGGGTGTGTGTCTCCTTTATATCAAGACTACACCAAGGAAGAAAATATAAAAGGTTGTTTTTTTTTAAAAAAAAAAATAAAAAATTAAATAGTTTATTGGCTTATTCATCGGTTTATTTATTTATTTTTAAACTTATTCAATTGCAAATTTATTTATCAGTAATGATGATATATGGTACTGTGGGTAAGTCCCGAGGGTTTGAAATGAACTAGCTAAGGTCACAACAAGGTTAATAGCAGCTGCTAGGGGGGTTTAGGTGATAAATTCATTGATATCTAATCTCTTTAGCTAGCTATGTTCAGTGGGGTTATAGTATAGCTATTTTACCCTATAATTATATGCTTTCTTATATATATGCCTTATAGGGCATTATTCCTTTAACTATACTAATAAACTAATATTAGATCTTTTTTCTTTTTATAGAAATAATATAAGTGCCTTTAATTAGCCCTAATAATTAAATTATAATATTATCCTTTTTCTTCTCTTTCTTATTTCTCTTCTTAATCCTATAAATTAAGCTTAAGTTATTTTAATAAGCTTATTTTTAATTTTAGTAATTAGGCTTATTATTAATCCTATTTTTATACTTAATTTTATATAATTTAATCTTTTATTTAGATTATTATATTATTATTATTAATAAATTACTTTAATATTTAATTTAAACTTCCTTTTATAAAGATATTAATTAAATTATCCTTTTTATTAATTTATTAAATTTTATATAATTTTTATTACTTATATAATTATTATAATACTATAATATTAATTATTAAATATTTCTTTTTTATTATTTCTAGCTTTATAAGATATTTATAAAGAGAATATAAATTAATATATATAATTATAGGAATATAAGGGATTTTAAATTAATTAATAATTTAATTAAGGATTATAAAGATTATATAAGTAATATTTATATTTATAATTATATTATAGATCTTTAATATTAAGATACTTTATATAATTCTTTAATATTTAATTAAGTTATAGTAGATAATATTTCTATTTATTATAAATATTTATTATTATCTAATTATTTATTAATAATAATTATAATAAATTTTAATTATAAGAATAAGTTAGTATTATTAGTAAAGGTATTATTAATAAATATAAATAGTTTTATAATTAGTAGATTAAATAGGGTAAATATAAGGCTATATTTAAGATTATTTATCTATTATTTAAGGTACTTATTTAAGGCTTTAATTTAAGCTTCCTTTAGTTTTTAGAATTATATTATAGCTAAAAGGTTATAATATACCTTAAATTAGTAAATAGAGGCTATATATACCCCTTATACTTATTATTTTATATACTATTACTTAATAATAATTAGATCTTTTATTTTAATTAATATAATTTTATTACCTTATTCTTTTTAATATATAATTATACTATTATTATTAAATAAAGTAATAATTACCTTATTAAATATAAGAGATTAATTAATTATTAATCTCTCTTAGGGTTTAACTTTAAAGGCTACTTTTATAAGTTTCTTCTCTTCTAACTATAAAAATATTTTATCTAATACTCCAATTATATTATCAATTTACATTCTAATAATTATAAAGCTAGGGTTCTCTTTTAATAATATTAATAAGTATAGGTTAAATATAAATATAATTATTTAAAGCTTTCTTAAATAGTACTTATTATATATAACTTATTAATAATTTCCTACCTTTAATATTCTATAAAGTAATATAACTACTTTTATAATTATATTCTTAAAGTACTAATATTAAATACTTATTAAAAGATATATTAAAATAATCTAATTTAACTTTATCTTTAATTATATATATACTTATATAATATCTTATAGCTAGAGAGAGATACCTTATTTAAAAAGAGATAAAATTAATACTAAAATTAACCTTTAATTATATCTTTAGATTATTAATAATTAAGTAAATATTATTTCCTTACCCTTATTAGTATAGCCTTAGATTATTAATTATGATTTTTTATATAATAAGTTAATAATCTTACCTTTAACTTTATTAATAATATATAATTTAAAGATTTTAATCTTACTATATATATTTATATTAAATAAAATAAACTTAAATATATTATATTAAATTAATCTTTTAATCTCCTTTATAATTAATACCTTAAAAGATTTACTAGGAATCTTAATAATTCTCTTATCCTAGAGTTTTAATATAAATTCTAAATTAACCTTCTCTTTAATTAAAATAAATACTTTATTATATTTAATCTTATCTTTAAATTAATTAACTATATATATATTAATTATTATAATAAAATTCTTATAAAATTATCCTTTACCTTTCTTTTAGAATAGTAAAGATTAAGGTATATTAATAGGGTTTTTATAAGGTTGTTCTCTTTTTCTCTTTTCTATTAGCTTATATATTAGAGGCTTATAAATAGGATCTTGTTTATTTTCTATTTTATTTTTCTCTAATAATATAATTACTAATTCTAGAGAAAGTATATTATTATTAAAGTCTTTAAGGAATAGTTTAATAATAATTAAATAAAATTCTAAAGGTCCTTAAATACTATTAATAATATAGGTTTCTCCTTTAATTATAATAAGGGTATAAGGGCTAATCTATCCTTCCTTTTCTTAATATATATAAACTTAGGATTATAGTAATAGATTTAAAATAATAAAAGTATTAAGGCTATTATAAATAGTAAAAGCATCTCTTACTTATCTCTTAATATTAATCTTTCTTACTTTTATTATTATTTTATAAATAGCTTTTATATATTTTATTATATTAAATAATAATTTAAAATCTTTTATTATATAAAGATATACTTTAAATATAAGAAGTATAGGTATTAGGCTATTAAGGCTAATAATATTATTTATAGCTTTTATTATTACTTAAAGGGCTTCTTCTAGCTTTATAAATAGGTCTTCTTAATATATAATATTATAAATATATTAAAGTAATATATAATATTACTTAACTTTTCTAATAAAATTATATACTTTTACTAATATTATTAATATAATAATACCTCTTATTCTTACTTTCTAATAAAATTCTTTATTAATAAAGCTCTTATTAAAGTTAATAATTATTTAATTAAATAATCTAATATATATATTAATCTAATAAAGCTTTAAAGCCTTCTATATAATTAATATAAAAATATTAATAAGAAATTAAGTAATATTAAATATAATAACCTTATTAATAATATAAAGCATTAATTTACTATTAATATATATAATATCTATAATAATATAATAATTAAACTCACAATTATCCCAAATTATAAATTTAAATCTCTAAGATACTCTTACATTAAGTTAATACTTCTTATAAATCTTAATTAATTTCTTAATAGCTTACCTTTTAATAAGGTAGCTAGCTTTTATTAATAACTTATATAGTCAATTTATAAATAGATAACCAAATCATTAATAAAGTTATTAAAGTTCATTATTAATAAGATTATACTATATAAATATTTTCTTATTATTAAAAAACCACTAAAAGTATCCCTATTTTCATATAATTAGCACTCTAATATTTCCTTTTTTAAGGTAATTATTAAGATTATAAAAATAGATTCTTATACAATTTATATTATATAATAATAAAAGAAAAAGAGTATTAGTAGGTATAATATAAAATAAGATAATTTTAAATAAGATAATTATATTTACTATACTAATTAATTAATAAAGGATTCCTCCTCTAAATATAATAATTACCTCTCTTACTCTAATTATATTTAATTTAATTACTATACTTATTATTTATTATAATACAATAAATTATTTATAGCTACCTATTAATACCTTTACTATACTAATATTAAGAATAATCCCTTAAAAAATATTTATATTATAATAATTATTAAATATAAACTATATTACTTTTTCCTTTAATTTCTTATAAAGATTAAGGAAAGGGTTATTATATATAAAGTAATAGGTAATAACTTAATTAATAAGTATAATTAAAATAAATAATTTATTAATATTATTAATAGCATTTATAAAATAAGTATATATTATAATTACCATTTCTTAATCTTTATTATTACTAATTTCCTTAATCTTAATTTTACTCTTAAAGTCTTTAAGCTTAACCAAATAAATAATATAATGTAACGGTCTGGTCAATTCCCAACTGTGGTAAACCAATCAGAGTCGATATAGTTTATGTTGGCAGAGAAGTCAGGCGCGTTAGGTACTTTAGAGCAATACAAGAGTTCACGTGGTGTTACGTCTGGTAATGGTCAATCGTAGATTGAGGTAACCAAATTGTATTGAAAGCTGATCGGCACCGTCCCTTACGGTCTGGAACCGATCCGTCTATATACTTGTCTGGGATCACTCTACCTTGGATCATCATGATCCGGATCACCGTGATCTGGATCACCGTGATCCCTTTCGTCGTGATCCCTCTAGGGTAGGTCTATCTCTATTGGCAATTCATCACATGTTAAAGTGGGTCCCTTGTCCTTCTCCGCCCTGTACCTGCATGGGTCATGACACGATGCTCCTCCTCTGTTGGTGCTTGTCCCAAGACCATATTTGTTGGCCTTAGTGTGACTTCTTCTGGTATGTCATAACTTGGACTTGTAATTATTCCGCTCCGTTCCTTGGCTAACGCGATGTCTAGCAAGAAGGCTCGCGAAAGAACTGCTCTAGCCGAAGCCATTGCATTAGACGGTTTCGAGGCCGAGATGCCGTGTACTCGTTGTTTCAAGGAGGATTTGGAGTGCAAGCTTCTTGAGGACAAGAAGCGTTGTGGCGAGTGTGTGAAGATCGGTCGTTCTTGTGACGGGGTGTTGGTGGCTTCCACATGTGTGTGATCATTTTCTCGTGATGTCTTTGTTGGTCCTGCTAACCCTTGCTTGTGTAGTGCGCACGTTGGTGAAGTCGTCTAAGAAATTGGAAGTAGACGAAGAGCAAGCTAGTGACGAGGTCGAGCGTCTTCAAGAGAAGATGGATGAGATGCAGCGGGCAATGTCGGCTGCAGTTTCTCGTCTGTCGCGGATTCGTAAAATCCGTAAGAACATTAAACGCAAACAGTCCGAGACTCTTCGTCGTGGTTTGGCTGAGGTCGACAAGGAGGATGGCGTGGATGAGTCTGTTCTTCCTGTCTTGGATGCGCATGAGGGTTGGGTGATTAGCGATATGCGGTATTTAGGTGCTACGGAGAACACTGATTTGGAGTCGTTGGGTCTGGGTGTCGAGGCGTCTGGTGTAGGTTCGTTGGGTGATTTCGAGGGTGAGATTCCTTCTTTTGATCTTAATTTCGCCGCCTAGTCTGGCGTTGTTTCTTAAGGAATTCTTCCAGCTTCTTCGAGCAGTGCGTGAGGTTTTCCCGTGGTTCCCATGAGTCCCATGTTTCATCGTATCCCTTCCATTTGACTTTGAATTCTGTTTTCTGTGTTTCCGGGTTTTCTCGCATATCGGTGATTCTTTCCACTGTGAATTCGCCTTCCACTGGTTCGACTCGTGGTTCATGTCGGGGTCCTGTTTTTACCATGATTGTATCTTCTGCTGATTCTAGCAACGAGATGTGGAATACAGGGTGTATTTTTACGTGAGGTGGTAGGTCGAGTTCGTAGTTGTTTTCTGAAATCTTCGTTTTTACTTTGTATGGTCCAATGAATTTGTAGTCCATTTTCTTGTTTTGTCGTGTTGTGTCGATGTTTTTTGTGTTGAGTAGGACCATGTCTCCCTCCGAGAAAGATGGTCCCTTCATCTTTTTCTTGTCGTAGTATTGTTTCATTTTATTTCGTACCCATTCCAATTCTGTCTTCATTTCTGCATGTAGTTGCTTGAGTCTGTCCGCTTCGAGGATTGCGTTGGCGTTTAGTTGTCCATTGATCTTGGTTCGGTACGCATCGGGGGTGAATCCGAAGTTTGCGTAGGCAGGTGTGGTTTGTATACTGCTGTGGAACGATGTGTTGTATGCTAGTTGAGCGATTGGTAACTTCTCAACCCAATTAGTTTGTTCATAGTTGACGTAGCATCGTAGGTACTGTTCAAGGATTTGGTTAATTCGTTCCGTTTGTCCATCTACCTGTGGTCTGAAAGCAGTCGTTAGTTTGTGGTTTAGGCCCATTAAGTTCATTAGGCTTTGCCAAAAACTTGACGCAAATGGTTGTCCTCTGTCCGAAATGATTTCCGTAGGTAGTCCGTGTATACTGATTATGTGTCTGAACATAAGAAATGCGAATTGTTCTTTGCTAGTTGCTTCGTAATACGGTATGTAGTATGCAAATTTTGTGAATCTGTCCACTACTACTAGGATGCTGTCATAGTTTTTTCCTGTTACCGGGTCGGTTGATAGTGGTAGTTTTGTAATAAAATCCATAGTGATCGATTCCCATGGTCGTTGTGCTGCTGGTAGGGGCTGTAATAGTCCGTACGGTTTGTGTCGTGGTGACTTCGTTTGTTTGCATATGATGCATTTCCCAATGTGTTCCGTGATTTTCTTTTTCATGTGGTCGAAAGAGTAATCTCGCTTAATTCTTTCGAGTGTTTTATTAATTCCTTGGTGTCCGTGCAACGGATGTTCGTGTATGTCTTGGATCAGGTCGTCTTGTAAGTGTTCCGGCACTTGTAGGCGTTCTGTTCTTTCTTCCAAGGGTATTTGTTCCTGGTGTTGTTGGATTTTGAGTAGTAGGTCGTTTCCTTGTTCTACTCGGTGGCTCATGGTGTTTGCCAATTTCTTGTTGGGGGGTTCATAAGAAATTCCCTTTTTGCATGTTGTAGGAGGTCTTTTCCTATCAGGTACTGGCTGATGTGCGCTGTAAGTGCTTCTGCATTATCGTGTCTCGTGCCTGTAGCTCTTCTGAAATGCTGTATCGCGTGGATTTCTTTTCCCTCGGGTATTACTTGTTTCCCGTCGATCCATTCCTTTCGAATTTTCCTTGGTTTCGTATTGTGCATCCATTCGTCGAAGGTGGGTTCTTCCAGGTTTAATAGTTCCCATAATTCTTGGTTGCAAGGCATGTTTTCTCGTTGTATTCTTGCGACAACTTTCCTTGTAGTTTGTCCAAGTAATTTCAATGGTACTTGTTCGAGATGTCCTTCTTCTGTTTTCTTGAACAGTTGTTCGCTAGTTTCGGTTTTCCCTGTGTCGAAATCGCTTCTTCGGCTTATCGCATCGGCTCTGCCGTTTTCTGTCCCTTTCTTGTGTACTATCTTGTAGTCAAACTCCGATAGGTATTCTGCGTATCTGAGTTGTCTTCCACTCAATTGTTGCGTAGTTGCAAAATGAGAGATGTTCTTGTGATCGGTGTAAACTGTGACCTTGTGGAGGCTTCCTAAGAGATAATGTCGAAATTCCTTGAAGGCGTTGACTATAGCGAGGAATTCTTTGTCATAGATCGGGTAGTTTAGTTCTGCCCCATGTAACTTGTGTGAGTAGAACGCTACTGGGTGTAATCTTCCTTGATCGTCTCTTTGTCCAATTTGCGCTCCTAGTGCAAAGTCTGAGGAATCGGTTTCTAGTTCAATAGGTTTTGTGGGATCAAACATAGCCAATACTGGTTCTGATAGTATGATGTCTCGAATCTTGTCGAAGGCTTGTTGTGTTTTTCCTTTTGTTTCCCATTTGAAGATTTTCCCTTTCTTACTTAGCTCGGTTAAGGGTGCTGCTATTTTGCCGAAATCTTTGATGAACTTTCGGTAGTAGTTTGCAAATCCTAGAAAAGATTGTACGTCTTTCAGGTTTTCTGGTCTGGGCCAGTCTTTGACTGCTGCGATTTTCTTGGGGTCCATGCGTATCTCATTGTGGGAGATAATGTGTCCCAAAAATTCGACTTCTGTGGCGTGAAACTTGCTTTTCTCCGGTTCGACTAGTAGGTTTGCTTCTTCGAGTGCTTTGAGAACCTTATGGACGTGTTCCGTGTGTTCTTCTTCATTGTCGGAGAAGATGAGGATGTCATCCAGGTAGCAAACGACGAATACGTCGAGGTGTTCTCGTAAGACGTGATTTATCATCCGTTGGAATGATGCAGGTGCATTTGTCAATCCAAAGGGCATGACTAAGTATTCGAACAATCCGAACTTTGTTCTAAATGCGGTTTTCCATTCGTGTCCTTCTTTGATACGGATTAGGTTGTAGGCTCCCTTGAGGTCGAGTGCTGTGAAGATTTTCTTGCCAAAGAATCTATCCTTCATTTCGCTAATGAGGGGTAGTGGCGTCCTATCCTTCATAGTTATCTCATTGAGCTGTCGGTAATCCACAACTAATCGTAGTTTCCCATTCTTTTTCGGGACAAACATGACTGGGTATCCTGCTTCGGATGTTGATACTCTGATGTATCCTTTCTTTAGCATGTCTTCGATGTATTCCTTCATTGCGCCGAGTTCGTTCTCGTTGAGTCGGTAAATGGGGAAGAAGCGGGTACTCGCTCCATCCTTCAGATCAATTCCGTGATCCCATGTTCCGTGCACTGGTAATCCTGTTTCCAGTTCTTCTGCGAATAATTTCTCGTATATTCGGTATTGTAGTGGTACGTTCTTGAGTCGTTCCTCCTCTTCTTGTTGTTTCTTTTCGTCTTCGAGGTGTTTGTCAAGCTGTTCAAATTGTCGCTTCAAGTGTGCTATCGTTTTCTTGATGCGTCGCGCGTCGCCTTGGTGTTTGTGTTTCGTTCCTTTTGGTGGAGTGCTCGCCGTAAGTCTACCTCCCTAACTTCTGTTCCGCTGTCCTCATCGGTAGAAGTTTGAGATCTCGTTTCCTCGTTGCATGAGTTATTTCCGTCTTCTTTTGGGATGTCGTCCTCGTCGAGAAACGTCATCTGGCCAGTCCTCCAGTTGATTTGAGGGTTTAGTGCTCGTAACCATGGGTACCCTAAAGTGATGTCATGTTCTCCCATTGGTAAAATGTCGAGGTTGATTCCTTGGTTTTTTCCTTCAATGAACACTTTGAGGTGATCAATTTCTCGTGTGACTTGTCCATTGTCGTATTCGAACGGGGTATTCTCCAAGTTCATTACCGTGTAGGGGTCCCTTTTCTCTTTCCATGGTAGCTTCAGCTCGTTCACTATTCTTGGGTGAATATAGTTTGCTTCTGCTCCGCAGTCCACTAATGCGTTGAGCCATCGTCCCTTAACTCGTGCTTTAATTACCAGCTTGTTCTTTTCTTCGTGGCTTCCTGTCGCGCATAGAGCTTTGTTCGGCTGTTCTTCTGATAGCTCTACTTCGTCGTCCTGGTGCTCCGTGCCAGTCGACGGTCCTAGTTTTTTGACTGTCGTTCTTCGTGCCATGTCTTGACTTTGTGTCGTAGATGCACTAAACATTCTTCGTGTTCGCAGTCGTGTCTGTACTCAGGGTTTTGGATGCATTCTTTGGGCATCGTTTCCTTGTATTCCTCTAAGAGTGCGAATCCTGATCTGTATCCATCCCATGCGGTGCGTCGGTAGTTTTCATATTGTTGTCGTGCTACCAGGTTTTCCATGGCTAGCTTCGTAGGTCTTATGGGAAAACAATTGTTAGTCACTTTGGTTTCCTTGTGGTGCTCGCATTGGTGTTCGTAACAGTTGATCCAGGATATTTCATGATGGTGTCGATGTCCCGTGAGCATTCTCGGATCATCGGTTGGTCTTAGGTTGAGTACTTCGTGTTTGCCTCTTAAGGCTTTTCTCATGGTTAAGGCTGGAATGAAGATACAAGCTCTGCTTTCTTCTTCAGATTCGCTCGTAGAGTCGTCTGATTCGTCTTGCTCCACTTCGGCTCGTCGAGTGAGGTGTGCGTCGACTTGGGCATATGCAATTCTTCTTTCCTGCTTAACTTGTTCTGGGAGCTCGTTTTCGGAGTTGGTTGCTTCTTCTTCTTCCTCCGTGGTATACGTGTAGGGTTCATTGTAATCTTCTGCTCCGGCGGCCATTGCTTCTTGTTTTCGTTGATGTTCCAGGTAGTCGAGATAATTTTTATGAGGATATGGAATTACATCTTTTTCTTCGAACTTGAGTCCTAGTTCGGTGGCTCGTCGTGCGTCTTCTGTGTTGAGGTACGGCATTCCTCCTTCTTGACTTGCTTTGTTCCACTGCGTATGCTTGTGGATCAAGTATGCTATGTGGTCGTCGTTACAATTTCCAAAGGTTGGGGTTCGTCTGGCGAGGTTTCTCGGGCGCGTTGCTTTCCCTTGTGTACCATCGCGAGAGTTCGTCCGGTCGTTTGGATTACCTTGGGTTCGGGTACTGGTTTCCATGTCGTTTGTCCAGTAGTGTAATTGTGGCTAACCCTTCTTTTCATATTGTACTTGGCCAGTTGCTGTTCTTGGTTGTCAGGGGTTTCTTGGATTCGGCATGCTTCTTTGGCGTCTCCCAACGTTCGGTATAGTTGGTCGCTGAGTAGGGTGATGCCTTCTCCAGTGAGGTCGTATCCTGATCGGGTCATAGCTACGGTCCTAGATTGGTTAGTTGTTCGTACATACTTCTTACCTTCTGGTACGTGTCGATTTTTCTTAGGCTTGTTGCAGCGTCTTGCAATGTGACCTGGTTCTCCGCAGTTATAGCACGTAAGGCTCGTAGAGTCTCTTTGGGCGGCTCCCAGTTCCATAGGTCCTGAGTGCGTCCCGTAAGAAGTGCTGTGGTTCTGCAGCTTTTTGAACGGCTTCTTGTTGGTTTTGAACTTGTAGGGGTTGTGCGGGTTGTATTCGGTTACTCTTCCCTTCTCCCTTTGTTTCTCCTTGCGTCTTTCGAACTGTCGCTGGTCGATTTTGATGGCCATAGCCTGGTACTCGTGGAGTTCTTCAGGTCTGTCTGCCTTGTAGATCTCGTCTTTGACTTCGTCCTTCAGTCCCTGATAAAAGGCTTCCATGAGGGCTTCACTTCCCCATTCGAGTTTGGATGCGAGGCGTTTGAACTCCGTTGAGTATTCTGCACATGATTTCGTTTGTCGGAGTTGCCTGAGTTTTGTCGCGGCTTCCCTTTCTTCGTTGACAGTTCCGAAGTTATCCTTGAGTGCTTGTTCGAAGTTGTCCCAATCCTTGAAGATGTCTTGGGTTTGTTGGTCGCGTTCATCCTTCTCGTTCTCGAGGTAGTCTCTCATGATCGGTTCGAACCATGTTCCTGCGTCTCCTTGCAAGAGTGCTCTAGTGTAGCATACTTTTGCTTCTCCGGTGCTCAGATAGGTTGGGTAATATTGGAAGTGTCCTTTCATTCGGGTAAGAAAGGGTACCACATCGTCCGCTTTTCCCATGAATGGTGCTGGCATCGGGGGTTTGAGGGTTTCTCCAGGGTCTCGGTTATTGACAGCGGTTGCAGGTGCAACCGTAGCAATTCGAGTGCCTTGTTCTTGCATCTGGGCTCTAAGAGCCGTGATAGTAGCACGCATCTGCTGAATTTCGGTTGCCATTTCAGCAGTGCTTGGCGGGGTGCTATAGGCAGGTCCATTGTTGTTGTTGCCTCCCTGAGGAGTTGCTTGGTTCTGGCGAGGGGTGGACATGTTGTCGACAGTAGAGGTTATTGCTCAAAAGTGACGCGGGTAACTTTCTGAACAAGAGCTTTCAACGTGTAACGGTCTGGTCAATTCCCAACTGTGGTAAACCAATCAGAGTCGATATAGTTTATGTTGGCAGAGAAGTCAGGCGCGTTAGGTACTTTAGAGCAATACAAGAGTTCACGTGGTGTTACGTCTGGTAATGGTCAATCGTAGATTGAGGTAACCAAATTGTATTGAAAGCTGATCGGCACCGTCCCTTACGGTCTGGAACCGATCCGTCTATATACTTGTCTGGGATCACTCTACCTTGGATCATCATGATCCGGATCACCGTGATCTGGATCACCGTGATCCCTTTCGTCGTGATCCCTCTAGGGTAGGTCTATCTCTATTGGCAATTCATCACATGTTAAAGTGGGTCCCTTGTCCTTCTCCGCCCTGTACCTGCATGGGTCATGACATATAAATAGTATTACTTAAATAGAAATGTTTTCTCTTCCTCTTATACTCATTATATACCTTCTTCCTCTCTTCTATAATATATTTAATTAAATAGCATCCATTTTTAAAGTATATATAATATCTCTTATCCCTTTATTATATCTTCTATAAATTAAGATTATTTCCCTATTCTTTATTTTAAAAGGGTAATTATAATAGCCTAAATTAATTATTTATATATCCTTTATAAACTTATTTAATTATTAATTATTAATTTATAAGTATAAAAATACTTTTAATAGACTTCTTTAGCTTATTAAATATAATAAGAATATAGTAAATCTATAAATATATATTCCTATATATTATTAGTAGATTTAAATAAATATTTATAAGTTTCTTAAGATCTTAGTATATTATTAAAAGTTATATATAAGCTATAAAATTATTCTTTATAATCTTTAATAATATTTATTAAAAAGTTTTAAGTTACTTAAAAAACTTATTAAAAACTATTTATTAATCTTTTTTAAAGTAATTTTATAATTATTTAAAGATCTTTAAGCTTTATTATTTTTTATAGTATTTATTAAAAATTCTTTTACTTTTAAATTATTATTATATCTTTATAATTATTTAATTAAAAGAAATTAATTTACCTTTAATATATATAATTTTTAGATAAAGGTCTAATATATCTCCTAAAAGTATATTTATAAATATATATATATATAGGAACTTATTAATCTCTATAATTTAATAATTATTATAAAAGATCTAAAGCTTTAAATTAAGAATCTTATACTTCTTATTATTATATTTTATCTTCTTAATATATACCTTATTTAAATTATTAATTTGCTTACTTATTAAGTATTTACTTATAATAATATCTTAATATTAGGTTTATCTTTAATATAAAAAGATCTCTAAGTAAAAAGAGATTATTAAATAGTAAAGATAGGGTATTATAAGTATTATAAATAAAGCTATTTTATATTAAAGGGTATTCCTTATATAAAAGAGTATAATACCTTAAAGGGGTAAAATACTTTAAGGGAATAAGAGTATAATTAATTAAGTTCTTATTTCTTATTAATTATTATTTTATATTATAATATTTAAATTATATTTACTTTTTATAATCTTAAATATAAATTTAAAATCTTAATAATAAAAATTAAATTCTTTTTCTTTTTATTAAAAATTAATAATTTCTTTTTTAATTTAATATTTAAGTTTATTTTATTTAAGAATATTATATATAATCTTTATAATTAAGTCTCCTTATTTAATAACTTTAATATCTTAATTTAATAGAAAGTTATAGAGAATATTTAACTTTATTAGCTTTTTCTAATACTTAATATTTATTTTATTAAATTCCTACTAAAATATATTAAATAATTAAAAACCTTTAATATCTTCTTTAATATATATTACTATAAAGTATATAATCTTTATATTTACTTTTTATATATTATATATCTAATAATTAAAGATTATATAATAATAAAGTCCTTATACTTAAGAGATTATTTATATTTAATATTTCTTTAAAATTAAAATAATTTTTATAAATTATTTTACTTTTTCTTAATATTCTATATATTTATTAAATAAAAAAAATATTAATCTAATTAAATTTATAAATTTAAAGTCTTTGGGTAAATATTATCTCTTTAAGGATTTACTATAATAATTATAAGAAAAATTATAATTAATAATATATAAAATTAAACTTCTTTAAGTTATTAAGCTCTTTTTAATACCTAAATAATCTATTAATTTATTTTAATAAAATTTAATAAAGAGATTCTTTTATATAATAAATATAAAAAAAAGATATTATACTCTTTTAAATAATTAATTTTTTATTATAATTAAATAAAATATAATATTATTTCCTAAGTAATATATAAGATCTTCTTATTAATAAATTAAATACTTAATAATATATCTCTTCATTTAATACCTTACTAATCTATAAAATAATATTTATATACTTTCTAAACTAATTAATATAAATAAGTCCTAGGGGTTTAAAATAAACTAGCTAAGGTTATAATAAGATTAATAGTAGTTGCTAGGGGGGTTTAAATAATAAATTCATTAATATCTAATCTCTTTAACTAGCTACATTCAGTAGGGTTATAGTATAGCTATTTTACCCCGCAGTCATATGCTTCCTCACATGCGTGCCTCACGGGGCGTTATTCCTTCAACTGTGCCAATGAACCAACAGGCACATCAAGGACAACCTAACCAGGTATATTCAACGCTAACCAATCGATACATAGAAACAACTAATCTGTAAAATCAACAGTAAGCGGATAATCAATGGGCGAAAACTACTCTAAATGATAGAGGGTCATAGGGGAAAATGCTTGGTTGGGTTCATAGCCATAAATTTAGGATTAACAAGACTAGTTGAGGGATTAGACCCACTTGAATAGTTTATACTTCCAAAATGATACCATTTGATACTCGCTTTTATGAGATAATTCCAACTTTTAGCAACCACAAGCTGAAGGATGTTTTGCGACGTGTCATGGAATTGAGCATTTTGAAAAGTCAATCAGGTTTTACCATCTACTTCACCCTCATCTTGGAAGAGACCGCGGGAAAAGCCTCAACAAGTTCTAGATACAAAGTTAAAACTTAGGAGAAGCGACTCCAGAATTTAGAGCTTGACACCAATAAATATTAAAAAGAATTCTTCTTGTTTCAGTCTCATATCATCCGCCAAATAGCATTAGATTCGTGGCTATCAAAAAAGGTAACCCCATTTCGCATGAGGCTAGTCCTCTTTATCGATTAGATGTTTTCAACCTCTAGAATCGTTCTTTCATCTTAAAGCCACATATGAAACCAGCTCACGGCTTGGTTGAATGCTTGTTCCTTTGCAAACTTCTGAATTCTGTCATTGACATCACACCGCACAGTAAACCCGTGCTCCACGCCAGAGAAGAGATAAATCTGGTAGGGTTGTTTGACATCCCTCAGAATCACTTCAGATCTGATTCTTTTCTCGAGGGGAAATATATCATCATTCTCGGCGGCCGAAATGGCCAAAGGACCTTTGATGCCGTTGAGTTCCTCCTCCTCGACAAAACTGGGATGCGCAAGATAGCCCACGTCAATCCCATTTTTAAAGTGACGTACAACATATTTAGCTCCAAAACAGTACCCTGCAGCACCTATTTTGGAAGCCCCGTATTGGTTTTTGAGAGTGTTAATGCCGGCGATAATGATGGGATCCACTGCCTCAACATCATGAGGGCTATTGCCATCAGATCCATGTGCAATCCATGCCATCAAATCGTGATTTTCAATATCAAAAGCGTCCTCACTAAAGATATCAGGAATCAGCGTGGTGTATCCATTCGCTGCAAACTGGTCGGCCATCAACTGTGCATTTTGCCAGATGCCAAAGATGTTGGGGATGTAGAGAATTGCAGTATTAGTGCGTGCTCTGTCGGCAGGAGCTTCGGCGACGTACGCATCGATGCGACCACTGGAAATTTTAATATGTTTTCCGACAGGCGTTCCCCTATTCATTATTAGATACCAGTTGATTATTTGGATCGCTGGATAAGCCCGGAAAACTGGCAGCGTTATTTTGTTGGAGACAAACTTACTCATGCCTAAGCCGCTGAGTACAACACTCTCCAGGAGGGTGCGAGGCCATGTCTCTCGATTCCGACGATTCTTTCAGGCGCCCGGCCTAGTTGTAGCATGCAATTGAAAACTGATTCATGGCGCTGCTGCTTAAGTGGCTGTGAGTGACTCATTCGGTCGAAAGGATTCCCGCTTGACCCCATCGAGAAGCTGACAAATATGACTGGATGGGGCACCTGTCAACGACACAGCAGTCAAGCAGAAAGAAATCCATCTCAAAATTGAATAAAGGTGAAGAAAAGTTCAATGAGGATAAAGTTACGTCATACAATACACACTTGGCTGCCTTGGTTTATGGCTATATTGGCTATTTTCAACCTTACAATGGTATATTACAAGCATCACATGGCAGGTTCTATCATATCTTATCAATAAACGAATGAACATCGCATTTTAAAATGGTTTTCTACCGTTTTATGTGACAGTACGAGCCCCGTGTTCCATGCTAGATCTTTAGATCGTTCGTTACAAACTAAATACTACATTAGCTACGGAGCGATCATCTTCACTCCTTCTCACATGTTCTGCTCGTCAGGTCCGGATGGTTTGACTAGTACACTTTCCAGATGACTTTGATTTTGCCGGATGTCTGAAATGCGTATCTATAAAATTCAGAAACAATGGTGCAGCCTTTGCTACAATACTCTCATGGTCCTCGGCCGTGTATAGCTTCAAATGGACCTCATTGCCATACCGACAACTATCCTTCCAGGTAGCACTGGTCACATCAGGCGCAACAGCTGTGTCTTTGAGTCCTTGAATGACCAAAATAGGATGCGGCGAGCGCTTTCCTAGTCCAGGTGTCGTCATGTTTTGAAACGCCTGCATCTCCGTTTGTCCGGACAAGTCTGTGGTTGCAAACATTTCATTTGCATTGAGATCGCCGACCAATGCTGCATTTGCCCCAAAGCACAATTGCGCAACTTGGGCAAGTTCGACTCTCTTTCGTAATTTTTCTGCGTAAAGAGACATGTCGTAACCTGGAAAGAGGCTTTTGATAGCGTTGCCCACACGAACAGAGCCGCTTGTCACGGACCATGCATGGAAATCTTTGTCGGTCGCAAAGATTTTGGCGGCATGGACGGCCATGTCAAAAAGTCTCGTCGCTGGAGCAATTGCAACAGTCCCAAGATATTTGCCTGCCTTGGCCGCCTTCTTGGAATGGAGAAGATCGCTCTCGCTAAGCGACCATACAGTTCCACCTCCCTCAGAGTGTCCGATGCTCATCCATTCCTTAGTCAACACGTTTCTGAATGCCTTTCTTGCTGCAACCACAGAGTAAAACACGTCGTTTGCATGTTCCGGAAACACTAGGTACTTGTAATCCGAGAAGTTGTTGCCAAGACCAGCGTAGTCAGGGGCGATTACCGCATAGCCGTGCTTGACCAGCGGGCTCCAACTCTGGTAATCAAACAGGGTCGGACTTGTTGACGGCGGGCACCCTCGCCAAATTCCGCATGTTCCATGCGCGAATGCGAGAGTGCGATATCGAGTTTTGCCAGTTCCTTCCTTGGGTGGAATAGCGATGAAGCCTGTGGTGGGGACTTTGGAGCCCTTGAAATTGACCGAGGTATATTGAAACTGGTAATAACCAGCCCCCGGGACGATACCAGATGACGGTGAGTGATCCAACCTAGCTGGGTCAATCTGTCGCAATTTCAGAAGATCGCCTGGCTTCGATCTAGAGAAATTTGCGGCAGTATCGTAAAAGTTGAAGTCGAAAGACGTGCCGAACAATTTAAGGTCAGCTTCATTTCCGACTTGCAATCCCTTGTAGCAGGTATCGGTGCAAGTATATTTTGCCGCAACTTCGGTGGTGACATTGAAGTTTGAGCCCTGCTGGGCAGCTGCAAAACCAAGGAGGTGGGCGAGCGCGTAGATTGAACTGAAGGCTTGTTGCTTCATTTTTCGCTTGGCAGGTTTAATTCGACTTAAGTTTGATGTAAAAATAAAAGATTGAACCGTATTTTTGGGAGCACTATGGATTACTACCTTAAGAGGATTCCAGTTGTCTCGGAATAATGTTTCCGTGGGCGAGACTCGACCAGGAATGAATTACACGTCAGAGTACATACCATCATGATCAGCGGAATATAGTGTCAAAAGATCTCAAGGACCCGCCATCTTATTAATTGACTGAGCAACTACGTCTGGCATTGCCACTCTTGCATTTCCAATGAACTATGATGACTTGGGCGTTTACTCCAATGCATTTCACGGATTTTATCATTCAACAGCCCGTGACAATAAATTTACAATGTTAACCTTGACGTAATATTATTGAACTATGCTGATGAACCCTTTTTCATAGTATTGTCACTCATGGTTTCTTCTTTTACGTGACTCAATCCTTGGTCTTTTAGACGAGCATGCTCAATCGCTAGATAGAGATTGTAGCAATTGGTGCTGCTCTGGCAGCGAAAGCGTAAATCACCTTTGCTTCAAAATTCATTCACCATCCAACCAGATCTGACAGCTGAACGGATATCAAGAATCGCAGAACTGCTCTGTCGGATCAAGCTCTTTGAGGTGAGGTCCAGAGCTAGGATGAGCTTATCTTTATTTTCGACTATGCTCTCCATGTATAGCAAACGCTTCAACCAGCCCTGAAGTGACGACAATAATACAGTCTCCGGCTCTTATGTCTTTCCACAAGCGGTTATCTGAGCGATGGTAAAGCAAGGCTACAAATCTCCCAACCTCTTCTTCGGAAACGAGATTTTGCTCGTGCAAAGCAACCTTTGAGGCAGAGCCAGATGACGTGAGGGATGAATTAGAAACCACCAACTCTGTCCGATGACTGGACAGTTGTTTGCTCTGCTGGAGTCCGCGGTCTGTTACTTTAAACATAGTGTCTCTCTCAGATAAATGTACTAATGAATTTCGGAGAGCTGTCTTGTTTTCTCCACCTTGTTGCTCGTAATATAGTTACTCATAAATCCAGAACCACTGTCAGGATTCTCGTCTCCACCTGAAACTCGATTATTGGGACTGAAAGCTAGAATCGGCTCAATAGGCGCAAGAGGGGTTTCAATTGTTGACCATTCTGCCGTGGCTTCATTATTGATTTCTAAATTGCTAAACAAAGAGCTGGGAGTCATGTTCATCTCCGAGGATATATGCGTGAAGCCGGTATCTAATACATGTATCCACGTACTGTTTAACGCTTCTTCTGCTGTAGGACGCTCACATTGAGAGCCACTCATAGTGGGGTCATCTTAAAGGTCCATTTCGGAAATCAAATAGACCATCACTCCCGTTTAAAGGTTTGGGAGACCAAATCTTAGCTCTTTTCTTGAATTATAAATTGTATTATAAATATGCAGTCGAATTTAATACGGCTATTCCAGGGGCTCTCCTACTCTCTGGAATGCTTCACACTCTTTACGCGATAGTCCTCAAAACTCCTACATGCAGTAATCATTTTTTTTAACCTGATGTACTCGTCGTATAGATGCTTCCATCACAATACTCCACCCAGCCATCAAGATTATCGTTCTTCATCACGATGCTAGCGCCAATGTCACGTCCGGAGCCTGAACAAATTTTGTTGAAGGCCTTGGTTGCGATCTTTTTACCTGCGCCTTGAGGATATTCAATTTGGAAGTGTGGTTTTCCAGCTTTGATCAAGGGCGAGTAGCGAGCACACTCCGAATAATCGCTGCACGATTCGGAAACAGCAAAGTGGACATGATCGATGACCTTGGGAAGGATGTCGACGCCGTTTTTAAGTCCAATACTCAAGCCGTATTGGGCAGCAGTGGTTGATAGAAATTGGACGTAGTTGATTGAGTCTTGCTGAGTCAACCCGAAGCCATTTTCGTTGTTCTAGGTAGAAATTACGTTAGTCCTCAGGCTATGAAATGTGGAAAGGCAAGGTTAAAAATGAAATGTTGAAAAGGCTAAAATGTTTGTCTACGGGGCGGAGAAAGCAGGCACGAGGAATTGAGTGGTGTCTTACATAGCCATCGATGTTATCGGGATCCAGCGCATTGCATCCCTTCTTGGCCGCATAAGCAATGCGGTTTGTCATAATCTTTCGCACATTGGCACTGCGAATATCCACCCATTTTTCATCACGCCAGCCGTTTATATTTGCTCCCTTGTCGGACGGCAAAAATTGGTTCGCATCAGCACGCCATTGTTCCCATGATCCAGCGCTAAAGTAGCAAATGACCTTCCTACCAGTGCTCTGGATGGCCTTGATTGTTGATTGGTCGTTATCGAACATATCGAAATCCCAAATCTTGACATTGGGGGAGAGGCTGTTGGCGTTGCCGTTGATTTTCACCGTGTTGTATAGGACAATTTGCCATGAGTCGCCGACCTGAGGCTGCCAGAGGCTGCTGCCTCTATCATCTTTGCAGTTGGATGAGCTGGCTGTGCCGAGTTGGAGTCCAGCAGCCACTGCTGTCCACAACGACCACGCGGTGAAGCTTTTCATGGCTCGATCCTTTGCTTGGCATATACGGTAACGAATTATGTGATTTAGGCCTATACCAGTGGAGGGAACCTGGAATCTAAATATCCCCTGTTTCTTTATGGAGAGATTGACCCATCATGTGACGCGGAACGCAATGAACCTAACAGTGCCCGGCGCAGGCGCAGTCCCAAAGTCCCTCCTCAGCTCAAGCCACGCAGGAGAACAGGCCCAATGGTCTTACTGTACTAACAGCGCCTTCTAATAGCGCTGATGCGCCACATGGCATTCGATTTCTATTTTCATTAACCAAAGCGTGCAACCGTCCTGGCTGATGTCCCAAAATCCGGCTTCTCGGCATTGTCATCTACCCAATCCGCCAAAACGCAAGCCAAAGTTTCAATGAATCCATGAATTACAGAATAGCAATTGTAATAGAGCATCACCGTGCACGACCTACACGACGTTCTGGCTTCAGTGGATTTTAAGTGGGGGTGAGATCAACACGGCACGGCACGTTTGTGCCGAAGGGCGACGCCACATCCTTTAATCCTGGCCTAGGGACTTGCGGTTTCCACCCTGAAGTAATTTCAACGTTTGGGATCAGAAATACTAAACAAATTACCATTGGTCTTTCAAATTCTGAAGCCCGAATTAACATCTTGCACTATTTCGTGATGAGGAACCCCAAACTCGAATTTAGAAAGGCCAAGATCACATACGCTTGAGACGAGCACAATTGTCTGTCCCTCTCCAGTACGGATAATTCCCTGCGTCACATTCTGAAGCTTTGGATATCATGCAAGAATGGAACCCATTTTTTTTTTAAATTATCAGATTTTTTAATTTTTTTTCTCTATGTTAGAATAGTATTGTATCACATGGGGTGAATAAATTGATCCGTTAGCCACTACCCTAGAGAAGAGTACACATGACGCAAGCCATTCGAGAATTACCATAACCAACCTTTTTTTTAAAAACGAATTAAAATAATAAAGTCGTATATAGGACTTTGAGGATATAAGTCAACTGTTAAAAAAAAAAATAGAGGCCTTCATCCTCTTGTTTGTCGATATAGAATCAGCTCTACACGGGGAAGCTGATTTAGAGCGGAGTTTTTCGCTGGTAATTTTCACCATTGTTCCACTATATTGACCAATGCTTGTATTCGAAATAAAATAATATGTAACGTCTTAAATTTATATAAGTGTTTATGCAAAATTATCATAAAATCTTTTCCTGATCCTTAGTTCTCGTCACTGAATGCGCTCCCCTGTAGCACTTTTGCAACTTCAGCCGCTACAAGCCTATTTAATTTAGTTGCAAGGTGAAAGCTATCATAGAACAACTACATATATATTAGTTTTAAATGGCAAATCTCAATCGTGGAGGATATCCTACACATGATACGCCATCTTTATTTTGGCAGGTTGCATTCGGTGCACCAAAGGCTTCCGGGTTTCGGAATGCAGCCCAAATTGGCTCAGATGTGTCGACCATCTCTCCAATAGTGTCATTATGTTTTTGTTTGAAATCTTCAACCTTTTCTATTAGCATGTCATTCCATTTCGTTATATATGCGACCAAGTTGTCAGCACGTTCGTTGGTCTTCAGTCGCTGAACGGCAGGCATTAGATTCAAGGCTATGATCATTAGCATAATCTGACATGAATTGTGAAAAATAGAACTTACGTGGAGCCATGAGAAATACAAACTTCTTGAGACCGAGATAATATAATCTCTCAACCTGCTCAAAGTAGATAGTCATGACAGTATCGAACAGTTTTATCGCGTCATCAATAGTTGGGAAATAGGGCTTGTTAATGTCATTGACACAAAACCATATTCCAACCACGGCGTTTGCGTTTTTCCAACCACGGCTTTTTGGACCTCGACCATAATATTTTGCAAATGAATCCACTTGATCTACAAAGTCAGGACCTGTAGCGACAACAATGTCGTTCTTGATAGTAGCGCCGCTTTTAGCCATGTTGTACACGACCGTTTCGGTATTATTTGAATAAGCGATTGAAGTATTGAATTCGGTTGCCATGTACCCGACCCAATTGGGACCGCCAGCAGAGGTGATTCCAGGAAATGCTGGATTGCCCATCGGATTCTGTGGTCCAGGTGCGGCGTGTTTAGGTTCGAAGCCGGTTTTGGACCATGAGTCACCGCTGTTGATATTCCTCCTGTTAGAAGATGTGTGGATTCTGGGCCAACTCAACGGTAGCTTACAATGTGATTAGAAAATTTCTCGAGTCTTCAGGGACGGGTTTGACCGTGGGGGTATGGAGGTCGAGGCTGTGGCCGAATTCTGTTTTGAAGAGAACAAACCACCCCATGACGAACAAGATGAAAGCCGCTACCGATCTGAGAAAAATGTGTTCCATGGTGACCTTGAAGATGATGTTTGTGGGAGGGGAACGGAAAATGACGACAACGAGACGACAAGCGCTCTCACTCAGTTGACTTTAAAATACATGGTTGATTGGGAATTCAATTTTAGAGTGGAGCATGCTGTTTCTATCCCTTTTCATTGTTCATGTATTCAGCCTCGGGATGATCCAGACCCCCTTGAACAGTGCCGCCCTCATGAATGTACTCAATCTCCTCGAGGCTACGAACTAGCCCCAGAAATCCTACTCAACACTACAGCTAATTCGGGTGACCGTAGTCATTTCGTTTATACCAACGAAATGTTTGACCAAGGCCTTTTTACGTTGAACATTTCAGACTGATCATGGTGCCCATCTTAGTTAATCTTCTAGGGGCATGTCTCAAAATACACTCGTAAAGTGCCCTCGATAATCCACGCGAGTCAACAGAACAGGTAATGGAGCCGCAAGTGGCATATTTCCCTTCGGGAAAATAAAACCATCAAGGCACATCAGAGAGGGCAAGCGATCTGCGTGCCCAATTCTACGACATTCTTTCCCATGCTGACATTACACGCGAGTGCTTTTGCGATCTGTGCTAACTTTTTGGGTCTACCATCTAGAACTACATTAAAAATAGCACCCTCGCTCTTGTAATCCTTTAGAAAGTTGTGTGTGATGTTGAAATGCCCTGTTCATTAATGCAGGGCATATAATGATTTGTGAGTGACTGCAGATTTAAAGAATTAGTTATTCACTTAGGATCTGACGCGAAAAAGCACGTGGCGCGCATCGCGTCTCAGTCTGCTTAACCATTCCGTTCGCGGCCGATCATGGACAGAGTGAGTGTAGCAGTGTCGCAGCTGGGATCAAAAACTGTCTCATTACCGCCCTTTTTATGTAACATGTCTCGAGCATCAATTACATAGCTGTTTTCCTAGCCAGCGGTTCATTTTGAGGCAAGATTTGGCTAGCGTTAGTAATGAGTGAAGAGGCCATTTTCGTCAGATAGCGCACGGATAAGGTGACTTTACCCCAAGATAAGGGAAACGGGGATGGCAATGGAGATCCACTTGATCAGCGACCAGCTCCACTCACTGTATCATGGCTAGTTATTGATAGCGATTTCCAGTTGATTGGCACCAGAGAATCCTGAGTCGTCACTTTACTGTGGGTAGTCAGATCGGCCAACGAGTGTGTGCCGGTACCGGCACTTTACCGGTCACGGATCGATCTCAGTGAACAGCCAATCAAGATGGGAACAGGGTGTGAGATACCAGTCGATCGGTTGGAGATCAAACATTTTGACAGCTCAACCTAGGGGAATCTAACAATATCTTTCCGATGTTTCAATTAAATTTATCTAATTAGCTATCACGATATGCTAAAACAGCACCGAGTCTGGTGAGCATGATGGTGCCATGTTGAGGATGTGTCTTCTCTCTTCTTCCACTGCACCGCCTACGCTCATACAGCACAAGGCAGCGGTATTTTTTTTTTTCTTTTTGCAAGAAATGGGCTCATGTCGGATCTCTAGCTATTTCTTTTTTTTTTTTTCATTCATTTATTCTCTTATTGCTAGTCTAGACTTTTGACTCAGTTGCCTGCGACGCCGCTACAATCTTTCTGGCCATCTCTGGGAAGGAATCCGCCATGACGTCCATTGTTCCAAATAAATCTATGCAAGGTTCCTTCTCCCATACCGTGCAATAAGCACCTTTAAATCTACCGATTGTTAGAATATAGCGTCCCTGCTTAAAACGGCACTCTAACTTACCCTGTCGCCTTAGCGGCTGAGACATCCCACATGTGCGCGGCGGCAAACCACGCCTCTTGTCCCGCAAAGTCCTTTAGAAGGGGCTGGTACGACTCTGGAGCGGGCTTCCCGATGCCCAGCGAATCGCATGACATGAAATTCTCAATTTGCATGTCGATGCCGTTCTTGGTAAAGTATCCCCTCACACGGTTGACGTCACCAGCGGTAAACGCCCAGCAGGTGAAGCCTGCATCGCGCAGGATCTGGAAGCATTCGGCAACACCCGGCCGCGTGTTTAGCTGCATGAACTGGTCCAGGATGTATTCCAGGTCCTCGTCGCTGGCGAACTCGCGTGGCTCCTCGATTCCGGCCATCCACAGCATGCGGTAGAACAGGCTGCGGAACACGTCGAAGAAGCGGATGTACCGGCCAGAGATGCTGAGGTAGGTGTACTCGCGCTCGGCTGCCTCAAACCACGCAAAGCTCAGTAGCTTGGGCTTGATGCATTCTGCTCGAAGCCTATCCCCTAGCCTTTTGTCGATGGCGTCAGACACTGCGTCGTAGGACACGCAGGTTCCCACGACATCGAACACGACGTGCTTTTTGGGTGAAGACATGGTTGACAGATAAATGTGATATTAATAATGCAAGAAACGTGAATTTGTGTAAAAGAAAGAAAAAAAAGAAAAACCAATACAAGTGCAGAATTGTATCTGTGACAATGACAAGGGCTTGGCCTACGTCTGAATGCGAGTTTTATTTTATACTACCTTTGACGACACTGCGAGCGATCGCGGGAGGAGTGTGGCCGCTGCAGACTTGCTGAATCCTGGTCGACAGGGTTCCCCCGGAACTATCCGACTTCAAAAGATGACTGATAAGGACTAGGCTTGGTTCACATCCTCGCCCCTGCGACCTTTGATAGACACTCTACCACTTTGCCGTCGCGTGGAAGACTTTATCCGGACCGGCTCCGGGCGAATGCCGGAGCATCGGCACCCATTCGCCAGGGCGCCGGTACATCGGCGTCTTCATTTAGCGCCCGATAGCGCATCAAGGGGGCTGCATATTCACCGCTTAGGGTCTAATTCGGCGAACTGCTCCGTTGCTTGTGGGGGTTTTCGCTTTCGCTATGCACATGCGAGACATGACTCGAGCCACGACTTGCTGCATCAAAAGACGCCGCATGTTCGTGAGGGCGGACATAAAAAAATCCATCAGTTAGTGGCTTGAAACGTATGAGCTTCACTAATTGGGTAGCATGGCATTTTCAGTTTCAAATAAGACATATGTACTCTTGCAGCTATTTTTTTTATTGCTACTATGCAGAGCTTGCAGGCGTAACTTGGCTACTTCGCCACGATGGTCATGTCTATACCAAAACGATACCCATCTTAGCTAGATCGTGAGGGGTTAAATTGACAAGAGTGCTATTCAAGACTTAGCATCTATTGTGTTTCTGGACAATCATAAATCAACTCATCGCTCGCGACCGGGCCGGTGCCGCGGTCGATTGCCTGCAATGGTTATTCTTTGTCTTTGTTCGTGAGGAGCAGATCGGGCGGGGAAAGCGTTGGTAAAGCGCGGAGAAGTGTGCGGGGCCGGTGCTAGGGTTCGTGGCCATGATATGCTCTGCTCCCAAGATAAGGACGTCACGTCAGGCTTGAGCACCAACCACCCTTGCAAACTGGGTTCGGAATTTTCAGAGTACAAGAACAATCAAGGATCTCCTCTTGGAGGAAAATAATATGTGTTGTCGTGTGTCTGCCTTTTCTTCTCTTGCAGAGGCTGCCTCATCAATCTGTAATCCACCACACAACTCTGCAAGCCATGTCTGATCTCAAGTCTGGCGATGTCGACGCCAAATATGGCACCGACACAGACATCGGCACCGTTACAAACGTCAATGTGGCCATGCAAGATCTGGAACTCGAGCAAGCTTTGGCCAACTATGTCCCTGGGTCTGACGCCGAGAAGCGACTCGTGCGAAAGATTGACATCATCATGATGCCCGCATTGTGGCTCATGTATATTCTCGCATACATTGACCGACAAAATATTGTACGCCATGCATCAAACTTGGCACGAATAGCACTAACGTATGATTTAGGGAAACGCCAAGGTTGCTGGCATGTACGTTGATCTCAAGCTAACTGACGACCGTAAGTGAGCCTTGACCAGTAACCGATAATATCTAATCATTTTTTCGCTCAGAATATGCCATGTTGCTTTCAATCTTTTTCATTGGATACCTGGTTTGCGAAGTACCGTCTAACATGATTCTCACTCGCTCGCGACCTTCGTGGTACCTTCCAGGCTTGATGATTATTTGGGGCACCATCAGTGCAGTCATGTCTCAGGCCCACAACTACCAGGGCATGTTAGCGATGCGCTTCTTTCTCGGTGCGATTGAGGCAGGATTCTTCCCTGGTGTAATGTTTCTCATGACATGTTGGTACAAGAAGTCTGAAGTCGGTATGTGCACTTGGGCTATTCATGTTCCATGATGACATCTATCAGTTGGCTAACGCAAAATAACCAGGCAAACGATTCTCAATCTTTTACACTGCATCCGTCTGTTCTGGAGCCCTGAGTGGGCTTCTCGCAGGCGCTATTACAGGCAACATGGAAGGCGTGCGAGGTATCCGCGGATGGCGTTGGTTGTACATCATTGAAGGGTGCTGCACAGTTTTCATGGCTATTGTGCTCAGATTTGTCATTCTCGACTTCCCTGAAAACTCCAGCCGCCTCTCGTTGGAGGAACGCCAGCTCGCCGTTGTGCGCATGATCCACGACCGCGGAACTGGAATCGCTAGCCAAACCCTGCGACTGACTCCCTTCCAGGCCTTCAAGGCAGCACTGGCGGATCCGAGAACGTATTTGTTCATTGTTCTTTTCGTCATGGATCTTGGCTCCTGCACCATTTCCTACTTCATCCCGACAATCGTCAGCTCAATGGGCTATACCTCTGTCGACGCCCAGTATATGACCATTCCCATCTGGATGGTCGGTGCCGTATTCCTCGTTGTACTGTCCTGGACTGCGGACAAGACCGGAGACCGAAGGTGGCACGTTACTGGGTGCCTTGGCCTTAGCTTCATTTGCACCATTGTCTGCATTACCGTCAACAACCCCAAGGTTCAGTACGCCATGTTGTGCTTCTATATTGCGGGACTATACACTGCGCTTCCTCTCATTCTCAACTGGGTTTCGGAAATCATCTCCCTGCCTGCAGAGAAGAGAGCGGTTGTGATGGCGCTGGTCAACTCGATTGGTAACCTCTCTGCCGTGTACGGAAGCCGCCTGTGGCCTTCTTCCGATAGTCCGAAATTTACCAAGGGGTTCGCCACCACTGGAGCTTTTACCGGCTTTGGCACTTTGCTTGCGGCTTTGATCCCGGTTATTTTGACTTATCTGCCCAAGGAGGGTCAAACGAAAGCTGAACAGGAGATTTTGCGACAGAGTGAGCAGTTCACAGATGTGGGTGAACGCGAAACTACTGTGTAAAGGTCGCGGGCGTTGTAACTAGAGCTTTTTTTTTTTTCAATAAATTACCAATTATACAGTTCCACTTGCAGATTTCTTAGTCTGTCGTGTTTCTCTGGAAACCTTTTGTGGGTTCCGTGCGATATGTATTTTCTGTATACCAGATGTCTTAGTGTGGAATGGTTTGCATAACTCGGCACCACGGCAAAGGAATCTCAAGTGGGCACCGTCCTAAATATTTATATCTCCGTTTTTATTTTCATAATTATAATTCAGAAATAGAATGCCTAACCCTGACGAGCATTCCGGATCAATTAGGCCCTCTGTCGCACACGATCATTTTTGCTCCCCCACAATCATGCAGCATTTGGGAATCGCTTGGATTACCCTGATAAGGAATCAATCATTTTCATATCATTAATTTTCAGTTGTTTTATGCACAGCCTTCATTCATTTAGACGGCGTTGGCGTTTGCATCGGTACTGCCGCTCCTCACACTGGTCTTCTCTGTTTGTTCCCCAGGACTGGCTCCCTTGCGCCTCTTCAAGAAAAACACTGCTGCACCTACGATGCCAACCACGGCCAAAGTCACCACGGCACCAATGACTCCTGCAACAGCGTTTGACATGCCTCCGCCATTGCCACCGCTTGAGGCCTTCTCGTTTGTCTCTGCGCTGTTTTCATCCTCATATGCCGCGCAAAAGTCCTCGGCAGCCGAACATTGCTCACACCAGTCACCGATGTCAAGAATCGCTCTCTCCTTCATCTCGGACATGAAACTAGACCAAGACAGAGAATCTTCTCCGGTGCCAAAGAGGGGAAATGTGGTCAATTCTCCAGATGTGCCATTCTTGAAAAGCCAGCGGACGCGCAAGTCATCGTTATTGGAAGGGAACTCCGTCGTGTTGTCAGTGAACAGCTCAAATGCCATAGTGGCGGCGTAGTCGGGCAGACCGTAGAAGTCGGGCGACACATCCAGCAGTCCAGCGACACCGAAGAAGGCGAGGAATGTATCGTAGCTGCCAGCAAGAAGAGTAAACTTGAGTTTACCCTTGGTCGCGACGGTTTGATTGAGCTGCGTGAGAACGACTCCCGACAGAGTGTTGGCGCCAATAGAGCGTGCCAGCTGGGACGAGTTCCAGTTGAGCCCAAGCTCAGCAGAGTCAGCAAGGGTGCGCAACTGGAACAAATCTTCGTCGGATACATTTCGCGCAGGCGACGTCTGGTTGTGGATGCGGGCAACGTTGACAAGGTCAAAAATATTGTATGCGTTCTTATACGTCATGTTTTCCGGCTTCAGATTATAGACGCCGTCGCTCAGAACGTCGTAGAAACCAGCGTAAAAGTCCTTCGTGGCGTTCTTGCGCTCCAGGAAGACGTCGCTGTCTTCAAAATCTTTGGACGCATTTTTATAGGCAGGGCATGAATCATCACCTTTGATCCAGATTGTATCGGGTGAATTGTCGTTGATTCCGTGGAGGACCACGTATTGATATCCATCAATTGGGCTCGTACTGTTGGTTCCGTTGTTGAGACTTTGACTCGCAATTTCCGGGGCAATTTCACCCAGCGGCGGGTAAAAGCCTTGAAGAAAAGCGGTCGCAGTGTTCATCAAGATTCCCTGATCTGGGGCGCTGGCAAAAATTTGAGATGAGACATATTGATCCTCCGAGATTCCGAGGATCCGATATGGCGAGTCCGAGGTCAAATATCGATCTCGATAGCTGCTACCAACTTGGTAGTTCTGCTCGGCGCCCAGGCTTGTCAAGCTCTGAGCCCCATACCACTTTGTTGTACCTATTTGTGGTTAGCAGTTGGAATGAGGTGAATGTTGTGGTGTAGGAGCAACGTACGATCTCCATGACGGCTGAATACAACGGCACCATGGATAGTCTCAGCAGCCACACCAGCGGCAATACCAGCCAGAGCTGCAATATATTTAGCTGACATGATGAACCAGGTAGGATTAGAAGCTAGAACAGCAAGATATCCTATAAATCAGAGCAAGCGTGTTGCAAAAGTTTGCTGTTGACTGATCTTCGGCCCGTCGGCCAAGCACGGCGGGGATAAGTATTTAAGCATTTTCTTAAGCTTAGAGCAGCAATGTCTTGATTGGCAGCCATCGGTGCCAAGGTGAGGGGGCTTACCACACCACAATTCGCTGAGGATGGTTCAACTTTGCTCGTCCGAGCTCTCTTGCTGTGGGGGCGCCAAGACGCTATTGTTATCGTGGTAACAGACTAGGCAGGTCGATAAGCCAAGTCTCCGATTTTGAGCCCTTTGCACATGAAAAGTCAAAACACATGGTCATGGACCCAGCTTTTTGCTTGTCTAGGTGGTTACATTTCCCGCATACTTAACAGGAGCGTTGAGATCGTGCCTCCGAGGCAAAGTTTTGGTTGCGCCCTGGCTTCTCCATTGAGCCCTATACAGGGCAGTACGGGATGTGGGGGTCAAATACCAAGACCCGTTCCGCAAAAGATCTGTTCGAGCTTTTACTGCACTTCCCGGTTTCTCCGCGGTGCCGGAGAAGTTCATCATGTGTGGCGTGATAAGGTGAACTGTATCAACCAATAGAGATGCAAGCAATCAACGAATATCAGTACCTTTATCAGATGCACGAAACCAATGTCCAATCTGCAAGTTCCACCGCTGCAACCCAAGCTACAGCATATTTTTGGCACAGCAATATTCAGTAATTGCTGTTGTTCTCATAGTTAGCGGTTTCTACATGTCGCTTTTCTCTTGTGTATGTGCGATGGACTTTGCAAGAAAAAGTGGGGCTATATAGGGTAATTCCAGTATTTGGTAACAAAGATTTCACATGAGAAGGCTTCGCAAAGTCCCCAATGCTATGCGCTTGACTTGGTTTAAAAAATGCAATGCAATAAGATAATTGGTTAGATCATGCGTAGTTACGAGTTTGACTTGTTGGGGTTCCACATTCAATTCGACCTTGGACTTTACCACTCCGCATGCATACCACAACCAAATGGTTCTGTCGTTTTTTCGGACTGAGAAATGCATCATGTCACTGTGGTGATCTGTTTCATTGACATTTTAGCCAAACACCCATAATACTGGATGTTCACTGATGGGATGGATTAAAGCACTCTATGTGTAACCCAGAACATGGACTGTATCTCACTATTGCCAAAAACTCTAGATGTCTGTATTGTTGAATGTTGGGTAAAAATCATGTTTTGGTCAAAGTAGTTCCCCCCAAACCTCCGGTATGCTAACGCCTCATTTCCGCCACGAGTCTAGTGGCTCGGCGTTACCAAAGCAACGTTGATTGGATGAGCCAGCAAGGCTGATGTTCATAGCCCTGTGTGGCTATTAGTAGCTCATTCTCCCCATCCATCACAATCTTCCCCGCCGCGAATTGGGATTTGCACGTGCCACATCATCAAGGATCCCCCAATCCATCATCAACCATGGCCGCGCCAAGCTCAAGCGCGCCCCTCCCCGATAAATTTCACCCATTTACCAATTTCCCGGCCGAGATCCGGCTTCGGATCTGGAATCTTGCGCTCGACGATGCCACAGCAGAGCGAAAGATTCATCTGGCAATTCACACTCTCATTTATGTTGTAAATCACAGGTGCCTCAGTGAACACGGGCGCTTCTGCGGTCTTCATAGCCACTGTGAAGCCCAAGGCCCTGATGAAGAGCCTCATGGAGATGGAGTAACCCAATTAAGATGCATGGCAGATGGGCACTTTGCCGTCGCGGAGACATTTTCTGAACCGGATGACGACGCGTCTCGCGGCGCGTTATCTAATCTTGGTCTAGCCTGCCAGGAGTCTTGGCATCTCGTGCTCGCCAGATATCCCCTGAAGCTGCGAGTTTTTCGAGGAGAATGGCGTGAAGGCATTAAAAGTCGTCTCCTGCGGTTTGATCCTATCAATGAAATCCCCATATTTACGGGCCTACCAGGTTTTACCTGTGCGCACCCGCATCCAGACAGGCCTGACGACCAGCTTCAAGAACAAATTAACAAAGGATTTCCGCGGGATGCGAAACTCTTCCAAGAATTTCGAGAAGCCATGTCATCTCTTCGCCGTGTAGCCTTTCGGCACTCTGGGCAACGCGGTTACCTACACTACGCATTTGAGGCGGAGCTCTACCAAACCGAAGCGTTCAGAGATATTGTCTTGTTTTTCGAGTCTATTGAGCGCCTTCATTTGTGGCTTGACCCTAGCTGGTGGCCCTATCCTAGCTGGAAACCCGACAACGGGGATGATTTGATTGAACTTGATGATATCGAGCAACTCGCCACAACAGGGCTTCATGATATTCCATATGTTGTGTCCGATTCACAAAGAGTACTGGAACGATATCAAAACGATTCACAGACCCAAAACAGCCTATACACTCCCAGCGACGAACACTGGATGCCTCAATCAAAGCCTTTGACCAAGATTGGATGCTACCTCGCGCCTGCGCGTTCCGGTCTCGGCGACGGGGATTATAGCTGATCCGATGACAAGATTTTGAATGTTGTATATAATAAAAATAATTCGAGCGCAAATATACCCAGTAGTTTGAGCCCCGGATACGTGGGAGTCTCTACTTGGTTATCGTTTACTTGGTCTCGGCTTCCACCTCCAAACCCAAGGCATTCTGCCACTGTGACGCCTAGCTGAATCGTCAGAATTGTGGCAAACCAAGTGATCGTGAATATGTTGGATACTTACCGCGATATCCATGTTTCTGGAAAATTGAAATCATGTGAGGAACTACTGTATCAATCGTGCTTTCTTCTGCGTCATGTGCCAAAACGAGATAACTCCGGCTTTTTTGGTCACTGGCCGCATCAGAAATGGCTCCTGATTGCTGAGGGGCACTGCTGGTAGCGTCGCCAAAGGAAAGGCCCCACAAGACCATTTCATATCCCGATTTTCTCATTGTTCCCTGAGCGACTGTATTGTGGCTTCGAATAGGTGGTCGCATATTCGCGGGAGGTTTGCTGACAAGTTCTTGGAGCATTGGTTGAAGTTTTGTCATTTCCCTTTTATTTCGATCATGGTCCCACGTTGTGAGGTCCAATGAACTCCATCTGAAACACAATTTTCATTAGATTATAATGAAAGTGTATTGTGAGCGTAGATGGAAGCTTGACTCACGTGCCAGAAGCGATTTGATGGCCTGCGTCTACTATTCGTCGAATGGTAGAATTAAGGTCGCAGACGGCTCCATCGTCATTCCTATTCACATAAAAGGTCGCCTTGACGTCGGTATTATTGAGTAAGTCGATTAACTTGTCCGTTTTTGATGATGGTCCGTTGTCAAAGGCCAATGCAATTGTCTGAGGTGCGACGCACTGCGTATACATTATGCCAAGTGAGTGACTCTGGAGCGACCCAGGAACCGGTGAGGCAATGGCCTCAGTGGCTAGGACACCGAAGAAAAAGTGGATGAGCATCTTGGTAGAGATTGTAGAAGCTTGCTTAGATGGGAGAAATTTTAAAATAGCACTCTTTATTTATACTTGCGTGATGAAAGCTGTGCCGTGACAGAATTTGGCCCTTGTGATGACCTGAGTCACAAATGAGGCTGAGACACGGAAGAGTTGACATCACAGGAACTTGCTGTGACTTGTTATTTTGATGATTGTGATGGCCGGATTCGCAATAGATAAAAATTGCATTTTGTTTGTATTCTAGTTGGCACGAACTATTTCTGCAATTCGTATCGGACCTGTGCTAAAATAATCACATTTAGGAGAACTTCTCTGCTCTTGGTAATTTACACTATGCGAGTAAGTATGGACATTGATTAGCGCAAGACAGTAAATGCGGCTAACATCTAAATCTGAGGTCATAAGAAAAAAACCGGAAGCACACCAGTGGTGAAGCAAACATGTCTGAGATTGTGATGTGCTTTGCCACTCGGCTAATAATATCCCTGTTTTGAGGCTGCACTCATTCAAAATTGACTAATTTCCTTGGTCAGCCTGAATTGCCTAGATGTCGCCCTAAGGATCCATGTTTTTTTTTCTTTTTCGAGCTACGGTTTTTGACTTTGATACATAGATTCTACAATAATAAAAGTTTGTCAGAGCTAAAACTGAGCTCGGATGGATCTGTTTCAAACCCATTACCGGATATCTGACTGCCTGGAAGTCTTTTCTTTTGGATGTAATGAAGAACTGCAAAGAATATGGGCTATGTGGGAAATATGCATAGTCTTGGCTTGAATATGCCTTTCTTGCTTCATATTGATGCGGCATGGAACTAAGTTTTGCACCTACATATTTGCAGCAACTGTAACATCAAGCGGGCGAAGCAAGCATTTCCCGATAGATACATAACTATTTCCATTGCTTCATTATCGATCTCTGACTCACTAACACTAGTATGACTTGGAAAAAAAAAACCCTGGTCCTTTACGTGATTCTTCGAAATGTCCACGCACTCCTTCCCGCTAAACACTGCTTCATGACAGTTCGTTCCTTTGTTCCTCAACTATTTTTGTTCTTTAAATATAAAAGATATCAATAAATCACCCCCATACTTACATCCAACCAAGCCTGTGCCAAAGGAATGAGGCACCACTCACGATCGCGCTTATTCCCGTAAATATAATCAGTGGCCCATATCCTGTTCCGTAACCGCCATAAGCATCATTGAGCCACGGCTTACCCTCAATCAGCGCATGACTGAGGGGTCCTGAAATAACACTACCAATTCCTCTGCCCATCGAGAGCATACCAAGTATCATGGTAGAATTGGACGCTTCTTTTGCCTCGGTTTCTTCTGTCAGGGTTGCTTCGCTGGCGTCGCTATCACGTCGCCATTCCTTTGAGGGTTCATTATCCCCCAGCATATGCCGCGTGATGCCAGGCCAAGCAGAGGGATACGATCCAGCGCATAATCCATAGATGACAGAGAACAGTAGCAATAAAGGCATTTTCGTAGCAAATCCCCAAAGGAGAAATGTTGAGACGGTCGAACCAATAGCGGAAATCAGAAAACAAACAGTAACATGATAACGGTCTGTCAAGAGGCCCATTCCAGCACAACCAACCGTGGCTGCGACATTGATGAGGACGAGGGTAAAGGCTGCCATGAAGTGACTCGCACCAATGGCCCGGGCATAGGTAGGTAGATAGATATTGGGTAAGAAAAATCCGAGAGCTTGAAAGACATTTGACGCCTCGTATAATATGAATGTCCGGTTTAGGGCGAATCTAAACTTGAAAGTTTCTTTAGCTGTAGTCGGAATGGCTGGTAATCGAGGTTTGATGTAATACAACAGTGGCGCCATGAGTATCACAAGGGCAACCGCCCAAATTCGAAGGGCAGTACGGAATCCATAGGTGTGTAAGAAATGCTCAAAAATCAACGGGAGCACGGATCCAGCTAAGCCAGTACCGGATAGCATGATGCCAAACGCGGTTCCTCTTCGCTTGACAAACCAGTCATCAAAATACAAGATGCATGGACAGTAGATGATTGAGCTCCCCAGAGCAAAAAAGATTCCTTGGCTAATTAGTAACTGTGTTGTTGTCCGTGAGTATGAGCTTAGTCCAAGGGAGATGCTCATTATGCACAACCCGATGAATGGTGACCATCTTCCAAATTTTGGGTAAAGCCGCTGAAGTCCCATGACGATTGGCACATCCAAGTACATCACCCCCTATAGTGAACAATGAGAAAAAATACAAGCACACGTGAGGAAGGGTGTGTTTACCAGAGTACAAGTTCCAATGATTGGGATCATGGGTGAGCCAGCAAATGGCTCGTTTGTGCTGTAGTATTCCTGGAAGACTCCAAAGGTATTGGGGAACCCTGCGGTAAAACGGTTATTAGCCAGCACGAAGGCGGGTTTTGATACTTGGTGACATACCCCAGACGACCGCGTCCACGAAGAAGCCTGCTGCCAAGAAAAGCCAGGCATCTTTTCCATGATCTGAAGGTGGCAGTAATTCGAGAATGACCTTCTCGTTGGCTTTTTCACTCAGATCTGTGTCCGAATGAACTGCTTCGGCGGTACCTAAGGGCACCATCTTCAGGCCAGCTTCCTGGTCATTACGTAGTTTGGCCTGCATTAGTGATATTTGTTGAGGTGTTCTTGTATAATAGACTTTTGGGAACAATGAAGGAGCCACGGTTCATTCCGAACCGGGGTACATACATGCTCAGTCGTGCTTCTGGAAGGGGTGTTTAATCAATGATTTATAGCTTTATTATGCCTCCGTGGCAAAGGCTCTACATGACGGTCACACGGGTCAACGCAAGAAACCAATGTTCATCTCCACAGAATGGACAACGGTGATACAACTGTAAAGGCCGTGATTCATACAGCCGGTATGCGCCTTGCATCTCAAAAACTCTAAAGAGAAAAGCGATCGTTACAAGAAAATGCGGATTTTCCCTGACGCTAGCAGCTATAGTGAGACTTGTCACGGGTGACGACAGGATGAAGAATGTGACTCAAGTCGGGGATTGCTTGTCTCGGAGTAAAGGCTGGCGGGGTTGCGCAAAAACCTATAGCAAGTTACCATATGGATTAATCCTTCACGGGGCTACCAATGAGCTCGTTCTTAGTGCTAGATTCAAAAAGTTCGGCTCGGCGAATTTTAGGGCTCCCGCATTCCGACATTTACCGACTATATAGCAGCTGTTTCATCCATCTTGCAATTGCAAACCCCCTTTTGCGGGCGGGCGCACCTCAGCCCCTGGGCCAGGTCCTGACATCGAGATCCACTGGCCAGTATCTGATTGAAAATTGATTCTCGTATTGGGAGAGTTGGTTGAAGCTATCTGGGATGCGTTTGGAATCACTGGCTCTCTACGGAACAACAATGAACACCTTTCACGGTGTTTGGATAATTTAAAAAATCATTGCTTTTGATGCAATGGTGTTTAGTTGATGCTGAGAAGCCCACCGGGCCTTGACACTGCAATAACATGCATACCTTAGATGAATCAAGAAGTGACCATCGCTTTCAAATACCCAAGGCCATTGATTGGATAAAAGCTCTCATGTATGCAGGTGCTCGTACCACATATACAAGACATACTGCATCTACTCAGAGCTTTCATTGACCCGCAATGTCTTATGGAAACTGACTTGGAAACGATTACCGGGAGTTCACCACGTCATAGCGCAAAGTGATCGACCTGAAAGGAGATTTTCATCTCTCTACAAAGAAAAAAACTCAGTAAGGGGATCAGAAGACTGTGAAAAAAAAGTTGGCGTTGGCCAGAATGTCCATTTAGAGTGAGTGTGCCACAGGTTGGAATTGTAGATCAGATCCGAGGACCAGATCTTGATTCAAAAGTGCGCCTATATCTGTGCTACGCGAGCGTACTTGGAATGTGAGACCATGGCGGCTATTGGGTAAGCGGTGGCCTGATTTACAATCCATGAAGAGTTTTCGATCTTTGACAATAGGGATTAACTGGAATAGTTCTGTTAACACATTGCTAAGCCAACTAAACGCATACGGAATACGGCAACAGCAAATTCTGCGATTTCCACCCGTCATATCGCCGTAAATAAATCCACAGCGACTTTTATATGAAAAGTGCCGGAAAGGGCTAACAAGTTATAAATTTTTTATATAGATGTGAAATCTGATCACCGTTAACCATACTAATTGTGGACTGAGTGAGCGTATTTGACAGTTTCTAGCAAGAATTGCCTCGATACGTGACCATGGTATGAGAGAGTACACTTTTCAGCATTAGCCGCTAGATAACGACTACGTAATCAGGAGGGCGAATGCGGATGGCCAAGCGCATGGTCGTCCTTAAGGGGTAAAACGTTCCCGCGTCTTGTTTCCTCATATCTGGAGTGCACACGTACACGAGGGATCTGCACTTGGATAGCATCACTGAGATTATAAAAAGGACTTATGTGTCGGCAAATGCCATGAAATACGTGTTCACTAAAGCGTTTTTGTAGCAAAAACCCCATTCTGCGGGCGTTCGTAGTGGATACCGAAACAACATCCAGTAGGAGGCTCTTGAACACGAGTATGTTACCATCAGAATGAGACAATGATAGGATCTTTGGTCCTTGATCCATAATATTTCCAGACGATCCCTTTGGAGTGTGTTCATTCAAGAGGTCTGATCGCGCATACCAGTATGTGGCTGGTAGGACCTACGACCACTGTTCCTATGAGAGGGAGGGACGCTACACCCTTTTCCAGACGTTCTCGTCTTACACGGCTAGACAAGGCACATCCTTTTGTGTTAAGCTTTCCGTGCTACCCGGAGCCGAAGGGAAGGATTACCGGATCACTGAAACATTTCCGCAGGCACCTCTAGATCTCGCCGTCCGCAAATATCGATGAGCCAGAAAAGAACGGAATAATCTATTTCCGTATAATTTGCATTTTCATCAATAACAAAATAATTGCGTTCTACTCTGAATGCAATCTGGCGAGTTTCTCTTCAAGTCTAAGGAGAGAACACACATTGCACTTTATGAACAGCCAGACCTAAGCATTCTGGTAGCGCGTAAATCTTGAAATTGATTTGAAAGTTTTGGTCAGAGTTCTACTGTCTTGGCTACGTCTCAGTATCATGGATACGTGCAGGGCTAATGCATCGTGCATTTACAAAAGGACTAAGTCGGTTTCTATTTTAAGGCCAGTAACCTGGCTTTGAGAGGCAAAAAGGAAGTCTCATCCAATCAGAATTTGGCAGCTAGTCGGAGGGTACTATTTTCCTCTTGCAAATTATGACTGCCTAACTTGAGTTTATACCTCGAATTGAGAGAAATCACATTGCGTCTTGAGTAACTTTATCCACTTATGACGGTGTTGGCTCATCAAAATTACTTCCAGAAGTTTATTGTCTTGATTAGGTCTTGATTAGACATCATTCGCCACCTCCCTTTCGCAATTAGCCCGAACTTTGATTGGAGAAGACTGTCCACACCAAATAGCTGATTAAAATTTAGAAAAGAACACGTGACCATGCACTCATTGGAAAAGTCCAAACATTGCTGAAGAGAAGAGATTACCAAATGGGCCGGTGACGCTGTAGAATTGGCACACCAGTTTGAAAGCGGGCTTAGAGCAAGGGAAATGCTTTTAGGAAGAATGAAGTATTGCAGCAGGAAAGAAACTCCGTATTCAGAATTACAGACTTTTCCAATCATTCACTTGTATTATTGTGCGGGTGAGGTGCAGAAGCTTGACTGGGGTTCTGATACACTCCACAAGATATGAGGCAAGAATGACACCGCGATTGCAGGTCGGGGCTTGCGAGTTTTTTCCCCCCAATCATTTGGCATTTGGATCAGTCATTTAAAGTCACCGCCTTCCCTCCAAAGTCCAAAGATCACACTAGCGGCAATGCACGAGGTCGCCACAAAGTCGAGCCAGCTACACTTGGCACCCATCTGGCCTAAATGTCATTGATTGGGGAGCTAACATTTTTCATCCCACGTAGGAACATTCCAATTATTTGGCAGATTATATTTTCATTGGTTCCAATTGTTGATGCAGGTTTAAACATGCCAAAATAAACTTCGCTCAGAAAACTCAATATCTAACACCTGCCCTTTCGTGCGAGAACTAGCTTCAAGTATAAACCCAAGGATTCCGTCCTGCCCCCAGACTCTCAGCCCGTTTTTTTCTTTCTTCCACAATTTATCCACCTTGATTGCTTTTCAGAGCCTTGTCAAAATGGGTATTTCTTATAGACGCCTCAACCCTTTGAGCCGGGAGATCCGGCTTCTTGAGGTAGCCCCGGCAAATAATCTCACTGACCCTCTCAAATGCCGCCTCATCACTGTCCGCCACAATGAAGAACTTGATTACATTGCTTTGTCAAGTCTCTTCGGAGACCCTTCGCAGACAGAAACTGTCAGCGTAAACGGCAAATCCATCTCGGTCACAACCCATATTGCACAAGCATTGAAGCAAATTCGTTCTGTGTTTTATCCCGTTATTTTTCAGCGCGAACAGCGTGCTGCTGACAGTCGCCGACAAGAAGCGCCTCGCTGGCTAAAGCATCTTTTCGACATCAAAGGTAGCTTTGATCGGTCCAGCGTTTTACGAGTTTGGCTTGACTATCTCTGTATCAACCATAAGGACGAGTTAGAAAAGTCAAAACAGCTTGTGGAGATGAGGCAAATTTATAGCCAAGCTGAAATCGTCGTCGGTTGGCTTGGCGACAAGATGGAGCACACTGACGCCTGTATCGTGACTATGGGTGTTCTTCACGATGCGTTACCTGACGGCTTTGGGAAGCCAGGAGACAAAGAGAGATACCCAGAGGACTACTCGCCCACTCATAAGTGGGCCGAGAAAGTGACCTATCTTTGGGCTGAGGGAGAAAATGGCGAGATGGCTCCTACAATGCCACATTGGGTTGGTGCCGTTGATTTCATTCTGCGGCCATATTTCCATCGACGATGGATTATCGAGGAACTCTCCAGCGCTAGCTTCCCGGCTTTTCTTATTGGTGACCGTATTGTCCCATGGAAAACAATATTATCCTTGTATCGAATAATGGTAGAATTCAAGTCTCAACCTTCCAATGTTTTTCCAGTGGTAAGTTTCACGTTTTGGATGCCAAAATGCGATTTTGTTTCTGACTTGGTGTGAGCAGCACCTTCGCGACGCAATTGCAGAACTTCCGCTGGAAATTGCCGATAAGCTATTAGACGAGTTTGCAAGAAGAGAAGCGCTGGAGGAATCAAAAATGCATCAAGAGATTGAGACTGCAACCCCACGATCTTCACGATCATTCCGATCTTCTTGGTGATGACACAACTGGACGGCAAATCGGCACACTAAAGAGCCAATGGTGATCGCTTTGATGGCCTGCCAAGATTGTGTATGAAGCCCCAAAAAACAGAAATAGATATTCCCGAGAGTGTAGAAAGATGTCACAATTATGAAACCTGGGTATCATTTCATCAACACAGCTCTATTCTCCATTGCCACTGCGCTTCACCATATAAGCAAGATAGGAGAGACGGGACCTTCAGAGGAAAAACTTCTTTGCTAGAGGCATTGATTAGTATTCAATCTATCCTTTTCTTTGAAGGGCAGCTTCTCTAACGAGAAGAACAACAATAGATATTGACTTGGAGTCAAGAACAGTGAAATGCATACAATGAGGCTCATACCCAGCCTTTGAGAGTGACCAAGAACTGGATACCCAAAAGGGTTCCAGAATTTTCAAGGCTTTGTAGACAAAGTGACTTCAGGGCTAGTTCGGAGCTACCAAGGCTATGAGATAAAAGAACAAGAACCATTTTTATTTGGAAGGGAATGCGAAACCAGGAAAATTGACAAGCAAATCAAGAGAAGGCAAAGTGAGAAAAAAGATCTTGGCCAAAAAAAAAAGGAAATAAGTATATTATGAATGACTTTCTCCAGAGTGTTGAGACTACCGGAAATATTAGCGGCTGGCTGTTGAAGTCTGCCTTGAGAATGAAAATGATCAGTCAAAACTGAAGATTGCCTCCCGTATTATTCTCCCCTATATCCTCCCCGACATCCCCTTCCATTACTTGCTCAACCACTCTCTCCTCAATATCCTCCACGTCTTGCAGTGCCACTCCAGTTGAACACCCACCCTTCCCCCGACCAGCCCTGGCCATTCCCGTCATTTTGTCAATCTGTATTGGATTCGAGTCAAGGATTTTATATCCAATTAGGCCACCTGTATTGTCGTTAGCGGGACAGTTCAAAAGTCGGGTGGTGTCATCGTCATCACGACTGGGCCGTCGTCATTGCTGTCCCACTCCTTCTGCCACTCGTTTGACGGTTCCCACGTCATTTTGCGCGAGAGAAGTAGGGGACGAACATCAACTAGTTCCACGTTGGTCGCTGGCGACTCGTTTGTATCGCTCACCTTGACGCTGTTGGTGTTGTTGTGGAGCATGTCCAGCAGAGATGGCTTCTTGCTGAGCGTGCGTGGCGCGGGGGCGCCGGGGGCCGCAGTGGCAGACTCTGGGGCAAGGTTAAGCCCCAGCTTACTGGTGAGCTTCTTGGCGCCAGCGTCAATGAGAGTGGGCAGATACTTCTGGGCGACGCCCTTGGCAGCATCGAGCACGCTGGGGCCGAATTCCTGCACCTTGGTCTTGATGAAGTCGAAGATGCCCTCGGCTTGGTCAACGCCACCATGGTGAGGGGCCAGAGTGATTTTCTGGAGCTTGTCCTTGGGAAGAGTCATCAGAGCCTGGAGGGCAGTGTCTGCCATCATGGAGCGCTTGAGGAGGAGACGAGTAGCTTCCTCGTGGCGAGAGAAGTTGGGCTCGGTGACAGATTCCTGGCCACCAACCAGGCTGGTCAACTTCTTGGAGGCCAGCTGGATACCAGCCTTGGCAGCCTGGGAAACCAGGGGCTTGGCAAAGGTCAAGGCCTTCTGGAAGAGGGGTCCAGCAAAGTCAAGGATACCTTCCTCACCAGCGATGGGTCGAGTTGGCCCAAAGATTCCCTCGATAAAAGCAGAGTCGTCGCCAGTGCTCTCGGGGCGATCAATCTTGAGGGGTCGACGCTCCAGCAGGACAGTCGGCTTGGCACCTCCAGAGGCAGTGGTCGAAGGAATGTCGTGGTGGGCAAGGTCAAGAGCGCACTCAGTCAAAGCCGGGGTCAGGGCCTTGGCCAGAGCATCAACGTTTGTAGTGTTCTTGGACCATGTCTCCTTCATCTTCTGGGTGACCTCGGTCAGCTCGGGCGACTCCTCCATAGCCAGAACGGCCTGGAGTGCGGCCTCTGCAAGCACGGCACGCTCAGCAGATCCATCATTCCCGATGTCAAGGCTGCTCTCTGCGCCAGCAAGGGTACCGAGAAGGCCTCCAGCAGCGGTGCCGACGATGGAGCCGACGGGACCGAGCAAAGACGAGGCAGCAGGAATGGCCTTGGAGCCAATGCGAGCGACGGCCTTGAGGACATCAAGGAATCCCTCCTCCTCGCCAACCTTGCCAGCTTGGATAATGGGCAGAGAACGAACGCTGCTGTTACCGTTGACGGGAGTAAAGCCAGTAGAGTTGAAAGTGGCCGGAGCAGCGGTAGGAGCAGGAGCAGCGCGAGGGACACTGGTTGTGACATCGGTAGTGCGGCTGTAACTGGTGGAGGTATAGCCGTTGGAGACGTTGGTAGTGGTAGCAGGGACGCTAGCACTGACGCTGCTTCGATTCTGGGTCTCAACGAACTGGACACCCTTGGCGGTCTTGAAGGGGGACTTGTCGGCGTTGAAAAGGCTGATGAAGGCCTCGTAGTTGTTACCGTACGAGCCCATGATGGAGTTACCAGAGTTGCACTCGTCACCGCCACCACCATAACAGTGAGTTCCAATAGAGGTCATTTGTCCCTCAAGCTTGCGCAGGATGGGAGCACCGGATTGTCCTATTAACAGTGACTTAGTACTCTATACGTTTCTTCTTAAGCATTGTGCGAGTTCTTACCTCCGTAGGTAGAAACAGTGTACTCGATCATGTGGCGGGCGCTGGTGGAGACGTCAAAGTCCTGGCGGGCAAACTCCTCGTACATCTGGGCACCATACTCAGTGCCGCTGGAGTCCTTGAGAGCCTTGTCACCGGGGTAGCCAACAACACCCAGGTTCATCTTGGTAGCGGGGGTCGGGGTGTTGATGAAGTTGAAGGTACGAAGGTTTCCAGTGAAGGGACGGTCGACCTGGACGAAGGCAAGGTCGCGGACACGGTTGTTGGCAGCCTCAATCCACTCAGCAGTGGTGACGACGTTGAGACCGTATCGGGCCTGAGTCTGGGCAGACTTGACGGAGCCACGGCCGTTGTATCCGATGTAGCACTTGATCTGGGTGGCAGCGCCAAACTTGTGACCCCAGTCGTAGACGACGTGGCCGGCAGTGACGAGCAAGTCAGGGCGGATGAGCCATCCGGTTCCCATCATCCAGACCTCCTTACCAGTCTTGGTGTTTTCGAAGCGGGCCTGGATCTTGACAATGGCTACAAGACGTTAATTGCTAAGACTTCCATGTTAGGGTTCAAGCTACTTACATCGATACTTGCCGCCCTCCTGGAAGTCGGCAACGTCGACAAGGGTGCGCTCGTCCTCGCCAATGATGGACTCCTCATCCGTCTTGCGACCGTCATCAGGAAGAAGAGCGGACTCAGCAGGGTGAGAAGAGGCAGGGAGATCGAGTCTCCAGGCAGCGGCACGGGGAGCAGCGGTAGTAGTGTTGGCAGACATTTTGTTGGAGTGGTGATTGGGTTGCTGTGAAAAGCGGAAAGAGTTGATTAAAGATTAGATTAGAGTGTGTGAGTGTAGGTGATGATTGTAGACTGAGCTGTGTGATGATGAGAATTGTTGTTGAGGGGGAGCAGACGATACATTTATACCTGAGTGACCTCCTCAGTTTCTGTTGTCGTCAAGAGGCAACTTGAACACATCATCTTCCAACACTCCTGCAGCTGAACCAAATCGCTCAGTTGATCACCTCTAGTTTGCATCTTGACAAGCCATCTGACGATGTTTACTTCCATCAGCCAGCCACGATTGCCAATCCATCAACGGAAGAGGCTGGGTTCCCGGAGCGATCCCCTTCTTGGAGAAGCCTCTCGGGAAGGCCAACGTTCAACATCGGCCATAGTTCCCGGCGTTTACAGCTGAGCTTGTCTTTCGCGATCTAGACTCAGTGACAGAGCTGGAGTGGCGTCAATCTCTTGTGAATAAGTCACACAAAAAGACCCGCTAGGATCAATAGTTCCTAGATGTGCCGAGCTGACGTGACCATTTTGGTCTAGTCAAGGTGCCTGCCAGGAACCTCAAAATATTCGATAAACTTGTCTCATCACATGCATGACGCTAACCAACCTTGTTGTCCGTGGTGAAAGAAGAAACCAAGGCATGACGAGAAAGCCGCGTGTATCTTGGTTTCTTTAATGATGGAAGTAGTTGGTAACTCACCATCCACTTGTCAACTTGTCAAAGCGAGGGTTTTACTACGCACACGTGCAGGGATTCTCATGCGCTCGCTGCACACCATCCTCAAGTTTTTTTTTCACTAACTGCTTCTTCCTGCATGCTGTACCTGCATAGAAATGCCTCAATAGGCCTTGCCCTAAGCCTCATTTGATCTCGGATGCCCAAGGGGCGGGAAGAGCGGGAGGCTATTTTAGCTCCGGGCGTCAATCTCCTCCCCCACACCGAATTAGGCAAAGTGTCCGCGACGTGCGGCTGGCTGCACACGCGACCCAATGCAGACTAAACTTGTGGTATGCGTCGGTCTCATCACAACTGCATGGTTCCTGCAGAACTATTGACTCCGTTGAAAAACGATAGGCTGCTAAGTCTCAATGGCAAACATTTGTCTCAGCCGACATCCTTCATCCATCCAAGGGGACCCCGCCATCAGCCTACACACCCCACAAAGCTTTGGGCGTTCCACTCATATCTCCTTCATTAGACTACTTACAGGCGTCTAATTTATGTCGTGACGGCCCATGTTATCACGTTAGAGTTGCCGGCACACCATAGTTGACGCATCTTGAGTTTCGCATGGCTATGGCTGAATACGAAGTTGAAAACAACTAAACCAATTTCAGAGGATAGCAATGTGATAATATTTATTGAGTATCCACGGAATGCATGAGTCATGCTAGGTGATGTTAAAGCGGAAAAGGAAAAAAAAACTATGGCTTGGTGATGAAAAAAAAGCAGGCCAGTTTGGGTTATTTGAAGCATCAGTGTCAGCTGAGTGTGGAGTGCACGCGAAGCGGGTCACCTAGCCTGTTGTGTAGTTCAGTTTGGTTCCTACCCTATATACAACTGTTTTACTGGAATACTACCCATACATGATATGAGAGTGCTCAATTGGGTGAATAAAGATCCTGAATATATTCTCAATAATATATAGTACATGAAAATGCAAAATTACATGAAAGGTGCAAAGTGTTTAGGCTGTTATGAAACCATATCTCTTACAGTATTAGCCAAAATTCACAAAAGCTTCAGTTGGAATGTATTCTAGTATAACTAGGCTATCTACAAAAGGCAACCACCGTTAGTACAAACTGGGGAAATGTAGACGGGACTCATTGAGGAATTTTATCCACGTGGCTTTTGTCCATTTACGATAATCCATGCTCACATGTTGAAGGGGGGTACGGCTACGACGGCGGGTAGGACTATGGTGGTGGGATGTGCCAAGAGGCTAGACCGGGGTTGAGCTGGGGGCGTTTAGCCACAAACCGATTGGTCACATTCAGATGAGTCTAGGCTCCCAGTCGTCGCTTGGCATTCGCAGGCAGGTACAGGTACATTGTGCCAAGGCAGTGGCGGTTAACAGACAGCCGCCGTGGTGCATGAGACCCAACGCCATATCATTCGGTTAAACCGGACGCTAAGCACACCGGAGTGGGCACGTATCGCCCCCGATAATCCCGCTAGTTTGGTGAAGATGTGATCTATTAGTCTTTCACAGTCCACTGCCATTTTCTTGAATCACAGTTGCAATTACGGGGCCACTGTGAAGTCGAATTTAGCGATTGTCTGCGAAACTGGAAATCTAAACTTGACATGTTTTGCGCGCAGCAGGATATTTGTGAGGATCTTAGAGCTACGCAATTTGAACGAGTGAGAAAATCACAAACAATCGGTTGGGAAATAAGCAAGACTCGTATTTACTGAAAGAATAACTAAGTGTACTAATGAAAAGTGCATAAAGCAATAAATAATCAAGCATAAAAGAGCCCTAAGCTAAGGAGAGAAGTAGAACTTAGTCAAAAACCATGTACGTGTGCTCCCAAACAGACTTCTTCCTGATAATTCCACTCTTCCTCAACCTGTACACAAATGTTGCCCGCCTCTTCCAGTCAGACATGTGCACCTCTCTATCACTAGCATTGTTGAAGAAGGCATTGTTGATCAAAAAGCTGTTGCCTCGTCTGTACTCGTTGTAGCACTTGTCCTTGATCCGACTGTCGTCGAGATACTCGGTATTCTGACCATAGATGATGGCAAAAATGTGCAGGTCAGAGTTCTCATTGGGAATCAGTTGACTGTTGGCGGTCGCCAGCTGCATTTCTACCGCCTTCTTCTCGTTCTCAACAACCTTCTTCTCATTCTGGCAAGTCGCAATCTGCTGATTGAGGTCATTGCGCAGACGAGCAGCTTCAGACTGGCAGGCCGCCAATTCCTGAGCACTGGAATCCCTGTAGTGGTTGGCTTCAGCCTGGCAAGCAGAAAGTTTCTGAGCGGTCACTTCTCGCTCGCGAACGGCCTCAGCTTCCTTGCGGAGACACTCGTCCTTCTCACTCTTCACCTTGTCCCTCTCGACGGTGCAAGTCTGAAGCGCAGTCTGGAGCTCAGCCACCTGCTTCTCAGCGGCGAATTTGCCGTTCTGGGCCAAAAGAATGGATTCATCCTTTGCCTTTGAGTCAGCCATCAAGGTGGCGTTGTCGTTGTTGCGGTTCGCCTCGGCCTGTTGCAGCTGAGTTGCCAGTTTCGCAGCCACAGCTTCAGCTTGCTGCATCTTGACAAAAGCCTCCCCAGCTAGGGCATCGGCCTTGACAACTCGGGTGTTGCACTCATTGCGCAGGTTCTCGACTTCTGCCTTTTTGCTTTCTAGCTCCTTTTTCATATCATCGTAGCCCTGGGAGATGGTAGATTGCTTCTTTGCCCAGTTTGCATCGTCAGAAGGCGGGCCCGTATTGAGGAAGCCGCTGAGACCGAGCTGTGCCTGCATTCCCATGGAAGGTACAGGCGCTATTGGGGTAACGCTTGGCTTGGGCACAGGCATGACATTCCTCCAAACCTCTGCGGGGATGAGGGTGCTGAAGTTAAAGTCGAGCTTTGGAGCACGGGTAGCTGGAGGTGGCAAAGATGGCCGAGTGGCGTCGAATTCAGATGTTGCAGGAGTGTGGACGCTTTCAGTCTGGTCAACATTTGGAGGAGCCGGTTGGCTAAAGTAATCATCAGACGTCAATTGGGACCGAGGAACCGTATCGACATCAGCATACTGGCCAAGTGCCTTTTTGATGATATCAGCAACCACCTTGGAGTGCCGGCCAACGGACCATTTGATCTGGCGCCTGAGAATGCCGGGATCAGAACTGAGAACATTGATGGCCTCTATTATTTTCGTCTGTTCATGGCGCATCGCCGATCGGACACACAAAAGAGTCTCAATTTCCGTGTTGAGAGGATTTTCAACCCGAAGAGGTGCTTGGTAGTTCTCCCGGTCATCTATGATACGTTGGAGATCCTTCAGCAGGAGCTTGTAGTCCATGTAGCTGTCAAACAGCTCCGCTGTGTAGCTGCTGACTTGATCATACTCCAGGCTTTTGAACGATCTCTTGTGGGACCAATCAACAAAGGAGCGATTGGACTTGTACTTGGTTAGGATGGCCCAAGTCCGCTGGGGACGCTCCGAAACCCTTTTGGGAAAGGCAGCAGCAGCAGCAAAAACGGATTCGACATCCCAGAGGGTGGTTTCTAAACCGAATGTTAACACATATTTCCTCTTAGAGCGGATCGCACACTAACTAACCATCTTTGATTTGACCACCACCCATCCAAGAAACACTCACATGACTCTCAGTGTTCTTGATGGCCGAGGAAAAGTCGCTGGTAGGGTTCGAGTCATAGGTATTGAGAGTGAACTCAGAGGCTTCGCTGTCCTTGGCATCAAGGCCAGACTTGATGACATTGATTGTAGACTCAACCTTGGTTCTATCAATGACTTTCAGGGAGATGATACCAGTAAACTCTCCACCCTGGATGAAGCCCGAGATGTAAGAGTCGCCATATGACTGATTGAAGAGCTGCGAACCAGGTTCAATTCCCTTGATCTCCTGGAACTTGGCATTGTCCTTGATAATGGTGGTCTGGTTGGTCACCTTGACAGTGACAACAATGTTGAGATCAGCTGACTTGAAGCTGGTTTCATCAATGGTCGAGCTTGAGTTGTTGACAGCGACGGTACCCTTCTTGATGGAAGAGCAATATGAAATGTTCATGCTTTCCACAATGTCGCTGAGCTTTTCAACAACTCGAGCTGAGTATGAGACTACCTAAGAGTGGTTAAGTCAACAAAAGTCTATGTGGAATTTTTAACAAGGCAATCCATACCTGTGCAGGACTTGGAATCTCTTTGGTCTGGTTCTTATCGGCACCATTCCCAGACTCGACCAAGACAGCTCCATCAATGCAAAGCTCATGTGCTGTTGGATGTGGTTAGCACCTGACTTGCGATAGCAAGGTAAGAATTGGAAGCATACTGTAAGAGTTGAAGCTGCACGAGAGAGAATGTCAGTGATTGGATCAAGTATAACTGAATGGTCTTGGACTTACCCTTGCCCGATGCGCATGGCATCATTGTATGGGGCAAGTAGCATACTCATGGTTGCTGCAGGAAGTACCAAGCGAGTACAAAGGTGTTTTAAAAATTAAATATTAAAAGTGAAAAATGGGTTACACGCAGGAAAGAAATAATGAGCGTTCAAAAAGATGGGATTCCTTTGGAGCTTTGTGCACTGGAATTGCGGCTACTCTTTATATTAATATTCTTCTACACAAAATATGCTACGCAACCACCATATAGGTACAGATGTCAGTATCATAGATACTTCACATTCAGCGGCCAGCATGTGAGGGTGACTACGGCGCTTCACTTGACCAGGATCTTCGCAAATTGTTTGATGAATGCCAAGCGCTCGCGGAATAATCACGCAAGAGCTGTCGACCAGGGGCCATAGGCAGCTGAATATGGAAAGGCGACCGGCCCTAGTGCGCAGGGAGGCGTGCCATTATGAAATCCAGACCTGGGCCAAGCCGCCCACCCACCATGTCGAAATGGCTTGCTGGACTAGTGCGACTCCACCCAAACTGTCTCAGACATTTGTGCCCACGGCGCGGCTTCGATACAAGTTGTGACGAGTACAATCCTTTCCTCAATAGCCAGATTTAGCCTCCAGTTGGCCGGGTGTTAGTCCTCACTTGGGCAAGTCTCGTTGCCAGTCAGCCAGCCTTTTGATGCCAATCACTTCATCTTTGGATCCTCATGAGCCAGCCATGAACGCGCACATTATACCCATTTGAGTATATCACATAAAATCACACGGATAATTGACTCAGCCCTTCTCAATACGAGGCATAGACCGTTCGGTATGTTCAATAGTCAATGGTTAGCACGAAGCCTCTCGTTCGACTTTTGAGGATATCACAAGCCCAGACTTCCAACTCAAGCCTCGTGCCATCTCCGGCTTGCATTTATCACAAGAAGTAATCTCCCTTAGCATTTCAGCTGACAGAAAACCTGCCCCATGATCAAAGAAATCCGAAACTTACCCCTTTTCTTGTAGCCGCGGTTTGGAGTGTGTGTGGGCACGAGAAGAACCCTGACAGGCCATTGGAGAGGGGAGGTGATTGTTACTATGGATGTAGTGAAGGTCTGGCCAACACAATTTTACTATATAAACCACGCATCATCGAATTCAGGCTCTGGTGTGTAAAAAATCATCTCACACTCGTTTTTCTCTATAACTTACACCTTAATTCTTAATCTAATAGCCCTTACATTATGGCTCCAATGGATTCGTCCAACAGACGAATCTCCATCATCAACATGGCTGATGAGGATCCGTCCCAGAGTCCAAGGATCTTCTTCTTTGACATGCCCACCACGGAGTCGTCTCAACGCGAGACAGAGCCTGTTGCTACCAGCCCTCCAGTGCCTACCGCAAGGTCATCCCCTGTGTCAGGTGGAATTCCCAGTCGACCAGCACCTGTTGCTAGACCAGTTACGACGTCAAGCGGAGCTTCCGACCCACCACTGACGACTGCAAAGGCGTCATATAATGTGGCGAGTGAATCTGTGACACGGTTGACAACCACAGAAAAGCTACCTACAGTGGGTGGCAAGGCCAGCAACTCATCACCACCCAGAGACAATTCGTTAGGTCTTGTGGGAAGACTTGGTCACTCGTCACCCCATGTTGAGAAACCAGTTGCTTTGGAAAGCAGGACCAGCCGCCCTTCGCCACCCGCAGACAGGTCGCCTGCTGGGTTGAACAGGGTTAACATTCCATCGCCACCCATAGAGAGGCCATCTCCTCTGGTGGGTGGACTTGTCCACCCCTCACCATCCGCGGAAATGGTATCCTCTCTAGTAGACGGATTAAGCCACCCATCAAAGCTTGCTGAGAAGCCATCCCCTGTGATGAGCGGTGTCAGTAACCCACTGCAGCCCGGGGAGAGTTCACCTCATGTGTCAACTGGTGTTGCTACTACGCCGCCATCAACTGCGAAACCATCTGCGGCGCTGAGTGGCATTACCAAAGTCGCATCAGGAGTCTCCAAGATCTCTGCTTCCTCTGCCTTGTCCAACGTAAAATCCAAATTCGACGGTCGGACCTTGTCAACCGTGCCCGCTCCCACTGATCCAGGGCAGTTAGCAAAGGGTGAAGATGCTTCTCCCAAGCCCAATCCTTTGCCGCGATCATCCGGAGGAAAGACACGTGAAAAGGATTTCGACGAGAAAAAGCCAGATTCCAAGGTTGCAATGAGGCCAGAATCTGATACAAGTGCTAGTGTAACGAGTGGGAAAGATGTCAAGGTCAAAGGTGAAGATGCCACCGCCAGGGAGAAGAAGACGAAGACTCCCAACGTGGAGGAAAAGGAGCCAACGCCAGCTGACACCGAGAAAAGTGATCCTGCAGCAGGGCAAAAGGAGATTGCTGCGCAAGCTCAGGGTGAGGAAGAGGGTGAGAAGGGACCCGTAGAAGGTGACCCTGTCGAGACTGACCCAGTCCCGGTGAGTGTGAATATTCGTTTTTTTCTTGTTGTAACCTTGACTAATACTAAGATATGCAGGGTGTGGACGGTCCTCCTGAGGACTTAATAAGGGCCAAACTGCCTTCCCCACCCACTGCACCCACAAACAGAGAATGGCAGGCTCCTGATTTCACAGTAGAAAAAGGACTTCAGTTGGGGGACAAGTAAGTACAGACACCTGAATACTCGACGTCATTGACCAATTAATATAGGCATGCTTCACAATTGACTCCGGAAGAGTGGGATGAGGTTCTCGAAAATTGCGGCGTAATGTACGGCTGGTGCATCGACCGCACCAAAAATCGAATCATTCGCGCACCAAAGCCTGGTAAGTCGATGCCACTTAATCAGCGTATGCATTTTTCTCACAGCACGATATTAGCATTTCGTCTAAAGGCCTTGCCTCCTTTCAAGCAGCCATTGAATCCACCTTTGGGAAAGGAGGAGGATGACAAGGCCATCAATACCACAGAGCAATCCGAAGAGTCTCCTCGACGTGAAGAGGGCTTGGCCCAGGCACTTGCTGATTCGCAGCCCAAACCTTCCAAGATGAAACCTGCTTTTACTGTCAACGACAATTCCCGAATCGACATTATGGTCAGTGTCCATGAGTTTGAGACGAGCATGGCGACCAATGACTTTAGCTCTCAATGCACTGAGGGATCCGTTTCGGGAGGCGTGGGTTCCTTCTCGGCAACAGCCAGTGCATCCAGTTCGAGCTCCAAGAGTAGCGCAAGCTCAAGTGCATCCAACCAGTATAACAAAACCATGGTCGCAAAGTTTTTGGTATGAAATTCGCTGCCCTTTGTATGCGATAATGTCTAACTGTTCTTTTTAGTTCCCGAGGGTGGATGTTTTTCTTCATCCCTCACACTTGGAAGCAACACCAGAGCTACAGGAAGCTTTGAAGAAGGTCAAGGATCAAAAGAATATTACCGACTTGCGCAGATTGCAGAGCGACTTTGGCTACTTGTTTTGCAATCGCGTTACTCTTGGAGGCCGACTTCAAACGCTGAAGATCATGGATCAGAAGGGCCAAAAGTCTGAGCAAGAACAGAAGCAATTGTTCAAGACCTCGGTTGGCCTTGCAGTCTCCTCACCTTATGGTGGAGCATCTGTGAGTAACACCAAGGAGGGCGGCTCTGCTTCATCCAATGCCCAATCCGAGACTCAACAGAATGAGCAACATGTTTTTGAGGCTATTGGTGGTGATACTCTGCTCGCATCCAAGTAAGTCGCGTGTCAAACTACTGCAACAAACGCCTAACTTTTTTATTTAGCCCGATGGAATGGGTAAACACGGTCGGAAAACTCAGCAACTGGCGCGTTATTGACGTAATATCCTACACATCTTTGATCACCAACACATTTATGCTAATTAGGTACTAAGCGCGATTGTCTGACATTGATGGTTGATGCGATTGCCGACTTGCCTGGTTATGACCAGGTAAAATCGTGGTATAGAAAGGCAGCGCCTCCAAAGCTCAAAAAGTACATTGAGTTCGCTGGAACAACCGACAAGCAAATTCGCCTTCGCCTTCTCTCGCCTAACCACGGACTTTGTTGTTCTCACCTTAGAAATGATCCTAACTATAGCAGCCCAGTTCCGCCGAAATATTATCTTGGACATAGACCTTATTGGGCTGCCATGCCAAGAGCTATGGGTATTGACTATGATGACCAGTGGAATAAACTCATCTCCAAGGGTGAAAGAGATTTCTTGTTCTCTCCCGCGAGGTACGTGTGACCCTAAATGTTTAGCATTTATCCGTGCATAGATTGTATACTGACAATAAGACTTAGTTATCGAGCTCCGGCAATCTATGGTTATGCATCCAACAAGGTAGGGGACTCTGACTATGGTACTAGGTACGATGAAGAATTTGCGACAACGGTTTGGAACATTTTTGCCGTCCAGGATGAAGCGCTGTGCAATGGGTCTCAAGTCACTTTACGCACCCTCCCAAAGCCGACTGTTAAGAAAATGCAACATGAGGTAAATATCATTTGTCCATGGCTTAATTTAGCGCGCTAACTCACCTCTTCTGCCAGACCACGACTGGGAAAAAGGAAGATTTCGACGTGCCTGATGTGGCTCACCCAGAGACCTCGCTCATGGTTTTCCGCAATCAACAAGGAGTGTTTCTGCCTGCCATGTCGGATACGGAAGAGATTCAGATCTGGCGTATACTCAAGAAGGGTGCTGATCCAAAATCGAGGGAAAATATCAAGGAAGGCGATGAGATCCGCCTCGTTTGGTGTTTTGAAGATCAGAACGTTGGGTACAGGGATTTCACAGACGATGTGTTTGGGCGTCGCCGCACTGGCCCTCCTCCTGGTATGGAGAATACCACGTTGTACATGAAGCTTCCCTGGCCACGTTTCGAGCCCATCATCAAGCAGCCTGATCAGAAGGAGCCGTCGCCCAATGCGCTGGTCATGAGCGCAGTCCCAGATGACATTTCTACATGGCCGCCGCCCATTGAGGAAATTCCGACCCTTGTTGCACAAAAGACGGACTTTAACAAAAGAGACTTGTACTATTTGGAGGACTGCTCATTCCGCTTAGACTTTGTCGGGAATGAGGGTCGTGGCGAGGCCCAAGATTATCTTCTACAGGCCGTTGCGCAAGACAAAGCCGAGTACGACTTTCATTTGAAGGAAAATATTGAAAGAGACAGACTCAAACAAGAACAAGAGGCAAATGAAATGCTTGCTAGGTTTCTGGCAAACAGGCGACAGCAATCTGACAGAATCTCGATGGGGCTAAAGTTGGCGGTAAGTGGCTTCCTCATTTCCCCTCCAAATACGAAGCTAACATGCATCGCAGGCTTTTGGACCTCTGTCTGCAATCGCACGTAATCCAATCGCATCATTTTTAGGCTTTTAATGTGGTATCTACTGGCATCCGATTGTGGAAAGTTTCAGAGCATACGTAGCAAGATACTCGGGCCTCATTTGAGTTGCCATGCTTAATAACTAATCAGTCAATTGCTGCCGGAAAGACCCACTTCCTTGAAGCAAGGTCGAGACGTATATATTTGGATTTGTAACCTTAGTGCCTTCACATTTCTTTTACAATTACTGATATGATCGCTTTACACTATCCATAGAGTGCCCCAGACTTTATTGCCCATAACACGGATTCTATTCCATTGTAGATTTAGGAATAGGCTAAACGTCAGGTACCCATTCAAGTTCGAGGAGATCACTGATGTCATAGCTATCTATGGATAAGTTGACTCCCCCGTTCGTAAGATTCTCAATAGCAACATCATTATTTCCCAGAATCTCATTAAATGATTCGCCAATAAAAGAATATGATCCCTCGGGATGAACAAGATTACGTGCAATTGAACTTTGCAATACCTCGGTGTTCGGGTAAGTAACCGGCGGTTGTGGATATGTGAGGGATCGTCTGAAGTCCGATAAAGTAGGTTCATGCTTGTCGGTATCTGGCTCTCGGTTCTCGCATATTATCCCACTACTTGAAGATGAGCCGAAGGGGGAAGTCTCTTGTTGCACTGGTTGCACAGGCGCGGCACCACTTGCAAGCCATTCTTCATGTAGCATATCCAGACCCTGACGCAATATGTTGAGATGTACGGATGTTATTACCTCGTCTGCCAAGTTAAAGATGCTATGGGAGCGCAACCATTCAAGCAACAAAGGGGGACCACGCCGTTGCGAAAATTCCCGTAACCGGCAGACATCCTCTGACAAGCCCGAATCTATGTAGGGGGATGCGGGTTTTGGCTCATTAGGGAATATAATCGTCCACATTTCAAACCACTTCTCCGACTCGCTGAGGTTTTTCTTGGACTTCCGAGATAGCTGCCGATGTTGTGCGTGGGTTATGCCATCTAATGTCAAAGAATGGTCCCATACACATTGCCTGCGTCTGACGTGAGTCTGGTGACTTTCTGTATCTGGGAAAACTGTCAAACAGCAATCGCAGTAAAATTCGGGCGCATGCTTTCTTGAAATGTGCTGTTTGATGCGGGAAATCTGATCTAGTTTGTAACCAAAGCAGTCTCTGTGCTTTCTCGAGTCGTATTTCCAAAATGGACAGGCTAGGCGTCTTGAATTTTCGTATCCTGTATCAGCTTTTACACTTTTTGGAGGATTCAAGTCTCGGCAGTCTTCATCATCCTCATCTTCGTCATCATTATATCTGGTTCTTTTCCCTTTTGACTTTTGGCACTGTTGGGTTGCTTTGCCAACTGCATTGTTTGTGTTCGCCGACCTCCCATCTCCATTGTTTGCCGAGCCATCATCGGTGGGCGGAGAGAGTGAACCTGGTGGACACTCTTTTTTAAAATCAGACTCGAATGTGGCTGATTTCTGAAATTCTGACCATAGCCGACGTGCAACAGCATCAATAGCTGGAGCCAACGCAACTTGAAGGCTGGAATGTTTCATGAGCATATCTGTTGATGTGTCTGGGATTGAAAGCATGTCAGAATCAAACGATGACTCTTGAGAGTTAGAGTTTGAAGAAGATTGTCGTGATATCGGGGGGCGTTTTGGACCATCTGCAATAACAATTGAGAAATTCTTGTGAGTGTGCTCCAAGGGAGGATCAGTCTGTTGATACAAACGACCCTTTGGAGGAGCGAGGCTCTGTGTCCTTTGAGACTTGGAGGATTGCTCTGAATTGGTTGTAGTTGCGGACGAGGATTGGTTCTCGCAATCGGTGTTCGGGGAGTAGCTAGCATGCCGCTTGAGGCCTTCAAGATTAGATTTAGGAAGACTTGTAATTTTGGCACAGTCGTCCCCCTTAAGGTCACCAGAGTTACCGGATGCACTACCACCATCTCGGTCAGATATCCCTAACAGTCGCTTAACAAGATTTACTGGCGCATGTTCAGACTGCTGTGGGGCGGCAAGAGACGTGTTGAATATGCTTTTGGTATCTGATAAAACGGCTTCGTGATGCAACTGAGCCTGATTCTTGTCACTCTTTGTGGCTACATCGGCAGGTTTAGTGTCGCGACGTTGAGCTAGGCGATGAGGCAATGAGGCACCGGCCCAAATATTGTTGATCCTAGTGCGGTTGAGCGAAATGTTACTGTTGAAATTACCCTTTGGGTGATGGATTACGGCAGTCGAGGCCTCTTGGTTAGTATGACCAACCGCGTGCTTTGTGCGGCTGCTCTTATTACTTCTCTTATTGTCCTTGTCCTTCTTCTCTCTCAGAGCGTTATTTGAGGCTGTGCTGACGCTGTCAATAACGTCCTGTATTCTAGCTCTGTGATGGGACCTAGTACAGCCTGAGGGGCAGGGCTGTTGCTGAGCATCAAGGTATTGATTCATTTGGACTTCAGCATATTGAGGTCTACCATAGGCATCCACTGGGTAGGTTACACCGTTGGCGTCTATCTGGAAGTATGTCGTTCGGCCATAGCTATCTGTTTCAGAGTATATGGGGTTGTATTCAGCTACCTGTTGTTGGTATGAAATATACCGGCTATCGCCGTTGTAGCTGTAAATAATATGTTGGCACTATCCTGTTCTATGGTTGCTGGACGACTCTTACCTGCCTGCCTCAGAATACTGGCTCGTCATATTGGCTGGTTCGTCAGGTTAACAAAGAAAGAGGTTACTGAGGTTACTGGGGGAAGATGAGAGATGGTCGTCGACGCAATAAGATGGCTCAAAATTCAAACTTGGCCTTTCAGTTATGGTTTATTGACAGTACCAACGTGTGACAAGCATAAAGTCTCCTCAGCTCTTTTGGCCATTACAAACCAACTATCACCATAAAGCTTCTTTCCGAATGGTTGGAGAGACAGTGGTTAGGTGATGATATGGTTCGTTTCCTGGTGTGTAGATTTGTCGCAGGTAGTGCATACTGAGTTATTTTTTTTTTTTTTGGCATGGAGCCCTCTTGATCACAGGCAAGAGCAAGCTGATGTCACGTTAACCAATCAATTGATGTGCCCACGCGGCACCATCAGCAACAAACACAATGGTGTTTTTTCATCCCATTGGCTAGATTCGCGCCACACTAGTGCCACTTCAGCCACAAATATTCTGCCGCAGTCAAGGAGAGACAAGTCAATTCACAGTGCGCGAAGCAAACCGAGGTAACGTTGACGAATTTATCCAAGTCCCTCCTGTAACTAGCAGAGGCTGTGACTGGTGCAAGTTAGGTCCAATTCAGTCGTTCAAACAGGTGGTGTATTAAGTTGAAGCAGAAAAAAAGTGCAATATAATGCCGTTCTTGTCTCACTACAAGGTAACTATCGATCGCATTCAGAATTTCTTTCCGCCTTCAGCTAACAATCCACAAGATCGTGGATAAGCGAAACCGCTGAAGTCCGAAAAAGCTGGTTCATTTTCTCTAGGTGGCGTTATTTTAAAGTCCATGGAAGACACACCCTGCCAATTACCGGCCACAACACGCCAAGGATAGTATTTTCCCTTAATCATGGAGTAGCTTATGCATGTGGCAGGGTTAGGTGCTGTCATTCCAGTCAACTGTGGCTTCGCTCTAGGGTTCACATCTCCGGTGAGGCAACTAAAGGCGTTTCCATGGCCAATGAAGAAGTCCACCTGGTCGAGTGCAGTTACGCAAAACTTGTAGGAGCCCGTCGCTGGGGCCTGGTAATATCCTTCATAAACCATGGTGAAATTATTCGAATCCACCAAGATTCCTTCGATGTCTCGCTCCCAGCCAACATAGTATGGAGAGTCGGGAAGATTGGGGTCTGGGTAGATGATGGAATGCCTCGTGATTTTACTACGCGAATAAAAAACTTCCGACGTAGATCCAGTTTTTAGAGGCGATAGCTTCTGGGTCAGATAGTAGTTTGAGGACAATGAACCAGGTCTGCTAAAGCCACCGAAAGGGTTATGATAGTAAGAGAGGTCAAAGCCGCTGGGGCTACATTTTGGCTTGATAAATGGACAGTTGCCTCCAATGGTGGGATTAGCTTGGCTTGCGGCGGTGGCCTTAGCGAACGTCGCTGTTGAGACCAGACCTGCAGCGGGGTACTGTGATGATGATACCAAGGTCGCGACGCTAAGCACGGTGGCCCAAAGTCGCAGGGCAAGCATTGTGGTCGAAGATGAATGTTTAGAAAATCATTTAAAAGGAAAAAAAAAGGATTTTACAATGACCACATTTATCCCACCATCTGAGCCGTGTCCCGCGCTAATGACAAGAAGCCATCTTCAGGTGTGGCTCATCGGCCGTTGCATTAGTGTATTCCAACGGACATAACCGAGCGATTTTGTTGGCTGGTTCATGGGCACGGAGTCGCATCACCGCCTTAGCCGGAGTGCTGCCCCAAGTCCACACCGTTCCTTTTACATGTTTTTTTTTCCGCGATTTCATTTGGGGGGATGATGATTTTTACACCACGAGTTAAATGCTATTCTATACGGAATGACTCATCTTTTGATTACAGGATTCAACATTAAATATGAATCATTTTGAATAATTGACCAAGGAGAACACACACAATAGTGGAATACATTCCATTGTTTTCACAAGACAGCATCAATTTTGGAGAAATAATCACTCCATGCCCCAACTGTCACCAGCAAGCTCATTCGTCAAACTATCCACAATTGTTCCTGCTCCCAATCTCTCAAATAAGGGCTGCAATTCCCTGATATTCTTCAAAAATTCATTCTGTCTCTCCCGAGGAAAGGATGAGAGCACCTCCGCGATGCGTTTGACTGTGATTTCTGGGTAGTTCAGATGCACAAGATAGCCGTTAGTATGGTAGCTCCGGAGACCCTCTCGGAGATGCACGCCGTAAACGCGACTACAGTCAACGCGTTCCATAGTTAGCCTCTGAATCTAAATTTGGTTGTATTGCAATCCATCTTCTGTATAGAGGAGAGTGTGGCCAGCTTCGAGCTTCCCAACAGATAACCGCGAGTTTTCTTTGAGTGTTGCTTCTCAGTCAATCGTGCGAAGCCCTGTTGTGGTGGCAAATACGTGACTGGCCGTGAAGAATGGCGGCTCGTCGTTGAACCCATACAGCGTAGCGGCCCCATCCTTGTTTGGAATTCTGACAGTTTCACTTAATCAAATTCCGTATTACGTGGGCTCTGCACGCGTGAGCGCTCTGACACCCTCATACAGGCTTTCAATCGGCATCTGACCACCGTCTGTCCAGACAAGTGTTCCAGGCTTGAAGCAACTCGCGATGTTTAGCTTGTCACCAGCCATGCTCGCCATCTTTTGGGTCAAATTAATAGTAATAAACCTGGTAATAGGCGGTATTGTGGTTTTAACTATTGGAAATGTTATAATTCTTGCAGGCCAGAGGCTGGGTTTAAATAGATATCACGTACGTACACCGCTGGAAGCCAAACGTACGAGCTGAAAAATTCTAACCATGATGGAAGAGGTGGCATTATAGTGGCAAACTCTGGTATGCACATTTGGCTAGATTCCTACCTGGTGCGAACTACTTGCTGGCTTTGGCGTCTCAGCTTTCGGCTTAGCTTCAGACTTCAAATTATTAGTACATTGTTTCCCCATAAAAATTCAATCTGAGCTTAGAAAATCAATAAGATACTGTCCAGAATTCATAATTATTCTAGCCGCTGCATTCCGGCTCCATTTCAATGGTCATTCAAAGCTATCGCTTTCTAGCGCGACGCACTCGGCGCGGCCACATACTTGTAACAAATCTACCGCCAGCAATAGTTTAAGGATTGGCACCCATTGTTTATCCATTTTGTCATCGAAGAGACAGCTGCGAGTGGCCAGAGATTCCGGCCAACAAGCAAGGAACCCGTAGACGCAGTAAGGCATCTCTTGGATATTGATCTCGAGAGGGAGCAATGAACCAACTGGCCGCTCCTGCGGCTAAGAAATGGTCTGCCTCCAACCAGGCTATAATTGGGTTCTGTTATTCCAAAACAAGGTTCTAGAGCCATCTGCACATAACACTCTATAAAATGACGGAAAGGCCATTCTGCATTAACCAGTGTCGCATTGACGGCTAACCACTTGTGAGTGTGACAACCAGTACGCTATTTTCAGGTTAGCAAACTGCTAAATATCCCGTGCCGTTTTCTCATTGGTGCGTAATACGACACTGCAGCAACCTGAATTCGCAACAAATCAAAAGAATTACCATCATAGCGCATGAGTCTCGACTCTGAAGACCCCATCGAAGAGGCCCTAGACCGCTGAAACTGACCCGCCCTTCACCCCACACCTAAGTATATGGTATGTTGTGATTGGCAGTAGTAGCGGCTTAGAATTGAGACAGCATATACTCCATAAATATCTTGTCAGCCGTACGTTGTGATTGGTAGTAGTAGCGGCTTAGAATTGAGGCTAGCATATGCTCCATAAATAACTTTTCAACCGTATGTCCCAAGGTTCCACTCATCCGCAAGTCCAGACTATTAAATAGTTTCCAGGCGAATGCTTCTTTCATGAGCGCAATCCCAAAACACATGCACACCTTCCAACCAAATTGTACATCATACAAAATTTGAGACGATGACTAAATGTACCTCTACTATCGATCTGGGGCCAGGCGCAAGCCCATATTACGGGACACTTAATGTGCATCATTTTCGATCTGAAGATAACGCCCTGGTTTCCATCCAGAAAATTCTCTTTCTCAGGTTCAAGTCGCCCGCGGCAGTTGATACCAAAGATGTCGTCTGCAATTTCGCTCCTTGGCAGGATATCAAACCCGAACTGATCAACCAAGAGCTGCACGACTCGAGCCTGTTTATTGTGACTATCAAGTTGAGGTTCGAGTCACCTCACACTCTCAACGATAGCGACAACATTGGAATTGGGGTCGATGGCGACTTGACTGGTGACTTGGACAAGTACAAAAACTCGTTCGAAATCTATGCCGATGAATTGTCCTAGCGAATCACCGAGGAGATTTTGGGGGCTGACGGAATATCTGTAATCGGATATAGCATTTGTACTGTTGCGGTTTTCTAATTTTACAGATAACCAACTCGACAGTCTTATGCAAATGAGTGTGTTGAAATTAGGCATCTTGAATTTAATACAATGAACCAGCCTTTTCGGAAGACATTTGACCTAAACACTAAATTACTCAAAGTTTTCCCACCCTGAAGTCAACCACATGTAAGAACTTCTCAAGTTCGCTGCATTAAATTCACTATTCATCCCTCAACGCTTTTGGGTACTGGTAACTCTTTTCCTCTTTTGAGTTAGCCAAGAGAGCTGTTGCTTTAAAAGGATGATGGTCCAGTCAAGAGTATGTGCTGCAAAAGAAAGTCACCACGCAACTTCGACGACAACCAAAATGCTGGTAGAGCCTATCTCGGCTTAAAATTTTCAACATTAAGCCATGAATTGAGAATTAATTGGCTATGCTGTTGAAGCCATGTTCCCTTTTTTCCCAAACTGTAGTGGTGTGTCAAGGTCAGCAAAGCTCAGGGTGACTCCCATCAGGTGTGCTGTCACTGCAGCAATGTATTGCTTATAACGAAATCGGTATGATAGGAATTTGTTGAGCTTCGGCACTTACCTCTATAATTCTCATCCGCGGTATTTTGGTTTCTTTCCAATACATAATCCGTCAGGTTTATGTTGTGGGAAAAATCAGCCTTTGATGTACGTGCATGAGCGATAGACAAGCGAAGACGGCCGGGAAATATTTCAGAATGAAATAAGAGAAGGGATTATTTTATTTGTCTAAAGTATTTAGCTGGCCTCCTCTAACTAGTACTAAGCCAATCTTTGTTCATAATATTATCGTATCCTACTACGGAAGTAGGCAGCTCGGCGTTGACAAACCAGGGCATCTCCGTTTGCCAGCGCACCGCGCGAGGCGTCGCGAGGCGCACAGGGCCTCGTCACTAGCAGTTCAAGCAAACTGAGAATCTCATGGCATTTGACGCAGAAAAACTGACATTCCTTGCATTCGGAACAGCTCTTGCTTCACCTGTTCCTTGAGATATCTGGGTTGTATTGGCAAGGGGATCGGTATTGGCTGACCAAGGATTTATCGGGTTCGCTGACTGTACCTCCAGGAATTAGCCAGTGGATTCTGCACCACCTTGATACTTAGTTTTGGCAAATCAGAACGGATGCCCATATTGCATGGTTTCCGTGTGGATCGACGGCGCTAATTCGGCCCTGGAGATGTGGGATGGTTTCAAAAATTGACCGAAGCCAGGACGAACAATTAGCTTTGGTCCATACACATTACATAGCTGATAATGGGTCAATTCTCTGGGGCATGTCAAGAAAACCCCAAATTTGTGTGAGGATTCTGTCTGAATTACTCGTTGCCCCGCCCTTCTCATTTCATCCAGGAAGAAGCTTGGTTTCATATCGGCGTGCGATTGGTTGGAACTTTTAGCCACCAATGAAGGAACACTTGGCAGCAGCCGAAGGAAACTAAGAGTGGGGCGCATCGCAAAGTGTCAATATTAAGCAAGCTCACAAAACTACGGAAAAAACGAATGCCGCTCTGTTGACCGAGGGGGGAGCACATTTCAGTAGACACAGTTTAGTGACGAGCTATGCATCCGGGAGGGGTGTCGAGGAGAGAACCCGATTCCATTTTGGCACCCCTTGAGCCCAGTCAAGCGTATGGGAAGTCCAAAATTTCATGCACAGTTGATAGTGGGCAAGCTTTGTGGCTTTAATGTATGAGATAGATGGAGATTTCAAGAACATCGGCGAAATACGGCCTTGAATGTATACATTGTTTTGAAAAGATCTCTTGTAACAAGAATATAAGATAATCGAATGATAAAAAAGTCGCTCATATTCAGCCGAGTCGAAACTACAACGAATAACTTCATACAGCGACCAGAAACGCCCATATCCATCGCAAAAACGCGCATCCTTACTGGAAAATTCACACCCGTGTTAACCAAATACCTCAATAGTAGCCGTGCTCTTATTTCTTCCATGACTTACCTAGCATAGATGAGAGCATTCAGGCTTACATCCGATACATGTCTATGCATATGTCGGTTAGTAATCCCACACAGCATTTACTCGCTCGTGTCTACTTACACCCCTAGCACTTCCGCAAGCAAGGCACTCGGCGCGTTCGTTCAACTTAAGAAAAACGTCCGTTCCTGCAGGAGTTGGAGAGGCCATTCCGGCCCCAATAAGAGTCGAAAGGACGGTAAGAACAATGGTGAGCTTCATGTTGGTGAAAACTTTGTCTTGCAATGTTATAAATATTAATCAAAGTGTTGGAATAACGAAAAGGAGTGTAAGAGACCGTTGTTATCAAATTTTCAAACATCAAAGAAAAGTTCTAGAAATATGAATTTAAATACATACACAAAGAAATGTGACTTACCTAAGCGGATGTTGAGAGATTGGAACATCCGGGCCGTTAGAGTTTTTCAAGATACGAAATGAGTTTTCCATGTAATAAATGTAATACCAGATCGCCCGAACCTAAAATTTTAGTATAGCCTTATTTCAGGGGTCGCAGAAGTTCTCAGTTTCAATCATTTCCTATACGTGAAAATTGAACTTTGTTTCTTTGTCGAAGAAAACCTAGCACGGAGTTGATGTGATGCACGGACGTCATGTTATTTAGCTTTGGATAATGAAGGACCGAGCTGATACCACAGCTTAAAGCGTAGCCATGCCTTGGGTTATTCTGGGCCACACATATGACCACAAAAGGGGGAGATATGGAGTAGTTGCATTTGATTCATCTAAGGCTTGTATTATCGGCAAATTTAAGAAATCAATTTGTGCAACTGCGCAGGCTCGCGAGATTACCAGCGCTGGCCACAGAGATGGGGTGTCAAATTAGTCAAATTTACACAAATCATGAGCCTCTCCATCCGTCTGGAATGTTGAAAGTACCAATCAAGGAGCCCCAAATTTACCCTAGAGCCGTACAAAAAGGATTACCTAAATCACAAATATCCCATAGATCCCGTTGAAGTATCTATAAATAAAAAGTAAAATGAAGCTGATAATTCTGATATTGATTGCATATCCTCCCCCTTGAATGCATGCTCAGTGATGTATCCTTCGATCGTCTGTAAATGCTGCTTCTACTCAGCTGCCCCTCGAGCTGCAGCGCCAATCTTCATGAGCTCCTTGGCAGCAGATTTAAAATTGATATTCTGAGCGTAGTCAGAAATTTTATTCTTATTTAAAAAAATATGCTGATCTATACACTTCAGTTGGTAGCCTTGTAGGTTTCAGGGAGACCAATTAGAGCTCCTCGTTATCCATAAATTTCTCATAGGCCGCTCTCCAAAGCGGTTTCAAATATCCCCCACCACCAGTAACAGGGTCTTCAGGAATTGGCACGGCCAAAATCTCACGCCTCTTTGCGGCGAGGTCCAGTATTTCGGTGCCATTTTCGGATCTAACTCGTGGTCCGTCCTTATGAGGACATGTTAAATGGGATCTTATCAACCATGTATTTATTCTTAACGGATACATACTGGTGGGAAGAATGATAAATAAACATAATCATCACTCCACGTAGAGTTCGAATGTGACGTTCCGGCCGGATGAACCACTACATCGCCGGCATTCAATGTGACACAAAGTCCAATGCTCGTGGCATTGGGGTCATTAAGCTGACGACATTGTGTTTCGTCGTTAGTGCCAAGACCCATAAGCACTTGGGAAGAGCCGCGAAGAATGCCTAAGTGAAAAAGGCTGGCCTTAATTATCGCGTTAAAGTGAGATATCAAAAGTTTTTGACTATGCTCTTTTCATACATACCGTAGCATTCATGAACGTTAGGGTGAAAGTGTCGCTTAGGTTGTGCTTTCCAAACTGGCCCCTATAATTGTTAGTAGATGTCATGGTGCGTGTAATCTGTTTTATTCGTTACATATCTAATCCACCCATGCTGCTCTGCAAATTCCTGGCATGATTTTTCTGTGATAGGTTGGGGTAAAACATTTCGATAAATCAAATATGGCAAGGGGCTATTCGGGACATATTTTGTGGGAGGTAGAAAATATGTCTCTGGGGGAGGCAGTGGTTCTCCCTTGACTGTGGTATGTCGAACTATCTCGGACATCTTGGCCGGTGCGATGCCGAACAATTTGATGAGTTGATACGATGCTGCCAAACTTGCGATTAAAATTACATGAATCTTCTATTCCACGACTATTAGATTCATATCTATGTATGTATCATTTCTTAATTTTATGTGAGTCATGTGTCTTCGCTTCGCGACCAAATCGGGCAACCCCTCATTTACATCAGGTTGGTTTCCTAATTAGGCATGGACCCGAGACGCCACTGTGTTATAGGACTTATTCATCCCACCCTACGCCTTGCATTAGCACTATAATCGGATCCGCAGGTTTTCAGATAGTAAATTGCTATTGGTTCCGCCTTGAACGGGGTGGTATTTGTGCGAAGAATGCAGGTAAATCAACCTCACAATCGACGCTAACGCCAGTGCATGATAACAGGTTGTGGGGGAGCGTGTGACTATGTTTGTGGCTAAATTAGAGTGGGTAATTTCAGGTGGCCAGTAGAAAAATGAGACTCGAGTGTTTACCTTACGGGTTAAAACATGGTGTTGACAAGAGATTGTAATACCTTTTCTCGGATTTGAAAATCCCTCAGTCGTTACGATCAAAACGCAAATCAATAAATTCAGGAGGTTCATCCGGATAAAACAGCATTGGTTCATCACATAACATCCAAACCCATTGTTAGTCGAATTCAAGCCACGCTTCTATTGCTTTTCGTTTCAAGAATCGAAGCTGTGGGTAGGGCCGGATTGTAGCAACCATGCCTCACAAAAATCCATTGGAAAACCAAGCCGTTGATGAATCCAGACCAATCAAGGTGATATGCATCGGTGCTGGATACTCTGGCATCTTGACCGCGATTAGATTCCCGCAGAAGATCCTTAATCTCGAGCTTGTGATTTATGAAAAGAATCCAGACATCGGAGGAACTTGGTATGAAAACACGTAAGTCAAGAGCTGTTTGCCAATTAAACTGAAACCACTATTGACAGTGACATAGTTATGCAGGTGTTGGTTGTGGTAAGTGACTCGAATTCGATATGAACGAGACCAGCATATTTATTTGTATGATCAGATGTTCCATCTCATGTATACCAATATAGTTTCGCTGGAAACCCCAACTGGTCCAAATTCTACTCGGGAGGGGCTGAAATTCAGAAATACTTGAAAGATGTTGCGTGGCGGTATGGTGTGGAACGTTATGTTCGGCTTCAGCATCATTTTGACAAAGCCGATTGGGATGAAAAGTCAAACAAATGGATTGTCACCGTGACAGATCTCACTTCAGGAGAGGTAAAAACTTTGAAAGCCTGGCTACTAGCTAGCGACCAATCCTTGTTCCACGATAAACTGATTTGCCTCTAGGTCAAAACCGACACAGCAGATGTTCTTGTCAAAGGAACCGGAATATTGAACAAATGGAAATGGCCAGATATCAAGGGAATCAAAGACTTTAAGGGAGAGCTCATGCACACAGCCGGATGGGACCCAAAGTTTGACTGGACAGACAAGATGGTTGCACTCATCGGTGCTGGTTCCAGCGGCATTCAGGTTTTACCTCATATTCAGCCTAAAGCCAAACGTGTAGTGCACTACATGCGAGGCAAGACCTGGATCAGCCCAGTTGGATACGCTGCGGAAGTAGGAGGTGGTAAAAACAGAGGTTTGTTTACTACTACAGTGTCATGGCTGTTATTAACTTTAGCAGATTACTCCATAGAGGAGCAAAAGGAGTTTGCAGAGAATCCCCAAAAATATATGGACTATCGCCACTTGGTTGAAGGGGTGATGAACAAGAGCCAACTCTCAACGTTTCTCGGATCCGATGTTCAAAAAGAATTCTGGCTAAAATCCGATGCATTTATGAAGGAAAAGCTGAAAAAGAAGCCAGAGATTTACGAGTCTCTTATTCCTGATTTCCCTCCCGGATGCCGCAGGCTCACTCCCGGTCCAGGATATTTGGAGGCCTTGGTCGAGGATAATGTGACATTTGTCGGAGCTGGTATTGAAGAATTCACTGAAACTGGCATTCGAGATACCCAAGGGAATTTTCAAGAGGTTGATGCAATCATATGCGCGACTGGGTTTGACTAGTGAGTAACATTACATCACGCAACATGCTATGTTGGATGCTAACAGGAATCAGTTCCTGGAGCACCACAGATACGCCAATCACTGGCCGCGGTCAGATGACGCTGGATCAAATGTGGGATCCTTATCCAGAGGCATATCTAGGAATCACCGTGCCTTTTATGCCAAATTTCTTCATGTACCTGGGTCCTGCTGGTAGCCCAGGTTCTGGAAGTTTTATTACAATGCTTGAGTTTGTAGTTGAGTACATTATCAAGTGTATCCAGAAACTACAGCAAGAATACATATCTGCTATGGAACCAAGGTACGTCAGATTAGGTCCTCCCAATCCTTGATACTAAATGGTTTCGTCTTTTTTGCATATAGCATGAAAGCCCACAACGACTTTTGCCGTCATGCGGACAAGTATTTTGAGAAAACTATTTTCAAATTTCCAGTACGTGTGCATGTTCCACTCTCTCACTAGTGATTTTATTGCTGATACAGGGACAATAGTGTAAGTCGTGGTTCAAACGGAACGGGGAAGACAATCGCATCGTTGGAATTTGGCCAGGGTCGTCTGTCCACGCACAACGCGTACTACAAAACCCGCGTTGGGAGGATTATGAATACACCGCTATGCCAGAGGTGCAGGATAATATGTTCAATTGGCTGGGTAATGGCCTCACGGTCGCCCAGGAGAGGAATGAAAAGACTACGCAGTATTTAGACGACGTAGACGCCCCAGCTGTTATTAACCATGGGCCAAGGCCTACTCAACGAGATCATGGAATGGCTAATGGGAGCGGTACGGCGTTCAAGCTCTAGAGGGTGAATCACTTGATTAAACTTCTGTTTTGCATTCCCTGGAACTAGTACTTCAATTTCACCCGATTACAAAATGCAATTCAAAATTAGAATTTAAATTAAATAATGAAATAGTTTCATGCGAAATGTGACTTTGCTTCACCATGGACATACGGTAAAATCGTACAAGGTAAGAAGTGCCGTCCCGCCTGATTGTGCGTCAGATTCTCGAGGCGCGAAGCCTAACATGTGGCCAAAATATGGCATCGCGGCTAGGTCCCTATGGTCTCATGAGGATGTTGCCAAAAATGCATCTCGAGTCCGCAACATTGCGTCTCCCCGCACTGGATCTCTTATATGCGCTAAACTAAAAGTCAATATTCAATTCCAAATGAGTAAAAGCATCTGACAATCGATCTTTCAATGGACACGACGAGTTCTTGTTTTGCACGCCGACTTTCGGACACTTGGGGTTAATAATTTTGATGAACAAGTTATGTCATACATTTAAACGTCGACACAACTTGTTGCCGCTTTTTGTGGGTACCTGATCTGCACTCACCGCTCACCGCTCATCAAGTGACTTTATTGGGTCTGGCTGAGACAAAGCGCGCACCCCTGCCAGGGGTTGACCACACGTTGTATCACGTGATCCTTATCAATCTCTGCCTGTCTTACCCTGGATCGTGAGTTGAGGTTCTGTCTGGTTCTCTTGTGGATTACTCTCCAGGTTGAATGCCAGGGAAGCATGTGGCGTGCCCCGTCATTGACAGTGACAGATCATGTACCCCGCAGGTGGGCCGAGTTTAGCTCATTGAGTCCGTTTCTGTACATGTGGCCGTTGCTGAAGATTTGCTTCGAGAACGTTCCAGTGGTGTTCTGGGGTTGGTGAGCAAATTACACCATCGAAGACCAAGAGAAGGAGAAAAAAAGTCAACGTCTTCAGATACAACCATCTTACATAAAACGCAAAAAAAAAAAAAAGAGCAAGATCTGATAAGCGTGTTGTGTGCATGCCACATTTCATCATTTTGTAGGTTCGTGGATAAGAAGTTTGCACATTACAACCAAACTTGCTGAGTCTGACCCCTCTGCTTACAGGGATCTGATATCATTGCATATATATACGAGTGAGGTACCATGCTGGGCCGTTACCTGGATCTCTGGTATTTGGCTGCTTTTGCGGGCAGAACGGCGGGTTTATCCCACGTTGTGTGTGCAATCGTCAGTTATCACGGAGTTGCGTGCTTTACTCACTTGAGATTGTGCCGGACATGCTGTCCAATCACAGTGAGACCCAAATGATCCACTCCTCCCAGCCTCATACCCACATTTTTATATGTCCCCTGTCCGACAAAGACCTCAAGTAGGCTTTGAGGCCATCGGGGTTCTGTCCGGCCCAAACATGACCAATGACATTTCGCTTTGCATGCAAGTGTTGGCAGGCATGATAGAGCCAAGTCAGGAGAACGAGGCTAATGGGTCCTCGTCGCCGCCTTGATCTGTTGCCCAAAGCTCAGTGGGCATTGCTGTGGATACCGATGGAGAACTCTTTGGAATCATTTTAGTCCCACACTTAGCTGCAAAAGCAAATAACGTTGCAACCGCGTCGAGTGTTTTCTCTTCTTTAATAATTGACAACTTTCCCTCTTCTGCCCGTGTTTTGTCCTTCGTTTTCAACACAACCACAAACAATTCAACTCTAGTCTCAAAATGTCTGCCTTTGTCCAGAAACCCGCCCCCGGCTTCACTGCCACCACTGTCTTCGCCGACGGCGAATTCAAGGACATTTCCCTGTCCGACTACCTTGGCCAGTGGTAAGCTCCCCCTCCGATAACGGCCCACACTCCAGCCAGTTGCTTATCATATGTCTAATAGGGTCGTCCTCCTCTTCTACCCCATGGACTTCACCTTTGTCTGCCCTACCGAGATCGTTTCCTACAACGACGCTCTCGCCCGCTTCAAGGCCCTCAACACCCAGGTTCTCGCCGTCTCCACCGACTCTCACTACTCCCACATCGCCTGGCAGGCTCAGCCCCGCAAGCAGGGTGGTCTCGGACCCAACCTGGAGCTGCCCCTCGTCGCTGATCCCTCCCACAAGATCTCCAAGGCCTACGGCGTCCTCCTCGAGGATGAGGGCATTGCCCTCCGTGGTCTCTTCATCATTGACCCTACTGGCACTCTCCGCCAGGTCACCATCAACGATCTCCCTGTCGGCCGAAATGTCGAGGAGACCGTCCGCCTCGTTGAGGCTTTCCAGTTCACCGATGAGCACGGTGAGGTCTGCCCTGCCAACTGGATCAAGGGTAGCCAGACCATGAAGGCCGACCCTAAGGGCAGCCTCGAGTACTTTGGCGCCAACGGCTCCAACGGTACCAACGGTCACGGCAGCCTCCCCACCCGCGAGTAAGCTGTGGTTTGCTTAATGACTTAAAAATTGGTTATGCGATAAGAGTTATGATTTATAGATGAGAGTAGACTAGACTACACTACATTGAACTAGAGAATAGAATAGGGCTAAAAAAGGCCTAAGTCCCCCCATTTTTTACCTCAAGCTTCCTTTGTATGTCACTAGTGATTTGTAGTAGTTGGCTCTTAGAATCGGGTAAAATCAACCCAAATGTGCCATGCCTAGTGCGTTTCGGCTTATTGTCCAGCAAAGTATTCAAACACCTCCGTAATGACAGATACTTACATTCTACATGCAGAACCAATACATAGGTAGATATGCATACAGAAGCAAGCAGTCGATTTTGGCGCCATTGACACACCCCATGTCATCAAAAGTTGTTTTCAGGCTCACGCACCGGAAGTCCGAAAACGCCGAGAGCGTGAACAACAAAGCTAACTGGACTGCGATTTCGGCGCACGATGCAGGAGCAAGGGAGTATCTTTCCACGCCATGCGAGTAAGATAAAGTTAGGAAACTGGGTCTACCAATACTGCGAAAAGTTAGACTAGAACAAGGAACAAGGAAGTTGAGGGGTCAGTCCTAAGAATAGACCACGCGGTCATGAACAAACTGACTGACTGGTACAGCTGCAGCTATCCCGATAGGTTGCGACTAAGACACTGAACAAGCAGAACTATATTTACCTACCTAGGGCAAGAACCAACACTTGGACGGTCATTTTGTCAACGATAGGAAGCCAATCTCATCCATAACAGTCAAAGCTTGAAATCACAATGTGAGCAGTGAAGATAACAAGAAGCGAGTACTATGAGGGGTTTTAATTAGAAGAGTAGCATTGGAAAAAATGAATTCACATCTTCGCTGAAACGGCGAAAGAGCCCATTTTCTAGTCATGACATATTTCGAGCGTGGCATTGATTGAACCTGCGGTATGCCTATCTGAATGACAGATGCTAAGTGGATTAAAAACCAATCAAGAATAATAAATCAAAAACCCAGCAGTGTATTTAGCAATGATGGGGCACCTTAGCCTGAAGCTTTTCCGTAATGAGCTGTTATGCGAAGTACCTGAATTGGATTAGTCCGCTGCCTATTTACGGAGTAAGAGCCCCAGTGATGTCCCAAACTTGCCACTTTGGGATTCTTCGCGAGGTCGCGCGAACCAAAAGTGACACAATCAAACTCGCCACGAATCGAGGTATTTGACAGGGAAGACCTCTAGTAAAACCCCATGGCTTGATGTTTAAGTCATCTAGTAATTGAAATTTTTGGACATCACAAACTTTATGACTTATTTTTAGTTATATATCAATTTCAAAATGTCGACAAACCTCTTCCAGAAACTCACAGCGCCTAATGGCGTCTCATTCGAGCAACCACTCGGCCTTTTTATTAACAATGAATGGCGCGAGGCAAAATCTGGCGACACTATCACGGTTGTGAGCCCCATGTGAGTTTCATTATGCATTACTCTAAGTTGTGCCCTTGGTGGTGGCTGTGCCTATAAAACGCTAATTAAGGCCTCGATAGAAACGAGGAGGAGATCACCAAAGTTCATGCGGCTGGTGAACAGGATATTGACGATGCAGTGAAGGCTGCTCGCCAAGCCTTCCGAGGAACGTGGTCAAAGATTAGCGGAACGCAACGAGGTGAATTAATGAGAAAACTAGCAGATCTTGCTGAGGCAATGACTGACACGCTTGCAACGATTGATACCTGGAATAATGGTATGTAGGAGACCATTCTAATCCCGATCAGTTTGACTAAACCTGCCAGGAAAACGATTTGCCTCTGCGCAGGGAGATGTGAGCGAATTGGCAGGTACTTTGCGCTACTATGCTGGATTTGCAGATAAGCTATACGGTCAAGGTGAGCCGAGATGCCAGACCCATTTAGCACAATACTTTACTCATAACCGCATCATAGTCATACCTGTCAACCCAGAAAAGTTGGCTTATACATCCCGTGATCCTATCGGCGTTTGCGGCCAGATTATTCCTTGGAACTATCCTCTTGGTATGGCTGCTTGGAAGCTCGGCCCTGCCTTGGCCGCCGGAAACACCGTCGTGTTGAAGCCTGCAGAGCAAACACCTCTCTCTGTTCTAGTATTTGCCACGCTTATTCAGCAGGCAGGATTCCCACCGGGTGTTATCAACATCGTTAATGGATTTGGTCGAACCGCTGGTGCCAGTCTCGCCGGACATACTGGAGTGGATAAGATAGCATTCACAGGATCTACAAACACAGGCCGAGAGATTATGAAGCTGGCGGCTGTGAACCTCAAAAACATCTCGCTGGAGACTGGTGGCAAGTCACCACTCATCGTCTTCGATGATGCTGATCTGCCAAACGCGGTAAAGTTCAGTCATTATGGCATCATGGCCAACCAAGGTCAGATCTGTACTGCAACCAGCCGTATATTTGTACATGAAAAGATCCACGACAAATTTGTGAATCTTTTCGTCGACGAAGTCAAGAAGACCTCCATCGTGGGAGACCCATTTGTTCCTGGAACGTTCCAGGGACCTCAGGTTACCAAGGCTCAATATGACCGGGTTCTATCATACATTGAGATTGGAAAGAGAGAAGGCGCGACAGTCGCTTGTGGTGGTAAAGCTCATGATGGCGTCAACGGAAAAGGCTACTTTGTCGAGCCAACCGTCTTCACTAATACCACAGACAAAATGACAATCTACCGCGAGGAGATTTTTGGTCCCTGCGCCGTTGTTACTTCATTCTCTACAGAGGATGAGGTTGTGGAAAGAGCGAATGATACCGTGTATGGGCTAGGCGCAGCAGTTTTCACGGAGAATATCAGCCGAGCTCATGAAGTAGCCAAGAGGATCGAGGCCGGAAGTAAGTTCCCCTTCGACCCATTCTAACCAGATCTGAAACTAATGGCTTGTTCGTTGCGCAGTGGTGTGGATCAACAGCAGCCAAGATTCCGATTTCCGTATTCCGTTTGGTGGTGTGAAGCAATCTGGAATTGGCCGCGAGCTGGGCGAGGCTGGTATTGAAGCATATACACAGGTCAAGGCCATTCATGTCAATCTCGCTCACCGGCTACAAGGATGATTACGTGAATGGGAACAGAGTAGAATTATTGTGTAAAGTCTAAAAATGGAAAAATGCATTTTAATGCCTGCTGCTGATATATTCATGCATTATACTGTTTTGTGCAGAAACCAACCTTCATTCGTGTTATCATGCTTCAAAATATTGCAGTCGGATTAGAACCGATTTCCATAAGCTACAGTTGGAATGACAAATTCACCCTTGATAAGATCAGCAGTCGACAGATAACTCCCTGTTGCGTTATTTATTCGGTTATTTTCTTTTCGTATCGCTATTTGAATGTCATTTCAATTTGGATGCACCACATCCCTATTCCATTTGTCTCCTTCGATACCAATCACCTCGCGTTATCATTTTCTCCATCTAGCTTCCTGATTCTAAAAGCTGGAGTGCATATCAGGTTGTGGGGTATAAAGTGCGGGCGCAAGAGACAGCTAACGGATTGCGTGGCGCTTGCAACCGGCTAACTGCGAATTTCCGCTTTCGGCCTCGTTGCGAAACGATGGCGAGCTGTATCATGATTTATCGCATGGACCAACATGCGCCACGGACGAGTTAACCTATCGAATGGCCCCCTCTACTCGATTCCCCATTTCAGACCGATTGCGAGCTCGACACTTTGGACGGCGGGGGCTCGATTGGACCCTATTACTGCTTTGTTCGTGCTATGACTTTGAGCGCTGAATTTCATCAGCGACTGAATCGCACTGTTAGCTTAGACGACAAGGCTATCTTGGAGCATCCCAGCCTGGATTTTATATAAGATTACCGATTTCCGCAGAGCATACGAAATACACATGTGTGAAACTTGTTGTCGGATCAATCTTTTCTTCCGCTTTCCCTCTGATGCCTGTTACTGCAAAAATGGGCGAAAAAAGCAGCCTTACGGTTGATGGTCGGAATGATTTCGACGTCCAACAAGGTGAGGTCTTGCAGACCAATGACCAAGGCCTCCATCGCCGCCTCTCCAATCGCCAAATCCAACTCTTTGCGATTGGAGGTTCAATTGGAACGGGACTTTTCATTAGTATTGGAACCTCCCTGTTCAAGGCTGGACCTGTGGGTTTGCTCCTCGCCTTCATTTTCTACTGCAGTATCGTCGCAATGGTCAATAATTGCATTGCCGAGATGACGATTCTGATGCCAGTCAGCGGAGGCTTTACTCGTCTGGCTGGAAAATGGGTAGATGAGGCCCTCGGATTTGCGGCTGGTCTCAACTTCTTCATCTACGAAGCCATCTCGATCCCCTTTGAGATCACGGCTTTAACTGTGGTTCTTGGTTACTGGAGAGATGATATCCCTGCTGTAGCAGTCTCTGTTGCTTGTATTTTTACATATGCGTGAGTCTTTTATGGATTTGGTGGCTTGATATTTTTTTACGAGTTCTAATCATATTCAGCATCATAAACATGACGGCTGTGAAATACTATGGAGAAGCAGAATTTTGGCTTTCTAGTGGCAAAGTCGTCCTGCTCCTGATTCTATTTTCCTTCACCTTTGTTACAATGGTTGGAGGTAATCCAAAACACGACGCTTATGGATTTCGATACTGGAATGACCCCGGTCCTTTTGCGGAGTCGATTTCGACTGGCGACCTCGGTCGGTTCGAGGGATTCCTTGCGGCCTTGTGGTTTGCCCCGCTTGTGATTGTAGGACCAGAGTACATTTCCATGATTGCAGCCGAAGCAGAACGTCCCAGAGTATTCATAAAGAAGGCTTTCAAGACAATCTACGCTCGATTTGGCTTCTTCTTTATCGGCGGTGCACTCTGCGTTGGCATCGTCATTCCATCAAACGACTCTACGCTGAAAGAGTTTGTGGAAGGTACAGCATCCAAGTCTGGAACTGCTGCTGCTTCCCCATACGTTATTGCTATGAAAAATTTGAACATTGATGTCCTACCTCATATCGTCAACGCGCTGCTCTTCACCAGTATTTTCTCTGCTGGAAACACTTATGTCTTTTGCGCAACGCGAACATTGTACAGTCTTGCTCTTGAAGGCCAGGTCCCTCGAATATTCACCTACTGCACGAAAAGTGGTGTACCAGTCTACTGCCTTATAGTTACGATGGCATTTTCGTGCCTATCGTTTCTGCAGGTTTCAAACTCAGGTTCCCAGGTCCTTGACTGGCTGATCAATCTCATGACCAGCGGGGGTCTTATCAATTTTATTATTATCTGCATTACCTACCTTCGATTCAATGCTGCCTGTAAAGTGCAAAGGGTTGACCGAAACAGCCTTCCTTACTGTGGTTGGTTCCAACCGTATTGCGGATGGGTGGGACTCATTTTCCTTACCACTATTGCTCTTGTATCCGGCTACAGTGTCTTTCTCCCTGGAAGCTTTACCGCGAGCGATTTCCTTACAAAGTATACAATGATTATCATTGCACCTATTATGTATTTAGGTTGGAAAACTTTTCGACGATCTAAAATTGTCACCCCAATGGAGGTTGATCTTGTGTGGCAACGTCCAGATATTGACCAATATGAGGCCAATTTACCCCAGCTAGAGCAAAGTTCAGCTACTCATGTCTTCAGCAAGTATTTTTCTGGGCGGCTATCGAAGCACGGTCATCATTCTGAGTGTTAGATAGAGTAACAATACAATCCTGACCGAGTAATTGGTATGATCAATTAAAGCCCGCTGAAAATGGTGGCAGCTCGGTTGCGAGATCACCCTATCTTCATGAGATTTCTTGTACAGGTTAATAAAGTGATCATTTATTCTTTGTAAATAATAAGATAGCACAGAGCCCTTAATTTGACTCGGCGTTCAACGAGTCTTATACACAGATAGATCCCACGTTGTGTGATATCATAACGAGGTTTCCGTCTAGTTTCTCAAGTCTGGTTTAATATAATTTGCAATTTGTGCTTTGAACTATCTGTTTTATAGAACGATACTTTGGTTTTTACAGATGACTTGAAATGGGTAACTCAAACGCAATTTGTCCAACCAACTCGCTCGCCGCTCTAGCAACCCCAAAGCTGTATGTATAGCCACCAGCCTCTTGGCCATATGCATGCACAACTCTCTGACCATTAACAATATCCTTCTCAACTCTCACTCCCCCATTCTTCTGTGGGCGAAACATGTATGTCGCTCCAATATCATAAGAAATTTTGTAGTCTTCTGGAACACTAGAAGGCAACAAATCAGGCCGAACTTCATGACCACGAGACAAAATCTAAAACTGGTGAGAAAAATACTAAAAGAAACATCTTAATACTTAACTTACCGTTTTTCTTTGACTTTCATACACAGTTCTGTCATTATTGCCAAGGTCCTTGATGCCGCCGACATAGCAAGTGCCATCGGGTCTTCCAAAAATGTTGAAATAGAAACCATCAAGGCCTCGATATATGTAACCTTGGTTCCATTTTTTCTCAATAACAAGAGACTGTAGGCGGTAAGGGACGAGAGTCTTATCGCTAACCCCAGACAAATGTCTGCTATTGCCTCCTGTTGCATTGATTAGAATGTCATGGCCCATGCCTTTCAAATCGTCGAGGCTCTGGACCTCCATTCGTTTGAACTCCACATTTTGTGCCTCGAGCCTGGACCTCAGCCATGTTAGAAAAACAGGAGGTGAGATGAGAATGGACTTGTAAGTCATACCCCATGTCGCTCGAGGGGGCAGCTCATGGCGGCTCAAGTATCGAAATCCCGGGATGCTGTCGCGATACCAGATTGCATTTGGCGATCCGTGCTCCATGATTTCGGTGACATCTCCAATTTGTAAACCAGAGTCAGGTTGCTCTTTGGCCACCTTCCATAATCCCGCGTATGCATCCAACTGCAGTTTTTGATCGCGGGGACTTGAATCAGGTACTCCAACCCAGCAAGCCCCTGCCCACGGACTCGCCCAGTCGTTAGTATCCGGATCACCAGGGAGGATTTTGCCAACTATGGTGATTTTGTAGTCTTTTGGCAATTGACTCGCAATTGTCATCCCAGTCACACTAAGCAAATGTTAGCATCAACATGTGGTCGGCATCAGATAGGGATTCTCAACTGCCTACCCTGCGCCTAAAATCGTAATAGAGACCATATTGAGTATTGGGCAACGAGAGTTGGTTGATCAATGAGTCCAAGATTCCTTTCAACCTATTTACACACCCCCATGACCAACTCATCTCTTTACACACAATTTTACTTTTGCTCGCGTAATAGCGTATCTCGAGGCGGAATTTCCCTTTTGAGCATTTTGGCGAGGGGGGTGGCGAACACTAACTTATCAGCCACTAGTGCGATCCATAGTTCAATCACTGCAATCTAGCTAATCCTGTGACGGATCAAACGGGTTTACTCCGTACTCACAGCCCAATGGTAAAGGTCTACCCGAGGGCTTTATCTAGCAAGGAGAAAAATAGTTTAGCACACGCCGTAGCCGTTTCCCGCTCACCACCCTCTGTCATGATTGATCATGACATGGTGGATCACTGGATTTCATCATCTCGCTAAAAAGCTGCAAGTAGTAATCAGCATCAGCTATGGTGATTACAGGTCAATATGGAGCTTTTGCTGGGTCTCTCATGGCTGCACTTGCCAGCTAACTTCCTTTGAGACTGATTCCCTTAGGTCAATGATCCTGACTATCATACTTTGGCCGCATGGTGCTTGCTCGGCCACGGAGGGGACTGCGGCGGTCGCATTGTTCGCTTGAGTTGTTATCAATTTTGCATTATGTTGGTGCTCTTTAGTAAAAATGACTACATGAATCGTCCGTTCTTTCATGGATCACTCCTGCTTTGCCCTCGCGACAAATGAAATATATCTATTACGAGAAATCTACTATTATTTAAGTCTATAGCATCATTTAAGGTTGTGACTACTTGATATTGAGTACTAGCTTTGTAACAAAGGACATGCAGTTAAGGGTCATTCCTGTAAAAATCAAAGTGTAAGAATATGCCACCACTCAGTACAAAGGTCACTGTTCCTCAAATTCTAGGTATTCTTTTCAATTTCCGACATCAAAGCTTTGAAGATGACTGGTTCAACGGACTTTTATACATCTCCAAGACTCCATTTTTCTTGTCTTGCAGCCGAGACTCTGACTCTTCGAATAGACGTGGCAAGCCCGTTCCCTTGTAGTCTACTGTCCCGAGCACCATATCGGCCATTCCTTTACCACAAAGAAAAACCTGTGGCATGCCATGCCCAGTGAATCCACCCATGATGAACATGCCTGGGCGTTTGGGAATGGGGCCAACCCTCGGAAGACGGTCGGAAGAATATCCCATGACTGAAATAGTGTCAGCGTGGAAGGTTTCGAATAAGTATGTGCAAGGTTCAACATACTTCCTGTCCAAATGTCTGCGACCTTGGCTTCACTGTTCTCCCACCCACGGAAGTGCCGTTGCATGTAGCCGTCAAAATAGTTTCCAGCTTGTTCAATCAGTTTCGTATCATCGACATTTCCGTACCATTCGCTCAAGTTCCTGATATACGATTCGCGGGCACCCCCAACAATGATACTTCCATCCGGCCGTGGGATAAGATAATCAAAATTCCAATCATTAAACCGTAATGAATACGTGTTGTTCAATAGAGGTGCGTTACCTGGTGTCGTGATGTGACTACATATAGCCCGATAAGGAATTATCTTGTCCTTATATTCTGGAAGTAGCGCAGCCGTGTAGGCGTTGGTAGCCATGATTACCTTCTTACTTTTCACTGTGCCTCGATTCGTCTTCAGTGTCCATAATCCATTAGCATCAGGGGTAGCAGAAACCTCTACAACAGGTGTATTCGTCTGGAGGTTCACTCCCCGGTGTATCGCTTTTTCGAATAGGTGGTGGATGAGTTTGTAGGGCCAAAGGTGACCCGCAGTATAGCTAAAGCAGCCTTTCGCCCCTTTGACACCGGAAATCATTGAGGTTGTAAGTAATGTGCCATGTATATCGAGTTTATCAACGGATATAACTACTCACTCTCTCAGCGTGTTCTGGCCGAGCACAATACGCTTGCTTTGTTGCCTTCACTCCGTGAGACAGAAGACGTTCATAACCAGCTTTGACAATGTCTTGATGCTCTGTGGATAATTGTACGTCAATAGCACGAGTAAGAACAAAGTCACAGTCAATGTTTCACGAGCAACAAATTCAGCTAATGCATCAACGTTGGCTGACTCGAAGTTAGCTACCTCTGCGGCTGCTTCGACCCCGTAGGTATCCGCTAGCCTCATGATTGAATAATAAGGATCTGGTTTGAGATGACCGCCTGAGATTTGTTAGTAGTGGTATCAATCGCGCATCCCGATGCACTAGCCATTTCGACCGGTTGCACCAGAACATAATTGCCGTGATTCAAGGACTATTATTGAAGGAAGGCCATTGGTGAATTGTGGGATAAGGTGCGTCAGCAGTGCTGCAGCAGAGTATCCGGCGCCAATAATCGCCATGTCACATTCGCCTGGTAACTCATTTGTTGAACGATGATTGTCTAAAGGCCCAGTCTGCGCCCTCCAGAAAGATGACATGCCGTTTTCTGGGGGAAGCATGGACTCCGACATCTTGATGGACTGAAGAGATGAGTAGACGGATGGTTTTCGTCGGGCTGTGAAGTTCTTTGCTCAACAAAAGTGGGTAGAACTGATGTGAAAATGTCAGCTAAGGAAATAGAACATTGCGTTTATAGCTATTTTGTAGGGCGAGACTTGCGGTGGCTGGGAGAATGAGCAGTGCATGTGATGAGATACCACCACCCCCGCGGCTTTTAGACAAGGGTGGTCTAGCCAACTAAAGGTCTAAGAACGCCAAACACGTCATGTCCCACCTCAACAAGACGGGTTGGAACTTCCAACAATGTCGAATCTACTTAGAAAAACACAATACTGTTTATTGATTCTGTTAGCGTTCGAAACCCCTTGATGTGTCTTTGATCGCGCTATGACTATGGGGTGTGAGTGCTAGTTGCGGTCTTAGTACAGCCGAGCTGAGGACAGTAAACAATTACTAAAGCCCTCGCGAATTATCCAAATGTGGCTATAAAGACCAGTCGCCCCCGCATGCTGGATACTCCACTCTACCGCATGCATGCCTAGTTGGGAGTACACTAGTGAAGATCCCTGGAGATTTCTATATCAGGACGAGTTTGCTCGAAAGATCAGAAAGCTCCGTTGCTCCAAATGGGTTGGATTATCGTTTCATCCAAGAATATTACACAAAATTAACCGATCCTTTCAACGGAATATGGGAAAAGGCAATCAAGGTTATTGTTCCCTGCCTTCTGCCCCGCTCATGTCCGAGGCAGATGCTCACTTCATCAGCGAGGCATCAGCTCATTTAATTTCAGCAGCAAATATAAAATGGTCAAGACTTATTTCAGTGCTAAAACACGGTTTCTCTTTTTCTTTTTCAATCAGAATCGTATGCATTGACTCCAAATAAAAGAAGTATCACCACACATCTATTTATCCGAGCATGAGATTCCAATTCTTCTCCAGTAAAAAGTCCAGCCAGCTAACATTGTCACCTGCATCTCGACGCTCCCAAATTGCTGGGAGTATGTCTAAAACTGCCAAATTAGCACGAAGATGATTCATAGAATACATTTCCTTGAAGCGTTGCTGAACCAATTCCCTTGCCTCTCCATCTTCTGCCGTGAGCTCCGACGCAGCCGTGAACAGTGGAATTGCCTGGATATTAGTACATGTGTGGCTGGAAGGAATCGAGATGAGATCTTGAACCGTATTTCGAGCCCGATCTCGAATATCGGTCTCCCAGTTCTCAGTGGGCAATGCTTGTTCTCGCAAATTCCACTCAGGATTTTCTTTCAGGACGGTTTGGAGTAATTCTGAGACGAGAGGATCCTCCTGGGTTTTATCTTTGTACGGTCGGCGGTAGCAAATAGCTGCTAAGCTGATCAATCCATGAGATCTAAAAGCATCACCGACAACGCCAATTTCATGGTTATCTCGATTGGGCTCCCAGCTCTCCATTTCTTCTTGTAGAGTGATTTCTATCGATTGGTCTCGAACTCCGGATTCGATAACCCACCGACAGTATCGCCCAACATTTGCCAGAAGATAGAAAATATCGTTGGTGTAGCCTGCAACCGGATGATACAGCTGACCAACATCCAAGACGGCAGAGTATACGTCATTTGTGTTAATTGGAACTTGTTCATGGAGAGGTATGAGGAATGACGTTGCCATGTCCCAGTACAAATAGGCACCGATCATAAAATTGAAGCATGGAGGCTTCTCCTCTTCAGAAGAGAAGTTTGAGAGCATCATATCGATCAATGCTCGTGCACCACGAAGATGCTGCTGGCCAAACTCCTCTGTTGGGTCATTGGTCCAAGCTGTAGAAAGACCCAGGAGCCAAACGCTTAGGAACACTGGGAATATGTCGTCCCCAAGACAAGAGAGTTCCTCAATGACTAGCTGGACGGCTGAATTGCGCAACTCTAGGCATTTAGATAATTTGGAGGGATCAAAGTAGGCCCGGTGACCAGCTCCAATGCTTTGTAAAATCTGCTTGAGGCTTGGGGACCTCTCGAGATATTGCAGCACGGGGAAAGACAGTGGATTTTCGTCAGGATCAATGACCATAATCTGGCTTGCTCGCTCTAGCCAATATTGAAGGAGGACTTTTTCATCACTGCTTCGTGGGCCGGGCGCTGGCTGCAGCGAAAGTGGACTGCCATCGTAGCCAATCCACGGCGCCTCAATTTGCCATTTCCTCAGCTTCGGCGGGGCCTGGCAAATAGAACCCCGTTTTTGACAGCGAAGACAGATGGGGAAGGTTTCGTCGCACTTGACTCGGCGCCGTTTGCATTCAGAACATCCCGACCGACTTCTTCGGAGTTCCCCATTATTTGCCGGCTCAGTGTTGCTGCAGCCTGGTCTATCGATCAAGTGGTTGGATGATGAGTCTTGACGCAGTCCAGGCCATACTCGAAATTTGACCTTAATGCTCTTCATTGGTGGCTCAATACGGTCTTGTTTGTTTCTGGATACAGTTACCAATTGACTATTGACCATCACATGCGTTGGGACTGCATGAGAAAACAAGGGGTAAATAGAAAACAGACTCGTGATAGTGATAACAGTCAATCTCGACAACAGGGAGCTCTTATCTGCCTTGGATCTTGTCTCATCCCGATTCACTCCCCGGCTTCCCCGCACCCTTGCTACTTTTGGTATAGGCGTAAAATGGAGGAGCAAGGTCAGCTTGTTGTGGGGCTCTAAATCATACGGGGCATCAATTAAGTAGCCAATTAGCACAAATTACTGTAAATCCAGGGCTGCTTATCTTTGTGCCACTGGCCGCTCCTGCCGATAATCCACCTAGCCGCTGCAATGAGCCCAGGTCATCCAGGTTACCAAAAGGTCTTTGTAAAACTGAGATAATGCTAACTCCACAAGTGGCTAGTTAGGTAATAGCTGAACGGTTGAGTCATGTGGCTATCTTCCCCATTCTAACCACTCCATCCTTCTGTTACATCGCTAAGGCTAATAATAATATACATGGCTGCTCTTTTAGTTCTTAAATCATGCACCTCAATGGGCGGTATTAAGCTAAAATGCAAAATCACTCAGTAGACTGACATTTGGGTTTGGCTATCTAGTATCTACACAAGTGTGACTTTGGCTATCTAGTATCTACACAAGTGTGACTTTCTCCCCACCCACGCCCATGAAAATGGCGACATTGTAAAAGTCATCACTGAATTCAAAATTCACTTCTGTGCCCTTGGGCATGTAAACCACTTCGCCCTCCTTCAACGTAAAGGTGTCCCCCCCGACAACTTCGCACGTCACCCAACCCTTCGTCACGATGAAGAACTCGTTGCAAGGATATACCAAATTGTGCTTCCCGGTCTCATGGGCAGCACCAGCGACGATTGTGCCATCATCTGACCGGTAGATCACAGACTTTGTGCCAGCATATTCTGGGAAGTCGACCCACGGAAATGAGTCCCATCGACCATGGGGAGTTTTAGGTGCAGAGCTGGACATGTCTGTCTCTTGGGTGCGAAAGAGTCTCCTACTCGTGGCTTCTTTTTTCGATTGGTGACTGATGATAGTGATATTTTGAATGAGCTCAGACGAATTTTATTATTTTAAGAAGCGTTTTTGATGGTTCAGTGAAGGCCGAGGTCGAGTTTTGGGCTGATGAATATGTAGACTGATCTGGCTACTATTTTATGTTGATTTTTCGACGTGTATTTCTTCGTGATTAATACGTGACCATTCTGTACTTTGCCTTCCCCAAAAATCGGCAATTGGCTTAAAATGGCAATTATCTGGCAATCGACGGCGTAAATCTTCCCTCTGGATCGTTGGAGGACCCTAATGGTCCTTCCATATGCAGTCTTACTTGGACTGTGTGGATACAGATTTATTGATAATACAGACTTTGCGGCCTGAAAGGTGCTTGAAAATGCATCAACATTCGACGCCTGCATGCCCTATTAGGCAAGCAGCCGTGTTGGGATCATTGGCCTTAGTGACCTACGAGGAGCCCCACGCCAGGGCAAGCAGCAACCAATTGATTGAAAGAGCCAAGATGATGAGATATGACTTAATTGGAGGGGCGAAAAAGGCAGCTCGAGTCGACCCCCAGATAGGCTAGCGTCGATTTGACAGCCGTGTTTGATGACCTAGGCGGCGACGCGTCTCCGCAACCTTCGTTATTGTGCTTAGATTGGTAAAATGTTGCTTCTGAGCCCACTCTCACAGCCACAGCTCCATCACATGTTGAATAATTGAAACTCGGCATTCTTGATCTAAGCCTAATTAATCGCCATCTCACCTGTCGCTGATCCAGTAGAGTAGTCCTAGATTAACGCGGCTAATACGAGAGGTTGCAAAAATAGGTCGACATAAATAGATAAATCATTGTAACAACCACCTAATGACGGCTCATACAGCGTATTTGGTTGATTAATTATGGCCACTACTTTGATCCTTGAGCGCCTCCGGGCTTATGGGGATTGCGAGCTGAACATCCCACACGTTGCTGCTTGTGGATTGTTTCTTGCTTGTCTTTTCAAGTTTATTTTGTATCCCGTCTTTTTCTCGCCACTGGCCAAAATCCCAGCAGTTCACTGGTCGTGTCATGTGGCTCCATTCTGGCTTTGGTGGGCTCGAGGTTATGGACACGAAAACAAAGTCACATACGAACAGCATAAGCGAAAGGGTCCTGCTTTGAGGATAGCACCAAATCAGCTAAGCATTAACTGCTACGAAGACGGCATAAAGAAGATATATCTTGGAAATTTCCCTCGATCAGACTTTTACTACTATGGATTCATGAATTACGGGTTTGTTCAAAATATCTAACTGATTTGAATTTCTCACTAACTGAAAGTTTAGAAAAGAGCACATGTTTACGTTCAAAGACACTGCAGTCCACGGTGCCCGAAAGCGGATCTTTTCCAACGCTTTCTCCAAGTCACACATATTGGCCTCTCCATCAGTCCACGCCACTTCAAAGGTCATACTCTTTGATCGATTGTTGCCTCTCCTGTACTCAAAGGCTAAAAATGACGAGCCCGTCTCCATTCCGGAGCTTGGTTACAGTTACTCGATGGACTCTTTTGCTAACTGGCAATATGGCCTCGTGAACGGATGCAATCTCATTCAAAACGAGAAAGAGAGAACCATGTATCTAGATGGGTTCTTTGGAAATGAAGCCTATTCATTTATTGCCACCCAGTTCCCTACTCTTGTATTTGTCCTCTCGTATATCGGCATCAGGCTCATCCCCAAATCCGTGGATGTGGGAACCGCTGATACTGAGGATTGGAACATCGACCAATGCGACAGGGCCGCAAAAGCTCTCAAACAAAACCCGCACTCGGACCCGGTTGATGAACCTGCAATTTTCGCTCTGGCATTGAAGAAGATGGGCGAACCAAATGAGGGGGATGTGAAAAGCCATGATTCGAATGAACTGTACCCGAATCGTTTGGACATCGCCGCAGAAATGTTCTCGTTCAACTCAGCAGCTCACGAAACAAGCGGCAACACTCTGACATACCTGTTTTATGAGCTTTCACGGCGTCCTGCTATCCAAGAAGCACTACGAAAGTCACTATCTGGTGTTTCGGCGGCATTCAAATTTCCACTGCAAGCTGATGCGGAACCCCCGAAGGCAAGGGATATAGATTCAATATCTCTCCTGGATGCGGTTATCATGGAAACCCTGCGTCTTTACCCTTCTGTACCTGGAGGTCAGCCGAGAGTAACCCCATCCACGACTTCTCTTGGTGGATATGATGGTATTCCGGCCGGTGTTATCGTTCAGAGCTACGCTTACAGCCTCCATCGGAATGCAGAGGTTTATCCGGAACCTGAGCTGTGGAACCCTGACAGGTGGTTGAATGCCTCCCCATCTGAGCTGAGCCAGATGCGAAAGTGGTTCTGGACTTTTGGAAGTGGTGCCTCTATGTGTATCGGAAGCAACTTTGCTCTCTTGTGTAAGTCTCAATCATTTCTATCAAAGCCACCCGAACTAATTCATATTACAGCAATGAAGATGATTACATCTGCTATTTATTCGAACTTTTCAACTCATATTTACGAGCACGGCGATATGGAGCTTGGAGATGCCTACTTGGCGGGTCCCAAAGGAGGAAAGCTTTTATTAAAATTTCAGTTTCTAGAAAACGCTTGAAGGATTCAAGAGTGGAAATACGAGGACGAATCTTCGACACATAGTGTGATAGAGGCAAATATGACGCATGTGCTTAGACTAAACCAGTGGATTTTCTCTTCTAGTTGTACCTAACCTATAGCCCTCAAGTTGTGTGCACATCGTTCTAGCTGAAGATTTCGTGAGCATTAATTTAACACGAGTCTGTTGTGTGATATTTTATAGATCTATAACATTGACTACGGTTTGTGGCTCGTTGACATTGTGGCGAACTTCGACTGTAATACATCTTGGGAAGCGATTTTGTGTTTTCCCGTTAGTTCCACGCTTTTTCTTATCGTGTCGATAATTGCACATCGTAAAACTGAATTGAAGAGGAAAAGAAGATGAAATACAGACTCATACATCATAACCGCATTCGTCAAAGAGCCTTTTGCAATGCTAGTTGAGTTTGATTTCACAGCAAAAAGCTCATCAGGGGTGTCAGATTCCGACTTTCCTCGGCGCCTTGCCTCATGAGGTCTAGTCGCGCTGACCCACCTAATCTCGCGTAAACGCCGAATCAGGAAATATTGAAAAGTTTGGGCAAAGACCCACGTTGAGGCGAGCACTAACCACATTGAGAGAGTGCGCGATGTTCGCTCATCATCGGAGAGACCCTCCGTTTGAGGGGTGATGACAATAACCCGGTCCGTTGTGCAATTCTCTCAATTGCCGAGAATTTAACACGCTTGTACTAGATGTCTTGTTTGTTCAAGTCTCCTTCACATCGCTGAATTTAGGTCCCAGAATATCTCGAGGAGCTACTTTAATCTACCTTGTTCAACGCTGAGGTATACAATGATGGCAGGGAAAAAGCTTGTTGTGGTGGTAGGAGGAACTGGTAAGACCTCTTTAAATCTATCAAATGCATCATTAACCTGTTTGTCACTCTTAGGCAACCTTGGAAGTTCTGTTGCATATTCCCTTCACGACAACCCTGAGTTCGAGGTTCGGGTACTCTCCAGGGATCCTACCACCATCAAGGCCAAGAGGGTTAGTGATAGGGGTATCTCAGTGATTAAAGCAGACTCTTGGAAGCCCGATGAGCTTGTTGAAGCTTTTCAAGGCGCCTGGGGCCTCTTTGCCAATACGGACTCCGATGACCCGGTAGGTTTCTTTACTGTTGCACGGTAATTTGTTGCTAACTGGCACCCATCAGAACTTCAAGAGACAAATTGGCCCTAGCGAGTTTGACATGGGTAAAATTATTATTGATACCGCTATAAGGGCTGGAATTAAGCATTTTGTTTACCCAGCTCTCCCTGGCGCTAAGAGACTTACAAATGGAAAATTGTCGAGCTTTGGATTTGATAGTATGCATGCTTCTGTAATATTTTTTGGAATGAACCTAACGGAATATAGATAAAAAGAATATCTCAGAGTATGCCCTTGATGTTATTGGGTTTGAAACAGTCTCTATCCTCAATGCTGGTTGGTTCTTGGAAGACTATTACATGGACAAGTATAGCAAAGCGTATGGTGGATTTGCTAAGTATTACGATACGGAAAACTATCTGACTCTGAGGCTTCCACCCATGGGAAACAACCCAGAATCTGTGCCTCATCTCGCCGTTGCGGATGATTATGGCGACATGGTCCACGGTGTATTTCTTGACCCTGAACGTTGGAATGGAGTATTGATCCACGGAGTGTCTCAGTCCACGAGCTTCCAAGAACTGGCTGACATATATGCTAGAGGTATGTTTCTACTTAAATGTATTTAATCTAGGCATCGTATATGAGCGATGCTAAACTTGTTATTAGTGACAGGGAAAAAAGCCCGTTATATTAAAACTGATGCTCACTGCAACACAATTGAAGCAGCTGATCACTACAAAACGGAAGAAGTTAAAGGCCTGTTTTTGTTGATGGAGGCTATTGAGGGAAGGTTCTTCGATGGAAAAATTACGGATCCTACTAACGCGGCAATTCTGAAGAAAGAAGGCGCGAAAGCTCGAGGTCTTAGTGGGAGTGATCTTGAATTAACTACGGTAGAACACTTTTTCCAAAAATGGGATAAGAATCCTCCAGTTCTGTTCCAATAGCATATTGAAGGATATGAATTCTATGGATCGTTCTGAAACCATGATTAAAACCATCTAAGTCCTATTTTTGAAATTAAACAAAGGGTGCCAAGAAAAAACCCAGACCATATCAGTTTAAATGGGATCTTTGTCATTGCTTTTAGCATTACTTACATGAAGATTAAGAATGTACTCGTGAAGTACATCCATAATAAGAATTCAACCTTTTGAATGATTAATCATGCTGGTTACATAGGCCCACCGAAGGACCGCAAATTTGACATGTCTAACTTCAAGGTGCCAAGGTGAATGACATGCTATCCGTAAGGGCGACGACACGCAGGTAGGGGAAAATCTTCGGTTAAATTAATACGGAGCTGACAACAATCAGCTCAATTTCTCGGTTGCACCTAATCGTGCGAGCTCGGTTACTGTATTTGGTATTGATGCGAAGGAGGGGGAAAGCGGGGCTAGTGGCCGTGTTTGAATCTGATGGTTAGGGCTATTTGCTTAGACAGGTAAATACATGCAATCAATTCATAACCATTTGAGTAAAGCGCTGTTTTGTTTTATTTTAAGTACTAGATTATGATTAATTTCTACTTTGGGAGCTGAGGCGAGAATCGATATACGGACATAAATGTCCAGTTGGAGCCAAAGTTACACGTATTACATCTATCAGTCATAACTTGTGTAATTATTGCTTATTGCCTTCAATCATCCTGGAATAACCCTGAAATCTTCGTTTCATTCCTGTCCAGCTCAGAGCGTATCATGTCGGAAACAATAAAAGTCGATGCGCTAGTCGTGGGTGCAGGCATGGCAGGCATCTACTCGACATATCGCCTGAGTCAAGCTGGGTTGACTGTCCAGTGCATTGACATTGCCGGCGATGTCGGAGGTACATGGTACTGGAACACTTACCCAGGAGCCATGAGCGATACTGAAACATACCTGTATCGCTACTCCTGGGACAAGGAAGATCTTGTCAATTACCCATGGACCCGACATTACGTATATCAGCCCGAGATCCTCGATTACTTGCGACATGTTGTTAAGAAGCATGACCTGCGAAAGTTTATGCGCTTCCACACCGAAATGAAATCAGCTACCTGGAATGACGGGATGCATTGTTGGTGTATCTCGTGCTCAGGCGGCCTGGATATTCATGCTCGGTATCTGGTTACTTGCCTTGGTCTCCTCTCAAAGCCGAATTACCCTGGATATTCCCGGCATAGCCTCATTTTCTGGTGATATTATCCATACTGCCAAGTGGGATGATGAAGTCGCCATTTCTGGTAAAACAGTCGGTATCATTGGTAATGGTTCGACGGGAGTCCAAGTCATGACTGCCATCGCCCCAAAGATAGGGCGGCTGGTGTCATTTCAACGACACCCCCAATACTCTGTGCCAAGTGGACAAGGTCCAATTGAGGAAGGCTACCGCGAGAGTATCAACGAACGATATGATAAAATTTATCAGGGTGTATGGGAGTCATCTACTGCATTTGGAGTCCCAGAGTCGACCAGGAAAACAATGGAGGCGACCCCTGAAGAGCGCCAGAAGGCATTTCAACAGGTTTGGGACCAAGGAAATGGTTTCAGATTCATGTTCAGTGCATTTGGTGATCTTACAACTGATTCTGAGGCCAACAAAGAAGCTTGCAAGTTTATCCGGAGCAAAATCGATGACATTGTAAAGGATCCCCGAAAGGCCAATGCTCTTAAGCCTCATGACCTGTATGCACGCCGACCCCTTTGCGATACAGGATACTATGAGATCTTTAATCGCGACAATGTGGATATAGTTGATTTGAGAGAGACATCTATTGAATCAATTGTCCCTGAAGGCATCAAACTTAGTGATGGTACGCTTCATCGTCTTGACGTTTTGATCTTCGCGACTGGGTTCGACGCTATCGAAGGCAATTATCTACGAATCAAGATCGCTGGCCGTCAAGGGAAGACCATACAGAAACACTGGGAAAATGGACCAACCGCCTATGGAGCAGTTGCTTGCTGTGGATTTCCTAACATGTTTATCGTTTCTGGTCCGCAGGGAGCATTCGCCAATTTTCCGGTAGTGATTGAAACCGAAATCGATTTCATCGTCCAGTGTATTCGAAACAGTGAGGCTCAAAAGAATAGCCAGGTTGTAGAGGTCTCAAATAAAGCAGAACAAACATGGAGCGAGTTGTGTGATGAACTCGTTGAGGGGTCTTTGTTTAAAACTACTGCTAGCTGGATCTTTGGTACCAACGTGCAGGGCCGGAAGACGAGCACCAAGTTTTATTTTGGGGGTCTGAATAACTACCGCAAGACCATTCAAAAGGAAATTGATGCAGGATTTCCAAGCTTTACAAGTTATTGATAGAATTCTAGGTCAAGAATATGTTTGGGTGAATATCACGGTGCTTTTGAAGTGACGGATAGGCATTAATGTGCGAAGTTATCGAGGAAAGGTTCTGACCTGTAATTGAACTCTCGGCCATGATATTTCAGAAGACATCCATATTCTTATTTTGCTTAGCTTTAGCTAATTCGGAATTTTCTGTATCTTTGAAGCTTAATTGCTGTTCCTAAATACATGACTGAGTTGTTCATGGAAGCGTATATTAGTTATGAATTGTAGTCATTGCCCACATTGGCACCTTGTTGTAATAATAACGACCAGGAACCTTTGAATAAGAAAAGTTTGTTCCTATCAGCAAACGAATTTAAGCTATAGCAGAAGATACATTAAACCTATAGTCAAATTTAATGCGGGACTTTGATTAGACAATTTCGGCTTCACAGGATCCAAATTTAGGACGGGAAAAAGGATCCGAAAAACTCAAGGCCAGATTCAACCATAGAAGTATTTTTATAGTAATGACTGGGAGCATATTTACATGGCAAAGCAAACATATCATCTCTCCATGTCTGAAGTAGACGTTGCCTCAAAAGAATGTGCCTGACATCTTCTCGCACAATCAGGAAAATGGCGTATGGGAGACCTTTGACTTTTGGCCGGAAATTTCTAAAGAGTTAGGGGAAAACATTAAAGAACGCATGGCCGCTCGGGGCTGCATTGAATTGTTTGGTGCAATGCTGAACATGGTGAAGCTGACTTGCGTGGAGCCAAGGCAGCAGTCTCCACATGTTGATATTGGTCCACATGGGCGATTTTTGGTTCTTTTGTCGTTACGGAGCCATTCTTATACTTTGAATTGAATCGAAAACTGCTTCGAATACATATAGAAAAGTTGTTTCAAATATAAAACACACCCTAATTGTTCAATTTCATTTCAGTCTTACTATCCAATTACGCCTGTATCCAAGCACCGAAGATAGAGTTGAAATCAAGGTATTATTTGGCGCCAAGAAATCTCCCCAATTTGGCCTCGTTCGCAATGCAAGTAAGATTTTAAGATGGGCCCTAACAGTTCCCCTCGTAAGCTTGGCCATTCACGTATTCCCACGCCAACAACGATCCCTGTAGTCGCCCCTCGCGTAAGGCACAGGTTACGAAAATTTGCCTCATCGCACCTTCACCGTGCATCAAGGTAATAAAATACCACGCCCCCCTCTTGTTCTTACTGTCCATCGTTTTCATGTCGCTTTCAAATGGAAAACCTGTCATTTACTGCGAGCATCGTTGGCCTGGCTTCCCTCTCCGAGGTGGTCTTTACCAAGGGCTGGAAATTTGTGAAGACAATCAAGAACACAGACCAAGATGTGGATAACCTTTTGAGCGAAATAAAGGAGACCAGTCTTCTATTGCGCAATCTCTATCTAATCGCTTCAACTCTTGATGATGATGATAATGAGGATCACCATGATGTGCCCACTCATCGACCGTTTCTCAAATTCACCAGTTTATGGGAATGTCAAAAGCAGCTTTCGCGGTTGGAGAAGGCGCTTGATGATGCGAATAAAGACCTTTCTTCATCCTCAAAATTTAAAAGAGCTCAGAGGCACCTTAAATGGCCCTTTTCGACAGCTGATATGAGTGACATGATTACCAATATCAATCGACAAAAGCAAACTTTTAGCGTTGCTTTAGGAGCGGAAACGCTGGGCAAGCTTCAGATATGCCTGTCTCAGCAACGAGACACAAGCGGTCGCATCAAAGACACGCATCAAAATGTCAAAGCAATCTTGGATATCCAGACCAGAACTGTCTTGAACGGAAAACGACGAGAGGTTTTGAGACTCTTCGAGAAAGTCGATCCAAAATCGGAATTCGAGATGAGCAGGAAATTGAGGCACCCATCTACTTGTCTCTGGCTTATTGACGGTCCAGACTTTGAAAAGTGGTACACAATACCAGCATCCAAAACTTGGTTCACAGGCATTCCCGGGGCTGGCAAATCGGTGGTTGCCGGCGCCATTGTAAGCGAATGTCTTCAAAGGAACGGAGACGACCCCAACCGAGCCACGGGATATTTCTTTTGCACCTATAGGGATGAATTAACCCATGATCCTATTCACATAGTATCTTCGTTATGTGCACAACTGGCCCGACAGAATGAAGATGCTTATAATCTTCTAGAGCAGTATTACACTCAATTACGGCCTGATAAACGCACCCAGTCAAATCCGACCTTGGAGCAGCTCATTTCGATCTTGATCGACTTGTGTGGCTTATTTAACGAGGTTGACTTCATCATTGACGGGCTGGATGAGTGTGGTGATAATGTACACACTACTGTACAATGCCTCCTTGACATTGTAACTTCGGCCAGCGGAAACTCTAGTATGGCTCTACTGAGCCGAGATGAACTTTTGATTCGCGAAAGTCTTCTTGAATCAGGATTCGATCTGGTTCAATTGGAAGCACAGAAACATGACATTCAGCTGTATGTTTCTTATGAGCTTGATCAGCTGATTCGGTCAAGAAAATTACGTCTTCGAGATATGACTCTGAGAGAGGAAATTCTAACTCACCTAATTGATGAAGCAAAGGGGATGTGAGTTTAATAAGAGACTTTTGACTATATGATATTTACACGTCGTTACTAAATTGAATATAGGTTTCGATGGGTAGCTTGCCAGCTAGAACACTTATGCCAGCTTCCCACTGACAGGGCTAGACGGGATGCTTTGCGCAAGCTGCCGCCAACGTTGCCCGCCACTTACGAACGCATCCTCCGAAAAGTCGAAGAGCAGCCAGAAGAGGTAAAATTTCTGGTTCAAAGAAGTCTAAAGATCATCGCCTCTCCTATGCGTCTGAAAAGTCGAGCTCTCTGTGAGGCGGTTTCAGTTCCTGATCACTCGGATATTCTCAACGAGGATGAAATCATCGATGAAGATGAAATTCTCATATATTGTGGGAGTCTTGTCAGAAGGTCAAATGACGACAATGGCATTGAATTTGCTCATTTTACCGTGCCAGAGTTCCTGCGAGATGTCGGCTCTCGGTGCCCCCAGTTGAGCGCATACGACATTTCTGAAAAAAACGTCTGTAGCCTGCTCAGCCGCCTGTCGCTGCGCTATATAACATTAAAAAACTGGAGCAAACATCCGGAGGCTACCAAGGAAGAAACGAAAAGAATCGAAGAGAGAGTGGAACAGCATCCATTCTATGAGCATGCGGCGATATATTGGCCTAGATACCTGGAGCTTTGCGGGTCGATGGACGATCATATCACTGAGTACATAAACGACCTCTTTCGGGCTCCTAAAACTGACATCTTTTCCTCTTGGGCCGTTGAATTGGCACGCCATGACCCTAAATACGCTCAACGCCAAATTTTCTCAACACAACCCAAATTCGAAAATACCGAGTTGATCGCTTCAATCATACAGCCGGACTTCACCCCTCTTCATATGGCCGCCGTCTTAGGCTTGGCTGATATCTGCGACCGCTTATCATCTATTATTAATATCAATATGCGAAGTAAATTTGGCACTCCGCTTCATTGCGCAGTCGGTTCTTTCCTAGTGTTTGTTCCCTCCAAGGACTTGAAGCACACCAGTTGCCAACTGCAATCAGCCTCACTTTTAGCCCAGAAAGAAACTGTCAAAATTCTTCTAAAGAATGGCGCAATAAAAAGTTTGAACTCAAATATTCCTTCACTCGGATTATCCACTTTACATCTTTCTCTGGTTGCACGCCATGGGCTTGGAGCTGATATGGCGGTTTTGGTGAAACTGTTAGAGTCTGGGGCTGCACCTTATGAATCCGATGTATCTGAATTGAAAGAAATATTCCGATACCGTGATAATGGCACAGATTACAACTTTGGAGCAGCTCCCTTGAGTGAAGAAGTCATTAACGATCTCTTGGAAACCCTTCGCAGCTCAATAACAACAAGCAAGATTCATTCTCAACTCTACGACGCCGCGTTAGATTTTGCTCGTCAACGAAAAATGAAGATAAATGGTGACCTTTTTAATATGCTGGAAGAAGAGTCCAGTGATCAAAACATTGAAGAACTCCTAGTCAAGGTCATCAAGGGTAATGATGGGCCCGGGATGGAACGATTTGTCAAAAGTGCTCAACCTAGCCTGTTTCGTTCAATTGGATTCAACGGTTGTGATCCAACTTGGACCGCTTTGCATATCGCCGCAGAAAGCGATTCTGTTGATGTAGCAAGGATCCTCCTAGAGGCGGGTTGTGATGCGAGAAAGGCGGCCGGGGATGGCAAAACTCCCATTCACCTGTGCAAATCCAGAGATTTTCTCTTGCTCATGACCCAGCATGGTGGCTCGACACTCATAGCCGACAATAATAAAGAGACTATATGGCATATTAGCGCGAAGCTGTATTCAGTCGAAATTTTGGGAGCCCTTGTTGAGCTGGATGAACGGGATGATGCTCTAAAAATGGTGTCGAACAGCCATGAGACACCAGTTTGCGCAGCATTAAACAGCCGACAACATCTCGGCGAAGATGAAACCAGAGCTATCCTCCTTCTCGCAAAATATTGCAACTCAAAAAATGATTGGAAGAGCAAAAAGTCCATTTTCCGCACCGCGTCCCAGTTGGGCTCGTCAGAATTACTCCGGAAATTAGTTGACGTCAATGTTGAAACTGATGGCGTGGATAATATCACCGGCAATCCCTTGCATTTTATTGGTCGTCGGGCTGATCTTGAATGTATCGAGATCCTCAAAGGCCTCTTCCCATTGAGCCACAGAAGAACTGAAGACAAGAAAACTCCATTCGAGCTGGCTGTTCTTTCAATGAACATGCTTGAAATGGCTACTCCCGAGATGTACTTGGCCTTATTGCCTAAAACTGCCTTGTTAGACCCGTTCGAAGTAAGTCATCTGTGGGATGTCATGTGCTCAAAAGAAGTTCGGGAAATGGTTTTCGAGAGGTATGAAGCACCCAAATGGCTGATAGATGTCTTTCTATTCCTCATGGATCATAACATTTTAGAGACGTACGAAGAGACGAACAAGGTGTCTGCCCTGATCCCTTATGCCTCGTCACTGATTCAGTTTTCTATTGGCGAGTTTCCAAGTCTTGACGCAGTGAGAGATACCATCCCGAGTAGCTATGAAAGACGTAATAATTTGCAATGGTGGAACGGGACGAGAGAAATTCGAATGCGCATTATTGAAGAGACAACGTTATGGACGAGTGCAATTGATAATCCCGGCACTGTTGCACTTCTATCCGAGGCTATCATTTGTGATGATGGCGATTTTATGACCTTCCTCCTTGAAAAGGGAGTAGATATGCACGCTACATGCAACCGTCTATCCGCTCTCGAGCTCGCTTGCTTCCCTCACCTGGAAATCAGTCCGGCGAATTTCAAGCTTCTCCTAGACCACTCAACACCTGAACACTTGAACGCCCAAAGTCGAGTCTTCACTGATCTAGGTCTTATCCACTTTACCGCGGGCTATAAACCCAGGGTTATGTATGACGATCAGTGGATAGTAGGCTCGGTTTGGAAACTGAGGTTACTATTGCAAGCAGGGGTCGATTGTAGTTCCTCAAAATTCGAATCTCACCAGCCACCAGTGGCATATCATATTCAACAAAGGTCTGTCGATACCGCAGAGTTACTTCTTGACGCTGGGGCAAATCCATGGGCAGTAAACTCCGAGGGCTTTGACGCTTATCTGTCAACGATGTTCATGGGACCATCATCTCTCCTGACCAGATTTTTTGAAGATAAAAACTCCCACAATTTGCCTCCTGTATGGGACCGAACTTGTAATGTTCGTCAGTGGGGGTCTCGTGGTTGCAGTGCGATTCATGTCGCTGTGATTGGGAATCAGCTCGATTGTTTGCAGTATGTATACGAAAAAGGCGTCTTCAGCACACTTGACATCACAAATGACTTTTTGGAAACACCAATGCATTTGGCCGCCATGCTGGAAGATTCATCATCATCATTTTTTATAGAGTATCTCGCGGAGAATGGCGCCAGCATCGAGGCTCTTGATGATGACGGTAAAACACCGCTGCATTATGCAGCTAAAGAAAACAAAGTTGGTGCAATCAAATGCCTAATAAGTCGCGGTGCACATATCAACGCCATGACAATATCTGGTAAAACACCTTTACAAGTGGCGATTGAGCGGCAATCTGTAGAGGCTGTCGACACCTTGTTAAGCCTCGGGGCAGAGACATCAGTCGGTTCTAATGGGGTTGGCCTTTTAGTCCACGCCTACCGAACTGGCAACTCTCGGATTATAAAATCACTTGATGCCAGTCGAAAAATAAAGGGAGACGAAAAAGAATCGGATGCTAGAAATATCCATTCCATGGATGAGTATCCCATAGTGCTGGAGTCACTACGCATCGCCATGGACAATAATGATTTAGCCGCCTGTAAAAGGCTACGCAGCCTTGGATGTCCTCTGAACAGCGTCATGGATAGTCCAGAATGCGTACCTCTTTTATGCACAGCTATCATTGCAGAATATGATCTCGAGATTATTGAATGGGCTGTCCAGGAAGGAGCATCTATTTCCACTCCTTTGCCGGATGTCGAGTGGGTTCAAGGGTATTGTACGCCTCTCGATGCCGCTGTTGCTTACCCAAGGCTAAATCACCTCTTGTTTGATTTGACAATAAAGTACTTTGACGAGGGAGGTAATTTCATTGATCATCTTCACAGTCCTATTTATACTGCTGTTAAGAAGAGAAACAATGAAGGACTTTCAGAGATTCTCAAAGCCTTACGAAAGATAAACGATAAACATGATGGGATTGGGTTCGTCATCAACCAAGGCCTACCTGTGGTAAAAGTTCTAATACTTAATAGGTCCAGACGAGACCATGTTCTTACAGACAAACATGGGTGCATATTATATGCATTAATGAATCAAGGGGATGCTGCAACTAACAATGAGACACCTCTTCATTTAGCTGCCAGATTGAACGATCTTGATGCTACCAAAATTTTGGTTGACAATTTAGCAAATATCGAGGCGATAGATGATTACAATGAGACACCTGTCGTTGAGGCTGTGAGATCTTTGTCTATAGACGTCTTGCAACTCCTCATCAGCCGTGGAGCTCGTATCGATACCCGTAATGACATGGATCACACCCCACTCAATCTGATATGCAGACACCAGACATGTGACTGGGAAATGGTGAGGATTGTAAGTGAATATACAAGAGCTGCACAAAAGGGACCTTCTCTCGATCAAAGCATCTCGGTCCCAGAACTTGTAGGCGAAAGACTATACTCGGATAGTGAGGCTTTCGCTCTGCTCCTTGACGCTGGGTTTGATTTCCACAATGAGGACAAATTCGGATTTAGCCCGCTTCATTTTTTGCTTGCGTCCGAGGATCCGACCAACTTACAGCTACTTCTTGACCGGAATCCAAACCTGTTGTGTGCCAACAAGTTCCGATGGCCCGAGCAACTGCAATTGCCAGAACACATGAGATGCATCTCGTTTCTGAATTCAGTGGCCAAAAACCTTCGTCGTCTTCCCCGCTACCTTGAGGATGAAGAACTCCGGCATATATGCGATCTATCAATCCCAGGAAAGCACAATCTTGTCTGTCGTGCTGCGTCGTGGGGCGTAGTTGAAGCCATCCGCAACTTTTTGGCCATCGGTATTGATCTTGAACAGCAATGCCACGATCACGGGACTCTTCTCATGGCCGCTGCTTCAAACGGAAAACTAGAAGCAGTTAAAAGCTTGGTCCAGAATGGGGCAATAGTACCCATTGATTTGGGTACGCTATTCATGAAAGGCACAGCAGCACCCCGAACGTGTCTGGAAGTTCTTCGCTGGCTTGCAGTTGGTAGACATATTGAGCAGAATATGATCGCCAACAATAAATCGGGAGGCAGTCATGGTGAGATGACAAACTGGTCAGGAGTAGTGACGATTAGGGTGCCTGCAAAATGGGAATGGCGCAGGTATCACCGGAGTACAATGGTTGAGTATGAGAGCAGAAAACAAGAGATCATCTCGGGTCTTGAGGGTCGGGTTATCCCAGAGGGGATCATTGTTGGAACATCTGATCGAAAAGGGCATTTTTATATTGTTCGTAGCTAGAGAAACTAAATTTACACAACGCCCGTTCGAATGTCACAACCACTTCCACCATGGACCTTGTGGTCTCTCTCAAATCCCGCAAAGCCATTTTTCGCCCTCAACTTTGACCACATCTAAGCTCGGTTATTGCTTGGCCAAGGCCTCTGCCAAGCTATAGCTGGCAGGTCTTTCCCAGTTCCAAATAGGTTCACCCATCTTCAATAATTTTTGTCGGAATAAACACGGTGGTCTGATTGTCTCAATTCTGATGATTTTGCCATCAAGTTCCATAATCGGCACATGTACCTTTGGTGGATCAGGCATACGTGGCCAGGTAATCCATGCATCCAAAGGTGTAAACTCTTTGGTTTTTCGTTTCTTGACCCAGGAATCCAAAGCCTGGCGAAATTCGTTGACATCGCAGTCCAATTTTACTTCTGGGTGCTTTTCCCAGTCCTTTTTTAGCAATCCTTCAGCATCCTGTTCGCTTGGAGGGACTTGGCGGAGGTGAGTGTCGAGAGTTATCATCTCGTATAGCGTGAATACAACGCCCTTGAGGTCATCGCGTTCTGGTGAATAATGCTTTCCAATCATGATCGAATAATTAAAGTCGAAGATTCGAAGATTTTCTCTCTCATCGATGATCAGATTTCTAGGTGCAATATCTTGGTGCATGATGCCATATCGATAGTTGAGGTCATCGACAACAGAGAGAAGCTGCAGGAACCATTTAAGACGGAATGGTCGGATGGTTGCGTTTTTGTCCTTTAGAGTGCCTCCAGGAATAAATAACGAGGTAAACCCAACAATTCCCCCCTTAGTATTGTCCAGCACAACGCAGTCAAAAGGGACAATGTGCGGGTGGTTGCGGGGAAGCTGGATCCAATCATTAAGCTCATACCAAAGCCGAAACATTCCGTTCTCCATAAACCAATATTTGAACGCAGCTTTTGTTTTGGTTGAAGGCTTGTTTGCGCATGGTGGCTCGCCGTACTCCACCAGATCAACTTGGGGTCCCAGTCGGTCCAGCTCGGTTAATTGAGAGATCAAAATGGTCTTGATGGAGAAGGGAAGCTTCAAATCACTCAGTTGATGGCAGTTGACGAGATGAGTTACATCATCGGCGGGATCAATAGATGTAGTGATGGGCCCTCCGGGTTCCGAGAACCGGATTCCGACAACGCCCTCACCGAGTTGATCGACATGTTTTCGAAGCTGTTCGAGGCAGATCTCTTCAGTCGCTTCAAGATCTTCATCGGCAACAAGAGGCACTGCTGGAGCATAGGTGACTGAAAAGTATCTCCGCGTATCGAAGTCCGCAATGTGCCAAGTGTAAGGTCCTCCGTTGAGCAAGCCCCCAGATCCAGCGTAAAGTCGCTCTTCAGGGTCAATCATCGTGATTTTGTGAGGCGCAAACCGTAGGTAGGAATAGATGGACTCGGTTCAATGAGAATTTCTGATAGTGTTGTGCCCAAGTGCACAAAATTTGTTCGTTTGCCTCTTCTCTTTTTTTTTTCACTCCGTGTCACTGACGTAACGGAACGTCAGGTGATCACTGCACACAGGGCATCCTTAAATCTACAAACCTTGGGTCCCGCGATTTATGATTTTTGGGCGGGACCAAAGCACGAACAGTGCATCATTCAGGACCAAAAATGCTCCGATTGACTGAAAGAATAGTGCCTTTGACGATGCTTTTTATAGCATAACCAATATTTTTTTCCTCAATTTCTCATGCCCGTTTTTAATATAAACACAAGGTGTGACCATATACACCACATGTCCGTATTGGGTTCATTTTCTAAGGAACCTTGGGTCCTAACAACGCAAAATAAAAGTATGTGAATCACTAACAACAACCCTTTGAGTAACCAGCATGTACCAAACAGTCTATCATGGGACAGCTTTCAGAATAGCAAACAGGGTACCTTTATTGTTTATAAAGTGAAACTTTTATCTCAGGACTGAATGAAATCCTTCAAGATTCTTGCATCGTACCTTCTTTCCTTGCAGTTACACCACTGAACTAACATCATCTCCTTCTTTTGCCTAATCTGTTCTTCATTTTCGAGTCACTCTGTCAATCGCCTATCATGGCTGGTGCCGAGGTTATTGCTGCAGGAACCACTGGTGAAGATGTACGGCTCCGACTAGTTCATAATGCCTACAACCCGGGCAGCTGTCCCTGTGGGTATTATCTCTACTACTCAGCCATTTGTGGTCATCAATATATCGCACAACCGTAAAAATGCGGAGCACGGCAAACGGTATCTGGCGTCACTGGGTTCTGCAGAACTCCTGCGCCAAGGAACTTGGTTGACCAGCCAAGGGTCAACGCGCCTTGCCCCCACTGTTAAAGTAAGACCAAGACTCTATCCTACTTTGTTTTCGTAGTGCCGTACTGACGAAATCAGTTCGAACTTCAGTCACAGTCAGATCAACGACTCGGCGCCTCCAAATAGAGGCGCAAAGGAGAGGATTACACTGGAACGTGGCGTAAGATGGTCATTTGAGAGTTCAACTGTGTCTCAAGCTTTGTTGGCTGCGGGTTTACGTTGGGGATCTTGTCGTGTCTACTGGAGTGGCCTACGTATGCTCTCACCAAATAATTAGATCTGCCTTCCTCTGAGGTCGGCAGCTATTGGGTCTATAGGTTTCGAAAGTCATGACCGGGCTCTGATGGCACAGAGAGGACAGTTGACATGTATTTTTGCCCAGCGCACAATACAAGTTGTTTCTCCCTTCACGTTGTCCTAAAAATAAGCATATAATATAAAAAATTCATTTTATGTATTTTATTTATGTGTTGACTTATTTATTATTTATTTTTGGCTTCCTTAGGATTCTCTATTTTGCCACTTGCATGCGAGGCAATCTGGGGTCCGTAAAACAAACGCTATTCCTGTTCAGTCCTGCCAAGCGAACAGTTTGGAATGATGGGATGGGATGGGAACACGAACACTTCTCCCGTACAGCTGTAAGGAAAAATATAATAAGATAAATAAATAAAAAACTTATCTAGAATTATCTAGTCAGCATCAGACTATTTATCTCAGCTTGACATAGCATGTCAAACCCCCGCCAACCCCGTGACTGACTCGGGTTTGTGGCTTTTTTTGGCGGTCTGCACGCCAGGCTGATGTCACAGATGGCGCGTGCGCTGGAAGGATCACGTTGCATCGAGGGCACGCGACACCATGCAAGATCAAAGCGCTCCATCGCAGATGAGCTAAATGAGGAGAGAGAAGCGGAAGATTGCTGGTTTTTGTACATTTGTATCCTCCTTAAACCGTACGAGATGGGTAACGAGCCGAGGCTTGCGAGAGAGGCATATTCTAAGAAATTATGATGGGACGTATTGTCAGCGGAGGCGAGGTTATTCTGAGTCAAGTAGATGGATGGTGGGCAGTGTTATGATGACGAGGTCACTCACAGTGAGCTTTGACCCCAACTTTAGCACTGGAAAAAAAAAAAAGAAAAAAAAAAAACCTTTGGTTAATGTGAAATTTCTACACGGAATTTTGGATACATTTTTTTTTTACCCGACAGATTCATCTTTTGCATGGTTATTGTTGATGCTTTTCGCTAACAAAACCCAGGCGGGCAACTGTAGGGTGGCGCCTCTCCGCCGGAAGCCCCGTGATGTTTTCCCCGGACGCTAGAGCCGTGGCTGAATGCCGTACCTGATCACGTGTCAACTGCCGCTCCGGTCTCTTCCGTGATGGATGGATGCCGCCATCCATCTCCTCGGCGCAGCGCATCATCCTCCACATCTCTCGCTGAACAAGACGACGCAAAATGAATCGCGTCTCGCGTGAAGACGAGCCTGCTGAGGGCCATGGAACTGGCGTGTCCACCTTCCCGCCCTTTCCGGATTCTGCGCCCTCCAGCCGTCGCGGCTCCCACGTCAGTCATGGACGCGTTGGCCTTGTCCAGGACCTCAAGTCGGTCTTGGTCAAGTTCTGCTCCTTCATCGGGCCCGGCTTCATGATTGCAGTTTCGTACAGTAGGACTACCTGAAACTGATAAAATCTCCCCGCTTCTCTCGCCTGCTAACGTGTCGTTGCTCCCTTGCCCAGTTGACCCAGGAAACTATTCCACTGACATCACCGCGGGCGCCTCATACCGCTTCCGCCTGCTCTTCATTGTCCTCCTGTCCAACTTCCTGGCTGTATTCCTCCAGGGCCTTGCCATCAAGCTGGGCACAGTGAGCGGCCTCAACCTCGCAGAGGCCTGCAGGGCATTTCTGCCCCGATGGCTCAACTATGTCCTCTACGCATTCGCCGAGATTGCCATTATTGCAACAGATGTTGCCGAGGTATGAGCTCCAGCCGCCCACGTAACAGAGGCCAAGCCAACATTAACCCTCAAAAGGTCATTGGATTCGCAATCGCAATCAACCTTTTAATACCCCAGGTTTCTTTGGTCGTCGGATGCGCCATCTCCATCATCGATGTCATGGTCATTCTCTTCTTTTACCGCCCAGACAAGTCCATGAAGGGCCTCAGAATGTTTGAGTACTTTATCATGACCCTAGTTCTCGGCGTAGTTGTTTGCTTCTGCATTCAGCTGTCTCTCATTGACATTCCAGTTGGACAGGTCTTTAAGGGTTTCCTCCCATCAAGCGCTGTTACTGAGCCAGAAGGGTTAGTCTTCACCGTCCCCACTCACTGTCCACTCTGCTGATAAAAATAAGTCTTTACCAAGCGTGTGGCATTCTTGGTGCAACAGTCATGCCGCACAGCCTCTATTTGGGCTCTGGTATCGTCCAGCCTCGTCTGCGAGACTACGACGCCAAACGCGGCCTCGTCGCTCCACCTACCAACAACGGTGTCGACAAGGCGCCGTATGTTCCATCCCTTGGAGCCATCCGGCATTCGCTTAGGGTCTCGATTGCCGAGACAGCCATTGCTCTATTCACCTTTGCTCTCTTTGTCAACTCAGCCATCTTGATTGTGGCTGGCGCTGCCTTGTACAATAACCCCGACGCCCTCGACGCAGACATCTTTGGTATCCACAAATTACTTTCCGACTCCATTTCCCCGGCTGCAGGCACCATCTTTGCCCTTGCCTTGCTGCTATCAGGCATTTCATCGGGAGTTGTTTGCACCATTGCTGGTCAAATGGTGAGCGAGGGTGCTCTGAACTGGAAGCTCCGCCCTTGGCTGCGTCGCCTAGTGACTAGAAGCATCAGTATCACACCAAGTGTCATCATTGCCGGAGCCGTTGGTCGCTCTGGATTGAATGCAGCTCTTAACGCTTCGCAAGTCGTTCTCAGCATCGTTCTTCCGTTTGTTACAGCGCCTCTCATCTACTTCACTTGTCGCGACAAGTTCATGACAGTCTTGTCTGGGCCCAGCCCTTCTCCCGATGGCGCTGATGGCGAGGATGCCGACTTTTCAGAGCAGCAACCTCTTTTGGCGCCACAGGGCAGGGGTAACCGCATTGTCAAAATGGGCAATTCGTGGTACACAACTCTCGTTGGCATTGTGGTCTGGCTCATTATTGCTATCATGAACGTGGCCAACATAGTGTTGATGGGAAATGGCCAGTGAGGAATATGTAAAATGAGAGCTACTGGGTGACCAATTTAATGCATATACTAGACTATTTACACATGTATTCACTCGAGTGTCGTTTTTCTCTCTCTTTTAGGAAGTCTCTCCAGTCCCGGTGTTTATTTTGGGTCATTCGATTTACATTATTCCTCCCCAATATCCAAATAGGCATTTAATAACACCGATAGAAACTGACCTATATTATACCACGCTAGTGGAACATGACTGTCTCGTAGCCCAGACTGATGTCATTACACTTTGATAATGAGCCCCGTATTGTTCTGAGACAAGGACTAAGTTTGGTATCTATTATACCAATACTCTCTCTGCTCTTTGCCCTGTAATTCGAAACAGGTTGATACGATGGCGAGCGCGACGCCCCTGATGGCCTTTTAAGTTGCTTGCAGCAAACGATACCAAATTTGACACCTTTTCGGATCGCAGACTAATTTTATGTGGAAGATTAATTAGAAAAAAAATATTATAAAGTGTTTATGTACTGAAAACTTGGCTGATGCCTGCTGTGCATTGCCTTACCAGCGGATCGTTTGGGTCGTTTCTGCGCAGGGGATGTCATGCTATTAGATCTATCTTGCTGTAGCACAGAGATAGTCAGTTTTGTTATTGAATGATGCTTGGTTTAAGCTGCAAACATTTTACGTGCAGCCTTAGAGAGCCAGAGTGCCAAGTAGGTTGGGGCCCGGGCTGTAGGCATTGTCAGCTCGAGTGTTGGAACTCATGACAACATTGCATGCAGATAAAAATTTTAATCCAAGTATAAGAAGGCACAGGAAATTTTTATTTGGGTTTATTGCTTGGGATTTTAGAGTAGTGAACTCGTCTGCAGGACGACGAAATGCGAATTAAATAGGTTTGTGTTGGCCGAGCTATGTGATACCAACCTGAACTACGGCATTGATCCGGAGCTATGCTTGGTTGCTGTAATGATAGCAACAAATATCTGACTTGGTGCACGGTGGGGTCATTGTCGATGATAGACCTATTTGTAGAGGCCAAAGCCTGTAACGAAACCTTTACTCTCCTCCCTGGTCCCGAGTGCAAGTGTTCAGAAACGAGGCTTATTGAGATAATATTGAAAGATATGCAGCTGCAGATCATTCCTCGCTTTCAGAGGGCGCGTCATGTGTCGTACAAGTGTTTACAAAGAGTATGCAAGATGAAGAGTGTCTGGATATCCCCAAGATTATCGACCTTTAGATTAACAAGGCGACCGATGGAGCATGAATACCATTGAACCCATCATTGTCTGGAATACAGCTCAAAATTTTAATACTTTGGGCTTTGTGACTTAACCTAATCCACAATGCGTAGCCATTTGATGTAAAATGTAACGTGTTTAGCTTGGTATGAACCAACCAATACTTGAAAACTACATGACCTGAGGTTTAACACCGTGTGCATACCATCTACACTTATACCCTCCTAACCGGGAATGTTTTTATTTCGGGTATAACCGAGATCACAGTATTTTTCACAATATCTCTGTGGGGTAGATCTCACATTCATTCTTATTAATATTCTATTTGGAATCACTCAAATTCGATTGAAGTTTGCCTGTCGCCAAGACTGAAGCTAACGCTCTTTCGGAAGGTCCTGGCGAACCGCACTAACCCCAATGTGTCCAAGTTGTATCAAGAGGATCTTATCGCTGGGCATTCCCGTGTGGACCTGCGAAGAGATTCTCTAAATGGCTCTGGAAACTATGTCCGAGAGATACATCGTGGCAGCTCGCTACATATTCCAGAGATTGAACTCTATAAAGAAACAATTATTGTCCGATTAGGTTCCATTATTTATTATTATATCTTTAGATTTGATCCCAGCAGATATCCACAATGGAAAAGAGTAAAAACGAACAGTCATCGCTTGAAGAGCAAACATGCTCACCGCTGCCTCTAGATTGTACAATCATTTCCTTTCGACCTTGAAAGTTGTGGAAGCTGACTTTTAAACAAATAGCGACAACTCTACCGCTCGAACCTGACGAATACCCTGAAGGGGGATTGAAAGCATGGTCCGTGGTTTTTGGTGCCTGGTGTGGCATGGTTCCCTCCATGGGGTTGCTTAATTCCATGGCAGTTTTTCAGGCATGGCTCAGCGAGCATGAATTGCAAGGGATGTCGGAATCGAAAATGGGTTGGATATTCAGTATCTATGCCTTCTTTTTATTTTTCTGTGGTGCACAGATTGGTCAGTTGCGAATGATTGTCATGATATATCTGCTTGCTATAACTGACCCCGCCTCAGGGCCGATTTTTGACTCTCACAACGTACAATTCCTGGTGGTGCCGGGTGCAATTGGGATCGTGGTGGCTATGGTATTATTCAGCTTTTCACAGCGTAAGCGACACATGGAGAACATCTATACATTTATGCTAACGCGGTACCGGCGCTAGACTACTATCAATTTTTGTTGTCTTTTGGTGTCCTCGGTGGAATCTCGGCATCTTTGCTGTTCAACCCTAGCATCTCGGCTGTTGGCCATTGGTTCCTCAAACGACGAGGACTAGCAACGGGCATCGCATGCACTGCAGGGGGCTTTGGTGGTATATGGATGCCTCTGCTCGTTCTCTACTTGGCTCCAAAGGTAGGGTTCGCTTGGGCGATGCGAGTCATTGCTCTGATATGCGCCGTCCACGGACTTCTTGCCTGCTGCCTATTGCGGAAGAGATTACCCCCGAACAAGATATCAGGCTCATCAATCGACCTGAAAGCACTAGGAGACCTAAAGTATGCCGTGTTGGCATTGGGGCTGGTTTTGGTTGAGTTTTCTATTTTCACCCCGCTGACATACATATGCTCGTATGGCTTAAACTCCGGCTACAGCTTTCATGACGCGTACATGTTGATTACGTTTTTAAATGTTGGTGCAGTTTTTGGGCGATGGTTGCCTGGTTATGCTGCATATCGGTTTGGCGTTATCAATGTGATGGCCGCCACTACATTTGCATGCATGGTTCTTATTTTGGGTCTTTGGCTCACGGCTGATGGTAATAAAGGGATGGTGATATCCTTTACAATACTTTTTGGGTTTTTCTCCGGGACAACCATCAGTCTGTCTCCAGTCTGCATTGGGCTAGTCTGTGATACGAAAGACTACGGGAAGCGCAGTGGTACCGCTTTTACGCTTACGAGCTTTGGAACACTGGTTGGGATCCCAATCGCTGGCGCTCTTCTTGGAGGAAAGGATGAATCATATCAGGGCCTCATCATTTTTTCCGGGGCTTTCTATGTGGTAGCATTTGTTGTTTATCTCATTGGTAGAGGTTTGGTTGGTGGCTGGAAGTTACTTGTGCTTTGCTAGATTGGCATTGACCTGTGGTAGACTTGACCTGTGGTAGACGGATGATTCCGAAAAAAAAAATAGTCTATCAATAGTGTTGGTATTAATTAGAGAACCGTGGGAAAGTGATAGAATGTTGTTAGAAATCATATTTTTGAATCGCATTAAGCCGCAATGGTTGTGCGGTGGAATGGAGAACAGACTTGGCGTTTCAGAGTATTGATGCCTTTAATTGAACAAGCAAAAATCATCAAGCTTATAGATATGTTCCTAATGGCGGATACGTTGCATCTTATCCTCTCTCATGCCTTTCTTTGCTCAATTTGAGGCAGATTGTGCTTCTCCTGCTCGTTCTGTAACTTGCACAGTATCCCCGACCCTCAATATTGCTCCACTTGGCGCAGCACATGCATACTGACCAAAAACAGGTTTATCTAAAATAGCTATTAGCAAAAGGGGCCTGAGAAACTGGATGAAAGCTTGTACATACGCGGAAACGCGCTGTTAACTCGACGATCTCTGGCTAAGAGTCCATACAGCTGGCGGTTCCTGGGGCTCGTCTGCCCTGTTTCTAAGTCTGCATTTAAACTCAGGCAGCGAGTTGTTTTGAAGATGCACCTGATAATAGCCGTTACTGCATTGTTGTCGCTCGAGTATACTCTGAGTTCCTTCCAGTCATCTTCATCGAAGGGGACCATTTCTGGCTCCCCATCAATATGAATATTTGGTCGAAATTTAATAATAATATCTTCTGATTGAGAGGAGGGAGGAAGGCGAGATCTTGCTTCTTTTTCCGATGCCACTGACGTGACAAGAAATGGCGCTGCATCAGCAAAGCGAAGTCCTTGGGGCCGTCGTCTGTCACCAAGCGAAATAGGCACGATGCCGCGCTGGCCTTGGATGTATGCTGCACCAGGGATGTCGCGCCGGCCGCTTCCGCCAATGAACAAGAGCCTGACTTGCATGTCTAGGTGTTGACTAAAAAACTTTGCGGGCTCATCTCCCATATCAATCCCGACAGCGGGTGTGCCGAAGATGCACACGTCATATCTTTTCGACGTACGATACAGTAATGGAGAAGGCAAGAGGGGAATGGTAATAGATGACTCCGGTTGTGCTTTGATGTGCTTGATAGTAAGCTTCGACCAACTGTCGTCGATGAACGGCTGGAAGAGGCACAGCGGAAATAAGTTCTTAATTGTGATGTACTCGGCAAAGTGCCCTGATGTCTGAGGCGTGTCCTTAATTAAAATGTATTGGCGATCGAATCGGAAGCCCTCGCTGGTAATTTCGGCAAAGGGCACTTCGACTGGCAGAATTGACTTGATTGGGTAGATGAACAGCTGCAAAGTGAGAGAGCTGTCAGGAGCTGATAATGATAGGTATTGTTACGGCTTTGATGACATGGAATGTAACCTACTCGCTGAATACGCATGTCCACGAGCGTAGGATATCGAGCATTGTCAGGAACTCGATTTCATACGCTAGGAATACAATTGTTTCGTTGATGTCGTGACGGGCCAAAGCGTGGATCAGGACCGCGCTCTGCAAATTTGCCCCATTCGCGATTCAATTTGGCTACTTCGATTTGTCATCATTTAAAAGTCTCTTCCAAGTCAGCAATTCCGAATTGAGAGGGGGAGGAAAGCAAATCCAAGCCACTTCAAGGGAGAAAAATTCCACCAAAATCGGCCCCATCATTCACAAGGTGATTAACGACCAGTAATGATTCACAGCATAACTAACAACAAATCATGACCTATGGGGAGCAACTCAGGTCGCAAAGTGTCGGGGTTATTTTTTTTTGACGCCATCATCGCCGGCACTAGCCCTGATTGAGCATCTCCTAGCGACGCGCATGTCCATGCTCGAGCTAAGACAGACTTGGAAGCCCCTGGCGAGCCCGAACCGCCGAGGGGACTTCGGGATTGGTCACCCCCTCGTTCTAAGCGGCGTTCCATCAGCACGTCACGTGTATTCGACTCCGACGATTTCGATCCTGGCAAGTTGTCGACGGAAGGCGTATGACTATCCACTCCACAGGCGACTTCGGTGTTTGTTGCCGTAGTATACTTGATTTCTTCGAGGCTCAGCCTGGAATTGACCGTTCAATTCTTCATCTGGTACGCCCACCTATCAGAACCCCTCAATCATGTCTCGGCCATATGCGGAAACTTCCAATGCTGCCCCGGTCCCCTGCGGCCGTTGCCGAAAGCGCCGTGTCAAAGTAAGACTGCTTTATGCTTGCTTGACGGCCCCATTTTGACACAAAAATAAGTGCGATAGGCGGAAACCCGGCTGTGCACGCTGTGAAGGGCTCTCACAGCCTTGTCCAGGATACGACAGGGTTCGCGGGTTTCTAGATCAAGGTCAGCACATACGCAAAAAACATGCATCCAGTGTCAATATCACAAATATTTCAAGCCGTCTTATCTCATCCCCGTCGGGTTCTACTTCTGTTTCCCAATCGCGAGCATCCCCTCAAAATAGCCCGACTGTGGATCTACTATTGGATCAAACACAGAGTCCATCGCTAGCAACACCTCAGACTTCTACTAATACTGCCAACTCAACACATGCAAGCTCGGCCACTACTCTGGATTTAGACTTGGATGCAGACTTTGATTCTGCTTTTTTCGACATTGACCCCGTTGAATATTATTCGCAAACCACTAACTGTTGTGGATTTCTCCCCAGTATACCCCTGATCGACGATTTTCAAGACTTGTCCCACGTGACTCTACCCAGCCTCGAAGGCTATCTAGGATCTTCGAATAGTTCATGCGATGGGAATGGCCTACCATTACAGCTTGTGGCGGAATCCATCAAAGACCGCGAGACGCAGGAAGCCGACCTTATCCGGCATTACATCGATGTTATCAGCCCCTGGTTGGACATTTTCGACATTGAAAAGTACTTTCGTCATATAGTCCCTGGAAAGGCAGCCAAAAGCGTCCTGCTAAAAGACTCCCTAGCCGCAGTTGCAGCGAAACAGTTTGGAAATATGCGACAAGACAGCGCCATGTTCAACAATCGAGAACCAACCTCATTTGCCTTGGGTCAACGCTACAATAATTTACAAGTTGACTGGCTGTATGAAGCAGCCGGCTTCTATGATAAAGCGATTCGCCAGATGATAGCCACGTTAGAAACCCTCGATGATAAGTCTGCAAGCTCAACAAACGATTCAACTCTGCCAACCTCTCCAGAGCACATCCTGTTAAGCAGCGCATCACTCACGACCGAAAAAGGCCGAGCGGGAAAATACGAGCCACCAAATGAGACGGTTGACAACCTCTTGATAGCTGTTTCAATATTCCTGCTATATGAGGCTCTGGACAACCGACAATTCAGCATGATTCAGTGAGACCTTTGCTCCGATTATACCTTGTTATGTTCGCTAATTGATCAAAAGACACATGGCAGGCGCACAGCATCTTCTGTTCCGTGACTTTCAACACCAGAAACCCCCTAATCCACCTTCCCAAATGGAAATTTCCGTCGTGCCCAATATCATCGACACCACAAAAGCTTGGCAGGCTTCCTTTTGGAATTTCGCATGCGTGGACTACGTCGTGTCCTATTCAGCAAAGAGCACAACCAAACTTGACACGTCCGATATTCATCTATGGAAAGCTGCCGGGCTATCAATGGCTCCATCTAATGGACAATGGGTTCCGGAAATTCTTGGCGACAACCAAAATGCAATACCATCAAACAGAATCACAGAAACATTATCATGCAGGTCCTTAATATGGATTGTTTTAGAAACGCTAAATTATGTAGCAACTGGCAGTGCACAGGAATTAGCTGGCTGGGATCGTATTAGAAAACACCTTGACAGGTGGTTTTCAGCGCTGCCAGAATCCTTTGAACCCTGTTTAAGATCTACCGCATCTCGAGGATATTCGCTCCGCTACGGGCACACCACTGGCCTCGCGGCCACTCCCATGGCAGACTCGTTGTCTACAATCCAGATACCTTTCCCAGAACTCTTTTATAGCAACTCTATGGGAGCGGCGACGCTTCTGCTGTACCATTTTACCAGAATTCTTCTGCTGCTACACAAACCACCAACCCACGAGTCCTTTAATTCCCGATTAGGCACGCAACGCCTTAACGCCTATCGTCAGCACTCAAATCAGATCAATCACCACGCCGAAGAGATTTGCGCCATTGCATTAGGGAGACCGCAGCACGCTGTCCAGTTGCAGTTGTTGCAACCTCTTTACATTGCCGGACTGTGCCTGGAATCCAAGGAACAGAGAGTCATCTTGGCCGATCTTCTTGTTGGCCTACAAGAAACCACAGGCAGCTCCACTGAATGGAGGTTACTGGAGCTGAAAGAAGAATGGGGCTGGAAGGATGGATCGAATAACCGGCAGACTGTCTTATTTGAGTAGCAGGACGGGATTACAAGGAACATGTGCGAATTGCTCGTCTACTCTTCTCAATCGAATTATTTGAGTGAACCGGATGAGCTAGGAATTTATGTTGCTGCAACTTACGTCTGAGGATTTTGAGTATTTCTAATACGTAGGAAAAGGCATGTGCGCGGCTGTGTCTCGGGAACATAAATAGAGCCGAGAAGTAAATACCACAAGAGGCAAAAGACAGAAATCGAGCAGTACTCCCGATTGCAGTATTATGTAGTTGGGCACCACTGATTGCATAAACACGATCCAAAATGCCCTCTAGCTTGTATTGCTTGGTGTCAGATGCTTTGTTCCAGACCAAATAATATATTTTAAAGCCAGTACCAAGAGCTACGTGGCGCTTGCGAATGCCTATCAATCAGTTCCTTGATTATTCCCTCCTCTGCAGGGGCATTGTCTATCTTTGAGATATGTTGGGAAAGGGGTAAAAGTTTCACACCGCTCAGCAGGCATCGACATTGCGGTTTTGAATGACAGACGGTTGAAATACGGCCAGAACCCCAAGAATAGTCAACTCGATAGTCTACTCTCCATGCCCCAATCTACACCTAAACATATCACGGGTTTCTTTTGGGAAACTAGGTGTGCGGAGGTTCTCGTAGATACCAAATCCTGCCAGATAGGAAATGCAGCTGCCAGCCTCGTGCGGCTGAGATCATGCGCTTACATGCAGGTGAAAGCGCTTATGGGTTAAACCCCTCAGTGGATGCGAAAGTATTGCCACCGTGTAAAGGGCGCTGGAAGAGGATTGCAGGCAATGAAGATGAACAATGCAGCATGCTAATTTAACATCACAAAGGCAAGCTTTCCATCGAGCTAGGAACCTCCTAGTTCGGAGCGTAGGGCTTCTCTTGGTTCAACAAGGTGAGAGTCTCTGAGTGACAGCAAGGATCATGAAAATGAGGCTGACATACTTTACTTTACCACTACCCCGCAGCTCCGAGCCCGCCTGGATTCGTCTGGCTCAATTTATTTCAACCCAGATTCATTCCAACAACATATGCTCAGCTTCGACAAGCTCCGTGGCAGTTTTTGACAATATTCAAAATTCTGAAGATCACCGCTTCATATCAGAACCCACGAGCTTTGATTCCAACAATATGCATCAACACAAAGATTATACCGTTGCTGTGATCTGCGCCATCGAATTTGAGATGAGCGCCGTTCGCTACATGCTTGACCACACGCATGACGAGCTGCAGTATGATGAAGGTGATTCAAACGACTACATACTCGGCGAGCTGAGCGGTCACAATGTCGTGATTGCGTGGCTTCCAGGGAATCAGGGTAAAGGTGCTGCCGCAATCGTCGCCACGAACCTGGCCCGAACATTTCCAGGTATCAAATGGCGATTTCTCGTGGGTATCGGGGGAGGCGTGCCAAGTATCAAACATGATATTCGTCTTGGTGATGTAGTTGTGAGCATGCCTGAAGGGCAACATGGCGGCGTGGTTCAGTATGATTTAGGGAAAGATCGGGATGATATATTTATGCTAAAGGGCTTCCTGTCACCACCGCCATCTTTCTTAAGAGCTGCCATCCTCAAGATGCGGTCCGACCACCGCGCCGAAAGGAACAAAATCCCAGAGTTTGTATCCTTGTTGGTTAACAAGGGATGGGATCTTGAAGGCTATCAACGACCACCAGCGAAGTCTGATGTTTTGTTTAACGCCGATTATCCCCATCTTGAAGATGAGAGTACATGCAACAAGTGCGAAACGACGAACATCACGATACGGCCATCGCGCAAATTCGACGGACCGCAGATCCATTATGGCTTGATCGGCTCGGGTGACCGCGTGATGAGGAGTGCTGATAAGCGGAACTTAACGGTCCGAAATGCAGGTGATATTCTGTGTTTCGAGATGGAAGCTGCCGGTTTAGCAACAGAGTTTTCTTGCATTGTAATTCGCGGCATTTCCGACTACGCAGACTCGCACAAGAATGACGACTGGCAACTATACGCGGCAGCGGCAGCAGCTGGGTGCTTAAAGGAACTCCTCCGTTACGTGAAGAAAGTAGTTTTGACACCGGGGGCATCTTCCGATGCTGCAGGACAGGGCAGCGGGAATGGACCATCCATTGTATCCACTTTCATCGGTCGTGGCATTTCACACTCGGGGCCGGGAGACTTTAATGCCGGTAATATCAACATCGGTTGAAAGCGTCTCACTGAAGAATGGCGCCCTGATGAAGCTGAATGGACATGAACAGCACACCAAGTCCGTATATGGCCCGTCCAAGGTTCTTAAAAGGAGATACTGGAGTAGGTAAAGGTTCTTCCTGACAAGGTAGCTAGCTCTAATTTCAAAGATATGGCGCGTTGGGTAGTGCGACGACCTACAAGTATGGTGCTGTCTGTGTAGATCTATTCACTTCTAGGCTTGCTAACCTCGCGGACTTTTTTTTTTTAACCTGTCTTATTCTCTTTGGTCTTCACCAAGCTTCCCTTTTAATAGTACGTGTCCTCATAATAAAGTCAGCTCATTTAACCACACACATGCAAGCAGATTTCACAACTAAAAGAAAGTCAACAATATTTAGTGAAAGAACATTAATCAGTTTTGCTATTAACCCTGCTTGGCTCCTCTCCTAGAATATCTACATGGAAATTACAACGTTAATACTACCAGACATAGCACCAACCCGTTTGATTTATCCCCAACAGTACGATTAATGAAAAGCCATATGCGCTTGGATGCACTTTAGCCCGCCTTCTTGAGGTTTGAGAATCTTTGGAATTTTAGATACCAGAGTCCTCCTGTTCAATTGAATAGGAGTTCTGGAAGTTCTGCCAGCCTTGGCAGACATCATCGATACTCTCAGAGTCCTTGGAAGGGATGATGGAGGGGATTTCGCTCACGCGCTCAATGAATTGAACAGCGAAGCCCTCGGATGTGTGCCATCCAATGTGGCAGTGCATGAGCCACACACCAGGGTTGTCAGTCTCCCAAGCCATGACCAAGTGGCCAGAGGCAGGAAGCATGGCGGTATCTCTCCTGGGTGGGTTATCGGTGTTGAGTACGATGGAAGAGTTGTAGGCTCCAGTGCCTTGGGCAAGGACAAAGAAGTCGTGGCCGTGCAAGTGAATGGGGTGAGGAACAGGAATGGTTGTCTCAACAACAAAGTAAACCCACTCGTTGGCATTGTCAAGTTCGAGGATGGCTTCTTGGGTCTCGAAGGATGTGTCTGACTCCAAGACGGACTGGAGAGTGGGGTCCGCCCAATCAACCAGCATGGAGGTGCTGTTAAGAGACCACTTGAACAAGCCGGCAGTGTTCTTGGCCACGGAAGCCTGCTCAAGGGCATTCCAGTCAGCTGTAGAGACCTGCTTGGAGATGTAAGGAACAATGTTGGCGGTCTCATCGTCGCAACCATCGATAAAGTCATATCCTGTTGTGGTGGGAGTGTCAGGGCTGCTGCCATAGTAGACGATACCCCTAATGTTGTCCTGGCTATCATTGTCCGAGCATGCAGACTGGGGAACAGCGCGCATCCAGAAGTTATCGGCAAGAGAAGCTTGGTCTGCGGTGACGACAATGTCATATCGCTGGCCCATACCGATATCGAGAACTGTTGTCTCGTAGGGCTCGATGGGGTTCAGGTCAGAGGCGATGACCTTCATTGTGTGGTTATCGATGGAAAACTTCCAGTGTGTATCAACAGCTCCATTGACGAGTCTCATACGGTAAGATTTGCCAGATTCGAAGCCAACGTTGAAGCGCTCTCCTGTCTGTGATGAATCTCCGTCGGAGCCGTACACATTGGTGCCGTTGATAAGTCCGTTATCGAGTGTAGGGGGTCCAACGGTCTGAGCATAGTCATAAAGCTCGTCCACGGTCTGGTGGTCCCAATCGTTAAGGAAGACAACGCCAAGATCCTCATCATAGTTGGCTGTGGCGGGACCATTGATGACAATACCGCCAAAGACACCCTGCCAAGCCTGGAGAGCAAAGTGAGAATGGTACCAAGTCGAACCGTACTGGAGAGCCTTCCAGGTGTATGTCTGCGACTCGCCAACAGCCAGGGGGCACTGTGTGATGGAGCTAACTCCGTCGTTGGCGTTGGTGTAGTTTTGACGAATACCGTGGAAGTGGATGCTAGTGCCGTTGAGAGAGTCTGTGAGCTTGTTGGTGACGTGGACAACGACAGTATCACCCCAATCGGCAAAGAGGGTAGGGCCAGGGATGGAACCGTTGACGGCCATTGCTGTTCGTGAAACGCCATCGGGGGAGACGGTGACGTCGGTAAGCTCAAGCCAATACTCTCGCGTAACTCCAGTGTCGACGGGCTCAATAGTGTAGTCTGTGTCGATGGAGTAATGGCACCACTGATTGCGGGTTGTGGCAGTGTTGCCGGAACAGACAGAAGTCTCGCTGGTGGAAGTGGAAGTGGCGGCGCTGGTGGTAGAGCTACCAGTGGCAGTACCAGAGACGGTACCTGTAGCAGTACCAGTAGCGGTATTACTGGAAATTACGGCGGAGGAAGAGTGAACGCTGCTGGAGGAGTGTCCAGTTCCACTGGAAGAGTGACCGGTTCCGGAAGAGTGCTCATTGCCAGACGATGAGTGACCGCTGCCCGAAGAGGAGTGACCACTGCCAGATGAGGAGTGGCCATTTCCAGATGAATGGCTGCTTCCGGATGAGTGACCATTGCCAGAAGAGCGGCTGTTGCCAGAAGAGTTGCCGCTGGAAGACTTGTTGCCGGAACTCTTCTTGTTTTGGGTTGAAGAGCTGCTGCCACCAGAGGACTTGCGCTCGCTTGAAGAGGTGTGTCCATTGGATGATTGCTGCGTCTTCTGTGTCTGGCGTCCCGTCACATGAAACTCGTTTGGCGAATTGTGGGCACCAGACGGGACATGGCGGGCGAGGTGATTGTGCGCACCTCGTGGAAACGCATTCAAGGCTGGCACAGATGCGGCCAAGGCGCCAGTAAGGCTGCCCAAAAGAGTGAGGGGCCTCATAATTATGATTAACGAGAGTAGATGGTGTATTATAAAGAAAGAGTAAAGAATGTGTGAAGTCAGACTATGGAATAGTAAGCCTCCATGCCAAGAGCCAAGAACTGTCAGAAGAATCCAAGACCATTTATAAAAAAGCTTGGCTCTTCATCTCGTATCGAATCAACTCGTATTTGACCGTGCTTGGCACGATAGGCATCCTCCTGAACGGCCTCGCAGCCCAGCCGTGTAGCCCATGACTCCATTGCGGCTTGCGAGATCAGACTACTGGGCGCCTCATCGTCAGATACGCGAGTCCTCGTAAGCAGCTACTGCACGGTTTGATTGCAGCAATTGCCTCTTTGGAAAAGAAAAAAAAACATGGACGCAGGTGTTAGTCGAGACAGCTGCACAGCGTTGAAAAAAGAAACGGTAGGAACGGTGGCGTCTGCAGGAACCCTCACCGCTGCTCCACAGGGCCGTTACGAAGGTAGTTCCAGCCTATCAACTCTGGCGGAACTGTGTGTACCATGACGATAAACCAACTTGCTCTGCTTGGTTGATTTTGAGCTGGCGGGAAGCGGCTGGTCGGCAAGTGGGCGGCTGGTGGAGATGGTAGCTTCAGCTCATCCACAAGCTTACGTGTTGGGTTTGGTTTCACCAATCCTAGTGGCGATCGCGAGAAAGTGGGCCAATAAATGCTGTGGAGAAGAAACAAAACTCCGATGTGGCCGACCTAAGCTTGTCCAGTTCCGCGTTTAGTTCAGCGCCGGATCGCGTTTGCGGCTGCAGCACGAGCCGTGTGTTACGCAATTTTCCGCGACACGAGGCTTTCAAGGAGACAATGATACTCGATGCTGGACGCGTTGCTCTCTAGGCGCTACCCCTATTTGGCCTTGTCGGTTTTGTTTCTTTGTACGTAGGAGGGTGAGAAGCTTAACTCGGCCATCTAATTTAATCGCCGCGTCGTTAATTTAATCGCCGTCCCCGCCTCTAGAAGCAGTTCTCATAAATGCACCCACCCTGCCTCGTTGCTCAAAATAGCTGCCCCGGTTGAGCCTTGACTGAAAATTCCTTCCCCGTTTCAATTGTAGACCAAGACAAGTTTTGTTCCCAAACCCCAATCCACAAAGATGCGCGTTTCTCTCCTCCAGCTCCCAGCCTTGCTGCTCTCCGGGGTGGCGTCCGCCGCTCACATGGAGCCTCGTGACAGCCAGGCCGAGTTCCAGGCTTACGCGTATGGCGACGATCTTGGCGGCCTTGCCGTGTTTTCTGCGGGAGGTAAGCGCTGAATTAAGCTAGCAATGGCTTTGAGGTCAAGCTAAACTAGGTACCTAGGCAACGTCTACATTGGCGACTACACTGCCTTTGACGACAGCGAGGCTGCTCCTGTCATCTGTGAGTTTCTGTGCCCTTTCTGAGCCAAATATTTTTTTTATCTCTCTAATCTCATAAATTCTAGTTAAGCCAAATGGTGAAACCTGGACGGCCTCGCCCAACACCACTGGCCTGGCTTCCTCAAACAACCCAACCTGGTCCGACTACACCTTTGCCATCCCATCAACCTCTTCTTCATTGGACAGCGTCGTCCTTCTTGAGAGCTCCGAGACCAGCTCTTCCGACTATCTGACCGACTGCTTCACATTTTACGGCACTGTCATCTTTGCCGCTACCACGAATGGAAACATGGAATCTCACTGGTTCGCTGTGGCGACTGACACGGATGGTGTATACGCCTTGAAGTGGGATGCTGATAAGACATCAGGACTCTTGGTTACCCTAAAGAAGACTGCTCCTTCTAGCTAATCAGGAAAATGGTTTCTATCCATCACATGCTGAGTTCGAGGAAAGCAGAGTACATGATTACTCTGGGGTAGGATTTGTGTTATAGTTTTGAGCCGAAAGCCTGTAACTTTCTAACAATTGATTTATGTCATATAAAATGTCCCATTTTTAGTTTTAGTTGCTTCTAAGTTCGGTAACTTGTCGCACTGTAGAAAGTTTTAAAAAGAGAAAACCCCAAAAGTTCAGGATGCACCAACACAGCCAACACATTCTTTAACCAAATCCAATGTTATATTCATCTCAATATGGTTGAAGTTGTGTTTGTAATCATTATTAATACCAAGGACTGTATTAAAGTCGAACTCATGACTTCATAGAGTGGGGAAAGCTTGCTTGCTTAAAGGTGCCTATGCTGATTTTATAGACCAAAAATAAAAGGTTGATGGTGACTGCAGGGTTCGAACCTGCGCGGTTTCCCACTGCGGATCGTTTTTGGTTCAGAACCTAAACCTAAACACAGCGCCTTAACCACTCGGCCAAATCACCTCGTTTTGTTGTGAGACGGCGCACTTGATCCCTGATTACAAACCTGGCTCTAGGGTAGCGAGCTGTCCAGCCATGCGCCAAGGCATTATCTTGCTGATTTCTCTACCCAGTTAGATTGCGTGGTATGGATACTACTACTATTCAATTATTTCTTGAGGATTTAAGTGACTAATTTTCATCTTATGTTATACTAGGCCATTGCATACTGGTCACGTTGAATTTGCTGTTCATCATAATGTCACTTAAGAAAATAAGCCGACCAAAACTCTTTGTTATTTATTGGTGATCATATGCTATCTCTTCCTTTGATCAGGGGACGTAACAACTCACAATTCAGTTTTTAAACCATCGGCATACCCAAGAGTTGGTGCACCATAGTGTCTTTTGTCTCGGCAAATAATTAGCACACACAATTGGATGAGTGGTATAATATTCCCCTACCATATGTCCATCAGCAAGTATCAACATCTGGGTCATGCGAAATTGTCTCTCCATTTTCCAAATAAGTTGAGATGGTTTGTGAGACTAAAAAAGCCCCCGAAAAAGTTTCTGGTGTGATAAAACTGGCAGGTCATTTTGAAGCCCCCCCTTTTTTTTGGAGCGGGAAGTTATCCCAGCATGGTTAGTTGAGTTTCCAGGAGAACATCCAGAGTTTTTTCTCCCTTCTTTCCCCCCTCGTTTTTTTCTGATAGCGGATGAATTCAATTGTTGTTCGATTGGATACAAAAGCAAAGCTATCGAATGCTGATTTGATTTGGCCTTCTGCGTGACCTTGGTGCTGGGAAGAATATCTTAGTTGAGCTCACTTCTTGGTTTTTCAACTGGACATAAATACTACGGACAAGCAATCAAATTATAATAGTAGTTCATTATAGTCTTTCATCTAGAGACGCGAAAATTGACATTATGAAGCTCCTTTGATAGTTATTTCTCTTCCTGCAAAACTGAAAACGCCGCGTGATCGCCATGCTAGCAAGTGTAAAACGCAACCGTTTCCTTCATTCTTTGACATTGGCACTATCTCTTCCTAGGTTCATGAAAGTCCGATGTTCAGCTCCACTCTTTAATTTCTTCGCTTCTAAAGTTTTAATTTCAAATAAATCGGCCTCTTCACTCTTACTAGACCCTGTTGTCACAAAGACTTCGTAAGAAGGGATTAGGGAATTTTGGAATATTCCAATCGGATTGGCAATGTTGAGCTTGCTTCCTTTTTTGACAGATAACGTGCCCTTTTTTGAACCTCTGCTTTTTTGACTATTTCCCTGGATGGTCGGTTGAAATAATTGAGGGAATAGTTTAACAAGAAATAGGCGAATCGAAGGAAGACACGTGCAGATTATTCCGACATTTACCTCGATGATGGACCACTCAATAATATCCACATAATCCCATGTAGCGTTCATATCGTTGGCACCGAAACCCAGAGTAAGATGAAAGCGAATAACACTGATAACCGTGACGCTAAAGCTTGTTAGAATGGTTGTATGTTATGTTGCAAGGTAGCAAAACTCACAATGTTCCCAAAAAGAACATCAATCCAATGCCAATCTTATTTTTCCCGCTCAGATTTAATGATTTGAGTTGTGACAAGGGCAGTGCGAGCATCCAGATGTCCATAACAATGCTCAGCACTGCGTTGGCGAGCGTGATTTTGTAGAGATCCGTGCAGGAACCGGTGTGTTCTCCATCCCACCGCCTCCAAAAGTAGTCAATTGGCTTACAGTTGAAGATGGAGACGAATAAAAACGCGAGCCCTGTCCAAATGTTTAAGAGTATTGTCCCGAGTAGGAATAGCCGCATAACTCCGCCTGGAAAAATTCGTAGGTAGAACAGCAGTAATGAAAGCTTTAGTAGAGTAATTTCGGCAAAATAGAGCAACCCTATCACATAAAACGACCTCCCGAAGTTCGTTATTTGGTATGATGCAAGTGTCCAAACGTCGCGTCCGACGCCACTGGGAACTGTCAAACCCACGTTTACAGCTGTGCTTCCGATTTTCGAAAGCCAGCAGATCAAGATGACCCAGTCGTCGAGCCAAAGGCGTGAAGTGGAAACTACTTTTTGACCGAGTCGTAAGAGTATACATATGCTTGACATCGCCAGAAGACTGATGGATATGGCCGCGTAACGCTGTGATCTGTCACGTTCCGGAAAGCCACAGGCGGACATGGTGGTATTCTTTATGTCTTGGGAAGGTAAGCAAGGTCGTAAACGAAAGAATCAAAAATGACATACAAAGTGATTCTTTGACTGTGCAGCTCTTTTGTACACAACTCGTTATCGAAGCCGTCAGTGCCTCGTCGTGACAGAGACATGTGTTGTTGGTTACAGTGCATGGAGAGTTGGGAATTGCTGTCGAGAAGCAGTTGATCTGGGAGCCAAGGTTAGCCAACCTGGGCTCGCAGCATGTCGTCAATCAGTTGTAGGCTTACTGAGCAAGCAGGGAAGTCGCCAATGAGGGATATAATGGATGTTTCCGCGTTACACCATGAAAGCATGATGATGCTAGCCCAAAAGGCGATGATCCGTTTGGAATGCATGCCTGCTACATGCACGACTGGGTGAATTCGGAACGCGAAGGGTTCGGCATCTGAGCAGCGCTTTACGTCGAGGTCGACAAATTTGGTGTTGGGAATGTTTTTCGCATTCAAAATCAGGTGAATGCCGAGTGGCGGGTTATTGAAAAGTTCAAGAAACGTGGGAGGCACGGAAACCGTGGAAGTGAAGTGGGATGTTCAGGAGTAGCGGCACTTAGCGTCGCACTATATTTCCTAACTCAAGCCACAGGCACACGTATAGCCGGCTAAACAACAAGAGTAACACTGGAGTGCTAGACTTTTGTGAGGCATCTTGATGTATTCCATAGTGAGTTAAGTAGCGAAGGACCAGTCTGAGAACCAAAGTCCAGGCGGAAGTTGACGTGAAGGATTTGTATCCTAACCAGAGGCGATGAAGTACTTTGCATTTCGGTCAAACTCACGAAACGTTCACCACGTCGGCTGGTTGGAGTGCTTGCTATGCGTCCTAGTTCAAGCCATGGTTCACGCGAAATCGATCCGCGGTTTAACTACAAGGAGCGATTGGGAGCGACCTGGCCAATCATGGTACTAATATATATTAATAAGTGGGTAGTTGATCAGCCTCCCCTTTTGCACGGACTGCATGCACAGACAAGGCACTATACGTTTTTGGGTTATTTAGCCTGGCAGTGGGTTATTCCCGTTTACCACTGTACAAAACCAATCTCTTTTAGGCTATTCTAAAGCTGGTTAAGAGCTTCCCGAGACAAAAAACAAAGCCGCGAGCAAAATGGTCCATGAATTTTCCGAAAATGCCCTTGGCTGTTAAAGGTGCGATGTATCTTCTAACAGGCCGATTTTGTTTATTTTATTTCTAGTTTAAATAGAAGCAGCAGGGGTGCTCAGCCAGAGTTTCTCCCAGAAGCTAGGCCACAGAGGTGGCGGATACAAATAGCGTTTAACAACTTTATGGTTTTCAATGATTTACCCGACCAAGAAAAAAACAACTCAATCCTCTGTACGGTACAATATGTGTGGGTTTTGTAATGCTCTTTTATTAGTTAGTCAATTCCCTGCAAAGCGCCCCCTGAGGATTTTCAAGGGCAATCGGAACCCAGATTTTTGAAACGAAACTTAATCAAGGTGCAGAACTACAAAGGTGCGACGCGAAAGTTTTAACCCTCGTAAACAAGATTGAAGTCCATTGCATTGTACTACGATAAAATGGCGAATTTTCTAAATTTTCCTGGATGCTGCCGTATCGCAGTATCGGTCGTTTAATCACGTTATACTGATGATGAGACAGTTCTAGAGAGGTAACAACTTGTATATAAAATCATGAATCGGATTATCTGGTTAAATTCAAACTTGGAACTTTTAAGCCTTCTTAATCAGGTCCGCCGCCCGCTCAGACATCGCATACAAGGTACTGACTAGATGTCCGCACACTTGGAAGGGGAGGATGGATGCGTCCACAACTCGGACATTGGAGGTACCATACACTTTCAAGTTGGCATCCACGACACCTCCCTTTTCCTTTGGCATCATGGCTGCTGTTCCAACGGGGTGGAAGTTTGAGCGATAATCGGACTTGATCCATTCCTCCCACCCCTCAACGGAGGCGTTAGCTGCAATTACCTCCTCTCCAGGGTTCGTCTCCCCTGCGACATAGTCAGAGAATGGTGCGGTTTGATAAAGCTTCCTGATGAAGCGAGCAACCTGAACCTGGCCCTGAAGATCCCAGTACGACATAAAGTAGTTTGGGTTAATGATGGCATCGTCAATAGAGTTGTTGCCGATGTGGATGCTGCCGCGGGCAAATGGCAAAAGACTCCAGTACTCGCTGCTCCAAGATCCGCTGGAATAGGAGACCAAGACTTCGGCAGCAGGAACCTTGGAGACAAAGAGCAGATTCCACTGCAGTTTGAAGAACTCCAATAGGTCAGAGGCGGATGTAACATTGCCATTTGCCAAGGCAATCTCTGCAGCGTAGCTGGGCAAAGCTGCCTTCACTGACGCCGCGACGGACTCGGTTTCATTGCCGAACAGATGCGAGACGGTTGGGTATGAAACAGCAGCCAGCGCCCCATTGACGGTAATGTTCTTGGAGGAAAAGTCCAGTCCATTATTCATTTGGTCCTGGAGATTCTCGCCAACTGTTGGAAGGTCCACAACCGTCTCAATTCCATACTTCTTAAGAAGAGCTGAGTTTCCGACTCCAGACAGTTCCAAGAGGCGAGGGGATACAAGAGCTCCAGCTGAAAGAATGACTTCCTTCTTGGCCTCGATGACTGAACTCTTACCAGAGACGCTAACCTTGACACCTCTGGCAGTAGTGCTGTTGTCGGACTTCCAAACAATTCTCTGGGCCTGAGCGTTCAGGAGAACCTTGAGGTTTGATCGATGCTGGTATGGATAATAATAGGCTCGAGCCGCATCCTCGCGGACGTTGTTCTCTTCATCAACGGTCCTGGGGTAGACAGAAAACCCAACCATACTGCCGTTATTGACGTCAGTGTTCCAAGGCACACCGATGCTTTGGTAGGTGGAGTTGAGAATGCTGGGGACGGATGAGTTTGACTGGTCATAAGTCCAGCCCGTCAGGAGCGGACCATCGGACCCGTGGACGGTCAGGTCGTAAGTCAAGTGTCCCGCAGCGTGTCGAGCAGCATCAGGGGTCTGGAAATGCTCGCTCTTTTTATAGTAAGGCAATAAAGCATCCCAGTTCCATCCTTCATTACCAATCTCCTCCCAGGCATCAATTTGTGCCACTTCGGCTCGAGTGTATGCCAAACCTGCTGGGGGTTAGTAAGTGGAAGAAAGTGGGAAGGGATGTGCCTATACCATTGATCGTGCTGGTTCCACCTAGGGCCTTTGCTGCACGCATGGTTTGGACCGAATCTCCAGCATACTTTTGTTTCACCGTCTTGAATTGCCAATCAATGTCGGTACCAAAGGCTAGACCATAGCCGTTGGTATTAGTAACATTTGTGTTATTGAAGACGGAATTTCCAGCCTCAATAACCAAGACCGAGACCTTGGGATCTTCAGAGAGGCGGTTTGCAACAACAAGGCCGCTTGTGCCACCACCGACAATGACATAGTCATACCCGGTTGCTTCGCGGCACACGCTTCCACTGGCAGTAGCCGCGAGTATCGCGACGATTGTCGACGTATTTGCAACGAAGCCGCGCATTTTGGCAAGAAGAGCCTTGTTTATATTCAGGAAGGAAAGGTTTTCTAATGTAAATGAGTGTATTGTTGTGAAAAATCTGGCAGCATTAAAGGTATTTATGTGTTTGTAGCCATGGCATTCGTTCGGCTCCTGGAAGTTTCGGAAGCCTTTGCAAATTGACAGAGCGATTTTTGTGGCTTGCTTATTGCTCGGTAATCTAAAATCGAATGTAAAAGACCCTGATCCAGTCTTGCCGCGCGCGAGTGTTGTCAATAGTACCGAGAAAAAAACCGCCAACAAGGGTACCGTACTAACTCAATGGATTCGGATGCCGGCGTGGGTCCAGAGCCCCCCTGCTTGATCACATATTTATTCCTCATACAGTTAGTTTAAAACCTAAGATCATTGCCTCCCTCACATCTACCTTTTGACAGCTATATCCGTACAATCTGATTATATAATTCAACCCAATTGTCTGTGCGCGAAGAGGAGAACCATTTATTCATTATTGTAGGGATATTGTATTCCGGAGAAAGGGCTATTGAGACCCACGTCGGAATCCGAATCCATTGAGTTAATCCGGTATACAGAGACCCTCACCCTAGAAAATTCCATAGCCAGTCCATATCCCACGGTGGCGACATCCCGCGTTGCGGCGCAAGGGTGGAGTATTTTTCATATCTCCTTCATTGCGCGGGAGGAGGTCTGACATATCTGCCCCCACATGATCTTAGGCACAAATTTTACCATCGTAAACACGAGGAATTTGGTATACCAGAGGAACTTTGTCCGCCACTGACCCTAATAAAAGATTACTTGAACCGGAAGTAGGGCCTCGCGATGATTGGAAATACTTCTAGTGCCACCAAAACCTAATGAGCAACAAAGTACCGCAGATATTCTGCTCCCTGATTGATGAGAATAATAGCGCGTTACCTCAGACCTCCTGCACAACGAAGGAGATGCTAGTTGACACCGATCCATCTAAATTGCTATGGAGCATGATAAGAAAGCTTGTTCCGTATGAGGCTGAGACCGACAGCAGGGCCAGTGCAAGGAGGCCATGTTGTGGCCCACTCGGCACGAGCCGCCGGCGTGGGAGCGGTATGTGTAATTGGTGCCGTTGTAGAAACTAGACGCGTCCACCTTATTTGTTGATTGGCGTTTATGTGTTTTTCGAATGGATTAGTCCGGTAATCGGCTTCTATGAAGATCGCTCATGCAACTAACCCTGTACGTCAGCCAATAACCGTTGGTGGTCGGGACACGATCTTCTAATGCGGCGAATGTTGATGTGTGAGGGCCCCCTTGGCCGGTTCTTGCGCGGTAATAGCGCAGATGCCGGAGTGGAGTGACTGACGGTTTCATACAAGGTAGCATCGCATTTCTAAGCGATTACTCTAGAATGCGCCGCGCGATAGTGAAAAAATATGGGCGACTGTTGCAATCGTCATTGCGGGTCAAATGGAGGACGACCCTCTAAAAGACCGAGAGTTTTACCGAGATCTGACTAGGCTCAAGTGCCGATATGGGTATCACACTATGGATTTTATATTTTCCATGCCTTTTTTTTTTCTTTTCTTTTCTTTTATTTTTTGTATTAGATTCTGCATATCTTTCTCTTGCCTTTTTTATATATGTAGGATAGTCATTGAGGGTGTGGAGTTGAGCAAGAAAGGTCACCAACCCACATGAGTTAGCGGCTCACGATGATTAGGTTGAGAGATGAACACCAGTGAACTTGATATCCTCCCTTGAATATGCGGAAGCACGAGATCACACATAGCGCGATAATCAATATGTAACCCCCAAGAGTGAAATCAGTCGCTCCGAGCGGATTACCTCCATACGCGAATTATTATCCAAGTGCGTATTCGAAATTGTATATGTATATTTCGGTCTATTTTTATGCTGAGATCTATGATCTAGAATACGGTGTGGAAGAATCACTGATATCCGAATACATCTTGGTGTACTGGTCATTCTTTCCTCATCTGGAAGAGAAAACCTCTTTTTTCCCCTGTGGAGAGGCAAAGGTGTTTGATCGAAAGTGATGAGAGCGTCGACAAGAACATTAATCTCGAATAGTGGTCTTCCAATCAAAAGCTTTCTCGTAGGCATGGCCAAATTTAAACAATGCCTCTTCCCCCCATAGTGGTCCAACCAGCTGCACAGATGAAGGTAGTATGATATGCTGTTTTCCGCTTGTATCGGTTACAAATCCAGTGGGTATTACCATGGATGGGTGTCCTGTCAGGTTGAATTGCATTGTGTTTAAGGTTTGCCCGAATGTAGACGAAATTTGTTCCATTGAGGACGCTGTGGCTCGATCAAAAAGCGGAGGTGCCGTGAAAGGCACACTAGGAAGTAGAAGGACGTCAAATTTCTCAAAAAGTGCTTCGTAGTCTTTAGTAACTGCGCGTTGTTAGCAAATATATCAATTTATACCCTGTGCTCGGAGACATACGTTTAAGGGTCAAATTCATGCACTTTTGGTAGAGGTGCGGATACTTCTCAGCCTCGTAAGTGCCGTTGATGAGTTCATTTCGCATACCAGCGGGCAACCGATCCCACTTGTCTTGAGTCCACGGGATAGTTGTTTTTTGGAACCCCGTGGGATAGTGTGAGCGCCGCCCATGGGGATTCCCCAACGATGCGGAAGTGAGCGACTGTCGACAGACTGTCATCCACAGCGACCTTCCAAGTACGTGACCTGGCATAGATATTTTCTCTACTGTTGCACCAAGTTGTTGGAATTGTTGTGAGACAGCCATGAGATGCTTTCTCATCGTTTCCGTCATGAATGGAGCATTAATAGCTTCCTCCAGCAAACCAACTTTGAGGTTGGACAGCGGCTTGTCTTCTGAAGTCTTGACAACTGAGTCGTACCAAGCTTGCAGATTGGACGAGTATAGAACCTCTCCCACTCTATGAGCGCCCCCTTGCCTGTCATCAAGCCCGTCTCGTCCGGCAATGGCCTCTAGCAATAGCGCGGTGTCCCAGACACTCTTGCACATGGGCCCGACATGGTCAAGAATAGGCTCGCAGCTAACGACGCCAGTGTAGGGAATCAGACCATGCGTTGGTTTTAGTCCTACCAAACCACAGAATGCAGCCGGAACCCTGATGGAACCACCCTGATCGACGCCGACACCCATATCAACTTGCATCTCTGCATCGCCGTGAGGAACAGACTTCTGGGTGCCAACCAGCGCGGCTACGCCCGATGAAGAGCCACCAGCAGAATATCCCTCAGCCCATGGGTTAAAGATTGGTCCCGCAGCGGCAGTGTTGCTAACGGTTGCACAACTTAGGGCCTCGCACGTTGCTGTTCCAACGATTCGACCTCCAGCTTCGAGTATTCGAGTCACCACTGTCGCATCCATGTCTGGAGTCCATGCAGGAGTAGCGTCTGTGCCATTGAGTTGCGGCACGTCGGCGACACAGATATTGTCCTTCACGACAATATTTTTGCCAAACAACAGCTTACTTCCAGCCGATGAAGATTCATCAGGCCCATTCCCACTTTCTTGACCCTTGATTTCGATTGTGAAGGTATGAGACCATACTGACCCCAAGCCATCTACCGCAGTGCCTGGTCTGATATCTTTGCGAGGAAATCGCTCTCGGTCAACTGCAGGATTCCAGTCATCTAGGGCCGAGAGCTCCTCGAAGGTATCGTGAGCGGCGGCGAGAAGGACATGCAACGCATCCTCTTCGTCTTTTCTGACCTCAAACCCGAGTTTGGCAGCCACTGCATGCACGTCGCTTACCTGGACAGGATTTCCTCTGCCTCGTCGAGTCAGTGTCCATTATGACGAGTTGCACCGAGCGTTGCGTAGGGTGACAACTCACTCGGAGACTTTGCTGGACACTACCGACATGTTGACAGGGATGAGCGGACTGGGTGAATTATTGGATCGGCTTGCACTGTGTAGAATTGTTCTGGATGAGATTAATTTTGTGCTTGCAACCCCGCACTAGCATAGCCAAATCTGAACCGGATTTCGACGGCTAAGGTCGGGCAGATTGTTGTTCTCCTGGTAGGCGGGTCCATGATGGCCAGTTCTAGTTGGTGCTTGAAGCGAAGCGAGAGTGTAGAACGGGTACCTATTCTTAGGCTCTAACCGAAAGGAGAAAGCCAGCGCCTTATGACACAGTATTCTTTTGGCCAAAAACCATAGTCAAAGACTAACTAATCACAAGCATATTGATGAGATATCATAAAAATCTAATCAGCCTTCATTTCGTCATTCAGAGCTTGGGTGGGATTGCAGTCCTCGCTTATGGTTGCTGTATGACGAGTCGCTAACCACATCAGGCACGACAAGTTCAAGGTTGGGGGGGATGTGTGCAGTGATGCAAATCCATAGAATGAGAGGAATGAATTATTGTGACTTGGTAATTTTAACTAGAACTGGAATACAGGGCATGATTATTTAAAAAAGAAAAAAAAAGAGACAATTATATAACATCTTTAAGAGTGAACTCATTTGCTTCGGGCACATCACCTCATATCCCCGTGCATTCCATAAGCAAGCCGTGCTGTGGCTGGAGTGAAAGCCACGACCCACCACAACGCCACTGCATCACCGGCTTTGTCGTCATGGCTCATGTTTAATAATCGGCTTCAAACATGCAGCAACAGCAATGAACAGGCGAATCAAGAGCAAAAGACTCTACAGGGGCTATTAAATAATGCATCTCGGTGTCTGTGAAGGAGCCATTAATAATGGCTAGCGAGGCAGGTCGGGTCAGCGGCAAGAATTGATTATTCTTACCAGATAGTTGAGAAGACAGATACCTGCTTGAATAAATATAGGATGAATGCGCTTCATTTCTTAGATTCCTCATCACGAAATCGCACCGTCGCAAGACCACAAAACTAAATCCATTATTTCTCCAATACTAAAAAAGAAAATGTCTCCATCACTCCACGTTCTCGTCCTTGGAGGTGCTGGCCTCCAAAATTCCCACGTCATTCGGGAACTTGCTCAAGGCGGCCACAGGGTGCGGGTTCTCTCGCGCAACATTACCAATGAAGAGCCAGCATCCTTGGCCACAATCCCCGGTGTCGAAGTAATCCAGGGCGACACATATGATGAACAAGCTCTGGGTCTGGCCTTTCAGGATATCGATGCTGTCTTTGTGAACACCAACGGCTTCGCCATCGGAGAGAAGAGTGAAATATACTGGGGAATTCGCATTTATGAAATCGCACACTGGGCTGGTGTAAAGCATTTCATTTACAGTGCACTCCCCTATGTGTCAAAGAAGGGTACATTTGACCCCAAATACCGAGTTCCCTTTACTGATGGAAAAGCAAAAGTTGCTGGTATGGCCCATTTCCCAATCTCATTTGCTGAGTTAGTGCTGATCATAATATGACAGAGTACCTCAAATCTCAACCCACTGACAAAATGAATTGGAGCATCCTCGAGAGTGGTCCATACGCCGAAGACTTCCTCCTATACAGACTTGTACCTACCCTTGACGAAGCCACCGGCGAATACGTATTTAGGGCTTATTTGGGCGACAAGGGTAGCATGGCTCTGGTCGCCTTGAAGGACCTCGGATGGTTTGCACGATACATGTTTGAACACCCAGACGAATTTGCTGGTGACTTGCTCAGCGTTGGAATACAGCATGCCACTGGGCAGATGATGGCTGATGCCTTTACCAATGTAACGGGCCACAAGGCTCGGTATGAACCACTCACAAAGCCTGAACTGGAGAGCAGTCTCGTGACAGTGAAGATGGGAGCTGCACACTCACCTGGGTACGACGACCCGACTTTGGTGACAATGAGGCAGATGTTTGTCCCTTGGTGGACAATCTGGCATGAGAGCCATGGAAACACGGGTCTCTGGACGAGGGATTATGAGCGCTTGGACAAGATCAAGCCCGATCGCATCAGGACCGTTGAGGAATGGATGATATCAGTGGATTACAAGCTGGGCATGGAAGCAAAGCCTGTACTGAAGTCTGATTTTGCTTGGGTTAAGTGACGTGGTATCAGGGTGAATTTACGGGGTTCTACACGCATCATCCTTTTTGATATACACGTAGATCCAACTCTTTTTTTTGTACATAGGGAATTAAATGGTATTTATTTGATGAGTTATCAATACAGCTAATGCATTCTGGTCGTTAACTTGCACGTGCAGGCTTGTAGCTCTGTTGTGTGCATCTCGTCCCTGACAACGAACCTCGCCGACTCTCTCAACTTTGGAATGCCTACGTTTGTTACCTGAAACTGAAGCAAATCCCTCCAGCCGTATTGGTAAGCAGCGGTGTACAAGAAGTGGCCTGGTATGTCATTTCAAGGTTTTATTTCGAAGGAGCACAATCGATGTGGCGCAAATCGCGGTTTGTCGCGTCGCGCCCATGGACTCATTCATTAGATGGGTGACACACAGACACAATTCACACCGCTCTTGATTAGTATCTTATTCAAATTTACTCTTGTCCCCCTGGCACCGAGATTGGATGCGAAATGACTGCTTCTTGCGCAAGCCTGACACGGCCAGCACATGTGTTATGAACGCTGCTAGCGATCTAGGCCATGCTTTATAGGAAGTCAACGTAAACTTTGTACACATGGCAAACCGTGGCGAACCGTGTCTTTTGCTTTCCTCCTTTTTCACCCGGTGTCGCGTAGCAAGTGTCATGGGCGGCTAGATCAGCTCCTTTTCTCAAAGCGCAAGGTAGCCGTGAGACAGACGTCTCGACGTTTGATTGGGGAATAAAAAGGGTTTTAGTCCTAGCATACGATAAATGCGAAGGTGTCAAGGTATCTGGTGGTGTGTACCTTGTGTTGGAGGATATGAAACGCTTACTGTGGCGCAATTCTCCTGAAGCCAAGATTTCAGAGGATCAATCAGAACCATCAGAAGACACCAGAGTTCAAGTCTAGAGTCGCGAGAGGCTTGAGGCGTATTTCAGCTTGTGTTACAAATAATAGCTCGTGCGATTAATGCTCGACGTATTCATATCGTTGGATTTTGCAACTGTGATCCTAATTGGTTCATCTGAGTGCCGGATGCCGTGTGGATTGATTACCCATGTGCAACTAAAGTCTGTGGCGCCGGTCACGGCTTCATCTCAACGACTAGTAACTGGCCCTTGACAGAGCGCTGCATATCGTACCCTCTTACCTGCATGTATCCTATTTGCTGTGGAGTCGTGTGTGAGGGTTGTGTAATATCACTGCCCGGTTAAAAATGTCGTGTGATCCATTACGAGGCAACGGGGCAATGAGGCTGCTACACTAGCTGCAGGACCTGCGGTCGCGCATTGTCACCACTCCACCGCTAACAAAAGCGTGTCTTTTGTGCCTTGTGTAATGAATGCTAGACATAGGATGGTTACATTGGATGTTCTGTCTGCTAAGGTCATAATGATTCGTGGCATCAACTGGTTTTTGCACAATCCTATTTCTGGCCCCCAAATCATTGGAAACGGGGAGATTAAGCGCCCTGAAAACCCTGAAAGCCCTGGGCTGACGGGCTGAGTTCTAAGGAGACTTACTATGCCATTTTTAGCAACTTATTGCGTACGCGGCAGTATTAGTGCAGATGAATGCTGTGACCAAGTCGCTCACGGCTGAGGTATTTAAATGGGCTGTCTTGTTCATCACTGCTGCTTTCCCGCAAAATTCTAGGTCAAACCCCTATCATTTAATTTGTCATATTACGGACCAAAATCACGCACTCACCTCCTTTTTTCTTTTACCGGCCACGATGGAATCCATGAAAGCTAAAGCCGGAATAATTACCTTCAAGCAAGCGTATGATGGTGACTTCGCTGGCTCTATCAATGGATACGACGACGTAGTCAGCAATCGCAAGCTCGCATCAAACAGAATTGGTCAAGAATACGAGTACTATCGAGTGCTCGACGAAGCTGATTCTGATGACGAAGACCCTTGCTCGTGTGATGAGGAAAACGTCTGTGCCATTCATGAGAATCTTGTAAAAATTCAATCTGATCACCGACTGCTGGCCACATCAGATTCAGAAACTTGTCCTAATATTGGTAGGAGGGACGAGGACAGTTGGTTCAGGGACCCGAACCTGTACCTCGCTAAGAGGGGAATGGGTTTTCTGTCTCAAATTGCCCAGCTATGTTACAAGTCAGGCGTCAGTTTCTGTGAGAACTCTGAATGCCAAATTTTCTATAAAATCATGGACCGCACGGCTCCCCAATGCGACTGGGCCGCATTCAGAGAGTGGGCTATGACAGCCATGTCCTGCCAAATTATGATGGCCAAGCAACAGGACTATGGCACTCATGGGAGAGGACATACACATCTCGCTCGCAGCGTAGCAGGCTGTTGTATGATCCTCAAGGAATGCCTAAGTAATGGGCTCGTCTTAGAATCGCGTTCCTACCTAGACGCAGACTCGCCTGACAACGAAATCAACCAACAAAGTGTCATAGACCTCATCTACTGGATGGCTAAAATCCAATATGAGAAGACTGTTGGACCAGATCGATTTGGGAGCTGGGGCACGCAGCCTATTCCACCTGCCATCTCATTGCCATTCCTCCGTGCTGCCTTAGACAAGGTGGATCAGCTCGGAATCTGCAAAACTCGGTTCTGGAACTTTGTCAGCATTGGTGATCGCAAAGAGGGAGATATTCCGGATCTTGTGCACGCGCTTGAGAGCGCTGGCGATGAATCCGGGAGCGGTCGCTCGATCTTCGCTCATCCCGAAGACAAGCACAAAGATTGCAATCCCAACAAGTGTCAGCAAAGCAGCATCAGCAGCACCTTCAAGCCGCAGCTCCACAAATGTGCTGGTGGTGATTGCGAGTCAGTGTCAGTGAACCTCGAGCTTCTTGCAGAGACAGTAAATCACGGTGACAGTACTGCATGGCAATTGGATAGAGAAAACACAATCAGACCAGGACAGCCCTACATGGCAATTTCGCATGTCTGGGCAGACGGCACTGGCCAGGGAACCAGCCCACACGGCGAGGTGAATGAGTGTCTATTTAACTTCTGGGCTGAGCTAGCCAGCCAGGAGGCTTGTGAGGGTATTTGGTGGGATATTCTTTCTTTGCCAAGTAAGGCAAAGAAAGATGAGTACAAAAAGGCCATGGGAAATATGCATCAAAATTATGAAAACGCTAAAGTGACACTGGTCCACGATCAGTACTTACTCAATATTCCTTGGTCCGACGACGGATTGCCTTGTATCGCCCTGGTCCTATCAACCTGGTTCACACGTGGCTGGACAGCTCTTGAGCTTGCCCGATCCAAGAAGGTCAAGGTGCTGTTCAAGGACAACGAACTAAAGGACTTGGACGAAATACTCGCGCCGAGTCCTGCCCATGCTTCGCGAGCGCACTGGCTGGCAACAACGTGGATTCAGAGGCTTCGTGAGCCAGTAAACGACGTTGGTGACATACTTGCGATACTATCCACCAGGACTACAGAGACCCTGGGCGATAGGGCCATCATCGCAGGCCTGCTCGCCGACGTCCCGGACCTTGCCACGCACCTGGGCGAGGCCAGCATCACGAAACAGATCCTCGGATATCTCGGCCGCGTGCCGCAAAGCTGCTTGCTGCATGGAGAGGCCACGATGGGAGACTTTGGAGGGTTTTCATGGTGCGCTGCGAGCCTAGATGACATGCCAATCCCGATACCAGCTAGCATGGAGAGCCGTGACGTTAGCGACAGTATGAGTATGTTGGATATCGATTATACCGGCGCGATTGAAGGGCTTTGGTTCTGTCGCGCTATCAGCAGCAAACAGGACAGAAACGCTATCGAGGCGTACGGTAACGACTTATCATCCTCCGTTAAAATATCCGCGGCTCTCGGTAACTGGGATAAGTGCCTCCTCCTACGACCACTGAGTGCCAAGAACGATAGAGCTCTTCTTGTACAGCCTACCAAAATTAATGAAACAGACAGGACTTTGGACTGTCGCTATGTTGGCGCTGTTGTGGAGGATCATGAAGAAGATGAAGCGCATGTTGATGAATGGCATGTAATCAACATCAAACTTGGGAGAAATGATGGGTTGCAAGATGGCCATCTTGAAGACGTCATGAGCCAGGTGCATGCCGAGGGAAACAAGATATGCAAGTGGTGTCTCCCAACGGATTGCGAACCTGACCGAGGGCAGGCAAACGGAGATGCAGAAGACATACAAGTTGCAGTCTTACCGGAGGAAATCCTATGGCTACAGTGGGGCATCGAATATACCCCTCCTGAGCTCTCGGAAGTCTTGCCAGCGGATAGTTTTGAAGTTCCAACTCTGGATGAATTGCAGCGTGCTGTTATCAAAGGAAAGCATCGTGCAGTTCATCATATTGTCAGGATGCTCAACCGAGATGAGTTGGAGATTACCCATGATCAAGTACAGGCGACCATTGATGTAGCCAAAGAGAATCTGGGAGATGAAAGGGCCCGCGAGGCCAAGCAAGTCCTATGGTCATTGGGCGACGCCCTTGTCGATCATGAAAAGCTAGAAGAAGCAGTCTTGGTATATGAGCAGATACTCGATTATCCGACTGCAAGCTTTGTGAGTGCTGCCGTTACCTATAACATCGGTATGCTCAAGGCCATGCTTGGACAGTATGATGAGGCCAAGGAACAGTTTGAGGAAGCATTGAAGGCCTATAATGAGCACAAGGAGACGGGGAATTCCAACGTGAAAGGGGTGACGCCCGACCGCCGTGCCAAGAACAAGGGACAGAAAGGTTCCAAAGCAAATGGCAAGGCAGTGCGCTTGAACCCAACCCCAGAGACTGACCTTGAAGACTGGGAAGTGGCTGAAGAGGGTTGGTCGTCTGTCTGGTGGAATGCCACTGCAGCGCTCATTTTGCTCTCCGCGTCTCAGCGAGATGAGGATGGATGGATGGAGAGGTTCGATTCAGCGTACAATACTATTCTCAAGTTTGGTGAAAATAATGCAAACTGTCGGGATGTATTCGGAAAAGAGCCCGACAGCGACTGGCAGTGCGACTCGTCCTCTGATGAGGTCCTGGATAGTCTCCGGAAGGCTCTCAAGAAGTTTAATGTCATTTTTCATCGGGACCACCCGCTCATTTTTATCACTGCCAGAATACTCGGGAACTGGTTGATGAGCTATGCTTCCTTCTTTGAAGGACAAGGCGAACATTATGCTGCAAGAGTGTACTGGAAGAGTGCACAGGAACAATTTCTGCGAGCTCAGAAAGGCCTTTCAAATTTTGCTTTTCTTCCTTTGTGGCAGAGTGAGGACAACGACCAGAATTGGTGGCTTGCTGACACGGAGAGCAAGCTACAGGCTCTGCAGAATAGCTTACAAGGCGAAGCAACTCAGGAGAATGGAGATGCAGATCCTGCTGATGACCAAGGAGAGTATGAATAGGTACAATCTTTACCCCGTTGTGGCATTGCCGCACCAGAAGATGGAGTCATTTTGAGTAGCTCAATTATAACTTGAGAATAACCCAGAATAAAATACCAGTTGACACACATCGGGAACTTTTATACGTACCTAGGCGACTTTAGCTTACCCCATAATCATGCAGAATTAGCCGGATGTCTTCAATCATCTACTTCAATCAGGTAGACTCAGCGGCAGCCCCTAGGAGGCTTTTAATAGTCATGCATCCATATGATAAGAAATAAACATTATATAAGCCTCGATATTAACAAGAAACCTCAGCATCAGGCCGCGGGATGTATATCAAAGAGCGATGAATGAGATGATTTGGTGAAGCGGTTTAATAATTTACAAATTGGGAATTTAAAAGCCGTGTCTCACTTATCCACAGCTACCTCTCATACACTAGTTATTAGAGTGTCGAATCTAAGTCTGTCTTCTCGCTCTTCTTCCTCATCACAATCTTCTCTGGGGCGATCCCAATCAGTAATGCCTACAATATAGTCAAAGTAGCACCAACAGCCGAGCCTAGCCTCACACCGGACACCACGTTTTTGCAACATCTTCATGAAGCGTCCACCGTGGAACTGCTGCGAGGGCGCATCGTCAGATTCACCAACAGCGATACCATACAAGTAGACTTCTCTTAATTGGGGAAAGCTATTCGGCTGGGAAAACACCTCTCCAAGCATTTTAATCAGCTTTTCGCTGTGATCATCGCCGTAGTCATTAGAGGTGAAATGCTGCATAAATTCCGATGATGACCACGAATCTGTGTCGTTGCTCTGGGCACCTGGCTTCTGCTCAAGCACCAAGGTCTCGATAGTTTCACTGGAGCCCTGGAGAATGCGGCGCCAGTCCTCAAGGCTTACTTCTTCAGCACGTGAAGACCAAGTATAACCATCGTCATTTTCTCTCATACTAGATGCGCAAGGCCGGCAAAGTTGCAGGTGCTTCAACCTCGGAAAGTCCAATTCATGCTTGCCATAACCACAGCTCTCATCATCTTGTGGGGGTATGATACCACCCAGGGGGCGAGGAATCACACATTCTCCGATTAGACTTCCATAGTCCGACGACGCATCCTCCTCTAGGCCTGGCTGATTGACCTTGTCCTCAAGAAGTGGAAGGAATTCCTGTCCCACAGAGCGCTCATCGGAGATCGGGCGATCTAGCATTCCAAGTTCGAGTCGTTCGAGGGTTTTGGAACAGTCCAACAGGACCCATTTGGCGACTCCGCGGGGTACGTAACCAAATAAAGACGCGTATCGAAGATTGGAGAGGGGCTCCGCCTCAAGATGGTCTATGAAAAGCTCATTGTCCGAGGTGTCCCAGTACTGGCCATGCAACTCTAGAGCCTGGACGTTTGTGAAGTCTGGCAGTAGAAACCAGGCGTCGAAGTTGGAGGTCGGGTCTATGTCAGCGCAAAGGATTTGGACTTGCGCCATGAGACGTTTGAAACGGTCAGAGATTTCTGGTTCATCCGTTTGCAGTGTGTCGAAGAAAATCCGAGAATCTCCACGTGAGTGCGAGAGCCTTCGAGCAGGAGATATGAAAGGTGGCGGAACATTTAATTTTACCCCTACTTCATGTAGATTTGCCGACGCAGAAGCTCTTTCAGAGTATAGATCAATATGGGTCCATAGCAAGGTGTTCGCAACCGAGTGTATATGGTTGCAAGTACGGCAAATATTGAAGAGGTCGTCTGTAGCGAGGCTAGACAGAATTTTGAGAAGAACCTCATTCGGGAGATATTGCAGACCCATTTTTGTCGCTCGGGTAGAGACCAACGTCTCAAGTTCAAAAAATGAGAAAGAAAAATTCAGACCAAGAGATTGATGCCCGTCTTGTCATCAACACGACCCAAGGTCAATTCAGGCACCTCGTTGCAAATTCATTCAAGCTAGGCTTCCATCCCCACTTCTTTTGAGTTGATTGGCTACAGAATTACCATCGTGTTGGCTCTGTGAGTGCCACCATACTGGAAGAAAAAGGTGCATTATGTTCTCTCATCGTGTTGAATACCTTGGGTGAGCTGCCTCATTTGTTGCGTGACGCCAAGTGAGCAAAACGTGCGACTTAGTCGATCAAGGTAATTGAAAACCTTCACCTCAAGGTTTTAACTATATCAGTATCGTACGGCGCAAGGGTACAGGCTGCCGTTCTGCCATTTATTTTGGCAATAATCATCGTGGTGCTCCTTGGGCGACCAAGTCAGAGCTGCCTCTCAAAGGGGATACACAACAATATACACACGCGCGACTTCGAAATGCCTAAAAATGAAGATGGAATCCGAAAACGATTTTACGGAAATCAGAAATTGAATTCTGCAGGATCTCACAATAAAACAAATCCTAGGAACAATCGAAAATGAGAAATTGGCATTTCGATTGGCTCCAACAATCAGAAATATCCCAGTGTTAAGATGAAGTAAACAGTAATTTTTTTTGAAATTAATATTAGGATAGAAAATGTCCCAGGAACAGGCCAAGGAGAGATTGATCTCCAGATGTTGAACAGAGTACCTAGACCTATTAGAGAAACAAGAGTCCTCTAACCCAAACTGGCAAATTCCAGCGCGCCCGGTTCTATTCGAAGTTCAAGGCCCGTGCGTCAGAGTCGGAGACGGAACTGATTTGGGCTGGGGCATCACTCGTGTGGGGGGGACAAGACTTTTGAAATGGACCTTTGTACTTCGGCCTTTAATTAATCCCAGCAATAGAGCGGGAGTTTTTGCCAAGTAGGGACAAGCCTTAAAACTCCCCGCTGTGGCGCCACGAGCTCAGCAGGTCTAGGGCCTAGTTGCGGATGACCTGGTGGCAGCACTTGAGCACTGTATAGGTGAGGGGCCCTAGTTAGTGGAGAGAGTGGGGGGTGGGCTGAATACTGAGCAAAGCTGGGAAACGTATGCCTTGGATGGGACTATGATGAGCCTGAATTTGTGCACGTGGTACATTGTGACCTTTGGGTGCAGGTGCAGTAGTATATGGCGGAACTGCTGTACCTGTGGTGTGTGTGGGTTACGCTTGAGGGCCTTTTAGCAATGGCAATGCAGGCGCTGTGTAGGCGCGGTACGGTCTGATGCTCCCCTGCTCAAAAAATCATCTCGCTCATTCGCTAATTCATTGCCACACTGGCTCCTATCTGAATCTTCCCGTATCTCTAGCCTAACCCTCCATGTCATGCGTTCCTGTGTTTCCCGCCCATGCTAAACCGAAACCGATGCTCGATGCGACACACATGAATCCTTCAAATATTAAAGCCACGGCTCCCGGCGAATCATAACGCGGCGTCTGCCCGCACCCACAAGCGTCAGCGTATGTACATACATGTTGCTGTTCCTTTTGGCAGTCTGCCCGGGGATGGTGCCGATCCTGCAGAGCCCCAGCGAGCTACATCCGCGTCCGTCGGTCCACATCCTAGATATTGATGCTAGTGCTGGTGCTGTTGCTGAAGGGAATCACGTCGGGTTGACACGTAGTGTTGGTTGGCGGGACCGATCCGGCCAGGTACGCCTGTATGTTCTCAAACACGCAGGTGGAAGGAGCCGCAAGGCTCGTGTGCTGCATTCCTTGGGTCAGCACTACTACATATAAGCTTGATGGGACAATAGGTATCTTCTTACCCCTGCGCCGTCCAGCGTTAGCAATACGGATCCAGGAAAGTCGGCATTGACTCCCCGAGCGCTGCTCACGACGTTAACAAAAAGTCCATTTCGACGACTGGTTAGTCTATTTTGTTTTTGACGTTACTAACCCTTTTATAGGCGTTACCGGGTCTGCAGTGTTGGCGATGAGCATGAGGGGAAAGCTTGTCTCGTCGGCTGAGGGTCGCAATTCTATATTCGGAACACCTGGGGTCAGCGTATTGCTTGCTTTTCCGAAGATCCCGATTTCCAGCATCATCTTTTCGGGTTCAATACTTACTGGGTGGCTGCCCACTTGCTGGCGGCGTGACATCCAAAGCTCTGCACGAGAGCACTTGGCTCGGCCATACTTCCCCAGTGTACTTGCTCTGCTGCACTAGCTCAGCCACGTAATCTCGGTACTGGTCAAGGGACGTGATGTTGTTCCTGTTTCCTGCGTCGACGCACTGAATGATGGACGTGATCTGGTTGGTGGCGTCATCGGCGCTGGCCGCTAACAACGTGTCGCCGTTGCCCTGCTCCAGATCGACAAGGATCTGGGCCAGGAGCGGGAACGAATCAATGGGGAGGTAAACAGCACTGAGTAAGACTCTCGTCAGGTCGCCATAGGTGGCCAGGGTCGGCTGCGTAACCACAGCACTGTTCCACACAGGCACCGGCTTGACCTTGATGCTGGCTAGGAGATCGTTCAGCCTGTCCGTAATCAAATCCACCGATTCCGCCCAGAAAGGGCATAAGTCTGCGCCGCCATCGAAACATGTCTGGATGAAATAGTCGATGACTTCATCAGTGTCTAAAAGGTTGCTACTCCAGAGCCCCTTGTAGTAGTCTTCGCCATCCAGGACTCCATCTAGGATCATACGAGCTATGCGATCGGGATATAGCATGGCAAAGGTGGTGCCAAGCAAAGTCCCGTAGCTGTAACCAGCATACCATAGCTTAGCATCCTCTTTCGATATACCATTAGCTGCATTCTGAGCCTCAATGAATGCAAGCATATCGCGTGCAATATATGGTGTGTTGATGTATTTGGCAGTGCCATTTTCCCCACCAATGATTGGGTTGCACCATTTTCCGAATGCCTCAGACAAGTAAAACTGGGTTGTCGCATCGTCCAGGGACCCGTCGGTGACGGGGCTGTAGTACAGCGGGTCAAAGAGCCTCGCCGTAGCCGGCTCGGGGAAACAATCAATCACTGGCCCGGTGTTGTTGACGCCTCTAGGGTCAAAGCTGACCAAGTTCACCCCGGAACCGAAAACCTGCGCAAGAGTGGGCGCAAGGCCGAGCAGGGTTCCTACACCAGAGCCACCAGGCCCTCCTGCGCTTCCGTGTCAGCAAATTGATCCCAACGCATGGATCTTGTTTCATACCAAAATTGAGAAGCAGATCCTCGGCGGATTCGTTGCCGGACGAGTACTTCAAGAATGCCACCGTAGTTGTTCCCACGCTGGTGTCTTCCCAGTCGAGGGGGACCTGTAAGCCAAGGTTAGATCGACGCCCCATGCAGCACTGATGACATCATAGTACCTCGAGGCGGGTGCAGTAAAACCCATCAAAGCATGGAGTCCAGCTGATTTTGTCTGAGGATGTCGCGACCTGTTTCGTGTGAACAACCATATCCTGTGGCGGTGTGCATATAAACACTCACCTGAGTCCAGTCACTGACACTTGCAGTACTAGAGTTGGCCACTGGTGCAGCTGCAACAAACTGACTCAATGGAGCAGCCAGTAAGAACGATGCCCACAGGGACATTTGATTAGTCCGCCACGGAGTGACGCCTGCAGGGAACATGATTAGAAGAATAGGTCCAAGCCAATGTTCAATGGAATACAAAAACAAGACTTTATTGGATGAGGAGCTTTTTATCGCTAGATATAGAGTGGCCGCAGGTTATCTCAAGGATCTTCATGATTCGGCCCAAGGCCTATGCACGTCTCTTATAGCTGACGCAACCCAACCCCAGACCCCTGCCACCCCCATCCTCGCCATCTGCGGCTACGACTCTCACCACCTGATGTTATTTGGCGCCGTTGCTGCGGGGTACGTTGCGGTCAGAGGGATCATCTGGCATACTGCACTCTCTTGGATGGTATGTTTGGGGCCGCTGCGGCGCAGTCATCTTATCATTACTCTTATTGTAATACGGGCTGCACAGGGCATGGACAAAGGCCGCAAAGCTTATGGATCTTGCCCTGTCAAGATAAGGCTGTCCTGGTCTCATTACCCATGGCAGCTGTTTCTTTTCCCTTTGTTGCTTTTCATTTCCGGTTCGGAAAATTTTTCAAAGCCAAAAAGGCCTTAATACTACATAGCTCTTCCTAGAAATTAATCAACAATGATCAACATATAAACTGTAGAGTCTTCAAGCTAGTTTGCGGGTCGGAAATTTCTACGCTAGTTGGGTGTAGCTGTCTCCACCTATTTGCGCCTTGTAGCCTAGCATTTAAGCGATCATAATAAGGTGGATTAGCGCAATCTTGGATTCATTTGAGGGGGAAAAAAAAAACAAAAAAGTGGCCTGGACACGCATGCAGGCCGTGACCAAAGGCAACGTGATCCGGGCTTGTGGTTACAGGTTGGGCCGCGTTTTGCATCCCAGGTCCTTCACGCATCTTTTAAAAGCGATAGCCATCCATCCCACTTATAAGGGTTAGCATGAACCTTAGAATCCCACATCCGGTGGGGTGAAACACCCCACACCAGTGTTTTTGGGAATGATAGGGCCATCAGAAAGCTGAACATCCTCATAAGGCCAGTCGCCCCTTAGAAACTATGTATTCAAGGTCAGTAACGGAATTCATACAACTCACCCATCTCAATAGGCTTCATGCGCTGGCTCTTCTTGATCACACTGTCCAACAGCTTCATGGTACAGCGCTGTCTTCTTCCAGCCCTCGCTGTGATAAATTTCAATAATGGCCTCTCGGCGGGGGCTTTAAGATGTTGAGATTCTGCGCCATTCTTATCATGACTTGGGAAAGAAGATTTGTTGTGGTGTGAATGGCCGCAAGGGACAGAGATAGTTGCACACCTGTGGGGTCGTGATCCTTGCCCTTGGCTATCTGCCCGCTCCACTCGATGTCGTCATTGTCTTTAGGTGCAGGCTTTCTCTGAGCCACTGCCTCGGCTTTAATCGTGTTTCGTTGCGCAATAAGTTTATTGCTGATTTGACAAGCCCCTGAGACTTTCAGCCTGAGCTCTCTGCACTTGGATAAGAACCAGTGCACGACAGGACGTGAGAAAGCGATATCGAGATCAAGGTGGCAATTAAAATCGAGATGAGAACCAGCTTCCCCCTCGCAGTGTAAGGGGGGGCCGATCTGCGACCAGGACAAAGGAGTGACATCTGGCAGAATGATGGTGGTCAAGATTTCGGCATGCCATCTACCATTTGAGGCAAATACATTGACAGAAAAGCCCAAAAAATCGAGAGGAGCCAAATGAATCGCTACAGATCCACGAAGGATATTTTTAATCCATTCATGGTCGAATTTTTGCTCCATTCATCTCCAATCCCCATATTAACAACAATCATTCCTTCTCAAACATCGTGTAGCCAGCCAATCGCGATGTATCTCAACACAGACCTCTGTCCCACTCAATATTTAAACTTGATGCAGCGTTGCAGGTACATAATACCTGTCGATCCAAAGCACCGGGAAACGCGTGGGTTCACTAGAGCGATTTCAGGCACCATTTGCTGTTGCTTCGCACTGCATTTCAAAGAATATTTCAGTGGGACGTCATACGTCCCATAATATATCGTAGCTAATGGATCATTGTTCGACTAAATACGAACCAAGGTCTGTGTCTTGGAAGCAGATGGTAGAGATTTCGTTGGTAGAAATTAGACAGAATTGAAGCAACGGCCGATTGCTACCCCTATTAATGGCATAATGAATACCGAAATGTGCATCTGCATACACAATATACCCCCTTATTAACACATTAGGCTTATGAATAACTTGGTACTGAAAGACTGGCGCACTTATTCAAATATGTCTGAATAGTCGCCAGATAGTGCACGCACTCACCGCCAACTGGATATAGACGGTGCTGTGAATGAATGCGAAATCCCCTCGTGTAATAGTCATCGTGGTACCAATACAGCAATATCTTTAAGGTGGAGTGGTATCTTCCGGAACATAATTGAAGGCTACATAGGGTCCGATCCAGACATATGTCATAGCGTGCCAACTGTTTCCATGTTATTGCAGACTCTTGAAATTTATAATTCCGAATGGCAAGGTTTGATTCAAGTTAGCAATGTGCTTATAATATGGCTAGGCGCAACGAATCTACTTGTGGCGAAGAAGGGAAGAGTCCCTTCGATCCCGCATATAATAGGACGTAAGATTCAGGCCTAGATGCTAACTGGACCTGAAGATGTTACAGTAAGGACACTGCCAGTGGAGCTGTTTTTACACAATCATAATTCAACATTTTAATTTTGCAAATTGCCGTACGGGCGGTAATATCCCAATGTTTTCTCAAGAACAAGATCTATTAGTATCCAATTCATATGTAGTAGACTAAATCATAGAAATGAATTCTTTATGGACTTGGTATCCTAAAGTCGGGGAATTCGTTCTTTAGATTAATGGGCGCGCTGACTTTGCTTGCATAGGGGGGATCAAGCTGAGTTGCGCCATCTCTTCCAGCGCTTCAAAGATACTTTCCAAAGTGTCAACATATCCATTCCAACCAAAATGCCGTGCCTTGTTCATGCTCAGCATGAAACGTGGGACAGCAAAAGTTACGCCCAGTATGCCGATGGAATCGGCAGGGTTATCTTCGAAAGGGTTCAGCTTTATCTGAGGGTAGTCTTTAGTTGCTTCTCTCCAAGCCTGTGCGTTGACTGGATCAACGATCCATTTACCGAAATCAACGCTCAGATTTTGGAAGATGGAAGGCCCACAACCAAGAGCACTGTCTTTACCACCCTTGATTTCGTGTATGAATGTCTGGTCTGAGCTTTCGACAGGACCCCTCACCCCTTCCTTGACATCAAACCAACGACCAAGCTCTTGGAAAAGCCGATCCCAAGTTAGCAGGTTTCCATCATCAGCGTTGAACGCTTGGTTCTTACACTCCTCTTCCAAGACAGCCCACTCACTGAGGTATCCAGTGAGACGGGCGGTAGAGAGTGATGGGGTATCTTGCCAGAGATTCCAATCGGCAGGAAACGTGAGGGGCAGTCCCTTCTGCGACTGCACTACTACATATGTACCCAGAGCAAAGGCCATGTTCATTTGCGCAACGTTGGTGGCACCAATAATTCCTCCTGGTCGGATGACATTCCACGAAGTCTCTGGGTTCTTTGCGCAGTATGAGAATAAGCTTTCTTCTTGGCCATAGTAGAAGTTGGGTCCAAGATGCTCGGGTCGGCTGTCTGATTCGACAGCCGGCTGTCGTGTTCTGCCAAACTGGACGCCGTAGTTTTTACCCCCAGTCTGAAGCAATATACGCTGGGGACGAATCTGGGCAAGCGGCAATGCATCAAGGAAATTAGCGAACATGGTTTCGTTCACATCAGCCAGACCCTGGGCGTTTGACCAAATCGTGTCTCCGGACTTGGGCTTCGGCTGTATGTATGCGTAGAAGAATACATAGTTGGCAGCGACATTTGCCTCGCTCAAAGCCTTGGCAATACCTTCTGGTGGTTGCACAAGATCGACCGCAACATGGACGACCCGACGCTGGTCCTCAGATGACAGCAAGTTAAGAAGGCCTTGCGATGGGGGCCTTCGTGAGACTGCATAGATCTTAGACCATCTTTCAGAGGAATCCAGAAGGCAACGAATAGTGTTCCAACCGGAAATACCGGTGGCACCTGTAACGATTGCTTCGAGGCCTTTGACCGAAGGGTCGATGGTAGGAAGGTTACGGTAGATACCAGACTGGCGCAAAGGAAACTCTCGCGAGGACTTCATGTTGAAGGTCGGTTGAAAGAGCTTTTTTAACAAGAAAGCGATGGGCAGAATTGGTGTGAGAATGAGATGAGATGATTTTCGGTATCTGAGTAGTTACAACAAGAAGCCGATTAAACACAGATTAAATGCTCAAACACAGGCTCTCGCGTCGCGTATAAGTCCCTAATTTGGAAAGTGACAGGTAAAATTTCTACGACTTTAAAATAACGCACGATGCAACGATTATCTTGTCTGTGGGTATGAAATGCCAAGATTGTGGATAACGAATTACGTCTTCAACTCCCCGAGCGTGTATCATGACAAACCAGGTACCAACGTAGTCTCCGACTGCGTAAAGCAAAATGACTCTAAAGAATGCAAGACAGAATAGATCTGTAGTTTAATAACTGCTACCCTTACTTAAACGGTTTTACATAGCCCGATATCCTCTCCATTGAACCGCCTCTTCCTACATTAAAAATAAACGAACCCCATAGGCTCAACTTCGATCCGTCCACGCGGATGCTGTATGAACCTGGCCACTATTGATCCGTATATCCGTCGGAAAAAGTTTTAACCTCCCGTCTCTCGGGCCGCGAGATGCCCCCACAATAATAGTAGATCCTTAGCAGATTCTTGGCAAAGTCCAACAAATCAGCTCAGAATACTCAACTTCTAGTCAAGCTTAATAAATGGTCCTTTCAAAGCATACCCGCTTAAAACTCGTATTAGTGGAAGTTCGCTCTCCAGCCGCTTTTGCCATTTCTAGCCGCACACTATTCCTGACTTCTCAGATAGACAAATCGACTCCTCAGGCTGTTTCTTTGTTTGGATCAATAACTAATAGCTTATATGATGATGATTGAGTTGTATCAAAATGGCGAGGACTTAATAGATTAGACATTATGTGTATATCTTGCATAATAAACAGGGAAAGTCGTATGTGGAGTCGGGCACAAGCTCGGTGAAACAAGAGGAGGAGTTCGGGCCGTAGTAAATGTGGGCATATGCATGAAATGTGTGGAGATAACCTGAAAAGGTGGTGATAGCTTCGGTTTTAATCATGTCCGAAATTTCCAAACTCCGAGCTCCCGCAAGGTGCCAGTTCTATACCATGGCATCTTGGTAAATTAGTGTTTCTTATGTTATGACCTAGACGAGAATTTAGTGGTAGTCACGGAGGAGCCCTAGTCTATCTATGCCAATGTGATATTCAAGTAGCTAGATTAGTGATCTATTGCTAAAATCATTGACTAATTGAATGGATTAGTCAGATTTACGTATTTCTAGTTAAAATCTAAATAGTGGTTTACTTGATTCAAATTTCTAGGAAGCTTAAGTGGTAGTAAAGGTAGTAATAATAAATAATATTTCATTCTTATATTTAATTATTATAATTTACTTAATGAAAGAATATTTAATATCATTCTGTATATAAGATAATTTTAACATTCTTATATTCCGCTGACCACCATTTGCATGAGTGCATGGGTAGACCAAAAAGGCATCCAAAGACGAAATTCGCAGTAAGATTGCCAACCTCCATGACACTTTCCTTTTCAAGACTAGATTAAATTTGGTGCGTGCTCATCCAACCCTTCAATTGCACTTTGTTTAGAGTGATCTGTCAAATAATCAATCTTGGAACTCCCACAATATTAGCAACGTCATTTTGAGCTCTAGTTTATCATGCTTTCTTCGTCATTTTATCATCCATTTCTTTTCGACTTTTGTACTAGCCCTGTATGAACAAGAGCGGCATTCCGAAGATTGTCAGAGTGTATTATTCCGTCAAAAGCACAACCAATGCAAAAGCGACACGAAGACAGTGAAGAGGTTGTTGGTCAGATAAACTTAGGCTGTCACAGCCACCTACTATACACACTATCATACCATAGTAAGGCGAAGATATCATTGGATAGGTTTGCAAGGTCCAACAGGCAGTCTATGCAGCCTCAACTTCATAATTCGACGTCTGAGGTTTGAGGCAGCAGGTTTTTATGAGCATGTCTCATAGGCTAATGAGGCAGCCGAAGAAAGTATCTTCCTTTCCGCTTAGCACTGACGCATCCTCCAGGTGATGACGTAGATTCTGCACAATGAAGTATACTGTTGTGTCACAATCGTATCTAAACCGATTCTCGCTACAGTAGCTGAAGCTGAGTCCGAAATGGTCTTGATCTGCACCAGCATAACCGGTGATGACCCATGTAAGTTCATAAGTATCTCTACGAATGAAAACATTAGAGTAATTATACTATCGGCTCATTTGTGCTAAAAGTCAATTTTTAGTATGAAATAGCAACGTGCGTCACGCGCCGGGATCTCATAACCAGAATGACCTTGATTACCCACGTCCTTTTTTGAGAGGGTTTTTATCACATATATAGTTTGCCACTTTGATCATTAACGGTTCCATCTGGTCAAACATGAGTACAATGCTTATCAGCTTACCAACTGGTGTTATACAAATCACCGCCATTTTAGTTTTGATCATGGGCATTTTTAGCAATGATACCTACTGTTGCTGGCAATATCGGCATCACATGCCTCCTCATCTCCTCCAAATGACAGAGCAGTCTGCACATAGTTTATAACAGTGCTATAGTCCATACAAGCAATAATTTTAAGTCTTATTGCATCGAACGTCAAAGGGAACACACAAAAAGCGGCTGGTATAAATTCCTTCTTCATTCTCTCTGCCGCTGTAGCTATTGCTAGTACTTGACTATTCGACAAGCCACTGAGATGCATCATTTCTGACTTGGATGCAATTGGCGTTAAAATGGTATTTCTTTTTTTTTCCCCAGCTTTCAGAGCCTGTGTCAAAATAGGGCGATCGGAGCAACATTAACTGGGAGGAGTCTGACGATTGATATATGGCAAATTAGCAAAGTTTTAGATAGATTTAGTTATGCTATTTAAACTAATAAGCGGTATTGTTTCATGGGGAAGGTCAAATTTGTGGACGCAATATTCAGAACGCATCAATCATTACCAAAACCTAAAATCCACAAAATACACTCCAAGCCTTTCCATTGAATGGAGATTGTACCTTGTTCAATAAAAACTTGCATGTATTGTCTACTTTCTAATACTCTTACAATTACATAATTTATCATCATGGCTCATCATGGTGGCCGCATTTGAATGATTTTGTGGCTTGTTAAGTCTTCACCGCCTCCACTCACATCACGCCAGCCACGCACACCGCCGATCGTCCATGCCACACTAGGACTACACCCCCAATTTTCGAGCCTCGACCGTCGAAATCAGAGCATGTAGGGCTTCCTGGTCCTTTTCCTTCATCCCGCTCTCAGGCCTATACCGCATCCATGGTCCATGTTTCTGATACCACTCCTCGAGCATCATCTTGGGCTGATCATCCTTGATCTCCTTCCACAATGATTCGTAGCTCTGATATACGTCATCTTTCCAATATACGTATCCTGAATTGTCATCCTGACTACTCGAATCATTGATTTCATCTGAAAACAAGTCGTTGCCGTCATAGCTGTTGGAGGGAGTGTCGAAACATCGGAAGCCATTGCACGGGGCGAGTTGTTTCGCGGCATTTGGGGTGGGTTGTGTATTCAAGCCCCACCGTGGGCAACTTTCGCTGGTCTTGATCGGCATGTCCCACACCCCTCTTCCCATCTTGAATTCTCTCAAATTGAGCATGGATTTCTCCCAATGTTGGAAAAGCATGTGCCAGCGGAGACCCGTCACGAGTGGGCTCAGCTCGTGATCTGGACGACTCGTGCCACTTGCAAGATATCCTTCGTTTGATATGTCGAAATAATCTCCGTTTGCGTCCTGTAGTATCACCTTGCTGTCATCTAGTTCCATCCAATGGCTGGCTTGAAGCAGGACGGCACACTTGTCCAGGAGCAGCTTCTCAAGGCCCAAAGAAGCCACCCATTCGATTTGCCAATGATGGCTGAAAACAAAATTCCGTAGGGCGAGAACCTTTAGATTTGGTATGCCTCGTCCACCCCCAATCAGTCGCAAGTCGAGCTTGGGGTACCATCCCCACCAATCACTGGAACCTAGCGAAAGTACTCGGAGATTGGCGGCGACTGCGGGCTGAAGCCATGTTGATGGAAGACTTTCAAAGAGTTGATGTCTCTCTGCAGCTGCTGTTGAGAGTTCCCAGTAACGATCATCGATTCCTGTAGCGACGTGTAGTCGAATGTCAGAAAGACTGGTCGAGGTTATGACGGCTTGGAACGCAGGCGAGTTGGTGAGTTGAGGATAATCTTCAAGGTTGGAAATTGCGAAACCTTTTAGTTGGATGGGTGATTTAGGCGTGTCTAGTGGGAATTGGGTGGTTTGGTATTTATTTATGCCAGCAAATTGGATTTGCTCGTCGACGGATCTTTGGTGTTCCTCGGACCAGGTCCCAGCGAGCGAGTGGAAAATGGTATCCAGGACTCGATAACGGAAATCAGCACTCTCCTCATACGTCCTATACTCGATAGTATCCTGCGGAAAGCGCATCTGGAGAGATTCGAGATTGCGGAAGCAAGATATGAAGGGCAAGGCATCGAAGAAGTCAGAGGGAGTCTTGTAGACGAGCTTGCGCTGCATCCTGGAGTGAGGCTCAAGCCAAACATCGCAGGTGATTTCCCGGACCAGGCTGCGAAGGTATTTCGACCTGGCAATTTGCATGAATCGCTTTGGATCCTCACCGGTTGTTCGCAGTCGGAGGCTCCGGAAAGCGCGGGGCGCCGCGATGGAGGCGAGCCGGCGGTTCACACATCTTAGACGGGTGAGGGCGGCCCTCGGAAGACACTGGACGATGATGTACAGGATGTCATCGGGAAGTTCCTCGAGGGTAGTCTCTGAGCAAGCGTGTGGCATTTTCACGAAACTGTCCTTTTGTTGAATTTGCGTTTGCTAGCTCCGGGCCGTGCCCAGCGAGGATGAGGGCAGTTGAGGACGTGAGACATGATTACATAAGGCCTGATGAGCGTCTTGGCACGCGACCAATAGATATTGAGTGCTCAAGCCAGCATGCGAGCATAAGGAGATTTTGTGTGCCAGCGGCAGATTGATAACAGGTCAAGCCAATCACTCCATGGGCTGGCACACCAATTTATTCAATAGTGTCGTCGCCAAGCCCTTGCATTTACCATTCGCCCGTTCCAGCGGTCTTCATTAGTTTTATGTCAGGACTTAGTCACTCCTGTCGCACTAAGCGCGCCTCTATAATTGCTTTTTTTAACTCGGTTAGCAAATTTTGACAGCCTTGCTCCAGGGAAGCCTCGTCTCACGCCTCAGGCCGAAGCGAGATGTTGAAGGATGCAAAACTGACAGGGAAAGGGGCATCTCGTTGGTTACCGCGGGTCCATGATCCCATGTTATTTATCCCTTATCAGTTGAAGATGATTTGACATTGGGCATGGACCCAACAGCTCAGACAAAGTCCCTGTGTTTTGCTCGGACCTAATGACATGTCTTTGACCCCGTGGAAGAGTAAAATGCGCGCTACACATCCTCTTGCATCCAGCCACGTTTTGCTCCGCCCATGTCAGCTTTGGCCATTCCGTGGTCCATTGGCCGGGTTGATGCGCCTCAGAGCGCTTCCTGACCAGGTCTCACCAAACACCGCCAGAATGTTGGTTTTCGTTTCCCAGCGGATCAATTCCGAATCGTCGACTTCAATCATGGCCTCTCATATCAGCGGGACATCCTTCTTGGCGGACTCCAAGCATTGATCAGGCTAGTCCGATGCCGGATTGCATGACAAGGGTGGGCGTGACATGCAGCCCACAGCCAACCAGCCTCTCACGATGCGGGGGCCTCAGATACCCCGTCGCTGAAACCGATGCTTAGTTCAGTCGATAATTAGCCGTCGTTGCGCTAGAAGCTCGTTTCCGACTTCAATAGTGAATAATTAGCGATTCCAGACCACCGCCGCCATGGCGGTGGCTCCCGCGTCCCGACCAGCTGAGCTCGTTCGCTATCGATATTTCCGCCCCCCGCAATCAGCCCGTGTATCTGGTGGGTGTGGGTGGGCCTACATACATATGTACATGTATGTACAAGACGTCACAAAAACAACTGATGGTTACCATGCTGGCGAGTGCATTGGTGGGGCAGCGGTCGCAGTTCCGCCTTGCTGAGGCTTTCTTGTTGGACTGCTTAGGCGATGCCATGTCTTGGTCACTGAAACCACGCGTCACACTCGGGGGCCACTGCTCATTGTGACGATGTGACGAGACGTAATACAGGAGAATAAAATTGTGCTGCACGCATGCTTGATTGGATAAAACGTGGCCACGCACGAAATAATGAAAATCTTGCCCAATTGAAGACGGTTACGACGCTAGGGGTGGCTGTGCTAGCTGTGTTGGGTTGAATGGCCTCAGCTGTGCCCCAAACAGCCCCGGATTGTGGGGCAACGTTTAGCCTAGCCAATGGCAGTGGGAAATTAAACTTGGGAATGCCTTCCTTTTATTTTTGATGTTCATTAAAGTGCTCTTGGCTTACTTGGCACATCGATAAACAGTCTATTTGAGTACACGGGAGGACACTTGATACTTTACAACCCTTCAAATGATTCCCAATGATAATGAACAGCCTGCATCCATTTATCTCGTTCTGCACGTTTTCTTGTTATAACTAGGGAATCCATGCACCAATGCAATCCTAACCATCTTCAGCCGCTCCTTGCACTTGCAATAGCTTTCTCCTCTTGACCATATAAACGCTCAGTAAATACAACTCTGGGTTCAGATAATCATTCTGCGGTTGATGGATCGTGGAGCATTTACCCTAGAGTAGAGTTTCCTGATCGGTGTGGGGCTTGGGATATCATTGGATTTTATGGGTTCATCTCCTCTTGAACTATCGGATTTTGCGATAAAGATAGAGTTTGCCTTGAACTTTTTGAGCTTCTTAAAGCATCTCATTCAGATCTTTCCCCACACTAGTGGGCGTGCAAGAATGATAGTATTGGAAATTGTTCTTCAACGCATGAGTTTGGAAAGCCTGTTTCCAGACAAGATTTCATCTTCGGCGACAGATTTGAGCATAGGAAGCTCGTCAATGATATTCTTTATCTCATATAGGAGATATTTTTCATCAGAAATAATATGGCAACGGTTTTGGGGCACTTGGCTGTTTGCATAGCGGGAGTGAAGCTTGTTTCGTCGTTGTTGTCGTTCCGCTTTCTCGTCGCCTAGCTAGCGGGCAAAAACAGGCCAATTTCTTGATCCGCCTGATACCAGAACTCAGTCACGATGATATATACGTTTTTACTGGCCCAGCTGACGAACCACCTCTCTAATTGACTCCCGAAAGATCTCACATGGTCCCTTAAATTCATCATCCAAGATTGACACCAACTTCTAATTTCCCGAACCCAGGGTGCGTTGGTTTTATAATGCATTTGCACGGATAAAAAATTTGATCAATGGTAAAATTTTGTGGAGAAAATTCTATTGAAAGATAATGAAAGGTGAAATGTTTCCTTACATTCTTAACGATCAATTGACACGGAAACCGCTTTGAATGAATGTTTTGATTCCCCATTAATCGATCATTGCAAATGATGGAAGGATTTCGTCTACATAAGAAAGGGATGAATAATAGCAAACCCTATATAAGAAAAGAAATAGACGTTCCTCAGGCTGGAGTTGTAATATTTACATATCCTATAACATCTCGGGTAAGTCAAAATGTAAAAAAGGGGAAGCTGGGGACGACTCTAATAGATTTTTGCGGGTGGTCGCTGGTACCACGTTGGCTGAACAGTGTGGTTGCTCACTAAAGCCCCTGTAATTCTACCCACCTTTACGGCCGTTTTGATTGGTGTTTCACCTTTAACGTCAAAGAGGCGACATCGTCAGGCATAATTTACTGCGTACTTCTTGTCCTCGGAACTTGTTCAGTTGAGAATGACAAATTGATTTTCTTTTGCCGCTTGTATTAATAATGTAATTATATGAACAAAATTATTGCTGCCAGGATTCTATCCTTATTTTGGTGGGGGTTGTCATCGCTTTCGCGAGTCTCCTCGCTTTCGCATTTGCCCGACAGCCGCCATGATTTAAAGGTGACTGACTTAACGAAGCGGAAGAGGAGAAAACGCTCACTTTTGATTCCATTCAATCCAAATAGCATATCAGATATCACTAGAAAGAATGCTATTTGTTCAGTTTTCTGTCGCTGCGGCGCTGCTTTTGCAGACCCCATTTGCAGCAGCCCAGTAACAGGAGCTGTGGTTAGGCTTCAACTCCACGTTTTCTATCGCCACTTCCAAGATTACAGCCCTAAGCCTGATAACTGAAGATGTAGATAACCTGGATATTGTGGCCAGGTACGAGAAATCACAGCGCGCCAACGGTGGTGTCAGCCAGGACTCCTTCTATCAGCTGCCGCCGCTCATAAAATACCTCTGGGCCACTCCAGCCGAGCCACATTTTCAAGGTCTAGGAGCTCACCAATATGTCTAACTTTAGCTTACCGGCGAATACGGCTCTTTCACGCTTCATGTACACTAAGACTAACGTCAATGGCACAGCAATCCCTGCTACGGCCTTCATTCCTTAGACAACCGAGAAAGTACCAAAACACTCCAATCAACAGTAATAGTACCAACATAAAAGCTCCCGTTATTCTCTGGACACATGGCACGTCTCATATCTCAGCTGAGGCAGCTCCATCCATCAATCATGTCTTGTGGTACGGAGCGGATGCAGTTTTCCCTCTTGTCCAGGAAAGCTATGCGGTGGTAGCACCAGATTACGCCGGCCTTGGAATTCTGCGCTCCTGGGATGGAAGTGAGATTCCTCACCAGTACGGTCACTCTCATACCATGGCACATGATTTCCTTTAAGCGATTGAGGCTCCTCTTCAGGCGATTCCAGGCACTCTTGATGAGAGATATGTCGTCATGGGCCACAGCCAGGATGGTGGTGTCGCATGAGGTGTAGCTGAAGTCCTTGCCGCCGAGAAGGAAGAGTTTGAGTGGCCAATGGATACTTGGGCACAATCCCGACCAGTCCGATCGTGGACATCTTCAATACCGTGATCGGCAACACCAACACATTTGTGGCGTTGGCTTTGAATTCCATCTTCCCATCGTTCCAGTTAAGCGATTGGCTCATAGACCTCGGAGTTGCAAGGGCATTGTATTTGAAAAATGGCCTGGGTCGCCTAGTTACTCCTGCCTTTACCCTGTTTGGAGATTCGTCGAAAATTATCAAGCGGAAGATTAATGAAAATTGGTACGCGGACGCATTTGCTCGGTTGGGCAATGCAGGACAAAGGGCATTCAGGGGCCTAATGCTGGTTCCTCAAGAATCCAATGATGCATTTTTCCTGTACAAAGATGTACACAGTGCTGTGTAAAAAGCCTGCAAAATGAGTCCAGAAAAAGACTGGTAGTTTCATGTCGTTGATGATGTTAGCCATATGCCGGTTTAGGTGCATCAAGACATGTCTGGATGAAATGAATCGAGGATCGGTTCGAGGGTAAACCATTGAGAAAGTCTGGGCTGCGTGACAACTAATGTCGACAGTTGGCTTGCTCTCGATCGCTACGTCTTGTCGGGGGGTTACTTCCCGGAATGGGTTGGCTCAGAGGCGAAATACGCGTACGCGGCAATGATTAACAATTAAATTTGTCACTTCTTTTTCTTCATTACCTAGCCTAGCTACAGGACCACATTACCAGTATAGCTACTTGAATGATTGATAACAGCCTCTTGAAGAATGTTCCGACTTTGTCAGTTACCATTAAGCTTCTACCTGAATCCGTTAACACATCACCAGAAAAACTGTCAAAGTCTAGAACAAAGCAATCCTAGGTCGAAATGAAAAATTACTAGGCCTTGAAATTGCAGCTATCACGGGTCTTGGAAAAGAATGTTTGGTTGTTGTGGTGATAATGACGGCGTGTAGAATCTTGGCCTGGTGAATGATTACAATGAGCCATAGGTTCATTAGCCCATCAGCTATCAGAAGGCTATATTATATAAATGCGCTAAGCTTTCGTTTGGGGGGCCATGAAAATAAGAATCGCGATTGCATATGGTTGGAAATCTGGCTTCTCATCGACTGCCACTCAGTATTGACCTGCAGTACTACGGGTAGATGGGTGTGTATCCCTTCCTTCAAGAGGGAGTTCTGACTTCGTCACCTAAATATCGCTACAATAATTATCGCGCCAGCGAATAAAATGGTAGACCGCTTGTACGCTTCTGCCTCATGCTTGTGCAGGTGGTAAAACCGTAGAGGCGAAGAAATATACTATGGTTTAAGTGTCAGCCAAAGTGCTCCAGAAGAAAGGTAATGATACACACAACCAATTACGCATCCGATTTCAGTGTATCCCTTGTTAAGAAAAACATGAATGGCGATGATCAAATGCGCTATTATAACCCGCTTGAGCGCGGACAAGCCAGCTGGATACGAGTCTGGAACCGGTCAAACTCTCAACCCCCCCGTTCTTTTATTCGTTCAGCAATGGGATTAGCTTGTGAAACTACTTACTTTGGTCTCTTTATGAGATTAACAGGGGGTTACTTACAGCTAGTTCGAGGTTGCTGCAGGTGTGTCAAGGAGCAGCAATTCAGAGACTAGACGATCCGGCTAAGGAATCGGGACTGGGTCTAACCGTCTGTGGTTACACCATGGCCAATTCGAGCTTTGCGGCGGCCACAAGGATGCCCTCTATTGGATTGATTGCCAGACCAAAAACTCAAAATGTCCACTATCGAGATCGGCCCTTGAAACGGTGCGGAGAGGTGAAATCACTCCTCGAGACTAAAAAGCACTAGGAATAAATGGTCCGTTGATCGAATGTATGAATTCCCGTAAATAGGGGAGGATGGCTGCGATCGATGAATGGATATTCCAATTCCGACATTTCTGTGGTCTCGAATAATCTTTGCGGTATTTCTGTATCAAGCACAGTCATCATGGCTTGTTCAAGCCGGGCGTTTTTGCCTGGTATCCTTCTGTCCGTCCTGTCCTTGTGCTTCACGACGAATGCCGCATCCCTTCCCAAGGGCGACTGCTGTACCTCCAAGGACATTGTTCCCCTTGTCAAGCTCTTGGCTAAAAACCCGAAATATGGCGATGGTGTATGCAAAAAATTGCTGAACCGAAACGTCCCCGGCCCAGTGACGACGACGAAATTGACCACGGTCAAAGCTACCACGACAGCTACCGACACGAATATCGCGACTGTGAAGAGTGGGAATGCTCTCGCTGTGGTATCTTCAACCATAACCAGTACCGCGGTCTCCTCTGTGACGGCGACGCTCGTATCCTCAGCGACTGTGACAATCACCTCAACTGAGTCTGCCACCGTGACTGTTACTGATTTCGTCACCCTGGCACAACCAATGGTTACAGTGTGAGTACGCCGTTACTGACTGGACAAGAAGTCGAACCGCGGGATTTCTCACTGACGTCAATCTCCAATTTAGGACGGAGTATACTGCGACTTACATGTACAAGCGGAACAAGCCCACTTGCTTGCGTGATATTTACCCTGGGTTGCCTAAAGAGATTCAGGGCATTAAATTGGATCAGGCAACACAGGCCTGCGAATGCTACTTCAAGTCAAAGCCTACATCCACAGTCACTGTGACAAAGGCAGTTACCGCACGAGCGACCGTCACCATCCAACCTAAATCCACTACGATCCCTGCTTCCACAACAACCTCGGTTGCTGTTGTGACACAATATGTGACACTCACCGAAACCGCCACAATAACCGATTATACAACCCTCACAGCTACCGACGATATAACATCAACCCAGACGGACTTTGAAACAACCACTGTTATACCACCGGTTGCTACTGACTCAGTGGTTATAACCGTCGATTACGAGCAGAAATACAATTCTCCTCGCTGTGCTTATAACAGATACTACAAAGTACCAAATGTTTCCGGCAGTTCCGCCAACAACTATCAAGAGGCCTTCCGGCAATGTCAGGATGCTTGCACTGCCGACCCCATATGCAAATTTTTTGCTTTCTCACATTATGATCCCAACTTGTCCAGGGGTTTCGACGGCTACGAGTGCGACTTGGATAGTTCCCCCTATGATTCCACGCTTGTGCAATGCAATTATGTCACAGATTACTTCGTGGTATATAATAAAATAACCCCACCGGCGGCATAACTTGTCATTCAATCCAACGGGTACATAAGAAGCAAACCTAAAGGAAATTGTAGGGAAGAGGCTTTCTGACATTTTCAAGTGTGCAATGCACATGGCTGTGACTTCACAGGTAAGCCTGAGCAACTATTATATTCACGTATTTCATCATTCATGTAATACACTTTTGGGGACAAATTTACGTCGTCGACTTTAATATAAGCATTGAGACTCTTTCAAATGGCCATTTTCATTTGACAAAACACAGGCAGCCGCCTTGTTAACTCTCTTCGAATAGCCCGGGTGTGCAACGGACTGCCCGGTTCCCCCAAGACTTGCGTCATCGTCGGGGTTGCATAAAATCCGGGTCTTGTTATCCATTCCGTTAAGAGGCATAGGGGGCAGCGGGCTACCGAAAGTCACACCTGAGCTAACCTTTTGAAGGCTAACCGAGGGCAGGTAATTGGCAGCATTGTGTGTCAGCTGTGCGCCCTGAGAAAAGCTAGGATTGGGAGAGGTGCATGTGAAATTGATGGATAGAATTCACCAACCCGAATTGTGGCGAGCATGTAATGTATTATTCTTTTAATGATATTGAATGCAAAGTTATTACACTATGACTCCTTGCCATCGTCAAGCGCTTGCTGTTGTGCAGGCCTCAGCAATCTTTCATATGCCTCCCTCACTTCGGGTCGGCCCTTTATTATCACTTGTCTCTCAGGTCGCATAGTGTCCAAGTAGCGGCGCAATTCCGCCGCCTTGAATACGTCTACTGCTGTCGAGTCGTCAACAGTCACAATCACTCTCCCCGGCGGTGGTTCGATTTTCCCCCGCCATACAGCATACCGTTGGCTCACTAAATAAGCCCTCAGTCTTAACCAAGAGCCGCTGTAAACTCCCATCTGCTCAACAATTCCCGGCCATATTGACTGCTCTACAGTCAACCATGGTGACACAGTGCGGTCTATGTTTTTAATCAAACCATAGGACCATGGATATTGCTTCTCCCATTTGGGCTGAAGCTCTTTTGATCGGCGGTCTATTTGTCGTGAATATGTGAAAGGCGGGTGTGCCCACCAGGTGAGCGTGTCTCCAGTGATTCCACGTAGTTGATTGAAATAGCTTGGGAACACTCCCCGAGGAAGACCTGACCTCCACTGCTCGGTGTTGGGCAATTCAATGATTCGAACTGTCACCGGTTCCCAGTTACGAGACAACATCTGGCCACGATGATCTCTTCCTTTCTCATGTTTTTTACCAAAAGGGTCCGTTGTAAAATGCAGCAGGGCTGGTCCTCTAACCGACCACATGCTGCAAAGAAAGCTGTCAGGGCAAGAAAGCCAGTGAAACCTGGCGGATCCAACAGACGGGTTGGCATTGTGGTACTCCACTAACTCATAAAATGCCTGGTCCCAATTATCTGAAAACTCCCCTTCTCGGTGCATCGGCTGCCCAGACGCATACACAAAATGATGCCATGAGTGTTGCCTTTCGGACCAGCGCCTCCTGCGATATAGGCCATTTAACGAGCCCAAACGGATCAGGTCAACTGCAACACAAGAAGCGGGGCCCGCTGTCGCCGTATCAAATCGTTTCAGTCCAAGGTCCTGGTACCAAGTAGAAGGATCTCGCAGTTCGTCGACATAGAATGGGAATGGTGGAGGCAGCACGCGTCCCGCGTTAGCGAGACTGGGGGTTGGCAACCTGTCCACGTCGTATGCGGATTGAATATTCTTCTCAAAGAGGTCGCTGCGCCCAGAATGGGCTTGGAGATCATAGTTTGTTGCCAAGATGCCGTTGGAAAAGCTCACAAGGAAAGGGAAGAAGTAACAAAAAGATTGAACAAGAACAAGTAGATAGGCGACACGTCCACCACGCTTCAGATAGTACCAGGCCCTGATCCAGACCCACCTAGCGACCGCCTTGGCCATCGCAAAGTAGCGCCACATGGTGAAGCTGGCGGGATGTATGGTTCCCGGTGCCGCGCGCGCATGAGGTTATTAAGACGGTAGAATCGACAGAAGATGGGCCATGGAGAGAATTTAACCAGGACCAAATCCTTCTGTTCTTGATGTAAAATTTTCCCCACCATCACCGATTGAGTCAGGCGGTTAGTTAGGACATAAAGCGCAATCTCCGAAATTAGCATCGATCCTGCTGACATGGGTAACGAAGTGGAGCTTGGCGGCGAGAACATCAATTAGAGAAGGGTTTGAGTGAGGGTAGAAATAAAAAAATTAAATAAATACATATATTTATTTTTAAAATAATTTATTTATATAAATTATGTTATAGATTTGGGGCAAGTAGACCAGGTACAAACTTTCAGGAGTTGTACTTCTAGAGTGCAGATCTTGTGCTTGTCCTAAAATTTCTTTCAATGAGAATAAACTATCACAAACTATGTCGGGATGATTGGACCTTTAAAGCGTAAACACGCCCGAGTTCGTTGCCCTTCCGCTAATGGTTGCCTTGAGTGGCGCAAATCCGTCAGAAGCGAACGGCCTCCCCACAATATTAATGCTGCCCGAAACCCTGCCGCTGTTGAAGCTCAGACTAAAACCTCCGGTAGCCGGAGTGTAAATATTGGCAACGAGACCACTTCTTGCATTGAACACAGAAAGCTGGTTGGAAGCGGCAAGAGAAGTATCAACGGTAACCTTGATTGTGGTGGATGTGGTCCATACATAGGCAAAGTCGATCCGCGAAACATCCGCCTTGCCACCGATCAATGGGTAGAGATAACGATTGGTGACATAGCGAATGCTCCCGGCCCTCGGGTTGGCGGCTGGGCTGCCGACATTGATAACCACTTCGACCGAGTTTGCGCCATTTCTCGTTCCGGAAGATGGAATTCGCTGGATGATGTGCAACTTGCCGTTGGTGACGAAAGGTTCCCAATTTCCTTGGTTCCGCCCATCCAAGCTGATATCATATGATGTGTAAGCCAAACTCAGTGCACGCTTCTCAATACCCAAATCTCGGGCAAGATCTGAGACGTTGAAGAGATCGTCAGGATTGTTTACAATAGGGATGGAGTCGTCATCAAAGATTGAGAGTTCTGTTGGCGGGGTAGGCGAAGCCCACGCGCAGATCACCAAAGAGATGAGCAGCAAGAAACGTATCATCATTGCAATTGAGTTCTTGATAACAAGGTCAAGTAGGTAGGCTTCCGTGTTTGGGGGTGTCTACGAGGAAGTATTGACGATATATAACCATGGAACCAGAATGGCGGGAAACTGCCTTGGCGTTCCAGATCCATGGGCTGAGAGCGCTATGACTAAAAAAACAAGCATTTTGGCTGTTCAGCCGCAGTGACTATTGGCATCTAGTGTCGCCCTAAGCCTAGATCTGATAGTAGCGCTCCAGCGCGACTGTCAAAACAGGCGGTGGCGTCGTTTATGTTTGCTATTGTAAAATGTTCGAGGCCCAAAATCTTGCATGTCTAAAGCTGCTTGCCTCCGCATGATTCAGTCAGCCGCTAAATAGGCGGCATCTTAAATCTTTCATCACGGCATTTGCCGTCAGTCGACCGGCAAAGGCAAAAACGGGCCATCCAAGCTTAAAAAAATAACTTAGGTATGCCGTCCCATTAATGAGACAGGTTTGAGCATTTTCTAGAGCCAGTATATCTGCGTGCACGAACAGGATGACAAAGATTTGACAATCTGCTAGCATCTAAATCCGACCACTCAAGTTTTACTGTTTTAGAGCCTGATGATCCGTCTCTAAATAATGATGGTGGTGTGACGAGGCTTGGTCAGAGATTGCGGCTCATAAATAAACTCGCTTGACAGTAGAAGCTCTCATATAACAATAAAGGTTTTCCCATGTCCGAACTCAGAGGATGTAGTAGTTAGTAAACTTTAGGAAAATAGAATTTTACTGAGACACATATGAAGCTTTTGGGGCACACTCATTGTAGTGAAATATAAAATCTTCTTTTTCAGTTTGTTTAACTGATTGTGGAGTAGCTTGATTTAAGGCAACGCACCAAGTCTCACAGGTTACATATACTTCAATCCTTGGGAGCTGGAGCAGCCTCAGGATCACTGGCCAACAAAGCCTCAATCTCCGCCCCCCTTTTACGCCTTTCTTCAAGGGAGATCTCCTGACTCGGCGATGTAGACCAGCCTAGACCCAGTTCAGGATACTGAAGTGGAATGTCACCATCACGCGGCAAACTGTCCAGGTAGATGGGCCATGGCGTGCCCATCCAAGCGTTACGAGACTCATGGTCTTCACGTTGAGACGCGGTCAAGGGATGAACCAAGATACTGAGAATAGGATCAGTCACGAAGCAAAACGGTTTACATCAGCTAGTCCCTCGCACGTGGCTAAGGCTGATATTGGTACTGAGGAAGGGGGAAACCTACCTCAAATTGCCTCGGTTTGACGCCAAATAGAAATATACATCAGAGAAGGAGGAGTCAGGAACCCAGACTGTACCATCAAACGATATTAGTTCGGACGTTTGAAACCAATTCTGGATGGAGATATCGCGGCAAAAATCTCACGCCGGCAAGAAAATCTACTTACTTTCGTAAGAGCCAGCAGGATGAGGTCCCATCTGCACCGTTAAATTAGCAACAAGGTCCACGTTTTGGCATATCGAGGCGGCACAGGGGGTTTATATTTCATTCTACATTAAGTTTTGGAAGTCAATTGGGCGTCGCCAGTTGCAACAGTAGCAGGGAAAGGGCATGTATAGCTAGGAAGAAAACTTACAGGGTGTTCATTAACACGGAACAAAGGTACAGCGACAAAGGCGCCTTTTCCGTCATCCGGTCAGACTGCGCAGACAGAGCTTGAGGCCTTGCAAGTAAACTTACCATCACGGCGTAGTTTCAAGACGGCATCCCGGAGAGCGAGCGCTGCGGCTGTCTCCGTGGGCGATTGTATAAGGAAGTAGATGTGGAAATGCCACTCTCGGCTTCGAGATTCGATGACGGTTTTCAGGTCGTCTTGCGGAGCCGGTGCGGCGTGACGGGTAACCATGGTCATTGTAAGACAATTCTCACGCGGGTCCGAAAATTAGCGTGCTTTTTTCTTTTTGCGCTGTGAAAATGCCTAGCAAAGAATGTCAGTAGCAAGGCGGTGATTGAGTGAAGGGAGAGAAATATCAAGCGACTGCAGTCAAAGTGCGGGGCAATAGCTCGTGCTGTCGCACGCCATCTTCACCTATTTATGCCTCATATCAAGCCACCACCAAACTCACGGTCCGCACAGACCTCAACCTTGAAAAATAAAAAACAAGCTTGCTCGAGGAGACTGGGCTGCACAAACCAACCTCCTCTTCTCGCACAAGTGCCATGTCATGTAAGTGTAAGGAAATCTTACCCCCTAGCTAATAAACCAATACTTTTAGCACTATCCATCTCCCAGATAATGAAAATATGCCATCGTTTAGCTTAGAATGAACTGTTACAGTAATAATACAGCTAATAATTTCTCACTGTCAGGTCCGAAATCGTTGCCAGTCATCCCTACATGTAGAGGCGAGGCACGTCTTCAATTAAATATGGAGCCATGGCCTCGTCATAAGACGGAAAGTTGCTCCTGCCCTTTTGACCCGGATAAGGTATCAATCGAGAAAGTTCCTAAGCATGATTTGTAGAGGAATTACTTCCAATCTTAAGGGTCCAAATCCCGATGTAAACTCGCCGGGGACTTCCGAAGTCACTTTGAGCTGTACGTAAGTGCAGCATGCCAATTTACGTGACTGACTCACGGAGAGGTTTTCTGCTCGGCAGATCTCCTCGTAAAATTGGTTTCTTCCGTTCAAAACTGCTATTTTCACAATGAAGTTTGTTTAAGGAAATCAACTTGTAAGAACTCACCAGTAACACGGCTACACGTACTCAACTTTGCGGAAGCAGGAGTCCCTTCATGCATCGAGCTGATCAGCTGCCTGGACCAGGACCTACATCAGAAGTGAAAATGTTTAACGCTTCGCTCCGAACGCAGTTTGAATCATTGAATTGTACTTTGTTTCGCAGCTGCTACGGCTCTGGCTCTCCCTTAGTCCAGTAATGTGATCAAGGGTCTTCAATCGCGCGATTCAGTCAATGATTGTGGTGACTCTACATTCATAAACCAAAGTCCTGGTGGTTCTCTTTTGTTTTAGATTGTCGCCAAATTACTGCAAAAATTGCCGGGGGTGGCACTTGGTCCGTCGATGCTGGCGGCGGTATTCACCAGCTGGTCCAGTACGGTACTTGCTATGACACTTCTGTCCCAAATGGATAATAAATCCAAGCTCCACCGTTGTAACGTCAAATAAATTGCACGCCATATTCAAGAGTAGCTATTTTTTCAAGTGTCCACATATTATCTCATTAAAACTTTACATTAGCAAGTTGAGGATATCCACGTCTTAAGTCTGTGAACTTGGGTATATACAAATTAAATATGACTCAATAAGAGTTTTCTCTGGGATTACTCTATATATATATAGAAACCGGCAAGGGATGTTATAAGTAATTGTAGATGTGATGCTTACAATGATTCCACAGCTCCCATTGCATCATAGATTGAGGAACATGGGATGATGAGCAAATGGCGAGGGCCGAAATCTAATGATACCACCACGTGCTGGATACGAGAGTGGCCACTTTGTGTTCCTCAAATACTTTTTGGGATACTTTTTGGGACATGGTAACGTTACCATCATAGCGGCTACAATCACCTTTACGGATACCTAGACCATGTTGCTATGGTAGAATTTCATGCGCGTTCGGCCGCCGCTTCATCTAAGATCCACAAAAATATGCTACGCGCTGTGCGCTGGCAGCAGAAAAAAAAAATGAAAGAATGAAAGAAGAAACGAAATGAGGAAATCCGCAACGACTTTGCTAAAAAAAAAAAAATTGTTCTTCGGGCATCAATCTTGACATGAATCTCACCTATCTATTCTGTTGGTGTGCATAGTCTTGCAAACTGCCATATGTCGTGGTACTGTGGAGCAACCAGCTGTGGCTGACTCACGCTGAATAAGCCTCTGACCAACGGAATAGTCAGCTACCCTAGCAAATTGAAGGAGCGGTATCATAATTTTTATGCAAGTACTCATGATTAATGGAAATGCTCATAATTCACGAGCTTTAATGAGAATTGCTAAAATACCCTTTCTGTGATGGAAAATAGCAAGATGCAAGCAATGACTGCAGTCGACCCGGCGCAAATGTTGCTAAATGCTCCAATCATGCGGATGTTCAATCTGCTGGATAAAATCAGTGCTTCATGAGGATTCCGATAATCACGGGCTTTGGTTTAGCAACAGCTTGGTCATAGTTGCGCTCATAGGAAGGTTGTCAAAGGTGGCGTGGTAAAAGTCGCCTCCCCTCTAGACGCCTAACATCATTGGCTCGCGCTGGGTGCCAAGAAGCGAATATGAAAAATTCTCGTATGCTTCGGAGGATTGAGCATATGTCATTGTAGCAGCAGATTTATTAATAGTCGGCGATCCTGGGGCCGACCCGCTGCGGCCCCGAGTTGTGGCTTCATCCCTTCGTATTAAGGCTTGCCTCCTTACCCCATTGGGAAATCGGGCTCAGCTCCTGGAGTCTCCGCCGATTCCATGTCGATCTTTCTCCTGATTTCGTCTCATTTCATGCTATGACATTGTTTGAAATGATGACTTGATGTTTAGACTAAAGCTAAACTCGTGTAGAGCTTGATTCTAGGCTCTTGTAGACTGCAATGCAGGGCTCGTCTAGAATGTATCCTTGGTAGCCCGATGATTCAGAATACGAATTTCTGGAAACATCGCCATCTCTCACGACTAGTTATATATTGCTGCCGTACACTCTCCTTTTAAATCCATTCCATCTTCATCAGACTCAAACCAGCAACTCAACAACTACTTCTCAACTCGCAAAACAACACACCCGCAACTATCACCAAACATCAAGATGCACGCCCTCACTGCCATCACTGCTCTTTTCGCGGCCGTCGCTGCTGCTGCCCCTGCTCCCAAGGAGGATGTTTGGGTCAGCAACTTCCTTGTCCGCAAGGACTCCAGCACCGCGGGCACCTCTGTCAAGGTCGTTTCTTTTGACACCCAATACTACCACTGCGAGGCATCCAACCCTGCCTTCCCATCCGAGTCCATCCAGTGCGATGGCGGTAGCACCTACTTCTTTGAGCTGTACCCCAGCACTGAAGAGAACGCCGAGTTTGGTCTTGAGATCACTCGCCACTTCAAGGACGGGTAAGTTATGGATTATGCAAAATCAATAAGAGATGCTATGGTATTTACTAACGCTTAATTGTAGCTCTGTCCTCAATGGAAAGGGCGCTGTTCCTACCACCTGCCGCAAGGGTGGCAACGGCGCTAACGACTATGTCTGCACCCAGTCTACTCCCGTTGGCATTTGGATCACTCCCCAATAATTTCGATAAGGGGATAATTTGTTCAATGTACCCAGGATGGAGACGAGGTTTATTGCAAGAGGGCTACACAATGACTTCAACGAGGGTGACAGGAATCAATATCTACTTAGACCTATAATTGCCTAATTATCAATCTGCCTCGACTCTATGAGAATTTTAGAATGGATTTGGATGCTGCGTGCGCCTTGAAAGTGATTTAGGATGCCCTTGACAAGCTGTCGACTACTACATTGATTCTAGTGAAGGGGGAAAATGGTTTTTTTTCCTGGATCAATAACAATCCAATTTACTTTTTTGTTACCCTAATAAAAAAAATACTGTTGGTAAATTTTACACTGTGACAAAACTCCCTAATCGTATTTGTTCCGAAGCGAAAGATGTGGGGTCAAGCAAGATGCGGCGGGCAGTGATGCAAGCCTTTTTCTATGGTGATTTTGAACCCAAGCATCATAACAAAACGAGGTGATTTGGCCGAGTGGTTAAGGCGCTGTGTTTAGGTTTAGGTTCTGAACCAATAACGATCCGCAGTGGGAAACCGCGCAGGTTCGAACCCTGCAGTCACCATCATTCTTTCTTTTTGCTTAGACCCGCTCATCACTGTCGGCGATTGATGGATGGATGGATGGAGTGAGACACCAAAGAAGAAAGAAGGGTCTACTTGTGAAGTCTTCTTTTTTGTTGCACTCAGACATAATAAACATGTTGACAGTGAGTATAAGAAGATGTACATCCTGTATTATTGACTGTTGGTTATGGAAGGAACTGTGGCCTAACTGGCTCATTGCAAATTAAAAATACGTAGTAACCCTGACAAATTGGAAAATGATATTATCTAGTAATTCAAAATGGCGTAGTCTAATTTTACTTTTGGTTTTATACTCGCTATTCTCTTGCAAGATGAAATGTTACTACAAATGGATGACCTCACGTGTGAGTATAGGGTACCTTCTCAGGACGAGAGCTCCCATATGTAGACAGTGTCTCATTTACCCTTGGTTTCTATGAGAATTAGTGCGGTCAGAAAATAGAGAGCTGACTTACAACAAATGAATCAGGCATGATATGGCCACAGACGTCAGCTCGCATCTTTGCGTGGTCTTTCTGTCAAACTCTGACTTATATGACGTCAAACTTTGTCACGTCGTGGACCAACGTCTTGTGGAGTGTTGCCAATGAGTAAATGCATCAATTTCCGGTAAAAATACATACCCTCTATTTTCATTCGCTCCACTTTGTGCTGATCCTGATAGAGACCAAAAATGTCCACCCGCCACGCCCACCAAGAATTACGCGACTCGCTGAGAGTCAGTGTAAGTGATGTGTCCCAGTCTGTACCTGGCCACGACCAGTTACCAGAAGAGCGCCAGCCATGGCAACTGGATGGGCTTGCCAAGGTTATTTCATTCTTGAATAGCTGTGAAGGGAAGGAGATTGATTTCAGCGGGAACATCGATCTAGGTGTGATCCAGAGGCGATTCTATCGATATGAAGAGGGGTATGTTCTTGCTGCGGACGATGACAGAGCGCTTGCAGATGATCACGCAGGTGTCGCCTTGTAAGTTGCTGTCAGAATAACTACATAATTTGTACGGAGCCAAGCTCACAGCTTTCAATTTCCAGCCATGTCACGCACCGAGGAGGTGAGATACCACCGCAGGCATTAGCGCTCCTCCTATCTCAGTTCTGCAAACATCATCATGAACTATCAGGCAGGCCCACCACGCCACGCGTCGAGAAGCGTTGTTTCTGTTTTCTCTTGACAAAATATTGCTCAAGTTGCTGGAACCAGTTTGCACCTTGGAAACGAGAGACCGATCCGCTCTCCCGGTGGCCATGGCCTTATATTCATCCTTTTAATACTTTTACGAAAGGGAATCCGGTCACCATTCAATTTCTGCTGCGCTACGTAAGCCTATATCCAAGAGAATATGACGAAATACCGGTTTCCGAAATCAGGGCGAGGAAGGAAATCGAAATCCGAGGCTTCAATCATTCGACATCTCTTTGGGAGCAAGAGCACCTTTTGGTGATGAGATTCTTTCCCTGTGGAGAAAATTCCAGATTTAGTATGGTCTCCATCGGCGGCCTCAGGTGGACGGAGCCGACGAAGGAATGGGTCAAATTGCCAGCACACATGCTCGCAGGCCCACTAACACCATTGCTACTCTTTATACACCAGCTGAGACTCTTGTTAGTATCTTGGACAACAATTTGGGCTGAAATTTTAGATGACCTTGAGAAGCTGGTGTGCTTAGAGGTTGGTCAACTGAGGAATACAAATCGAGGGAAATCTCCACTGACGACTGAGAAAGCTCTCCCAAATTAATGATGACGATAGGATTGAACGCCTAATGTTTGATCAATTTGACAAACATCATTACAGTACCTCCAAGATGTACTTCAAATTGTTTCAACTTTTGCGAACCCTCGCTGCCATAGTGGAGGAAACCAAACGAGACCTCAAAGATTGGCATTTCAAGGTTTTTCATACGATTACATCCCGGCAACACTTTCTGCGGGACATACAAAGCGAAACCGCACTCAAACCACAAGATATAGAGGCTTTACGGAGACAATGGAGAAACCTAGGCGACAATTTCGTAGCTCGTATTGACGAGACAATGGATCGGATCAAGGCAAAACAGGCGGACATTACAAGCCTTAGCGATAACGTAATCTTTTCAATCCCCCTCAATGATGTTGGTTAAAAAGGCTGACTTAGACAGATGTTCAATGCTACATCAATCCGCGAAGCTCATGACAGCACTCGGTTGAACCGCTACGTATTTGTCTTTACTGTAGTGACGGTAATTTATCTTCCTCCAACATTCGTAACTGTAGGTTTATCATCTTTTCTGAAAATAGAATTTTTTTTTTCAATTTATATTATTGGCTAATACATATGAGCAGGCTTTCTTTGGAATGAATAATATCCCGGATGATGACCCATTGTACACCTCTATGATACCCTTCGGGTGGATCCTCACTGTTTTCTGCCTCACGACCTACATTTTCGCGGTTATATTTGCTCTAGCGACTACCATGCCGTGGGGTAAATGGAAAGGAGAAAAGAAAGTGAAACCTCGAGAGCGCTCTGGAACAGCGAAAGATTGGGCGAGGAGTTTCAAGCTAAATCGCACTCCAAGGCCAGATCCAGAAGCTAGTGCTGCAGCTGATTAGGTTGAATTTGCACTTCGAGTATAATACATTACCGATTTATTCTCTGTCAAACACTGTTTTATGCACAAAAGCTGCGTTTCTAGCCATGTTTTTGGGATTTCGGATACGACCGTGTTAGGCCTCAATCTCGAGAACCTGCCATTGTGGGTCCCAGGTCCTCACCATAAACCAGAGTCCACCCCACACATCTGATGCACACTATTGAAATATGTGCAAACACATGAATTTCGGGAAATTTGATGACATCTACGCAAGTTTTGTTCTAAATCAATCCCGGGATGTGACTTGGTCCTTACTTTGCATATTTATTCTTATCAAGATACTTGCTCCTCAACCTGCTTTATCCCGGTGCTTATCTGTTTCTCCCATCTCTGAGACTTTGGACAATTCTTAGAAAGTGAGCTAAAGATAACTACGGGCGTCTCGCCATAGCGCCAAGATTTTTATCTACGCCTGCATTTAATCTTTATTCGAAATAGATAGCGTAAAATCACGTGGGATGTGCTATAGACAACATATTCATTGAAGCCTAAGCAGCCTCCTGATGCAGTGGGCCCGTATGAGTGTGAGGTATCGGGCTTGTGGAAGCGAAAAGAAATTAGCAGAGGTCGTCTAATGACAAGATGGAGCATTCAAGACGGAACATTGAGGAATGGATGTTTCAAATACTTACCATGAATATTACTCCTTCATCATTGTTCGGTAGGCCACTCATTTTCCATTCGACCTTCTTCCATGATTTAGGACCAAGTCGTCCAAGCCCCTCAACACATCTGAACTCGCCACCTGACTCGCTGATGTAAACATGTGCTTCTCTCATGCTAGCGCGGCTTTTGATTCTTTCTTCTCCGACATCAGCTTCGCAAAGGAACAACACGGCCTCCCCGTTCCACTCGCGCTGTTTGCAAAAGTTTGCGGATTTGCTCGATGCGTCAGCGAGGTAGATGCCGTCCCCAAACATGGCACCTGTGAAATTGGTCCCTCGTCTGCGAATTTGCAGCCCTACTTCCAGAATACCAAAAACCGAGTCAAGGGGTGTTCCGTGCCATAGCAAGAGCCGCTCTTCACCGCATCTGTCTAGAGTATCTTTCTTGCTCTGGATCCAGTCGTTGTATGGATTAGGCAAATTGGACTTGACAAAGATTCGGTAAATATCTTGAAGCTCAATGGAAATACAGTGTGAACGATGACAAGATCTTTCCAAGAAAGCTTTGAGCTCTCGAAACTCGAGCGTGGAGCGGTCAGTCAAGCGACGAAAACCATGCCTCAGAGACCCGTAGGCTTGGTATAGTGGCTGCGTAAGTGTCTTCCATACGTTCAACTGAAGGCTTCCTCTAAGGTTTATCTCAGTAATCATTTTGGCTGTTTCTTGCCGTGGCCACAGGGAGTGGAGGAACTTGAGCTCGATGAAAATCGCGTGATAGCTTGAGATGACCGGGGGCCGATTGAGCTGGGCAAAAAAAGGCATCTGGCTGCGGTACCTTGAGGATGCGCTTAAAATAGCTCTCCAGTTAATGTCTTGTCCTGATTCGAGGTGTTTCCAGATGGCCTCGAGCGTTTTGAAGGCCAGGAAATTAGCCCAGGAGCTGATGTGCTTGTATGGAGCGGAAAATGATGAAGGCTGCGATCTCGTATGCAGTTTCTCCCTCAATTTTTGACTCTGAAAGGGACCAACGTGGAGCACAACTTCCATCAGATCTTTAACTTCTTTGTTGACACTTGCATCAACACCAGTGTAGTTTCGTAGCTCCCTCTGACGTGAGGTGGCCTTATGATAGTCTAGCTCTACGAAAACGAAACTGCCTTCACGCCCGGGTAGCATGTGTCGCTGATACCAGCCCTGACCAGTCTTTTCTTGAAATAATCGAAAGAACTTGGCGATGGCGTGTTTGCGATTAGTTGACTCGAGCTCCCGCCTCCCTCGCCCCGCATATCCGATGCGGCCTTCTCGGACAATAACTGAGTATATTTGACGCGACGAGCTGTAGACGACCTGGTGAGTAGCCCAGCTGTTAGTTATTCCTCTCTACAAACAAAGCTATTTGAACTTATGAGGCACCTGTTGTCTCTGAAAATCATTCACATTCTTGACGATGTTGACGCAAAGCAGATAGGCATCGAATATGGAGTTTGTAGCATTATCCACTAGGACCGTTTCGCTGTTGGTTGTTATTGGATCAGCGGGTGGGGGTAAGCCTGGGTGACCCTCAATTTGGCTCCGGAAATAGCGGTAGTGAGAGGACATTCCGGGCCTCACGGAGGTCAATGGACACTGCTTCACTGCATCAAGATTGTCAAACTCGGTGCGGACATCTCGAGGGTGCAGTCCCCCACGCTTTAGGATGTCGCGCTCTGGCTCCCAGTCGGACGATATCCGGCGAAGCGGGGGAGCTCTGGAAAAGCAACGCCTGCTATTCGGTGCAATGGGAGCGGCATCAATATCCATCGTGGAGTCATGCGAGCATGACATGATGAAGCTTGCATCCGGATCTGGGCGGGGTCAGATGTCCACGCCGAGATGCGCAAACGTGTCTCCTCAGAGAAAGAGGTGCCTAATCAAAACACAGAAATGTCCTCACAGACAAATTTGTCTGATGGGCCGCCCTCAGGCGCCGAGGCGTCCAATCAGCATCTTGTGTCACGGCCCTGAGGCCACCACCGCACTTGCAGCTAGCAAAAGAAAATCATACTGAGGGCATAAGCGGGGACGTAATATGGAGCATATGCCGGATAGAGCGTATGATGTCGCATAATTGTGTGAACTGGATGTTGACATAGGCAATGAACAAGTGGAAATTCTTATTTTGCATCTGGAAACTCAGAGTGCACGAGGAACGTTGATTTAACCATCATGGGATTGAACAGCTACACCTCCCAGTTTCGCGGCATCGCGGAAAGAATAAGGCAAATTGTTATATATATCAAGCGCCGTTGATAGAAACTTCTAGTCAAAATGTTACTCTTGTTGGCAATTTTTTGCAAGGACTGTGGAACCTCGAGAGCTTGGAGGACACATTGCAGACCTAGGAACAATCGAACGCTGCCGTCATGTGGATTTATTTGCAAATATCCGGATAGTAATGTTATACAGCGCTCAATACATCAAATTCTTTGTTGTATTAACATAAGTTATGAGCCACGACACTCTCCAGAGTCATGATAAATTCTAAGCACACATGCCTCCATCAATCCGAATAGCTTCTCCAGTGATAAACTTTGACTCATCACCCAAGAGGAAAGCAATCAATGCCGCTGCCTCCTCAACCTTCCCGAAACGTTTGATTGCGTGAGGAGCGAGAATCATCTCATCAGTGTACCCAGACTCAGATAGTTGCCGAAACATCGGGGTATCGATACCACTTCTATAAACAAGGGTTAGAGTCAAGAGATTTCTTCCGGCCGCCGTAATACTCACGGACACAATGCATTGACTCGGATGTCCCGACTGCCCACCTCCTTCGCGGCAGAAGCAGTAATGGAGATGACTGCGGCCTTGGATGCAGCATATGCGACCACTCCGGGCCCTGCCATCAGTGCAGCCACACTGGAAGCATTCACGATACTGCCTCCATCATTCATGACAGCAAGTTCAGACCGCATCGAATACATGGTGCCTGTTAGGTTGATATCAATAACCCGTTTCCAGTCCTCATCTTTAATATCAGTAAATTTTGCCGTGGTGTTATGCAAAATGCCGGCAAAATTGACAGCGCCGTGCAGACTGCCATATTCCTCAAACGTCTTTTTGATCCATGCATCAACGCTTACGGCGTCAGCGACGTTGACCACTTCAATAAGAACCTTGACTTCGGGAAATTTGGTGTTAATTTCATCACGCAGCTGAATGAGGCCCTGCTCCGCAATGTCAGAGAGGGACAGAGTTGCTCCGCGCTCGGCAAGGTAGATGGCAGTGCCCCGTGCGATACCTCTAGCCGCACCTGTGATGGCGATGACTTTGGAAGCAAACGGCTTGGATGACATGATGGTTAAAATGTGATGAATTCTATAATAGAAGTAGTAAGAACGATGATGAAATGGGGAGACATCATGTCTTAAATCGATGTAATGCACGCATGCGCATCCATATTCTTCCCCTATCTCTACTTACTATAGCGCGTTTCCCGTGGCACGCGCGGTGTCTCATTACAAGTGGGCTAACGCAGGAGCGAATAAACAAGAAGAAACCTTATTTATTATTTATTGCTTATTGATAAGCCCAATTTATTACTAGATATTAAGACCGGAAAAAAACAGCTAAATTAGTCAAGATGCTTGGTAGAAATTATGGATCACAACGGCTGGGCCCGATGTGACATTCACCGGTGCAGAAAGTAAATAGAAAAAATGGAAGATTGTTGATGAAGGTCGCCAAAACTCCTTACTCTATATTCCCATGGTCTATGTCTTGTCTGAGACAATCATACATGAATGCAAACAAAATTTTGAAATCGAAATGCAGGGATAGCTTTATACAATAATGCCAAGGTAAGGCAGCATGAACTCCTGTAATGATCTAGCACAATGCTGTCCTCGCCATAATCCCCCGGAATTTAGCCTATTCATATTTACCTTTATGATGTCTCTAATAATCGTTGGCTTCCTGACACTCTCTTTTGTGTCGTGGATCTCTGTGTACTCTGGCGGCGGGAAGCAAGGAAATAAGGAGCTAGCGATGGCAAAACAGAAACAACAATGCTGAGATTGCATTCAAGTGTTCCCCACAGCACTAAAATGACAAGTTAGTTACTCACTGCTCTCCCTTGCTAAGCATATGTCACAAGTGACAGTTTTTAACTTACCTATCGTGCTCATTGGAACGGAATTTCCAACTTCCTTTTCCAAAATCATCACTAAGCGGACGATAGTAAAGCTTATCATAATGATGTCGAGAATAAACGTGCAATAAATTCCGACTTTAAGCATAGGCTGAATCTTCAACTCTGGTAAGATGAGCCAAGGAATGCAAAAGACTAAATCACACGTTAATCTCTTGCGCTCCGAGACTAGGTTGAGGCTGGTTACCCAGAACATTTCCCATGGCATTCAGTCCCCAAGTCACCTTCATAATTATCTCACCAACTGAATCAGGACATTGTCCACTATGTGGGTCCCTAGTAGAATCCAATTAGTAATTGTTGACTTGGGTTATCCATGGCCGTTATGGAGTTAATACTTACCATATAGAGTCTATTGGATGACAAAGACAATAAGGAAAAATGAGACTTGTCATGAATGCCAGAGTGAGATATGTAATTGTTGCCCATATAAAAATGAGTCTCTTCTTCATCAAGTTTACAAATATCTGCAAGTACATTGACATGAGAGCCGCCTTGCATAGATAGATTGTCATGTGGAAAGGTATTAGATTGTACCAAAACAACTATCGAACATTTTGTCAGCAAAATCCCCTGATCTATAATGGTTTCTTGTCAGACTTCACTACATCCACGTACCAGCAGAATCGTTGAAACGTCTTTATGATGACCATCATATTGCTTAAAATCGGTACCGACTTCTGGATCAAGTGCATGAAGAATCTTGAGGGCGACAGATATGGAAGTAGTCGCGCAACCGGATATCCATGCCAAAACTATAAATATGTCACTGAGCATCAAAGATCTTCCTTGGATTTTCAGGCGTAGATATATGCGAGCAGCGATGAGAGTCGCAGAAACCGCAAGCAGACTCCAACCAGCGGCCTGTATGCCGACATCAGCTTAAGCAGGCAAGAATGAGGGATGGAGAAAACATACTAAAACCGGTACTGGACCTGTGCCAGAGGAGCCCATAGCTAAAAGCAGTTGCCCCCCTTGATATCAATGTGGCCTGTCGAAAAATGAGGCGGTGAGATGACGCACCGATGATGAACTTTCGAAGAGCCCGAACTGAGATTGGACGGGGCGAGAGAAAGCATGTCATGGAATTTTTAACGGGGTTTTGCCATTTATGAGCTGCAGCGCGAGTGGCGAAGGGGGCGATTACAGTTCATAATACATTCCTTGTGATGCTTGGCTCTATGTGACTTTTGCTTTAAAAACCCTATTTCTGAGATATCATCAAATAAAGATTGGACTTGGCATCGGAACTAGACCAATTTGAGACGATTTAGCGCTTTAGAAGCTCCAGCTTAGCCCTTCCAGCCCCCAAACAGACTTGGGACGATGATTATGCAGTATAGATTCTACGGACTAACAGAAAGCAGAGTTAATTGCAACCGGCTTAGCGGTTCAAGCGGGTCCCAGAGAAAAAATGACACACCAAACGGGGCTGACATAAATTTCTAATCAGTTCTGGTGTAGATCGGAGGCTAATGTGTGCCAGCGTATTTTGTCCGCAGCTCTTCATTCCCTCTTATGGTGTGCCATTTTTTTTTGGGACCCGCCTGCGGTTTCCATGCTTCAGGATCGATTCTAGCCCGGTTTTGCAGCTCCTGATGCTCGGTGTGATTTGCTAAAGAATTTAAGCCAGTTTAGGTCGGAGCTTGAAGTCGCAAAATACGAACTCAAGCCTCGGCAATGGAACTGATGGTGAGAACTATGGATGGGACAGGGCACATGGCAACCGACAAGCCATTCAATGGTATTTAGGCGGGATTTATGAGATGCCGCAACGGCCATTACTGCCTCCAGTGCAATGGGATTGAAGACCTGGCGCTAATAAAGAACCGATTGCCGATGCACTCACTCTTGACTTTGATCATGGCTAAATTCATTAAGCTCTAAATTTTTCCATTATTACTCAGTTGTCCGCGAGCATTGATGTACGTACACAAAACAGGCCAAACTCTCCAACACTTAAGCAGATTAAGTGCGCTGATCTTTCTTATTGGCAAACATCTATAACAGCGATATCAATTAAATTTCACAAGTCCCTAATTTATGGTAGGGGAAATTTTGATCAAATGAATCCTTTTCAGCTGCGAGCAAATGATGACTATTGACAGACCACAAGCCAATTAAGGAGCAGCTCTTGCCAATCTTGCTAGGCTACCAATTTAGTATTTCAGCGCTTTACAAGTCTGAATGTAAGATTTGACCCTTCCAAGCGTTACAACCCCAAATAGGTGTCCATCCCCTTGTATAGAACAACGTTGCCGTCATTCTGCACAGTGAGAATTGTAGTGGAATCCCCAGTACCACTTGTGTTGGTGGCCCACGTGGCCTGACCACACTGATCACTGCACATGATACCTAGCTAGGGTCAGCCACGAGGAAATAAAAATGGAAATAACAGACCAACTGCTAACTGGATACAATTATTCCCATCATTTTGTATGCTTATGCTTTTAATATCACCTCATTGTACGGTAGTGTGTTGAAAGCGACATTCCACCTCAGAAACGGCAATTTTGCCATCTTCCTGCATCCTGAGCTCGACTGGGTCTTCTTAGCTCCAAGAATTTTAACCCTTAAGAAACTATGGACCGTTGCCCAGGGTGTTGTGCGACATTCTAGGTGAATCATTCACAGAATGGAAAAAATTGCTGAATGGATAGTGGATGTGATGAAATCCAGAGTTGTTGTTAAGGTGGGAAAAAAGAAAAATGGATGCGAAATAACAGCGACCGGGTCCATTTGATACCATAGCGCATAAACAAGATCGCCATCTAATACCGAGTAAAGTTAAGCTTGATTCTTGGTCAACATGCCGATTTTGTGCGACAACTTTACCCCTCACGAAAAAGTAGAAGTAAGTCGAATTTGATGTACTAAGATTATTTACTGTCGACAGCGCCGAGATGTCGCACAAGTACAACCCGAGCTGCGGTTGTTATTCCGATATCCAACACTACATGCACACATGGATCAATTGCCAACGGAAGACGGCGCTAATCTCAAGCCAGAAGTCAGGGGGCCATAGAATTGAAGTTAGTTAAAGCATCAAAGTCGTGTAGTCAAATAGACTAACTAAAATGAGCAATTCAATGGTTTTAATGACTTGTGAAAAGATTTGAAGGAATCCAAAAGTAATGGCTGCTTTGAAATGGCCCCGAAACTGGCCACGGTGCGTCCTGGGGTGATCGGAATCCCATATTTTCCTACATCTGACATCCGCCCTAAGCTTCGACTCACTCTTGTCTGTATTGCTACACCCATGCACAAAGAACGATGATCGATGCTCTCGGTTGGAGAGAGCGTCGTGGTTAGTGGGTCATCTTATGGCAGCGCTATGCAGGGTTTCTCTCCATTCAACCTATGGTCATAGATATCTGGCCACAAAATACCGCTTCAATAACTGAAAGCGTATGATAGATTGCTTTTTGTGGCATGTGTTAATGTCGCGTTACTCAACTTTCACTAAATACGAAGGATTGATAGGTAACCTGGCCTGATACTTAGCATGATGACCCCAAAAAACTAAATATTTTGGTGATGGTCACTGGACAAAGAAATCGCTCAAATGTTCTTTCTTTGATAGGCCAGTTAGACTTTATTTAATGCAAGAGCCTTTTCCTGAACCTTCCGCCTGTGATTTCACGCGGCGTGGCTTAAACCAGAGTCGTTGATGGCGTTGATCCAAGTACAGGGTAGGTTGACAGTCCGAAAATCAGTACCGACACTGCAAGATATTTACTGCCTCCTCATAGTTGACGACACACTCCAGAGTAGCCTCCAATAGTTGGACTAAGTTTGGGAGTGGCGTTTGTTGGACTGCCTTGAGGCATGATCTTATCAGTAGCCGAGATGGTTTGGGCGCTTTTAGCGGCACTGGCGGCGTCATCCACACATACACCAATCTCTCAACGAAGCTATTGAGCATGGGATCCGCGGATTGCGACAAACCACTTTTGAGTAGCAGCGTTAGCAAGAGATGTTCCACGCTAGGCGTACAAGAATCAGAACGGCGGGCTTGGTGTGGCTTGTGTTGAGCTCATGATGGTTTCCTAGCGAGCATGTGCAATGTACAGATGGTGTGCATGGACATGAAGACCTTCAAAGAGGATTTGTTTGTTCATCGACGGCATATCGCGTTGGCCTATTGGCAAACGACCTGCTCGACGAGATTGCCGAAGATCCCAGTGTTATAGCTACGAGACGGGGGATTATTGAGAACGCATGGTATATCTATGCGCGACAAGAGAACAATACTTACTCTGTTTGTCGGTGGTTAGGTTCCCGAGGCTGACTGCACCTGTAACTTCAAGTGAGAGTGGGATTCCTGCCAGTACAGCATCTCAGCCAATTGGAGACGGCCTGAAGGACACAGCGACCTCAATCATCACATCGAGCTAGTCCTTAGACATCTTATGAGGACAATGGTGCACACTAGCTCCTGGTGTTTGCGAAAGGACGGTGATCCAGCGTGCGTGTAATCACCGAGCTGACTCACCATACAACTCGCGCGCGACGCGGAATACTTAGCTTGCGACGACCTTGACTAGTCGTCGCTACCCTCTTGTCAAAGATTTTGTTGAACACTGCATGCTCTTAGGCATTTATCATGCCAAGTAGCAATGATATGATTAACTAGTCCATATGCAGTGTGCGGCAAGGCTGGGCACACTGCATCTTCAGACATCTCCTGCGCCCCATTTTGTTCCAGGTATCAGGTAATGGATGGATCTTCACTTGTCAAAAGAAAAGGCCAAAAACAACGAGAAAAAACCAGCAAGCCGTTGAGGACGCAGCACTGGCTGGCACTAACCGCAATTTGAAACCCCGACTACATCCCGAAAAAAACGGTTCCGACTTTCTATAGAAGGATGAAATGGAGAAACGGAAAAATCCGATCTGTATTTGGACTGGCTTGCCATCGCCTGTGTCGAATAAAGGACACTTTTTGTTAGTTTCTCAAGCCACTCCAATGACACATGCGCACGAGGCGTCTCGTATTTCGAACGGCGACATTAGCGGGCTTCCTCTGTCGAAAGCCACCGCCACATATACGCCTCGCTCTTCATCGGTTGGGCCAGCGATTCTCCATATCATCCGCTGACTAACCCTTCACATTGTTATTGGCCCTGGCTGTTCACCAACCAGCCATCTTTGGCTGCTTGCCACAATCCTTAGGCTCACGCTTGATCTGGTGAGGTTGTCACAGAATCCCTCTTGCTGAAACCGCGCCATGTAGACCGGGGACGGCAGGTATCAAAGTGATGATGGTCAAGACTTTATCAAGATACTCTTGAAAGCTGCCGCGTTTTAATGATTGGGCTGAGAGGGTCACCCTGTATCAACCAAACAGTCTCCTGTGCTTGCATGAAGTGGTTCTTATCTTTCGTCGATAACATCCCTGAAAACCCCTAATGCCTAGTGTAGGGGGCAGCTGCAGGAACAAGGGTTCGAGAAAATCCTTCACCCCCAATCGACGCACCAGAAGATGCCTTACGGCTCGGATGCTTAGACCCCGACATTCCGCCTTGAATTGTTTTAGACGCATCGCATACGAAACGCGTATGCAGAGAGCCCAAGTGTCTTCCATCAATTTCCACCTTGAAAATAGAGTTCGATGAAAACAAGGGTCTCCCGGCATGCCTAACACTCGCCTCGTTATCTGTTAGGCCAGATAAGGATTAGCCCATGCATCAGAAGTATGAAATATATGTACAGATGGATGATTGCCAGTGCAGCAGCCAGGCACACGACCACATCGTCGAGTAAGGGGGCCATAGATGTGCTATTCCTCTTTCAGATTGCTGCTCGGGCGGAAAGAGATCCGTCCAGCTATCTGGGAAACCATCTTCTTGGCATATAATTTCGTGACCCCAGTCTCGCAACGGCAAGACAGATAAGCGAGGTCTACGAATTGCCCATCTCACCTAGCTCGCAATGCTTGGACAGGGGCCATGAGTCGAGAGAGCGGGAAGTCGTCATGGCGGCGGCTGCAAGTGCAGACGGAATGGATGCGGCCGTCAGTCGTTGGATGGGCGAATTAAAGCTTCGGGGACTGCTCTCGCGGTTTCGAGTCGATAAGCTGTCCCGGGGAAACCGGGGGCCTGGCCCGACTGGGCATAGCCGCATGGCTATCAGAGACAGCTGAAGGTCGCGGTCTGCCCCTATGCCATTTTCAGCCAAGGCGCGCCAGCCACGATGGCGAGCGAGTCAGTTCCCAACGGTGAAGGTCGCAGCCAACAGCCCAACCAACCAGTCCCTGGTACGATTTGAGGGAGGGCTACCTATCAGCCGAAACGCCACAGCGTCTTCCCCAGTTCTGGCCTCTGGGGTAGTGGACCCTTGCCCCTCCTGTCTCCCAAGGGGACTGTACTGTACGTAGACGTTGTTGTTGTTCAAATGCAGATCCCATGCCACCCGGTGCATTGGTCACGACAAGGCTCTTTTCTTTTTTCGCAATGATCGACCCACGTTGATCTGCCGAGTAAAGAAAGTCAGTCTTGAGAAAACCCCACAAGGACGAGAGGAGACCTTGTATGACAACAACGGCGCGAGCAAGCTCCCAAGTTTAACCATGGTCGGACTCCAGACCAACCTCTATGTCGGAATAGGCATCACATGGATCGCCGCCATCTTGGCGTTGATGATGCGTGTTGTCGCCCGGCGCATGACTAAGGTTAACTGGTGGTTCGATGACTATTTTTGTGTAGCCGCCTTTGTAAGTCGATGGTCTGTCTATACTCTATCAACTCGAACCAGATATTAACAAGAAGCGTGCATTTAGCTATTTGCGACTGGTTACTGCGGCATCTTGATAGAATGTAAAAAACCACAATCACAGCCACATCTTGTTTTTAAATCTTGGTTTCGAATACTTACAACTGCCGTACAGGGACCCGCCACTGGTATCTTGGCAAACTGATGCCAGATTCACTCAGCGACGAAGTTAGAGAAAACATTCTCTACCACTCCAGGCTCCTGGGATTTTTCAACTCCTTGTGCTATGCCAGTTCCCTCGCTACTTCGAAGATATCTATTCTGTCATTCTATTGGCGATTATTTGGTCGATCGAAAATTCGCATCCCCATCCTAGTAATGCTTGCTATGTCGGTCATTTGGATCATCCTGCGAACATTTATGTTGATCTTCCGTTGCGTTCCGGTGCAAGCTATTTGGGACCACACCATCAAGAATGCTGTCTGTAACATTAACAGCGAGCAATTCTTTTTCGGCACCATCATTACCCACTTCTTGATGGACGTGGCCATTCTGATTCTACCCATCGTTGAAGTGTTTAGACTCCGTCTTCGACTTGGACAGAAGATCGCAATCGCCGCTCTGTTTGTTCTTGGTACAATGTAAGAATCTATGTCTGTTCCGAAGGTTGATGAGTCAAGGCTAATTAATATGATTCAGCGTCTGTGTTGCATCGGCGTTTGTTCTCGTCGAATTGGTCAACTACCCTGCAAATTCTACGCAGATGCCGTATGATTACGCCATGTATTGTATCCTAGGAGCGGTAGAGGTTAATATCGCCATTGTATCTGGTAAGCGGCCACTACAAATCTCGTCCTCTTAGCCAATATTGACTAGCTCTGTTTCTCTTAGCCTGTTTCCCGCTTCTCCGACCAGTCTTCCGTCGCATCCTTCCCGCCCGATTCCTCAGCTCTGTTGGCAGCAGCCAGCCGATCAGCCGACCGAGCAATGTTATTAGATTAACTACATTGACGAGGACGACCAAGGAAGCGGACGCTGATGAATCAAGTTCAACACACCAACTCGCAGATCCGGAACATGGCGTACCCGACATGCCAGAATTTGATCACATGCATGCACAGAGCCCAGCAGGCATCCACACAGTCATTTCTAGTCGCTATTGTGGTTCTGAGGGGTCGAGTAGAGATGATGATCGTGATTTGGCTGGAATTTATGTACGAAATGACACTGTAATTGAAGTGGAGGAGATTGTAGGCAAAGGTTCCAGGCGATAACGTGACTGAATGGTCACAGCATGAAAGTAGATGTATATAGAATAATAATGCCACTGATATCTTGCATCTATGAAAGGTGGGGGGTGCAATACTTTTGCCGCTGCTTCTGAAATATGCAACAGCATAACTGTTGTGTAGGCTGCCTTACTTGAATGCACAAAGATATGAAGACTACGCACGTACCCAATGACTAAAATAGTCCAATGGATCACCTCAAATCCATGATCTTATTCCTGTGACTAATTTTATTTTAATCCAGACTTTTGAACTTGAACTATGCACCGTTAGTGGATTTTATGACGGGAAAATTCTCCAATTTTCCCAATACCGCTTTGGCTCAAACATCTGGCCAGTCCAGACTACTATAAGAAAACGTGGCTCCCGCCCTCCTCCTAAGGCTTGATGCCTTAGATGAGCAATATACGCAATAAATAAATATAACCCAAGAATCGAAATAGAGACTAGAAAGGATTACATCATTTAAATAAACAGATGCTTCTGCTAATAAATAACTTTGCTAGTCAAAGCTATTAGAAGATTAATTGTAATACGAAGACTATGATGTGCTTTCTTTATGGACTAAGCCAGGCATATTTCAAGTTGAGCTGCACCGTTACATGTGATGCCCGGCTGGATATGCCGGAGGCTTGTTTTCAATGACGCCGTCGCCATAGTCTGTGGGCAATTCCATCGGTTCCATCGGGGCCTGCGAATGAGGGCTCCCTGGAGGACTTTCCAGCTCCCACTGTGCCCAAAGCGTGTGCGGAGTGACGAGGCTTTGGGTGCTCGGAGGCGACCCCGATGGCAGCCTTAAGATGTGCATTTTATCTATCATGCCTGTTTAATCTCGCTAACGATATCCCCAAAGGTCATGTGATATTGCCACTGTGGCGGCCAAGTGTCCAAAGACCCCGATTACCATCTCTAGAATTCGTGAAGTTTATGCACTTCCGTTAACCCAGAGGCCGTTTCGGCAACACGCTTACTGAACGGTGTCGCATACTTCAAGTTAAACTCAAGAGACGGGATAAACCAATCCTGCTCAAGAAACTGGCGGTCAACACATCCCAGATTCAAATGAAACATGTCGGTTATTCCCTCTGGTAATTTGCCACCGCGACAAAATTCGGGCTGGAGTTTGAAATGAAAGAACAACGGTGAACCGCATCGGCCACAAAAACTACGAGACCATTCGGGGCCACAGTTGGTACCATGATAAAACCGGACCCAGGTGGTGCTCTCGCGAGTAGCTGTAATGACATCTGACGCTGGTAGGTAGGGAGGGCGCTCTGCATCAGCTCGTTGTTGGTCGTAGTCCTCTGCTGACACGTCCAAGATGCGTCCATTGGCTATGGTTGATTCAGACGATGGAGAGACGGCAGATACGGTCAACATGGACCCGGGAATGTCGATGAATCCGGGAGCCAGGTAGGATCCCGTGGCACGACGACAATCGTTGCAGTGGCACGTAATGGTTTGCGGGAGAAGGCGGATCGAGGAATCTGATGATGCTATCGGATGAGAGGGGCGATCCTGAAGAGCGGGTATAGCTACGCGGTAGCGGATGGCACCACAGGAGCAACCACCTGTGACGTTGACCGCATCATCAGGTAAAGTCATGTTGGGAGTTGGGTCGCAATTGTTGAAATGATGCTGTGGTGGAAGTGGGAAGAAGACACCGAGGCGACTCAACGGAGATTTTATGTGCACACAGCCACAATCTTGTCTGTTTGATTGAGACATAGGCCAAAAGTTCCAGTAGCCACTGTAGATCTTGGCTGTCGTGAGTGGCGTCGTCGCTTACACCTAGTCTGGTAGATTGAATGGCATAGGCGGGCTGTGCTGGGCTCATAGTGTCCTTGGCATTCAAGGGATTTCAGTGGTGAATTTCAGTGGTGAGATCGCTAACAGCGCCAAAACTCCGCGTGCATTTAGGAGACTGTTCTGCACCTCAAAACGCACGCGACGAGGTTGGAATGATGGCTGTGAATCGAAGGCGCGTCATTATGGGTCATTTTGTGTCCTGTTACCAGCACGCCGATCATTCATTCGTGTCGCGTTGATGAGGACGAGGATATGTCACATGGGCTGCGGTATTCAAAATTGAGCACGTACAATTTTTTAAGCTTAAAAGAATAAAACATAAAAGAAAAAAAAATGACATATATCCAGCGCTTATTAGTTGGATATAAATTTCAACTCAGCTGATTTATTGCACTGATGGTCACTCTAGGCTAGGAGGCAAGGAAGCAATGGAACCTGATTAGTCATATCTTATCGATAACTCTATCGATAGCGATCTCTGCCTTGCAACTTGGCATTTTCTGCCGCTTGTGGTTGCGCAGGAAAAGGGTCGTCGCGCAGTCCAACATGACGTCGAGAAGCGCGCCAAAGGGACCTACTACCAGAGGCGGACGGAATGATGAAATGTCTCGTTTTTGGCGACACTGTCCTCGTTCTTCATCTCTCGCGCCAGGTTTATTATGGAACCGCGGTGGATCCTCCTGCAACTGGATTACGCAGCCTAGACCTTTTTCAGCTGCTTAATCAGAAGGCGTTATCGTTTTTGACTGGACTCAAGGTGGAGACGTGGAATTATATAAAGAATTGGGAACGATAGGGTCGGAGTTACAGGATTTAAAGGCGAAATTCATCTGTTTTTCGTTCTAAACCCCGGAGACTTTGCTGAGGGGTCATTCCAAAATGGATAATCCGGTGGAGCCGATCGAGGAGCCGATACCAAGTCCAAGTCGAGTATATAATGAATGAACATGCCCTAAACCGGTCGGAGTCTTTTTCATTAGACCCCAAGACTTATTGTTTCTCTTAGAACACCCCTAATAAGAGAGAAAATGGTCAAGACAATTCCCTTCCGCGACATCCATGTTCCATCTCCCGGCTTTGGTGCCATGGGCATCAGTCATGGTATGGGCACCGATCTCTCATTTGAGGAGGCAGAACCGGTCCTGCTCAAGGCAGTTGAGCTTGGATGCACGTTTTGGGACACTGCTGTAAGCTTCAAGGCCACAGACCCAAGTCCTAGCACGCCTAATCACTGTTTTTATTAGGTTGCTTATCAGGCTGGTGTCAATGAGAAGATCCTCGGCGACTTCATCAGGAAGCATAATGTTCGTGACAAAATCTTCCGTAAGTTTTCCTCAAAATAAATCAATGATTTAAATGCACTCCTAACCAACCTGATGTTTCATAGTTGCCTCCAAGTGTGGGTTCGAGGTATTTGGTGGCGCGCGCAGCGTGAACAACTCCCCTGCTCATATCAAGGAATACATTGAGGGAACCATTGAGAGACTTGGATTTACGCCAGACCTCTATTATCTTCACAGAATTGACCCAAGTACGCCTCGCATTTGATATATGACGGGGAATCCAAAACATTGACATTGGTGCTCTAGACACTCCCCTTCAGGAATCAATTCCAGCTCTCGACGAAATTCGAAAGGCTGGAAAAACCAAGTATATTGGCCTTTCAGAGTGCTCGGCCAAGACTCTCCGTACCGCTGATTCCAGTAACTACTCCCCATGACTAGGAAATAAAATCTTTGCTGACGCAAATATGTTACAGTTGCAAAGATTGATGCCATCCAAGCAGAGTACTCAGCCTTTGAAACCCTCCATGAAACAAATGGCCTGATAGATACAGCTAAAGAATTGGGGATAGCATTTGTTGCGTTCAGCCCACTAGGCCATGGGTGGCTGGTTGACGATTTCCAGTACAATAGTCCAGATGATTTTGCCCCCAGTGATTTCCGACGAACGGGTAAGTCAAATGAATCATTTCAGGAATAATGCCCGAGCATGAAAAATTACTAATTGCCTCTTCTAGTGCCCAAGTTCCAGGGTGAGAACTTTTACAAGAACAAGGCCATTGTTGAAGCTATGAGGAGAATTTCCACACGAAAAGGCTGCACCCTGGCTCAGCTTGCATTGGCCTGGGTCGCCTCCCAAGGAATGATTTCAATTCCAGGAACTACGAAGCCTGGGCGATTGGAAGAGAATTGGAAATCAGGGGACATTGATTTGACCGAACAAGAAAAGGCAGAGCTCCGAGAAGTCATAGATTCCACCAAACCCGAAGGGGCTAGATATTCTCAGATGCACCAGTCCCTGGTCGGGAATTAGTCCCAGAATATGAATTTAGAAAACCAAACGGGGGTGTTTATTCTTGCCTTGAAGGACTCGGTAACCTTCGTCACATCTACCAAGATCCGATATCCCTCAGAGTTCTGACCCTGGCCTCATTATCCGCGGTTTAAAACCGCCCTCAATGCACTCACACTACCTGGCCACCATGGGATTCAGCTGCAGCATCCGGACTTATTTAGTGACGCTCAAGGTAGCCCGTGCTTGTCAGAGCGCTAACAATGGCGGGCGCAAATGCACGCTGGGGGAGACGATCTAGATTTTGCCCCCCGCGCATTAGGCCCATGTGGAATGGACAATCATCAATCATCGCCCATACTTGGAAAAACTAGCAAGTCACTTTTTGTTTCCTTCTCAACAGATGCACGCTCCTGCACTCTCACTATGGCCCCTACAAGTCTGAAAGATCTTCCCACAGAAACCTTCCTACATATTGTTGGCACATTTTACCCCTACTGCCAGGGTGAACAGCCACCGCAGGCGCTCGGCATCGGCACTTTGAACCAGCGACGGATGCATAATGGCCAAACAGCACACTGTTTGTTTAATCGCCATGCGTTGCCTCACTTCCAAGAAAATGTGGAATATTACTCGACCAGTCCTATATCATCAATTCCTATTTGACTTCGCCAATTTGGATGTCTGTAAGCCTGAAAGTTCTTGGGAGGGGTTCTTCTTATCTTGAACACGGACCATTATTCACCGTCGTGACCTGGCAAGTCAGGTTAGGGCGATGTATATCCCCCCAAGATTGATGAAAAATCCTAATATTGGCGAAACGCGGATGCTATTGCATCAAACTGCCATGGCACTCGGCATCCATGACCTTCCTGGCGTATGGAGGCGGCGACTTGAGGATACTCCACCGTTCATCAGAGGACAATGGAATGACTTTTTCGCCCCCTTCTTGTCCGGTTTTCTAGATGAGAACGCAAACTTGACTGAAAGCCAGCTCCTCTATCATGTGCTCGCCTTGATCCCTAATCTTCAATTATTGCCTTTTAGGGATTGGATATTTGAGGACCAATTTACGAGTTCGCAGTCCCAACCTGCTTTGCGCACTCTTGGCATATCTTAACTACCGATCAGACACTATGACGGATTTAGGGTTTCTACATCTCTTCTTGAAGCATCCATGGGCCTGGAGTCGCTCAGTCTGCGTGGAAGGAATAACTCGCACCAGAGCCTGCCTGACTTTCCCAATGTGAAAGCTATTCACCTACCAGGAATGCGATTGAAAGCAGATAGACTAGGCGAATTTCTTGACCGCTGCACAACGCGACTTCATACGCTGGTGTACGAAGCAGGTAAAAAGGTATTTGTTGAGAACCGTGGATCTATTACCAACCCACCTGACGTTTATGATCATGTGTTGCCCTCTGAGCTGCCAGATTGCTTGGCGAAACACCGAGACACGATCAGGTCGTTGCATTTAGATATGAGACGGCAGCGCTACTCCCCGAAATGGGTCCCCTCAACCCTGGATAGCTACACTGAGATTAAACCCCTGAATTTCAGCAAGTTTGCATCGCTCGAAACCCTCCTTATCAGCTCAAATTTAGTCTATTAAACTTCCGAACACAAAAACTATGTTAAAGATTTGTTCAAATGTTTGCCTCAATTAACTATCTCACCGCACATGGTGCATAATGACGGATTCAAATGGACGAAGTAGAAAATGGGCTAATTTACCTTGCTAAAGAATGCAAGCGGCTTTCAAATCTTCGGCACGTTTTCTTTTTGGATGCTGACTGCAGGTTCAGTAGTAACGCTCAAGAGGACCTTTCTGCAGCCCATAGTGTAGAGTTTGGGCACGAATCGTGGCTGCTGCCACCTCTTAAAGCACCGATCATGATTCCGCACGTTATCGCATCGGAAGACCCGCCCGACATGCGTTCCCATAATAACAACTGTAATCAGAACTTTGAACCATCTCACATACTACTTCAGCTGTTCCATACCGCCCTAGACCTAGTTAACATATTCCAGCCCGGTGTCAACATCCCCCCATTTGACTGCCAACATATCGGTGAAATAATTCCCTCTGCACGCCCAAACGCCCTTTCCAGTCTTTGGGAATTGAGATATCCCGGCCTTGATGTAGGTGGATGTAAAAAGTGGAACTTCCTCAATCATGGACTCAGGGTTCTCCATTCGTGGCACGACGGCACGTGCACCCTTCTTTTTCATAATGCGAAATAGTCTAAGCAGCAATTGAGCCGCCACTTCTGCGGCCAATGTATGCGACGTATTAAAGTAGGCTCGTATGAAGAGTAGGTTTGGTACATCCTGAATTAATGATTCCCTCCAATAGAACTTGGCAGAAAGGTCGACCGGGACTCCATCCACAGACAAGCGAATCCCGCCATCAGGTCTCATTTTCAATCCAGTGGCCGTAACAATGATATCAGGTTGCAATACCTGGCCGGACTCAAAACGGATTTCCGTCTCTGTAATCATTTTGATTGTGTCTGTAATAACACTGGCCTTGCCGGCGCGCAGTGATGCAAAGAAATCACCATCTGGGCAGACACCGAGGCGTTGCTCCCACGGATTATAACGTGGATTAAAATGAGGGTTCCAAGTCATATCAGGGGGGAGCTGTTTCGCCACATTTCGGATGAGAGCAGATCTCATTGAGTATGGAAATGTTACTGCATAATAGAAGTTGGCAGCGAACATTGCCGCCCATCGGAATCTATTTATTGTGTATGCAATCTTTGATGGCAAGATCTTGCGCAAGAAGGTGCCAGTAGAATCCGTAGAAGGAGTGGAGACAAAATAGGAAGGGCTTCGTTGCACCATGGTAACATGCTTCGCAGTTTCTGCCATTTCTGGTAACAATGTGATAGCAGTAGCTCCACTGCCGATGATTGCGACGGTTTTCTGAGAGTAATCCAGATCTTTTGGCCAAAACTGTGGATGCACCACGGTTCCTGTAAATGATTTGATTCCCGGGATATTGGGAGTGAGCGGTGCATCATGGTCATAGTAACCTGTGCCCAGAACAACGAATTGAGCTTGATAAACCTTAGACAGTTTATCATCAACAGAAACCTCGATGGACCAGCGCGAAATTGCTGATTGCCAGTCCATAGATACGACTCGGTGATTAAAATGAATCTTTTCATCAATTTTGTGGAGAGCTGCGGAACTCTGCATGTAATCGAGTAGGTCGCTACCACCGAGAAACTGTTTGGTGCTGTCCATTGGATTCCATGGAAATGCATACGTATTAATATCAGAGTCCGTTCTGATGCCAGGATAATGAAATACGTCCCAGGTTCCTCCGATGGAGTCGCGAGCTTCTAGGATAGCGTATGTGGTTCCATTTGGCAAGTCTTTTTGTATATGGTATGCCGTATTTATTCCTGAGATCCCAGCTCCAATGACAAGGATATCAAGTTCAAGTTGGTCAGAGATGATAGAAGACATTGTGCGTACACTTTGGTGAATAATGTGGCAGAAATTGATACTCTTTGACTCTTGAGAATGAAATTGAGAAGGATGGATAAAAGTGATTCAAGTTCAAAAATTCTTTCAGAGGATGAGCGACTATATATATATACTACACTGAGACTTAGCTTGGAAATTGTTTGACTTGATCACCTTTGCATCGACCTCCGGTATACCCGAGACACCGCAATGAGTTGCCCACTGAACCATCCCAAGTCGTTAACAACTGCAAATCCCACAATTTAGAGTAGTTAAGCAAGGAATAATGTGTGAGAATTTGAGGCTATCTGTTTATGATACAGACTTCGCTGATCATGAGCCTTGGTGTTGTACCGGGACTAAAAATCATCATGCGGGTTTGCACTGTCATCATTTTCTAACCATGATGCCGAGGTCGGGAAGGCTTGGCAGAATTATCTAACCAAATTTCTCTTTTTGGAATGCTCCGATAAAAATGACTTGCCAGAAAGTTTGCTCGCGGTTACATACAAGCTATTTGTTGTTCTGCTATCCATTATGTCCCCGGTAGTCACATGCTTCTCCACCTTGCTGGAATGGAAATGGAAGTTCCGTGCGGGGCAGCTGTTCTCAGAATTCGTTGTTAATTCAGTTGCTTGTGAGGCAACCCACGAATAACGAGGCGGGGGATCGGCTAGACCAGAGCGAGGATCATCGTTGACGCTCAAAAATGATTTGCCCAGGCCTTTTTACCTTCCAATATTCACAATTAGGATGCGGCAAGTTAAGCCTACTGGAACTGGCTTGGTAAGTAAAGTCGATTATTTACTAGAAGGGCAAAGGCCCCTATTTTCTTTCTACCTATACATAAGTCTAGCTATCCAGCAAGGTCAAGTCAATACAGCAATGCAAACCCAAAATAAGAAAATTACCAGATATTGTAATAACCTAGAAATATCATCTTTAATACCTTGATAGAAAAAGTCTATTAGAGACCCTTATTAAAAGGCACACCCTGCCCTAGCTTAAACTATCTAATTTAAATTATCTATTTATCTATTAAATAAATAAAAAATCAAAAATAGCTTTCTAATATTTAACTCTTAATAGATGCTCTTACTAATATTCTCTTTCTACTTAAATTATATATATATCTAGCTTATTAAATAATATTAAATATATTAAATTATCTCTTTATAGAGATAATATTAAACAAATCTACTTACCTTCTAATAGGCCTTAAATAATAATATTACCCTTAATATATTAATAAAAGGTATAATTAGTAATATTTAGCTATAAGGTCTTTAAAAATAAGTTTTATATAAAAATTAAAGATAATAAAGCTAATAAAATAAAATATTTTATTAAATGTTAAAGGTAGTAGCTTTAATAAATTATTTAAGGATTAGATAATAACTTTGTAAACCCTATATAGTAGGGGTTCCTTATAGTATTAGATGGTAATAATACTTAGCTCTAAGACCTGCTAAATGTAGTGGTTATAGTTAATATAGTCAATTGAAATTCTTATGGTGTATTGATAGATGGTAATGGGTCTAATAATAATAGGTAATAGGTTATTTGGGGTCATAGACAAAAGTTTTCATGTATTCTATTAGGAAAGGAAATTAATAGACATTTCATAACACACCACTTTAATGCTAACTTTCCCCGGCGGGGAGCAAAGGCCCCTATCGAGTGCTAAATAATGCCAAGTTCTAAAGCTATCGGTGTCTTTAGATCATCTTGGATGCTGTACAGGGTAACACCTGACTAGAACAGCGACTCCAAGTATTCATGTAATGCTAGGCCAATCAACATGGCTCCAAAAGCTCGTTTATTTTGATGAGTTTTGCACGCCCTGCTCCTATTAGAGGAGCACAATACATATCTTGTCCATTAGCTCCCACAAGCAAAGGTCATGAGGTTCATGAAGCAATCAAATGGAATTATTTTAAATGGTATATGTGGACAAAGGAAAAAAATGGGAGGGGGATGGTAATTGATACAGGATAGCCATTTCCATTTCAGATTCTGTTAACACAATAGGCCTCCAGGACAAAACGGAGCTTATCCCCTAACTTTGCAGCCAAAGATAGTGGACTCGTTCCTGTCGTGTCCTTTGTTGTTGGATCGACCTGCTCAGTTTCAAGAAAAATCTCCGCGATTCGTTTAGTTTTTCCGTTAAGCCTAGAAGCTGTGTAAGAGAGGTCATACGAGAGGGGAGTCTTTCCAATATTATCAGTCTCATTTGGGTTTATCCCACCAGTATTACAGAGTAATTTAACGATATCTACAGAGTATCCAACAGCAGCTCAACTGAGCGGAGTCCGGCCGTTCTTATCTTTTGATTCAGGGTCAACTTTGACCGTCTCCCATAAAAGCCGGAATATTTTCTCTCTTCCAGATGTAATAGCCCATGAAAAAGGAGTCCAGCCATTATTATCCTTTGATTCAAGGTTAATCTTGCCAGTCTCTAATAGTAGCTTGACGATTTGGATATGACCATTTGCAACTGCTAATGAAAATGGAGTCCGGCCATTATTATCCTTTGATTCAAGGTTAATCTTGCCAGTCTCTAATAATAGCTTGACGATCTAGATATAACCATTTGCAACTGCTAATGAAAATGGAGTCTGATCATAATTATTCTCTGATTCAAGGTTAATCTTGCCAGTCTCTAATAGTAGCTTGACGATCTGGATATGACCATTTGCAACTGCTAATGAAAATGGAGTCTGACCATCATTATCCTTTGATTCAAGGTCAACTTCACCACTGTTTAAAAGCAGCCTAACGATGTCTTCATTTCCGTGTTCAGAAGCTAGTGAAAACAGAGTTCGCCCACCATACTCATATGCTGGGTCTATTAGTACTTGTCGTCTTGTAATGAGAAGAGTTATCAATTGTTCATAGTTGCCATGCTCAACTAAGTACCAAATCACTGGTTTTCTCTTTGAGAATTGAAAACGCCCCACAGTGAACTGGTAAGTACTCCAAATGGATGAGGTAGAGTTCTTGTAAGCGTACATATGTTGTACCCGGGCGAGTGGCTGTGAAGAAAATACAACGCCAATACTTTGTTCAAATGCGACGACGGCTTCAAAGTTATCATTGACAATTGCAGCAAGTAGAGGACAGCCAAATCGCTCATCTTTTACTTCGACGCAAGATGGCATTGATGGATAGGATTTGATAAGTTCTGCACAATTATTCTCCGCTAATACGTATAGAAACCTCGTTTCTGGCTTGTATCGACGCGTTTGATGCTTTTGTTGGAAATTGTATAATTTAATCCATTTATCAAGATCAAAGGTAGATATGAATTGACGTTGACAGATCCCATGGCTGCCCACACACTGCATATTCCAAAAATGGATGTGCGGAGTTGATTTTCTCACGTTGTTCCTTAGCCTTTGCAGACGAAGCTGGTGGTTGATCTTCGTCAAAGTCCATGAGGGAAAGCCTTTCATGACCGTATCGTATGCAACAGGATTTCAGTTGCTCATGGCTTTTGCCTTCAAAGTTTCCTACAAATTCAGGCCATATTTTGGTTATTCCATCGTCTTTTAGGAGGAAATCCCGGACTGATTCGTGAATGAACTGCACCGTGGAGAGTGTAGACTTGGTAATTTCGGTAAGGCCTTTGGAAGAGTCGAGCAAAAAGCGCTCGACATCGTCTTTGGTTATCTCCTCATACGTAGGTATATCCTCGGATGTATCACTTCCTGAGAGAATGGCATAATATAGCTGTTCAGGGGCCATTGGTGCCCTGGCAAAAAGGACCCATTGCACACATAGAAGTAATTCATCCTTATTGTGGCTGTCGCGGGTTAAGATATCTCGAAATAGCTCATGTAAATCTCTTGGGATTTCTTGAAGTCTTTTTCGAAGCGCATGTATTCGACCACGGTCGAATTCCTTGTTTAAAATATCCACGACCAAAGCTACCCATATGAAAATATCAGAAGCTTTTTCTTGGATTTCAGTTCGTATCTTCTCTGCAGTCTTGCTATGGCCGATCTTCAGTTCACTACCGATATAATTGGTAATATCTTGGTTATGACCTTCCTGTCCTTCCTGGATGAGCTCAAGACCATGGTTCATCGTGATATAAGGGTAATGCCGACTAGAGAAGCAAATATAAAGGTTGGCCCCACTAGACATGGCATCCTCTCCAATGGACTCAAAGAAAGATATCATGTTCCGGATCTGATCTTCGTCGCATTCATCTAGGGCATCTATGTAACAAGTCACAGGCGAACCATGCAGGCCTTTTATGACTTGTTCAAAAAGATCTTTGAGGGGTTCAATACCCCATTGGTGGCCAGCCGTGATATAACTCTCAAATGAGTCCAAAACATTTTGGTGATTTGGGAAGATTTCAAAGATTTGTACTAAAAGTGATCTATACATTCCCACTGTCGACTTTTCGAGATGGTCTCCTCTCGCGTTGAAAAAGAAGCTGATGATGTTTTCCTTCTTTTTGGCCCTTTGGGCATTTTGGAGTGCGAACTTCATCAAAGTTGACTTTCCAGTTCCTGGCTTTCCTTTAATCCACAAAAATCCTCGATGTTGTTGGAATTTCGTCGAGTCCAGCCATTGAAGATATTGGTCCTTTTTAAGCAGCCATTTACAGGTTTTGGCATGTGCCTTCTTAATCGTGTGACGTCTAGCATCAATTTGATCAAATTTCAGCGATTCCAGTAGAGCCTCTCTCTTTTCGGGAGACAGATTGGAACGAGAGAAATCGGGATAGTTTGGCGAGGCTTCACCTATTTGAAGGTTAGAGTTGGATGCCATTGTTTATGATTTACCACGTACTAATTGGGCCGAGGGTCTCGTCGACGAATGTCGCATCCACAACAGAGAGAAGCCCGCGGGCATATGCCGCCGCTGTAAGGGCTGCATAGTTTTGCTATATTTTATTCTTGTGGGAGTCGGCATAGTCGCAAATGCCTCGAATGACGAGGCACTGGAAGTGATCCATTAAACCAGCAGCCTCCATCTCAAAGCATATTACATGATCCGAGTTGGACCAGTCATCTCTTACTTTTGCATTTTTCATGACTTGGTTCCCAGATGCAATTACGCCATAATGCACTTTCGGGTTGGTGGAATGACGAAGGGACCGGGTTCGAAGTTGAGGCTGGTCACAGCCATCGCAGTTTTCTGAGCTAGCCGCCGGATGCTCGTAGGTGTTATGAAACAATTGGTCTTCCAACATAGGATGCTTATATTGTGCCATTGAAGGGAATCTCTCCAGTGTATTAGATATGATATCCGGTATCTCGTTTGCCGACCGCTCATGGCGCGCTTGGAGTGTTGAGACAGCAGTCATGATTGATTGCGGAGGCCTGACGGATGTACTTGTCCGCTGTAGACCTTGGCTAGTTATTTTCCCAAAATCGCACTGCATCACTTGGGTGCCAACTGCTACATCACCAAGACGGATGTCAACCTTTGCAGGCGCGCCTCCGCCAATGCCAACCATGAGCTTTATTTTAATGGATGGAAAGCTCCATGCCATGTTGTTTGCTACCAGCGCGGCATTTGTTGTCCCGTAGTGAGCAAATGGGAGGCAGGCTATGACAACATTGTGCGCGCCAATATTTCCAAGAGTGTATGTATTGGTGTCGTTCGGGCCACTGGGGAGGCGCTCGTGAATATCGTCCAGCATCGCTTCGGCCGCGGCCCTCTCGATTGCAAGTGCGCAGACCCATCCGACAGTATAGTCTTTATATACCAAGCGTTTCTTTTGGCAGGCCAGATGGTTCGTTTTCGCGCGTTTCGGGAGATTCGTCGTCTCGTCATGGCACCCGCTTCGAGATCGCTTTCTTGTCGACTCCATATTGAGTTTCGGTTGAGTCGGTGGGAGCGGAACAAGTGAGATTGCTGTCGATCTTCGCTCTCTTTCTCAACAACCCAGGAAACTTGAAGCAATATTGAGAGTCTCTCGTGATGCTGTCGTGTGTTTGGACTAATCAGGCTGTGAATCAACCAGGCAGCATCTGACGGGTTGCAGTTGAGGCGCAGTTGAGCCACACTTCATTCATTGTGGACGTGGCTGGACGACTCAGACCTGGCCAGGTTGGTGACAGACTACATGACACATCGATGAAATTTCCCTGCTCACCTAACCAGACGCAAGATTATTACAAAATAACTACTAATATCAAATGAATAATATAAATAAAAATATTGTATTATTTATTCTTATATTCTTGCTTGTTTTCTTTCAATTTTCTTCTTCCTTATTTTTGAACTGTTGAATTCATTCGTGACGGATTGCTTTTTTTTTGTCATGTGCAAGACCAGCTAGTACAGAGGCCTCACGTGCTTAAGTGACAATATAACTCTGATTTGCCTCGCTCAAAACCCAAACACCCTTTCGACTTCGTAAAAGAACACCGTGTATCCCTGCAACTCCCTTCGTCGCAATAGGATAAAATCCTAATGCCGCGGCGCTAATCTAGCTAAGACACTCCACGCCACCATCAACGAGGTCCACTATATAGCGCTACCTTAAGCCGATAACACGTTCCATATCGTTATCAATGATAAATCATCATCTGCAAATGATGCACTATCGATACCAAAGGGTTGCACAGCTCGTCCGAAACGCAGCCTGCTCTTGACCGCCACCACTTAGGGACACACATTTCACGGTCCCGATTTCGATTTTGACAGGGAGACTTGATATCAAACCTCTTGGGTTTCACGAGGCCACGTGTACAGCAGGGAAATATGATGTTGTCTTGGGATACAACGCTTTATATTTATGATAGTTGTATATCTATACTGACGACACAACCTGAATTTTTACATGATTTTGGTTATTTTCCGACACACAGGCGAACTGATACCTGGAATTGAGCGATTTTATATAACTGTCAATGTTGACTCTTCGGCCCCCTGAGCATCCCTGCAGTTTGCTTATATGAAGCATCAGAGCGACAGAGCAAGTATGCAATGGCCATAATTGTATCCAAATCGGCACATTGAAATGGAAAGTCAGATCTGGGTGCTTTGAAGTAAACAAATCCGCCAATGCAAACAAGTTTAACAAGCATGAAGAGCAAAAACCCAATACTGATCCAAACACAAACATTGAATGTCATCCAGGTAATAGCATTGTTAAAAGGAACACTAGCCAGGATTATTGGCAGAAAATCGATGGGAATTATCACAAATGAAACAAGTGCCGGCAAAGGGCGGCCGTTAGAAATATAAGTTAGTAGCCCGGTGTATGGATTAAGCCAGAGAGGCATTTGCACTGAGTGTTCGAATTTCGTTGGATGTTGAGACATTTCTAAAGCGGGCAGTATTGTTACTAATTCTACAAACTAAATCAGCAAACGGCATTACCACTAACCACACCCAATGCATTGAGTGCACCACAATACGTAGGAGTAGTCACGGGCATCAAATGTATTCGAGAGCCCCTTACGCTAGCTGTGATCTGTATGGGCGAAACCTACACGGCATCCACGGCTTCCCCGGTCCCCACTAGGCGGTTAATCCCTTTACATTGTGGGGGATTCGATCGAACCGTGGATATCTCCCAGATGATATCTCGGGAAGAAGTGGGGGGGTGTCTATCCAAATGGAGTCATGTATTCGTCAAAGATCATATCCCATTCCATTAGACCCATCACAAAACCAATCCCAGCTTTACAGATTGGGGCTAGTGAATTAGTGTATACATGTGAGTATCCCCTACTTCAAGGGGCAGCTCTAACCTGATCACCCAAGTGAGCGCTATGATTATTGCCAAAACAAATGGCAGCCCGGCAGCCTGTACCCTTGCGCCGTAAGTGAATTAGTTGTACGTCAGGAAAAGCCCAGCCGGCAATTCAGCCCGTAGATCTTAGCCTCAATAACGCGAAGATGAGTAGGAGAGTCGCTTGCCGTGCGATCAATCTTCAAACACTCCGGCATGTTCCACTTCACCTGTTGGCTGCAGAAGCTTTGTTCAAACCAGATTGTGCTTGTCATCATTGGTCGAATCGGCTTGTTTCTTTTTTTTTTCTTTTTTGCCATGTCATGTGGATGCGCGTCACATTACTTTTTCTTCTTCTATAATACAAGCTCTCCCTGTGTCTGTAAACGAAATCAAACCTAACAACTTAAGTGCATACTTCTCTGATGTCAATAATTTTTTTTTGTGTAACGAAGTTGAAATCTTTTGGATTTCAAATTCTTAAACTTTGCTACCTGGTTAGCAATATCGATGCAAGTCGATGCGATGCGTCAACTAGTTAATTGGGTGGAAAGCCAGTGCAGTCTCGGTTGGCGGTCATAGCGCGCCACTAACTCCGTGTTTAGAGCCTGACGTGTGCACTGTATCACAAGACGTGAGTGCAAAAGTAGCGACCAGCCGATGCACTGGGCCGGTAGCGGTTCCATTATGGCGTTTGCTTCTACGGCCTTCCATTGGCAGCATCTTGCTTTTCGCACAACTGCGGGATGTAGCGTGCCTTAGTTTCGACCTCTCCTTCGGTTTCTTGACGATCACAATAAGCGATGTTTCTGCCACGATGAGGGGCTCGTTGGTTGGTGTGCAGATGTCAGTCACCTATTTAACATCGCACTCGCCGGGCCATTTGATCAGAGATCTTACTATCACCCAATCCCCTCTCAACTCATAATTCACAATGCAGTTTTTTCTCTCTGCCCTCGCTTTGGCCGCCATGGTCGCTGGCCGGTCCCCCATCCCCGCCTGCAACACAGGCAGCTTACAGTGCTGCAAGGCTATTCGATCATCCGACTCTGCAGTAGTTCGACATTTTCTGAATGAGCTTGACATTAAACCTCCAGATGCAGAGGTTCCAGCTGGAGTGGCTTGTAAAATATCTCATCAATATCATCCAAGCAAACGCTAATCCGTACTTCCAGGTACACCCGTTCCCCGTATTCGAGGTGCTTTTAAAACCTGTCCGGCAGAACTAGCCTGTTGTGTTGGCAGTGATCTTGTCAGTATATCTGTTCCTCAATTACATGATTTCGGTTAGGATCGTCGCATTGGCTAACCTTTTTGCTCTTTTTCCCCCCTAATTATAGGACGATGTTATTTTAGGCTGCACTCCTTTTGATCCGTTTGAATCTGCTCGAGACTAAAGGCTAAAAGGGGCCAATTGGTTCCGATAGAGCATAGTTTAAAGTTTCGCACAGTAGCTCAACATTTGCCTTCAACTCGCGAAGAGATTCAAATTCGGTTTCATTAACCTGTAAATCGAGCTCATTTTAATGTTCTCTGCGAGAACCTCTAGCCGGTCGTACATCCGATGAAATTTCTCAATGGTCCACTCAAAGACTTCCCGGGTATTCATTTATCTCCTTTGCGACACCGGGGTTTTTAATCGCTTCTTTGTACTCTTTCTCCATTACTCGTAGCCTCGATATGGCGGAACAGCAGGCTGGGTGCAATCATCTTGGCAAGTAAGGATTGTCCGTGGTAGGGTAAATGGAGCTTGTCGAAATATAAGTTTAGCTCAAGAGTGGTTGGATTGTCTGAAAGAGAGTCGAGTCAATATTATTAGCAAGCGCTTCTTTTTTTAGTGGTCACATGTCCAGCTTATATTTCACGCAGAATTGACGATAGAGACGTGGTTCAAACACAATGTCCTTCAAGAACACGTGGTGAATGTAAGTGTCAAGGGAGAGCAAAAGTCGTGTGTTGGAAGATTTGGGTGTAGCAAAGGACGAATGCTTGTGCGAAAACAAAACCTAATATTGACGGAAAATTTTGTGATTAAAGATACTATCAGTAGATCATACTAATTATTCGATATCTTTGATCCATGTCCAGTTCTCATACATTTAGCCAAGAATACAATGCTGACTCATTCTATTTCCTTCAACAGCCGCCACGTACCGTGATAGCCAATACTAGACAAAGATTTATTTGGCTCAAGTCACGGACCTAGTCTCATTCTGAACAAAGACATATCGGTTCAAATGTTGGTGACGCTTTGTGACTTGACCCAAGCAAGGACCAACAGTTCCCAATGAGATGAGATGTAGTTGGACCGCGCTAAGCACAACTGCGTATAGTCTACAATTTAAATTTTCGAGTGTGGCTGCGTTCAAAAAATGACCTTTGCACAGATTAGAGTTTTTCCTTGGTCTTGCAGTTTCTTTGATGCCACACCAGGTCCATTAACTAGAATCATGACAGAAATAGCTTCAAATAAGACTGGCTAGAGACAATTTCCGATCACAAAAAGAAGGCATTCTCGCTAACATGGGCATCTTGAGGCACCCAGCATCCGTTAAGATTGGAATCCAACACGTTGTCACACAGTTACGTGCCGAACAGGGGGGCAGCCTGTTGGTGTTAGTCCATTTATTCCAGCCCCTTTTGTCAAGCTGACAGACGCCAACCAACAAAGGCAACCAGTCACTTGATAGCGACTATTACATCACCAACACTTGTCTATCTTCTGACCAACACCTGGAGGCATTTAATGAGTCGCAAAATTCGTATCAGTTAGGATTTCCTATCACGGGATTCCGACCCACAAAAAAGCCTAGTCCAACTTAGTCACCACATCACTCATGAGAACAAAAGATTTTTTAGGTAAAATGCAAGGTAAAATTTCGGATGCACATTATTTTGTGCATGCTAACACATCGAGTCAAGATATTGCACTCGGTCGGGACAAAGAAGGGCGCTTCAGGCCAACAGTTTATGGGTCCTATACCAACATTTTTTTTGTCACTTTCTTCGGTTCGATATAATGGGGATAAGAGGCCACAAATCCTGGTCTGGAGCATGATGAGCAAACCAACCGACCCATGTGATAAGCCGCTACCACAAGTCCTTCTCGTATGATGCACGCGCATTCTTTGCCTGCAGTTTTTTTTAGTTTTTTTTTCCATCGTAGTAATTGGACTTAAGCTACTGTCTCCATCTTTATGGTGAATCATCTCTATTGGTTAATTAGTGCTGTGACTTGCCATGACACGTCACCAACTGAAATTCGTTGAGTTGGCTCCCAAGCGAGGCCATGACCATACCCGAAGCTCGCTTATTTTCCCACAGCACATAAAAAGAATATACAAGCCTGATATCAGTCAAATACATATCATTAAAGTTCTTTTGCCTTTTCTTCATCGTCTAGATTTCGTGTTGCAAAGTGACTAGATATTTCTACCATCTACTTTATTTCTCATCTGAAAATGGCTGCGCAACCCTGCTACATCAAGCCCGAAAAACTTAAACAATTAGCTTTAGAGGTGGCTGAGCGCCTAGAGCACTTAAGCGTCGGTGATGTTGTTGCTCCGGGTTCTCTTTGGCTCGGTCCTCAGGGCTATTTCGAGTACTTTATCTTTGAGGCAGGTTCCATTCCAGCCAAGTTAGTGAGAAGTGTTTTCGCAGTGGACCACTTCATGTCACGACAGAGACGATGGACGACATCCGCATTCTCGAGACTTCAATTGTTGGTAGCCTTGTTGGGTTATTCTTCATTCTGGCTTCTACCTGAACACGTCTTTGATGAGGAGGGTAATCCTGTCCCCCCGGCTCAAAGGCTCGTCTTTCACCCCAACGACCTTTTCAGGTTCCAAGCAGGGGAGCTTCAACATAATAAATCACCAGAAGCATTTAAGGATTTCCTGGAGAATCTCGAGCCTGTCCCCGTACTCGAGTGTATTGTCAACTGGTCACCCATGTTGTCCAATAATTCTCGGAGGTGGAGACAGAAATGGTACCACTATTATCATAACCGCCATGTGTATGAGCCTTCAACAGTAGCTTTGCAGCAGAAGTTGTATCGAGATTCAGAGTTTTTGTTGAATGATTCAATGATAGATGCTTAGCCGACGGTGGCGTTTGCAGGGATGCAGGTACCTAAACGGGCTCAGAATAAATATGAGGCTGATTAGTTAGCTGTGGGCTGGAATCGGGTGGGGGCTTTGGTCTGTGGAACAAGGAGTACTTTGAAGGGGATGAAGTCAAGGCTTTTGAATACTCAAGGTTACTTGAAGTCCTCTAGCTTTTGGTGAATTAGTAATATATAGAATACACACCTCAGTGGTAAACTCAACCTTTTCTTGGTCTCTATTCCATTTGTCAAATGTGATTTTGAAGAGTTGGTCAGCCAAGCTCACAGTGCAAGTCATTTACTATTGAGAAAAGAATACATCTATTTATTCGCAAGCTACTGAGTCAATAATGCATCAGGTCGTCATCATGCAGTATTACTCAACTACACATTGTGTATGTTTAAAGCTAGCGGCAGTCCCCAGGCTTGACCACGCAAAATTGGACTGCGTGACACATGTTAGTACACGAAACGTCGTGGACAGGATGAGCTGTAATATTATTGGTCTTAGCCTCCAGACAACGGTGATTAAATGGGCTTTGTTGGTCGGACTTGGTTGCCTTGGGAGACTTGTTGGTTGTTACGACGCTGATTTGACACGCCTTAGTGGAATTTTTATCACATCATTTTCAGGTCCCTTGTTGGTTCCAATCACATACACTTTCCTAGCAATCACACCACCCGTGTAACTTGATTGTATTTCAGTTTGACTGAGCTGTCTAGTACATGAAGATTAGTGTTTGGGCCTTCTCATTTAAACTCTTTCATCTTTGGAATTTTTTTTTCATAGTAGTCTATGGTCACACGGATTTGTTTCTTTCCATTTAGTGTTGCCAAGGGTGTAAATCGATGAGCTTGGACACCAAATCTGGTGAGATTGTGGTTGAAATCCGAGTAACGGCAATGTGAAAATACTGTATATACGGGAGAGATAGAGTAATATGGACGTAAAGATTCCATCTTTTCTATCGAATAGCAAGACTTGGTTGACTCCAGCAATTTATTTGCGTCAATATACTTGCTCAGCGAACATTTAACAACAGTATCATACAAAAGATTTGATCGCGTCCTAAAACTTGGGAGAGAGAATCATCCCCGTTTCCGCTATCTATTGGCCCTAGAAAAACATCAACATATCATTTCTGACTTATCGGTTGCCATATCATTCGTTTCGGATGGATCGTCTGCAAGGTTATACAATGCCCAACCGTTTTCAGCTTTCGAGCCCGGTGACCACGCAGCCTTCCAAAGCCCTTGTCAAATTACTCGATGGCCGAAAAGCTCCCATCCATGTACATGCACATCTTCTCTATGAACGGAAACATTGTCTGGAAATGGGTGCGCTCAAACGCGGCACCCAGGATTTCCCAAGAGGCGGCGCAACCTCTCTGCCGCGATAGCTTGAACCAGGGTGTTCAACGTTGGCTAGTTCAAGAATGATAGGTAAGATATCCATTATAGTAGTAAACGAATTGCTGATGCCTCCCGTGCAGGGCTGCGGCGGAGGATAACGAATAATGCGGAGATACCGAATGCCACCTTCCAATGTCCAGCCCTTAACACCTCGACCTGGGAGAATCAATCCGGATTGAAGTCACTTGGTGAAAAATGCGCAGTAGTATGGAGTCTATATTGAAGAGTAGTCTAAACTTAGTTCTATTCCTAGAGTTGCTGTTATCCTCTAAAAGTACAATGCTTACTTGATAAGTTGCAGAATCTTAAATGGCTGTGGCGGTTAACAAGGGTTGTCGGAGCTGCCTTATAACGGATCACTTACCCAGTGAACTATTATGATTAAGATTCTACTCTAATAGACATGATGGACCCAAAAAGGACTAGCTTACATGGGGTCTCAGCTACATAAAATTCCTCCGCTTCTTTGTTTCTTGTAACCGCTTTCTCATAAATCGTAATTCATAAAACTCATTCATCTCGAAGGATTCTTATGGCAATGGAACCTTCTTCGGCCTTTAAACCATTCTCCTACATAAAAAAAACATTCGTCATCAATTTTTTCCGCGCCCTTAGGAGGCAGTCGAGATCGTTTTCCGGATGATGCCTTCACTTGGAAGACATCAAGAACCTCATCGACCTGGCGACGTGCCTGTTCGAAGGCCGACGTACCCTCCCCTGGTCCATAGCGACAGTCACAACAGTCGGTTGTGCAGCCTTGGACTGCTGTTCGCGTTCGTGTATAATAGCTCCAACTGATGAAGCATAAGAAGAGACGACCATATCTAGTGCCGTCTCGCCATCTCGTCGTCGGTGGTGGCCGGCTGCGTGGAGCGGGAACTTGGTGAGCTTTCCTGTTGGAACCCACCACACGCGAGGTAGTTGACGTCCCGGTGACGGTTGTGTAAGGCCCATTTCGCTGAGGACGGGTTTGACAATATCTTCCCACAGCCATCCGAGGGCCTCGACAGATTCGGGGTTCTTGAAATGGTGGTCAACTACCGCCAGAGAGACGCGGGGTAGCGCAAGCAGGCGGATTCCGGACTTGAGCACGATAAAGGCGTCGCATCGGTGCTTGCTGGCGTTTAGTATAATAATCGGACCCAATCTTGCGGCATTGAGCATATCAGCTTCAGAGACCGGAAGCAGAAATCGCTCAAAGCCGGGGAGTGATCGGATCGTCTGGATGGTAAGTTCAAGTTGCTGATCTGCCTTGGATCGCCAATTTGCCTCTGCCTCGGTGATGACGGATTGATCATTTACCAAGTAAGAAGAATTAGACACATCTGGAGAGCCCAGTCGATCTCTCAAGTCGAGGAAAGAGCTTGCTAGGCCGGGTTGGATCTGCTTGAGCAGAGTGAGGCTGTGCTCCTGCAGAATGGCTCCGGCAATCATCAAGTTGGCAGTCTCCAGACACTCAATGGCGGCAAAGGGACCCTTTCGGCAATGGATGGCAATAGCTGCAGCGTCAGATGAGACCCGGACGGCTTCGGCGATCATGTTCTCCCTGTCCATGCTTTGCAGACAGCATGCTGTGAGTCGCGGGATCAGGTCGATTGCGGCCTTGGCGATGATATATGTCTTGGGATCAGCAAGAACGTCTCGCGTTCCCAGGAAATCACGCCCAGCTGCAATTCGGACACTGATGCTGGACGAGGAGGAATGCAGCGCTTCAACCAGGAATTTTCGAGTTTCGTCAAGGTCTCCGATTTCTCCAACGCGCCTATAGCGGCGGTACAGCACACTGGCGAGATTGTGCAAGCGTCGACCTCGGCGGGGATGGCCATCTGGGGTCTCGATAGTGCCTTCTCGTGTCGTGTAAATAGCCGCATCGAGATCAGATCTGTCTCTGGTGTGAAGATATTTCTCCGACAGCAAGAGACCGATGTTATTCAATACTCCAGCTCGTTGAGGGTGATCCAGAGGCATAAAGTCAAGAGCTCTTCGTAGAATAGTGTAGCTTTCGTAGAGCAGCGATGGCTTCCTGCTACGGCCGTATGCTGTTCGTAAATGGATACCAAGGTTGTTCAACCATCGGGGCAGATCAGGGTGGCTCTTTGGTGTTGCCTCGACGGCGTCTCGAGATACATCCACGGCTTCCTTGATATAGGCCAACTCACCACAACGACTGAATCTTTCTGCGAGTCGGATTGCAAGGTTGTTTTGAAATCTAGCCCAATCGGGGTGGCCTGGTGGGGTGGCGGCGATGGCCTGGCGAGTAAGGTCGATGGCTTCGTCAAGGTCCGACATCGCTCCAGTTCGAAGATGCCGATCACCCAATCGAAGTCCGAGGTTGCTCAATCGTGATGCTCGGTCTGGATGGTCTGGCTGGGTGATGTCGATGACTTCTCGTGAAATGCTAATCGCCTCTTCCAAGTTATCCACCGCTCCAGTGCGAGAGTACCGGTCGCCCAGTCGGAGTGCGAGGTTATTCAAAGATTCAAGTCTGTCCATGTTGTTTTCTGGTGTTGCCCTAATGCCGTGCTTGGACTTGTGGATGGAATACTCGAGGTCCTTCATCTCTCCGGTGCGCAAGTATCGATCTCCTAGATAGAGACCGAGGTAAATGGCAATCTTGGCTTGATCTGGGTGGTCTGATGGGGCCAAGCTGCCAGCTTCCGTGGTCAGGCGAATGGCCTCTTCAAGATCAGTCATATTTTGGTTATTGGTATATTTGTTATGTAGTCGCTGTCCGAGGTTGGTTAACCACTGAGGTCGTTGAAGGTTGTCTCGCGGAAGACTGTCGAGTGCCAGTCGTAGGTGGCAAATGGCCTCTTCGAGGTCTTCTGGCAGCTCAGTGATGAAGTACTTGTCTCCGACTCGAACTCCAAGGTTGTTTAATAGCATGGCTTTGACTAATGGGTTTGATAATAGACTAGACTCCAGACCCTCTCGTGTGATGCGAATGGACATCTCCAGGTCTACCATATCCCTAGTCAAAAGCCACTTCTGGCCTAGCTGAAGGCCAAGGGTGTTGAGTCGTGCAGCTCGATCAAGGTGGTCGATTGGAGTTGCATTCACAACTTCTTGGGTGATTTGAATGGCCCTCTCGATATCTGCTCTCTCTCCGGTAATGGAGTACTTCTCGCTCAATCGGAGTCCAAGAGTAGCCAAGAATTCCATCCGTGTCAAGTCATCTCCTTGGCTCAAGTCGATGGCCTCTTCGATCAAGGAAATGGCCTTCTCGAGATGGATGATCTCGCCAGTGCTGGAAAATTTGTTGCTCAGTCGAGCGCTCAAATGGCTAACCCGCTTAGCGCGATCGGAATGGTCCTTGGGGATTGCGTCGACAACCTGTTCCAGAAGGCTGATGGATGTATCGAGATCGGCAGCATCTTGAGTATTCGAGTATCTATCGCTAAGTCGAAGTGCAAGGTTGTTTAGGCGCACTGATCGGTCCGGGTGGTCTGCTGGAGTCGCTTCGGCAACCTCTTGTCCCAAGCTGATAGCCCTCTCCAAGTCGGCTTGCTCACCAGTGCGGGAGTATCGCACCGCCAGGCGAACACCGAGATTGCTGAGTATTTGAATTCGCTCCGGGTGGCTGGCCGGGATCACATCCAGGGCGTGGCATAGCTTGTTGATAGATTCCTCGAGGTCCGTCATTTCCCACGTGCACAGATATCTGTCGCTTAAGAAGTCGTCAAAGTTGAGAATCATTGATGCCCAATGAGGGTCGCTGTTGGGCACAAGATTGACAGCGTCCCTCCATACACGAATAGCCTCGTTGAGATCCTCCATCTCCTGGGTGTGCGAGTACTTCCAACCTCTGACTCCGGCGAATAGCTTCCTTGATTCGAACCAATCCGGGTGGTTTGGCCGGGTCTCGTCCAGGGCCAGCTGCGATGCGCGCATGGCTTCCTCGATGTCAGTCGGGTCGCCGGTGCGCCACATCTTGTTTCCCAGCAGAAGCGCAACGTGGTTGAGCAATGCGACACGCTCCGGGTTGATGGGAGGGTATGCGCCGGCGGCCTCTTGCAGCAAGACGACGGCTGTTTCGGAATCCGCCATGTTTTCGGTGTACGAGTATCTCTTGGCTAAAAGACCACCAAGAATGCTAATGTTGCTGACCCGGTCTGGGTGTCCTGGCGGTGTCATTTTGACGGCATGTTGTAATTGGCGAATGCTCTTCTCGAGACTTAGTCTGTAGGGCAAGTATCGTAGGAAGACCAGGGTGCGCCATAGTAGAACGGCAATTCTGCGCAGGACGGCCATGCACATGGCCAAAATCTTTGCTAGAGTTAGCAAAAAAAAAGAAGAAGAAAAAAAGAAAAGAAAAAAAAGAAAAGACTTCACTTCACTTCACCGGGCATTCGATTACTTACCATTGAAAAATACATTTTGGGGGAAAATAATGGGTAAAGAGCGGTCACGTTAATCGGCCACCAACGATGGCCAGCATCGGAGGACCCCATCTTTTGTAATGCCGAGCAGTTAGTTGACTCGGACTTTGGTACGAGAAAAACCCCTTAGCCGTTAGCTGAGGGGGACGTTGAATTCCATACGGTCGCGCGTCGGTTGCGGTTATGGTTATGACGATTGACGAGAGGGTGTCGGGTAGTATTAAATAAATATGCGGTGGTTGGGCTGAAAAAAGTTTGTTGCGTTCGCAATTCGATACACCAGCCCCCGCTCGTGATACGTGTGGCCTGTTAACGGGACGGCCCTCAGGTGTAGAGACGAGCTGTAGGATTTCGTCATGTATGCAGCTCCAACACGTGTGAGTGGATGAACTATCGCTGAGCCCATTCGCGGCGGGCCCAAAATGCCAGCCTGTACAGCGCCTCGATCAGCAGACGGTCGCCGACGTGGCCACCACGTACGCTCGCGCCTCGTTTTCCTAGCCAAAGAGTGTCCAGCAGGTGGCCTTGGGCAATTGATGGATTGGGACTGGGACCCGTTCTTAAACTTGTCCCAACCATAGCCAAGCCAGGGATTTCATTAGGTAGTTGGTAGCTGCAATTTTAGCACCTCCATCCAGCTAATTCCAATGTGCGAGGTGCCTGGTGTGCGTCCTGCAGGAGTGGAGATCACCCACTGCATGAGCAATTTGCAAGGTTTTTTTTTATTGGTTCAATCTCACAAATCCATCCCTCTTATTGGGTTTCAAACCGAGACAGGGTCGCAGTTGTTCACCGCCAGAACCGCTGGTGGAGCACGGTGGGAACTATCTAATTCGCTGAAGCTAGACGCTGACATTGTCGTTGGCACGGCGGCAATGGATACTTGGGGGAGAAAATGTATCTGCGACCTGCAACCCGGCCGTTGCCCGGAGACGCCCAAGGTATCAATACTTTGGCAGCCCAATGCAACTAGTTGTGCTGTTCCTGCGGGCTGTGCTGCAATTGTGTCGTATTTTGACACGGCACGAGGAACTCTTCAGCTCTCCCCGGGGCAACGCTGAAGCTGAGAGAGGACAGGTTTCTGCACGTAAAGTGCGCACTGCAAATTTCAAGCCCCTGCAGCGGGCATCTGCCCCTCACACCGACATTACGGATTTTCTCGCCTAACGAGCCGCTCGTCCCTGCAGTAGACACAATCCCCATCCCTCGCCTTTGCTAAATCGATTGGCAAGGGAGCTTCAACACCCAGGAGACAGTGCCCTGAAGAAGGGATACCCCCGCTTCGGGTCGAATCGTGGTGGGTGCATTTCCCCACTGAGTTTGTGATCTTGCCTAGATCGATGCGGGGTTTTGGGCAGCCAAATCGAGCTCTGTCCGGGAGCTGCCAACCTAATTGAACCTTTTGGTCAATTGATCCATTGCCCAGTTAATTTGCATTCATTAAAGTCAATCAAGTTCCTGGAGCTTTGTTTTTGCTAGATGGAATTGGACCAGTCCCAACAATCTTTACTAGATAGAATCAGGACATTCGAGCTTTCAGTATGTGGTCAGGACCCCTCCTTCTAGAGGGGATGCGCTTGTTGACAGAGCAACACCTGTCACATCAACTAGGGAACTCATTCCATGACCTGATTGCCAGACAAGACCAAAAGAATACGATCTAACCTGCGTCATTTTCTCGGGGAAACTGTGCTTTGATGTTGCTGTCAACCACCATCACCAACCCCAAACGTGCTATTCGACGCATCTTTACAAGCCCTTTCCAGCCATCTCAACAGTCACAGCTATGTTTCTCCCTAATTTCATCGCAAGGGGCTGGATTCTCTGTATCCCTGGGTGAGGGAATTGTCAAAAATATTCTGCCGCCTCACACCGCTGGGCTGTTTCAACAGGAGCATTGACCATGACCGATGAGACAAGTGATGTGCATGTGATTCAAGACAATAACACAATAACACCAACCTCTCATTATGACAGGTAATCAGCTGGAAAATCTATGCGCTAGATGTCAGGGAATAGACCTTGACCATTTGTTTTGGAACTAACCCCTCAGCCGATTCCCATCGGACCAGAACTACCCATTGTGCTTGAGCGAGTTCCAGAGTGGACAAATCCAACATGTCCTCCCCGCGCATTCTGGCCGGACATGATTCCCCACGATGAGCGAGATAGCTGCAGCAAAGTATTGGTATTCCGAGAGCGTCGAGCTACCAAAAATGGGACGCACAATGTCCCTTTAAAATGCTGGTGCCTTGGTAGTAGATTGCTTGATTAGTTCAGCTTTTAGTCACTTCACCGGACCCCATTGAAGCTTGCCAACGTGAGCTTGATGCATGGGTAATCCTAAGGGTTATTTCCTTTAGTCAATAGTAATAGAATTTGAAATATCTTACAAGTGCTAGACAGAAACCATACTAAACAAGATTCAAACCCCTAACAATAATTCCAGTAATAGCAATGCAATGAGATATCAGTTGAGTAAACCAGGTCTCCGTGGCTTACTTAGTGATTCCAGTGGGGGTTCCACACATCCAGCCCAATACGGTCAGGTACTTATTCTCCTTATCTTTCCATACGCTTTTGCCAAAGCTGATAATGGGCGTCTTCCGTATCTCAAATTCATTTTTCCTAATGTCATAAATGCACTGTGTAATGCGAACTTGTCGACCGGAGACAGTCAATAGAGTAGCCTGTAATAAAATCATGAGCCATGGCTAGCAATCCAAAAAGGTCAAGTGCCCAACGTACCGGGAAAAGAACATGTTTTTCATACATGGTGAATCTGGAAGCCACCAAGGAGAGATGGAACAGGGCAGTCATTTCGCCAGTTGTGAAATGGGTATCCCGGAGAGGAGCCGCGTCAACTATGGCAGCTATTACATGCGGCGTCTCGGGGTCACGTGGAGGGTCGTCTTCATCGCCAGGTGGCTGGAGATGAAATCTGAGAGTAATTTCAGTTTGCCAATCTTGGTTTCCGTCTCCAAACCGTTGCAAATAAGGGCCACCTCTCATTCTAGTATGGGGTTAGACTCTCCTGTGATCACAAATGGGGAGTGGAGCCCTACTCAATTGCTCCCCATCGGGTGCGAGAATACAAAAAGCCTAATACGTTCAGATCTTTTCCCATGTCGGTAAGATGGACGAAAATGAGATTCCAAAGTCTATCCGCCTCCTCTTTCGGGTCTTCAAGTGTTGGTCTTTGATGCAGATCATTGCGGATCTCCCTTGCTTTAGTCTCATTCAACCAGGCAAGAACATGTTTTTGGGCCGTAGGCACCAAGAACTGGTGGCTAATATTAGAGGGGAGAGGGTTTCCAACAACCTGACCGGTGAAAAAATCGAGGTTTCTGATGGCTGACACTCTGTAGTTTCCATCGGATAGGAGGTCGCTAAATGCGACATGAGTATTCGTGCTTCTGCGGAGGGGTTCGAGGAGATCGCGTATTCGTCTTTCAAATATATCCTTGCGTTCTTGTATTGTAGGAGTTGGTGGTTGAGGAGATCGAGATCGAGAAGATAAACATTTCTTTATTTCGGCGGTGTCTGTCTCAAACTCTTGGTTGCATATAGTGGAAGGTTGTCTGGACAGCTCATCAGGGCTTTGGGGAGACATGGCGTTGCCTTATGCCAGTTTTGTTGTTTGTGGAGAGGGAGAGTTGGAGTTGCTGTCATGAAGCTCAGCTCGGATGCAATATGGTACTCAAATGGCGGTATAGATAGCTCAACAACCCGAGGCCCCGCCTGAGTTCTCGATCACTGGGTCGGCTTCGACAAAGACTTCGATCCCAACCAAAACCACTGCCGCAAAACACCAGCCAGTATTCTTTTATTTCTCTCTTGCTTATTTGTTGTTTTTTACTTTTATTTATTTATTTAGTCTTACTAACTTTATTGATAGGCGCCTGCTAATTTCCCAAGATTACGACAAAATTTACTTAATTGTAGCATCAGTTGATGATGATTACGTCCATTATATACATGAGACATATGCGCATTCTAAGACAACCAATCAGCCATTCTTAACAATGCAGGGATACAGTCCTTGTATTTTTGATCAAATCGAGCAGATGAAGCAGCTGGCGCCCATTATATTAACATTTTTACTTCAAGGGGGTTTGAAAGCGTCTGTGTAACAGGGTGATACGAGCCGCTGTTCTGTGAGACAAATCTGGGTACTGGCGATCTCTGCTCATGCACGCGATCCATTACCACTTTTATTTACTCATGGTACGTATATTTCGTGGCCCCCAACCCAATCACTTTCACTGCAATTTTAGTGTCAACAAACCACATTCGCCCACCAATTGATGGTGACCCACTCACATTCGTGGACCTGCCTTTGTGGCGTTAAAATTGCAGTGCAAGACTCAGCGTAAGGCGTATTTTCTAGAAGCCATAACTAAGTCACAGGCACAGGAGTGGAAACCGCTGAAATATATTTGATTGGCCCTGGATGGAAGCGTTCATCGTCATCGGCACTGTGTTATGGATGGAGCGTATATCTCACAAAGATGACACAAGCTGTACACACATGTTTAGTAAAGGGGTATAAATTTTAAACTAAATACAAAAAGCTAAACACAATACTAAGTAACTGGTGCTCTGTATAATGATTTTCATTTGACAGAACAATAAAATAATATTTAAATACCGTATAGTCGTTATGATGTTCTATCATGATCATAACGTTGAATCTGTTGATGAGAGGTAAAAAAAAAAAAATAATAAAAAAAGGACACCTCCAAGGGTCCCGATCTGTCCGGGATTCTCGGCGTAAAAACGAGTACCGAAATCATGTAATGAGTGTGGGATAGGCTCGGTAGTAGCTCCGCGCCTGGCTGACAAGATAAGGAAATAATGAGTGTCGGTGTCCAAGTTGCCTCGGACGAAAAGCAAATTGCGCCGCAAAATGAATCTGTGAACTTCTTTGAGAGGAACCACTTTCATGCTCCCCCTCGATCAACCGCACCTCTGAGTCTCTAGTCAGCCTTATCTTCCCCTTCCTCTTGCTCCTTGGCCAAGGCCTCCTCGAGCTTCTTCTTGCGCTCCATAATCTTTTCGCGCTTCTTGATGTCCGCTGCTCGCTCTCTCTGTAAGCGTCGGTCGGCCATGATGTAGGGAATGGCGCGAATAGCGGAGAATGTGCCCTTGATGGCCAGCTTGAGATGCGTAAAGGCCTCTTTGAAGTGTGTCTTAGTTTCCTTGTAGTTGGCTCGTGCCACGCCGGCGCGCTTCTTGGATCGATAGGCCTTTTCGGCTTTTGTTGCTTTTTGGAATTGCTCGTGTGCCGTTTGTCGGTTGTTCATGAGGAGGTTCTCGGTGCCCGAGGTGCTGGGGCGGCGGCTGCCGGCCGACTCGGCCTCAGGCTCCTCGGCAGGGGCCTCCTCCTTCTTGCTCTTGGACTTCTTGCCCATGCTGAACCAACTGGACATGTATTTCTTGGTAAAGCCTTGAGGTTCGGTGGTGCTTTCGACTGTGTGTCGAAAGGAATTTTTGTGGATTAAGAAGAATCAGGTCAAACGTGGCGACTGGGTTCAATTAATATGTACAATGCAACGAGTGGCTGATGAGCTGGAAACAAAACACCATGAAAAGGTAAAATAATAGCGGCAAGACTAGCTGTGAGTATACATACTTATAAAACTCGAGATAAACCAGGCCGCCGTCGTATCGGTTTATGCGCCGGGTCTACTGGCCCAAACTCAATGCAACTCGCAAACCCTTGGGCTGCTCTTGGACGTTTTGGGGTCAATGCCAGGGATGCTTACGATCTTAGTCCGTGTAGATTCTGACGACTCATTACCCAAGTTTATGCATGCGCAGTTTCCCATTCATTCTGAGAACTTCTACTCTCAAAGGTAGAATGTGAGACTTGTGAACCAGGTTTCGGCGCGCATTGCTCTATAATGCATTAATTAATCCAATACCAATGCATGACAACCCAATTAAAGCACGCCGCGAGTCCAATTGCGCAGGGTTTTGCCCAGGCGTTTTTTTTTTTTTTTTTTTTACAGGGGTGGTGCTGATCTGCTAGCGCAGCAGTGTCAGAGCGGGACTGAGTGAGATTTTGTGAAGCTACCCTGAACAGCGCGATTCTTTGCGACTCTTGATCCGTTCTAAGGATCCGGAGAGTATTATAGAGCCAGGATATTAGACTAGAGCTCGATAAAGGTATGTAAGCGGCCCTCAGTGGGTTTTCATCAGACGAACAGTTTGGCGTTCAAGGAGAAATGGTTCGTAGGTGATGAGTTTGCACGAATCCTAAAACTGGAGCATGGCATGGTCCTACTCTGGAAGGGTCCATCTTGAGCTTCAATTTGGGTAGAGACATAACAATACCTTGGGATCGAGTGAAAAAAAAAAAAGCGTCACGACGGAATTCACGGCTCAAATTTTCTCTTTTCTTTTGCGTTGCCGTGATCTTGCGTTAGAGGCCAGGGTCATTTGCTCGTCATGATTGGTGCAGCAATGCTCGGGACAAAATGCAAGTCTCACCCCGACGAGGAGTCACACAGACACTTGACACCGGCATCGGACCAGAGTCATGCCATCAAAATAGCTACAGGAATAGTTTGGCGGGTGAGCAAGGTGAACCGTGAGTCTATGCTATCGCCAAATCTTGAGCCCCCATCCCATTGGGGCTAAGGCCTTGGGGTTGTGGCCCAAGCTCTCGAGTGGGCGCATGAAAAATTGCATCACTAAGAAACAAAATGCAAGGAAGACCCATGTGAGCTAGCATGTTTGCCCGTTCCTGTTTTGTGGGAAGCTCAGTGGTTTGCATGCCATCGTCCGTGGCCGCAGTGCATGACAGCTCGAAGCCTCAACATGGCACGCAGCGCAGTTCTTGTGTTTTGAACCTGTGTAACCAATGTGATAAATTTGGCCGAAATCGAGTCTTTTTTTTTTTTTTCGAAGGTAATTCTATTTCTAGCTCCCTGCGCTAGTGAAGGGGGATTATTCATGGCTGCTGGAAAGCATTGTCCAACCTGACGCGTGTGACTTGGGTTCAATTCGGATGCTGCGGGGGTTCAATTCAACTCACCACTGCTCTGACTGGGTAGCGAATGCCTTGGGTAATATTTTTTTCCTTTTCATGTGACCAGTATCAGTCCACTGGCCGCACCGTTCTACTTTGTTATTAGTTACTCCGCTGGGTGTTAAAGTATTTGGGACGAGCCTGGTTGTGACCCGATAACCTGGCCGCACCATGTGCTTGGCTTCCTCATTGGTTAGCAGGAAAGGGCTCTCCCTTTTGATGAGAGCTCAGATTCTCTGTGATATCCCCAGCTCCCCACACCGCCGGCGATTTTCCTTGCACCGTCACAATGGACACGGTAAAGGTCCACGCATAATTCGACTCCTCCTGGTAAGTTCGGAAATGTTCGGATTCATCACTAGGATTCCGATGCTGCTAACACAAAGATGGGCCACCAGTGGCGCTGACAAAGCCTTGTTTAAATAACGCTGCTGCACCTGGTCGGTATTATCGCAGATGCCGGGTTGAGATTATTAGCTGCAATCGAGACGGAGCGCGCCGAGGCACGCAGGGCTCATCCACGTGGGGAACACGGCCCGAGTCCCTCCCAGGCCCGCAAGGTAAGTAATAGACCAAATATCCCATGTGGCTTGATGATAAGGGCGTAGACTCCATATCTGTCTAGCTGATGATATTGATACGGTAGAATCGGGGGCATTATCATCTCGTGTCCGTCTCCCGTGCACTGTTTTGTGGTCCCAGTGATTGCGACACAGAATCCAGAAATTGTATTCTGGATGAATTTTTACGATCACGTCATCTTCGCCAAGATACAAAATTGGACTGTTCATTGTTCGGAGTTGATTGATATACGACATGTTAGCATTCGCAAGCCTGTAGATGATACACCTTCTTTAACAAACTGCCACCCTCCTTAAACTCTTAGCTTCCCTTCCCCAAATTTCGAGTACACGTATTACCAACCGGACCTCTAGTTTCCATTTGGGAGGAGGCCACACTTGCTTTCCTGGGTGTAGTACAGACTACCACCGCCAGAATTAAACAAGCACATAAAAATGCACGTCGAGCCACGAACCAGATTATTATGGTAGGTAAATAATAAATAAATAACCACGAAAAAAAAAGCACACATCAACCTCAGAATCATGGGGGTGCCTCGCGGCTAAGCCTCGCTGATGACGGCTTGATGTTGGCATGTGTGGCTTGAGATGACGTGAATGGGTTGGCTAAATGGCAAACCCATTAGGCTGAGTGGATGGCCGAGGCTTATCTGACGGCGAGGTTGGAGCGTTGCGACTTGAATGAGCGACGGAGAATCGGCGCGTCCAGTGATAATCAATCACCGAATATTTCTTTATCATAAGCGTAGTAAACAAACCCTACCGCCCCTTTCTTCGCGCCTTCGAAGTCTTGGGCTGCGCGCCAAAGAGGAGTGGAGCGGGCCGTTTGGATAGCATCGCCGACGCGGTGCATGTGCTCCATCCACTGAACATCATAAACATGTTTTCCAGCGCCCAGGTTCTTCCACGAAGTCAAGACTAAAACATTGTCCCGTGAGGGCCTTTCCTTGATATGCATAGTGGACACATAGTAGTCTGTAGAGCAAAATTTGCACGCCCACAGTCTTTCTAGGGCACACCCAATTCTGGAATTGGCATCGCATCGAGTCCAGCACATGCGCTCGTGCGTCCAGAGGCACTCGTGCAACGTCTTTGCGTCCAAGTCAGGTTTCACGTCGGCGCCTTGGCATGACTGGCCTTCCCGCCTCTGGTATGTCGTATTGCTCGACTGAAAGATAAAAGGCCAGATATCAGTCCATCTGACGTGCTGACAAACATAACCGTACGAGCTTAACCGTGCCGACCCAGAGGAATTGTTCAACAGTTCTCCGAGCTTGCGCACGCTGTTCAAAATATTGACCTGTGCTGGAACCAGCCTCAATTCCGTTTTTAGTATCATAGATCCAGATATAATTTGTGCTGAAACATCGATGCGAATGTTTTCATTTCCCTTGGTGTATCTATGTCTTGATCTGAGATGTTCCACGCCGTACAAGCTATATGCACGTTTATGACTTCGGCAAATTGCGGCCACGATATCATAATATACTTGGCGAGGGAGGTAAGGAGAATCCAGCATTCGAAGTGTGATCTCGTTGCCATTGGATATGCATCCTCGTTGACCTTCCGCTGCGCTCCATGCCCTGTTTTTACGTGGAAGATGAAACTTGCAGCAAGTCGGGCATAAAATTTCCAGTGGCAAAATTCCATCTGCTTCCAAGCGAAGAAGAAAAGCATAGCGGTCCATGCGGCTGAGATTTAATGCTCTACCCATGATCAAGTGCGCGTCTCGGTCAATAAGAGCAAACGATGCCCTATCCAGAGGTGAAAGCATTGTAGCGATTTTGAGGAGTATTTCAGTCGGGAGTTTTTGGAACGCCCTTGCCGCTTTGAATATTTGTTTTTGGTCCATTGCGAGTAATCGTGTGAAGAACTCACTTGTTCAAATTTGCTTTTGTTATGTCCTTGTTTTGGGGGGCGGGGGGGCAGGATACGAGTTGCCGGATAGTCACCGTGCCGGCCGTAGTAACGAGGGGATGAGAGACTTTTTATGTCATGCAGATTTTTTTCTTTTAAACAAAACAAATTCTTAGAGTTTATAGTGTTAAGCCGCGTGAGTGCAAATTTTGGTAATAAGTTTTGGTTTTATTTGGGTACGTTTGAACTCATACAGACCTTTTGTACCCACGGCAAATCTCACAAACGATGCTCTGTGATCGATCTGACACATAAATAACAACGAGACGCTTAGCTGAATTGTCCATAGTGGACCTTCGTATGCGAAGCAGTTCTCCTTAATGTAGGACACATGCCACCAAACCACAAAGGGAGGTTTGCTTGAATTGTTGAAATTGAATCAAATTGAACTGGACGCCGGTGAAGGCAAATGCTAAAAGTAGACTAATAAGGGAATGTGTCGAGAACGCCAACTTCAAACCAATAACATTTCACAAAGCCTAAAATGAACGCCCTAAAAAAATGAACCCCACACCAAACTAGATACACACAAAGAGACGACCAAAAAAGATCAAATATACTCAAAAACAGGAAGCAGGAATTGCAAATCACACCGAATAACAAAACCCTCGACGGTGTCCCTCCATCTAAAATCAAGCCATACAAACAAGACCAAAGTAATAGAACCAAAAACTGATAAAAAAACAGTAAACAAGAGGCTGAACTCCTTGGTGCATCCAGCAACAATCGTCAAGATACTGGCTGACAGTATCAAGAAGCCGCACGTACCAACTAGGCGTCGTCTCTAGCGACAACCTACTTGAGAGGTAACACCGCCAAGGCCCCGAGAAAGAAGCAGACCATTAGCCATTACCCAACCGCAGATGATGGAGCTTGACTGGAGCATGAACCGAGCCTCCAGACCAGCACCGGCTCCATACAGGGCCGTGATATTGAGAGCCAATATCCCTGCACCTAGAGCCATGTAGTTAAAGCCTTCCATCATAACTTGTTGAAGCTCGAGGTCTTCGCTGGATGGAGATGGTGGCTGGGGCGGTTGCTGTCGTGGAGGCGAATACTGCCGCGGAGGCGAATGCTGCCGCTGCTCCAGTGCCTGGATCTGCTGCTCCAGTGCCTGGATCTGCTGCCCCAGTGCCTGGATCTGCTGCTGCTGCTGCCGGATCTGCTCCTGCTGCTGTCGGATCTGCTGCTGCAGCGGCTGAATCTGCTGTTGCAGTTCATCTTGTTGCTGCAGTGACTGCGCCCGAGAAAGCCCTACGAGATTTGGCTGCCGGATCTGATCTTCCAAGTCGGGCTGCAGCTCGGCGCTCACGGAACCCTCCGGGGTGGCCTCGGACAGTAATCGGTCTTCGGTTGTCGTCTGGGCGATCACAAAGGCCGCGCTGGTTTCGGACAGCCGGTTTTCGGAGATTGGCTGGTCGATGGTGGTCACGGGGCCCGATGAGGCGGTCTCGGCCAGCGTCAAGGTAGCTTCGGGCGGCGAGTTCTCAGAGCCAGGCTGATCACCGATGATCACGGGTCCCAACGAGGTGATCTCGGGCGTCGGGCTTTCGGACGGCGCCCGGCTTTCGGCCAGCGTCTGAGTGGTGTTGGACGGCGAGCTGTCGGAGACTGGTTGACCACCTGCACTTCTGACCGAACGCCCTCTCGATGCCGCTGTTGGAGCCATGTACCTCGGCTGAGACTGGGCCGAGCTACTTCGGACAAGAGGATCAAAAGATCGTCTGCCAGGGCGAGCAGAGCGAACCGAACCACGGGAGGCATTGGAGCCTGTACGGCTGAGATTGAGGCCTGAGACAGAAGATCTTGGTTCATCCATCTTGACCGAAATAAAGATGGGATATCTGGGAGGATATGGACACCTGACGGTAGTCCTCGGAGAATAAGGACGAAGTTGGCCACCTGAAGGTAGGCCCCGAGGAGGAGGAGGAGGAGGATGCCTGACCACCCGAAGGTAGGCCCCGGAGAAGGAGACAAAGGGTTGGCCACCCGAAGGTAGGCCCCGAAGGACGAGGACGAAGCGTTGGCCACTCGAAGGTAGGCCCAAAAACAGAGAGCAAAGGTCGGCCACCTGACGGTAGGTCTGGGGGCACAGCAAAAACCTCGCGAAGAAGAGGGCGAAAAGAAAACGGCACGGGGCGCAACGATGATGGACAGCACAAATGAAGATGCGAGCAAGTCAACAAGAACCAAATGGACAAAAGGCACTAGCAAAATATTGACAATCTACCTTGGCAGGTGCAGAGACAGCACTTACAAGACTGTTACCCGGGAAGGAGCCTCTATTGTTAATAACCCCACGGGTTGTGTATGACGTTGATGATTTGAAGGACACTGGGCGGTAAAGTAGAACATCCGCACAATGTATTTGTTTGCATTCTTATTTCCTCATGGCTCATTTTGCTCGAACATTGACTATTTAATCTTTGTATGGCCTATGGCATGCATGCCCAAACTTCCCCAGTGGAGGTGAGACGACTCTAGGAGGGCTTCCAGGGTCGGAGTCTAGCAGCGATGGAGACTGAATTTGGCGCCGGACGGAGGATTGGTCAGTCCGACCGCAGAGTTACTGTTCTCAACACCAGGTAAACACAATACATGAGTTTTGGCTCGATTTTGAGATTCTATTTTTGAGGAGTTATTTGGTGGAATGGTTTTACTGATACTTTTTTTTTAGACCACGTTTGATCTCATTGTCTAGAGAGCAAGTTTTGTTTTGTCCCCTATACGCCTCTTCCTATTGAACTTTTGTAAATGATATTCCAGTTTTCCTAGCTAAATATATAGTTTTGTCCATTGTCGACTTGACCTCTTTTAATTATGTAGTCAAATATTTCAATATAACTCCCATCGATTTGGATTAGTGTCATTGGTTGTGGTGAGTCGTATTATCAATGTTATTGTGCATGTGCTGTTGTAGTGAAGGGAAACCCATCTCGAGCCACAATGAGGCTGAAATGAGATGGCAATGTTTCTGTTGTGGCTGTTGGAGGTGTGTGTGGCGGGTACTTACGGAGTTGAGCAAGTGGTGGTAGACCACTACAGGGTTGGAAAGCAATCCTGCATGTATCACCCAACCAAATTCCTTCCAAATACATTGGCTCTAGGAGCATTGTGGTCGTCAAGTGGGCATTTGGACCAGAACCCAATACACCTTTTCCCATGGAAGATTAGGAGCATACTTTTGTACTTCTACGTATCAACATGACGGGGTGCCGCGCGATCGCTATCCAACCCCTATGGCCTGTACCAAATTGCGCTTGTGCTCCCATCCTCCCAGGGCTTAAAACAGCAAGTAAGGGCAATCGAAAATCTTACAGCCGTGCAAACAGTTGTGCTAACAGCCCGGCTCGGAAGAGCCAGACCAGAGCTTACGACACTAGTCACAAGAGTTGATATGGTTGGTGGGGTTTGCTCGCTTACAATTGGCAACCGTTATTCGTTTGGAACCATCCATGGTTGACCGACCACTTGACCGACCTGCTGGACTGATTGACCAAAAGTTTCGCCGGGGCCGGAGGTCTTTGCGACTGTGCCACATCTGACAGCCCCGAGCCGCATAGAGATAACCGCCTACCAGTGTAACAACCATCAGGTATTAGAAACCAGATTGGCAAATTGATTCAGTGCCTACCAAACTCGCTGTGGCAAAATTCCACTCGCGGGAGGTGTTGGAGACACTTCGTCCAACTCACTAAACGAGTGTTTGCAGCGGGGATTTCCACAAACTCAAACGGGCATGTAGTGTTTGGCTCGGAGCTTTGCGGCTGTTTGTTGGCATTGTATACGTACTGCAAAGGTGTGGCTGTTCGATATGGCTGTAAGACGCAAACACTCCATGATGAATATTGATTGCACCTGTTGGAAACATCAAACATGACAGCTTGGGAAGAAAGGTACAACATCGCTTCTCGCCATCGCTGTCCTGTAAACGGTTGTTGTTTGCTTCCACTTTCTTCGTGATTCAACTCGCTTTTATTTTCTCTGTGATTCACACGCTTTTATTTTGTGTGATTCACTCGCTTCCATTCTCTTCGTGATTCGCGCACAAACTCGCAAATCATGCCACCCGCAGCTATTTAAACCTCTCCTTCACTCTCTCCTTCTCTCATCATCGCTCTCATATAGCTCGGCAACTCTTTTCGGCTTACCTTTTGACGACCTCTCTATGCGTTCGTGCTTCTAGAAGCTCTTTTCGACCCTCCTCGTTTGCCTTTGACGGGTTTCCCGCTTGCTTTCCTGTCGCTTTAGCTTTTGACTGTCTTCCTTCGACGCCCTTTCGACGCCTTTTTGTCTTTGTTTTCTTCCCAGTTTCGATTCTTGCCCTTCGACTTTGATCGATTTTCCGTTCTCGTGATCACTGCTTTGATTCCGGTTGGCAGTCCCCAAGGCAGTACGTTACATCCCTCTCTTTCTTCCCTCCCCCGGTCTCGCCCCAACCGACCGACCAACCGACCGTTTCGTCTCGTCTCGTCCCTCCCCCGGCCGACCACTTCGTCTCGTCCCCTCCTGACCTAGAGCAGCTTCGGATTACGAACGATGGCTCCCAAGTTCGATTCCATGCCGTGTGTTCTGCTCCAATCCGATGACTGGTCCGCAAGACCTGTCAAATTGAAGTCATTCGGTGGTCGCAGTGTTGGCTTTCCAAGCCCAATTCCCCTGTCTCTCACAGTTCTCGATTACGATGACAGCTCGCCCCGGCTTGAGCTCAAGATTATGGTCCCCAAGGCTACTTCGACAGCCGCAACTTACTTCGGGCCCAAGATGGAGGCTCCCTCCAGTTCGCTGAACTACATCATCAACATTCGGCTCGAGGCCCAGACCTTGCGTAGCCTCAAGTGGAAGAGATTCGCCGCCAACGAGCTCCAACTTCCCGCCGATGCCACCACCAAGGCGACTCACTGGACTGTTTTGGAGTTTGCTGTTCAGAAACCTTCTGTGCAAGGCTGGCCCATGCCATTCGAGTGTCGAGATGCCGAGGCACACGGATGCTTCCAGGTCGGCGAGAGACTTGAGAACCTGAAGGCGACAATGACACAGCTTTGTGGTGACAATGGCATCATCATCCTGGGTACTCCCGCAAAGCCGAAGCACCCCAAAATCTCAGACATCCAAACGGTCCTCAACAAGAAGCCGTTTGCCTTTTTTGACTACGGAAAGTGAGTTGATTGCCATCCCTTTGTTAAACCTGTCTGCTAACTTTGAGTTTTCAAACAGTCCTGGGTGGAACCAGGAAATGGATAAATATCACAAGAACAGAATCCAAGCTCACCGTGATGATGTGAAGAAAGCATCGTCGTACTCTCCCGTCGTGGCATATCCGACACCGTCGCAGGCCGCCATCGCCATGGAGCAAGCGGTAATCCAGGACGTGATTGACGTCTATGTGGATGTCGGCACCATTCGGACCAAAACCCTCCCTGTTCGTCTTGTCAGAAAAGAGCCTAAACAGGACAATCACTACTGGGCCATCGTGAAGTTCCCTGACACATTCAGAACTCGGTTCGAACAATCACTTAGACGCCTACTGAAGGACGATGAATTCGTTGGCCTTGCTTTCGCACCCCCTCCCGCGAAAGACAAAGCTGATAACGACGTCTGGCCCTGCATAATTGTCACACAAGACATAGGCTTCAGGCACACTGGCCATCTTGTCCTTGATTGCCGCAGACCCGGACAATACGACACGGCGAAGACTGCAATCCGCCAAAAGCAGGTCCCCGCAGTCGACTCTTGGGAGGAAGGTGAGAAAAAGGGGGCTTAGGAAAACCTTTTTCTTGCATTCTCTAAACAAGAGATTACTTCCATTCCACGGATCTCGGCCGTGGACAGGGTCTTCAACCTGGGAGCCATCGATTACGCCACCATCCCAGTAGACATGGCCGTCTTTGGCGCCAGGCTGCCCGGTGCTGAAGTCAAGCTCACTCGTCAACTGCCCACCGTCGCTGTAAAGCCTGCTACCACTGCGAAGTCGGGAGTGGACCTCACCGAACAGCAGCGAAAGCAGTTGGAAAAAATAAAGCATGCAAAAGCTCTTCAGCGAGACGTTGCACAAGGCCAATCTCTGGCTTCTCTGGTGGTGGAACCCTTCAAGCCTATTACTCGACTGAATTTTCTTGGTCAACATGGTTCGTCTTTGGAAGAAGCAATTCTCGACCGCATCCATGCCAAAGAGAGGGCAGCCTTCAAAGCTGTTCTGAGTAAGGTGCCTCTGGGAATCTTGCCAATTGTTGGTTTCGCTGGTTCTGGTAAAACAGACTTGATGGCGACGACAATTCTTCTTGCGATTGGTGTAGGCCCCGTCATTGTTTGTACGCCAACCCACGCGGCTGCTTCCAACATCGCGGCTCGAGTGAGGAAGCTTGGTAGTCTGGCTTACAAGAAGGCCAAGCAGCCAGAGCCGGTTATTGTTCATGGCTTTTCATGGAAGGTTGACGAACGAAGAGCAAGGGCCCGGGCAAGGAACGAGATCCTAGTCGACTCGACCCTTGATGTCTGGGAACATTCCATGTCCGTGATTGACTGGATGCAGAGGCTTTTCAAAGCTCAAGGTGTTGAGCAGATGAAACCAGCTTTGCGCCAACTTCTCAGGGACGTGCAGAAAGAGCCCGAGATGAAGAAACTCAGGGATACAATCATGAACCAGAAAGGGTGGAATTCTGACCACACAGAGGCGTTCAAGGATCTTGCCACACGGATCTTGAAGGTGGCTGATGTAGTGTGTTGCACTACGCATGCATCTACCAAGGACATTCTTGCTGACTGGACACGCCAAACAGCCAAGGCAACTTTCCTTGACGAAGCCGGTGCTATGTCGATGCCTGAGGCTTTGGTGCCATGGCACAACGGCAGACCGCTGGTCCTGGCAGGTGATGTGCGCCAGCTTTCGCCTTGCGTCATGACGCTGGATCAAAAAAACCCTGTGGGAGGACCTCTGAACTTCTTCGACAAACACCTACAAGTGTCGATTCTCGAACGACTTATGCGCATGCAATGGCCCTGCTGGGCATCACAGCGTCAAAACAGGATCGTCAATGGCGGATTTGATCTCTCCCGCGACATTTTTTACCCAGAGTTGGGTGAAGATTTCGAGTACGGTACACAATGTGCTGTTGAAAAACGCCCTGGCGCAACACAAATCGAAAGGTGGATCTGTGGGAGATTTCCTTCCCTCAAACCATCTCCCAAGGGCAAGATTTGGCCCACATTCGTCAATTGCACCCACGCTGTGGTGGAAAATGTTGATACCTCCCGTCTCAATAAAGGTCAAACTGAGATTGCTCTAGCGCTGATGGAGTCGCTCATCAACGCCCGCGAAACCCAACTTGTGGTAGTTTCCCCATACAACGCCACCAAGACCTACCTGGAGAAGTGTATCCAGAAACGTCTGAGTGCCTGCAAGAAAGACTCCAGGCTCTACAGGGGCCTCGCTAGCGTGCAGGTCAGCACAGCTGACTCGTTTCAAGGCAAAGAAGCTGATGTCGCAATTTTCCTGACTACAATCACTCAACAGAGCGGCCCGGGGTTTCTCAAAGATCCACGCAGATTCAACGTTGGTGTTACCCGCCATGTCGACTATCTATTTGTGATCGGAGACATCACCGCCATGGAACTTTTCAAGGATGCCAAAGAAGAGGTAATGATGAGTGAGCAGGGTGGGATGGTGGTGGCGAGCGGCAAGAAGATACGTGATGCCTACCATTGGTTCCGCACCAACGGCCGAGTGGTTGACGTGAATTATCGCCTTGGTAAAAAGGCTTGGTTCTAACCTTGTCGGTAATTTTGATCTCATTAGTTTTATTACTCTTTCTAGTCTCAGTAGCAAGAGAAACAAGCTAAGAATTGTAAGGTGCATTACAAAAACTAACACACACCGTGTGGTCGCGAATTAAAGTTTGCAAAATGCACATTCATTGTGATTTAGATGCGTTCTATTCATTTGCTCTTATCTGTTGATTTGTATTGCGCGCGTTCTCGTTGCTGTGGGTCAATCCCCGCATTGTGCAAGAACGTTCAACCATGACGTGAGAAGTTTGGATTGCTCAACTCATAGCATTCGTCCAACTTATCTTTCGGTTGCAAAAATTATGAGACAGCCATAAAATTATGGCAAGATATCATATGTGTTAACCGAAGAAACCCCGCTCTAAAATTGGTGACGGTTTGTAAACCCGTCAAAATCTTGGTTGGGAGGTACCTACCCACTAACAAAGCCGGCCCTTTGTTGATAATTAATCAGATAAGCCGCAAGTCTTTTATGGCTGACCCTCTCACAATCTTGTGACCAACTTAGCTTGTTTAATTGGATCACTATTTCGCACAGCCAGCTGGCAACATTTTGTCGCTTCAACATTCTTGACATTGCTGGAACCCTCACCGCCTCCACACCTACATGGAGCCACCGCAGCAATCTTCCCCAGGATGGGACTTGCGAGGTTCTAACTTGCAACATGATGAGAACACAGACCGCGTTCACGGCAGTGCAAATTGTTTTGTCCTTGAATTGCCTGATGAGATCTTGATCAACATTTTCGAGTTGGTATTTCCAAAATCGCCGACATCAGATTGGGATGAAACGCTGGATCAAACATCTATTGTCAAATGCGCTCAAATCTGCAAGCGCTTTTATCGCATCTTGGTACCGTCAATTTATCATACAATTCAAGTTGAGGCTGCTATAACTTCAGACCGCATTCTAAACCTACACGCAACTCTTCAAAACCATCCATCAATTGCTCATCATTGCCAAGCGTTTAGGATCAACATCGATCCAGACGTGCAAGATCATGACCACCATAATCTTCACATTGTTGACGAGGTGATCCAATCGTTTGCCAATCTAAAGCATTTTTCCATGGTGGGTGGGAATCGTTCAAATGGTAACCACGAATTTCGGACCCTCGTTCAGAATGCTTTGTCTTGCATGAATACTGCGCAACATGTGCATCTTTCTTGGGGGGCTCTGGCTCATGTTGGGATTTTGAATATCCCAAAAGTACTTTGCTCGCCTTCGTTAAAAAAGTTGGATATTGGTGGTGCTTTCTTTCGGGACACCCAGATCTCCGCGGTCCAGGATGCTGTGGTACGTGCCGATTTCATCCCGTGTCTCCATTTCGGGAAATAGTTTGCATCATCATGCTGACATATAATCAGAATATTGAGAGCGCGAATCTTTCTGAACTCTCGATATCTCATTTTCAAGACTCAGTTCAGGTTCTCGAAAAATTTCTACAATGGCCAAGACAACTCTCGAAGTTTTCCTTTTTCGAACCTTCATTTATTTACGTGGAGCTGGATCTCCCTAGATTTCGCCCCATGCTTCTTAAGCATAAAAACACACTTAGGAGCTTACACATCGGCCATGTTCCTCAATCTGCCGACGGGATAATGCTTGATCTGAAGGATTTTACGGCCCTGGAAGAGCTGACACTCTCGAAGCAAAATATGAGAACAGATTTGCAGCGTGGCAGTGAAGACGCAAGCCTGATTCTTGGTCCTAGGCTTAAAAAGTTCAATTGGGATTTCGGATTTGCACCTGGTAGAGAAACCTGGGATAGTTTTGGGCAGTATGAAAACCTTTGGATACGAGACTTTGTCCAACAAGTTCTCAAAAAGGATTCGCCCTGTAAAACATTTTCCATTCTTTTTAACCCTGGGGAGCCACGAAGGAAGAGCGATGGCTATCCGTGGGACCTGATGAAAGGACTGAACGAAGAATTCCGTGACGATGGAATCGATATCTCTTGGACCAAACCATACATGACAAAAGGAGAATGGAGGGAATGGGCTGAATCATTTGAGGGAGACTGGCTGCGGTAACTAGATCCACGTCTTGCTAGAATTTTGAAAAAGACAGGGATGGTATTGTCATAGATATATTTTAGATGATAGAAGCAGCATTGTTTGTTTATGCCACTATGTACTCATGCAAGGTGACCGATTTATGATCTATATATTTAGTCTGGACAAGGCCGGACTCCCTAATAATATCGGAATTTGTCTTTCTGAACTTTCTAATGTAGGTAGGTACCTTGTGGTTGAACATAAGGTCAATGTCCTCCAGACTCTTGCTACCACACTCTGGTCAAATGGTCATACTCAGGGGTTTGAAGGAGCCTCAACTTCTATGAAATGAAGAGCAGTGAACTATGTGTCCTACAGCTGGGTCGAGCCCCAATTGCTTGTGGGGCTGCGCCAACTCATTGAGGCCCTTGAGGCCATCGCGGCTTGCTCCACTAGTCTCCACACTTGCCCATACACTCTGGAACGCAGAAAAAGGCGAATATGACAGACACTGCTGCCAGGCTCCCATAAATTAACCTCACTCTGAGCCTGAGCTCAGCATAAGGTTTGTTGAGCAGATAGGCGAGACCAAAAGTTATTGCAGTCTGGGTAGAGATCGCAAGGAGAGATCCGGTGGCACATGTCAAATCTCGAACCTCAGGCGATGGTAAGTCGGCAGTGGTGGTATGCGATAGCTGAAACCAGGCTACACAATATCCAAGTGCACTGTGCAAAGATGGGCATTGGGTGGAAGGTGAACGGTTTCTTGACCACAAAAAGAATCTCCCTGAGAACTTCTTTAACAAAAACCGGAATGTGAATACCTTGCGATGCAAAAATGTTAGCCAGTGAGCAAAAGTGATACAGAAAGAAGCAAACACATGATGCCAAATAATTAAGAATTTTCTAACAAAAGAACCATCTCTGCCTTTTCGAATTGACATCTTCAGTGGGTGGTACATCAACATCTTTGTGCTCGATAGCTTTGTCTAGCCTTGGATAGACCCCTTTCCAGGTTGGCACATGAGCTTACATTTCCGATTTTATCCACCAATCCATATTTTGCCAAAACGCAGACTGCCTATTCGAATACCCCACAACCACCTAATCAAAACCTTTAAAGCCAGATATCATGATTGCTTTAATAGCTTGTCCACGGTGTCAAAAATCTTGCCCCATATGAACACCCAAAGGAGTTGGGTGTTGAGATTGAGGTGTCTATGCTCGAGAAATTAGCACAATCTTGTACGTACTGCAAAAGATTGGTCAATAATCGCTACTACGGTAATTACTGCAGCATGCAATAGTGCTTACGAGCCCCTGTACGAGTGATCAGTTTACTACAGAATTGAATGGTTGATTAGGACGTAATACAATGATATCAAGATTTTATCTCTTACAACCTAGACCGAAATCAAGCTATTGCTCCAGCGAAAATAATGCCTCCCGGTACTTGTTAGCTGAGGACAGCCATGTTTCCTACCTCTATCTTGTTTGGAGTCCCTTTTTAGATAATATCAATTTTAATGGCGATTTTAACGTGTAAACATGTCAGCACCCTATTCTTGTCCCAATATAAATTTGACTACAATGTCTATTTGCCGTGCCCGTGCCAACGACTTCTGCATTTCGCCGCCCCAGGGGCAAATTTGCGCAGCAAGTGTCTCAATGCCGAATAGAACGATCGACGTCACGTACCTCGTGATCGAAAGTCTTTTTAATTGGATTAGCTACGTTATGGGTTTGTTCACCCAGATGTCCCAAGGTTCACTCAGATATCTCAAGGTTCGTCACCAAGGTGGCTAAAGGCTCCATGGAGCTGGGCAAAGGGGTGCATGCAAAAGGTGACAATTTACCACAAAATCTTATAATAAAACCCAAATTTATGCAGAAATAGGTGCTGGGTTATTTTTTGTTCAGCGTCTTGTTGAATCCCGAGTGTTCACCTGCCCAGAACCAATGGACTTGTTAGTAATGGAGGCTCCTTCCCAAGTAATTGCTGTGCCTACCAAGCAGATCGTCCATGTTTGCTGGTGCCTTTTGTTCATTTTCTCTTTTTTGACTTGCTCGCGTTCCAACCTGTTCATTGTCGCGCCCCGTGCTGTTCTTTTCGCCCTCTTCTCGGCGACGTCTTTACTCCGTGCCTTCAGGCCTACCTTCGGGTGGCCGACTTCGTCCTCACCGTCCGCGGCCTACCTTCGTGTGGCCAACCCTTCGTATCCTTCTCCGGGGCCTACCTTCGGGTGGTCAAGATTCGACCTCGCTTTCGCCCTCGCCCTCGTCCTCGTCCTCGCCGAGACCTACCTTCGGGTGGTCAAGCATCTCCCTCCTGGTCCTCGAAGCCTACCTTCGGGTGGCCAAGCATCATCCTATTCGGAGCCTACCTTCGGGTGGCTGGATATTGCATTCGTCGTCTACCTTTGTGACCACCTGTTTGCCTGTTTGACTTTGGACTGCCAAAGTTCCTTTCTCCGGTTGGTGCTTTCATGGTAAAATTTGCCATACATGCAAGGCTAACATACTTAAATAGATATAATGTCCAATCCTTCAAGCCCTCGCCCCCGCCCTCTTCAAACTCGCTCCCCGAACAAGGTGCCGTACGACTATCGCGTGAGCAAGCGATCGGGCAAGCCTGCCAAGCATTTCCGAGCCAAGAGCCTGCCAGACTGCTGGGACCGAGCAGTTGTCGTTGCTGGAATGGCACAGTTTAATGGGGCACAACCACCAAGCGACGACGAGGCCAAAAGCTACTACTATGGTCTACCAAGCCTCCCAAAGCTCGTCGCCCGCAGTAGCACGACCCCTTGGAAACTGCAAGCTGACCGCTGGCCCATCCGCAAGGCCCTCAGGCCTGTTGGTCTGCATCCCATAGTGGATATGTGGAACTCAACAGGCCCGTTACAAGGAGAGATCCTTCAGTCTCTGGAAGGTATCTCATTGGCGGCCGTCGATATTCTTCGGATTGGGTATGAACGACCTAACGATGTCACCCGCGAAGAATTTCCCCACGTCGTCACTTTGTTCATCTCTGTGGAGCCTGGTTCGACATCGTGGCCCCTCGGCTATGCTGTGGTGCGCAAATGTCAACGGATACTTGAACGACATGGGATTCTTGATGTAGACGTCGAGATGAAAGAGGGCCGACTGTGCCAATACGTGTCGCCTCCAACGGCACCACCAACAGCGCCGCAATTATCCCCGGGTACTGTGGATAAACCCCTTGAGATCCACGCCTTATTTTCGCAGTTCACTGGACTATCGATAGCCAGTTTTGAAAATCCAACGCGCGAAGGCACCAAGGGCGTCTATCTACAGTGCCGCGATACCCAGAGAGTGTTCGCCCTGACCTGCCGGCATGTGGTCCTTGGGGCTGAAGACTATAGCCAAGATTATCGACATGATGCAAGCAACCCATGTACTATCATGCAGCCTGGCAACCTCACATTCGACAAATTAAGAGAGGGCCTCGAAAATGACATCACTGCTTGCAACGATGCCATAAATAGATGGGCTGGACAAAGGGGGCAGATGGCAACGACAAATCTTGACTGCGCAAAAGCCCATCTGCAAGATCTTGTCGTCGCGAAGACAAGACTAGATATACTAGCTGAGCCAGCCATGCGAATCTTCGGCCACCTCGCTTTTGCTCCTGGATACAGCACCGGCGTCACTGAGTCGGGCCGCCAGCGCCTCAGAGATTGGGCGCTCATCGAACTGCACCCTGGGAAGTATGAGACACCACTCAACGACTTGGACAATCGCATCATCGTGGGCAAGGGTGCCAGTGAAAAGATTAACCGTGCAATTGCTGAAGAGATGCCAAAGAAGAATACGTTCAAGGCCTGCGCAGCTTTATTCGACATGAATACTTCCACGGTCCTTCCCAGTGGAACTGTCTCCGAGAGTGAAATGAGACATCCACCGGAAAACTCCGCTTCCGTTAGCCTCGATGAGCCGGCTATAATTGTTGCCAAGTACGGACGCTCGACCCAACTCACTATTGGTGTCACAAACCAAGTCAAGTCGGTTACTCGGAGGCCTGTCGAGGGTGTATTGGTTACATCCGAGGAGTGGTGCATCCTTGGACATAAACCCAGTGCCAATTCTCGAGGTCCATTCTCAGAGCCTGGTGACTCTGGATCGTGCCTGTGGGATATGGATGGCCGTATTGCCGGCATGTTGACTGGGGGTATTTTTACTGGGGATAATGGTACTTCGATGGATACATCATATGCCACTCCAATTGAGTGGCTACTTAATGATATAAGGGAATATGGCTTTAACGTGGAGTTGCTCTGAATGGCGAATGTATTTGATAATAGGTAGCTACGCTGGAATGATAAAATTAAGAATGGTTCTCGTCATCTGATTGGTTACTTTGAATTTAATATGGCTGACAGGAAGTTTGACAGAAACAGTTTCATTCTCAGTCAAGTACTATCCATTGGTTGTGTGCTCCAAACTATGGGGGGCGAACCATTTCATTGTGGCGACGATTTTGGTTGCCTTGCAAATATTCACGGTTAGCTAGTATTCTCCACTCTGCGTCCCAAAGCCACCAAGGCAAATACGCAAGACCGCGAATGAGGCAGATTGAAGAAGAGCTCTACTAACGAAAGCTTAGAACTTAATTCAAGAGTCTCGCAGCGCTTTGAGTGAGATACAACGACCAACATACGCGCGCAACGTAACATAGTCGAAACCAAGTTGCTACCTGATAAGCACTAGGGCATGGCTTACGTCGCCAGGGCCATAACTACTTTCTAGCTTTCAGCTTGGCAGGTATCATGTCTTGGAACGCCCGGGTTAAATTGATGGGCAATACAAAAGCAAATAACGCCTTGCTGGACATCGCGTATCCACTTATGTGCCTATTCGAGCTCAGCTGAAGCACTACATGACTTGAATAGTATTGCGGGTCAAAAATATGTGACGGCTGGCCGACTCTCAGAGAGGAAACTTCAATAAAAAATGGCGGCAGGAGTTCAAGCCACTGTCATAGCGCAAATACATTCTTACTGGCTTGGGCTGGTGTTAAAGTGGCACATTACAGGGGGCAGTGCATCAACCCATTTTGGCGAAGCCTCACATTTTTGGGCAGAAATACTAGGCAGCAAAAGGCGGCCAAAGAAGATTGTCACATAATCTAATCCGTGGGGCGGGCACGCTGTTTTTTCCGTGCCAAGGAAAATGAAAACCCAAGCTCCAGCTTTGGCCCATATTCCCAGCTTTGAGCTTTCATTGCGGTGCCCATAATCTCAAGTCTACCGAGCCACGCAGTGAAAGCCAGATTATAATTCCGACCTCCCAATACCTCTCTTCTTTGCATCAGTTGGGCAGTTTCCCCGTCATTGATGTTTTAACATTGAGAGTTTTGATACTTCACAATATCGCTCTACGCCAACGCCTAGTCATGAGCATGCAGCGTCCAGAACCGCATTGTCAGGCTTACTCAGGATCACGTCCCGAGAATATACCGCCAATGAGCGACCTCAGAAAAATTCATTCCATCGAATCTGAAATGGTAGTGGAATATCCCACACATGAACAGGTAGAAACAATGCTGGGTTGCGCAAACGATGCCTGTGACACTGGGATCATTTCACCACAAGACACCCACATCGCAGTATTGGTCGAGGCTCTCGATCAGATGCAGCGAGAACAAGAGACTACTGAAAGAAAACTCTTACAGGCAAATAATGAGCTAGAGAAAACTCACGCTCGACTAAGAGAGCAAGTACATGAAAGAAATCACTTCCAAAGGGAGGCAGATGACTACAAACGACGCTGGAACAAATTAGGTTCTGAGCTCAATAATCTACGGGCTATGGGTCAAGGCTTTTACCAGGTCACAGATGGTTATCTCATTGATTTAATAGTACATCTTCGATACGAAATTGAAAGTTTTGCAATCCAGTATTTTGAAGGCTACGACCTAAAGACGAGATACAAGGTCCGAGGAGAGTACGCAAGGTACATGGAAGGCGCTGCACCGGACTCGAATGAATATTTCGGATTGTCGGAGAGACGCTCGGCAATCATTCGAGCCTTTCTCTGGATTGTGTTACGCTACGAAATCTTCAGTAAATATCATTGGTTGGGATTGCAGTCTTCCTATTATGTCCAACATTTGAGAAGGGTCTTAATATCCAGTGAGTGTATCCATTCGCAAGATACAATCTCCCCAGCTAATGACAAATAAGGCCGACCTAAAGAAGTTACTGCACAGGCCCAACGTAAGTTTCGTATTTGGCACGCTACGACAGTAGAGCTACTACTCGCAGCCACAGATCTGGATTCAGCCCAAGGCTATTTACAAAAGAAGTGGGAAGATGTTGTTTTGAAAATCTTGAGGAGTATTAGATTACTTGCGAAACAAAGTACAAAGGGATTCGAGGATCAGCTGCGCGCAATCATAGACTCTGCTCTGAAACTCGATCAAGAAATTTGCAAACAGGTGGCTTCAGTACACTAAGTGACCACACCCAACCTGGAGGCATTTAACTCGTCGAGTATGGAGCACGAGTCTCAAGATTCTGCTTTGAAGAGGAACCCAACTGTCAGACTGTCTGTGGCTCCTGGCGTGAGAAAGTGGGGTAAATCTACTGGCGAAGATTTCGAGTTTGAAACGCAATTATTGAAGGAGGTCGTATTATGCATGTAGTAGGGAGCGTTGGGAATGGCCCAATGCAGAGGCACGGTGTGCTAAATATTTGTGATATGCCAGCATGATATGTTTCAATGACAACGGCGTCACTTCCTATACAACATAGTTTTCATTTCTTGTCAATTTCACCACAGAAATTACGCGATTAGCTATAACAGATGAACAAATTGCACATTTGTCACACTCTGGTCAAATGGTCATTATTAGGGGTTTGAAAGAGCCTTAATTTCTATGAAAAGAAGAGCAGTTAACTAGGTGTTTTATAGCTGGGCCAAGCCCCAATTGGCTGTGGGGCTGCGCCAACTCATTGAGGCCCTTGAGGCCATCGCGGCTAGCTCCACTAGTCTCCAAAACATTTTCATCGTATTCCTAGCGAATCTCAAATGATTTCATCGAGATGTGACAGCATGAGTCAACAAACTAAGTATCCGTGGTCTCGAAGCCAGCTGCTCGGGTGGTTGGGATCTTATCGTGTGGTGCTAAAATTGCAGTGCAGCCCCGTCTTTGAGGCCCCCAACCCCTGTGGATGGGTGCAAGATGCACAACATAACGGACAGAGCAAATGAGCGTCGGTTGAAGTTGAAGATTCACAAACCGAAGCATGGTGTCAAATCTCTTTTTTGCTCTGCATTTGCGGGCTAGTGGGCTAAATATATCAACACTCTGATGTAGATTCAAGTCAGCATTCTTCCGTCAGCCCTACTGAGCTCCGCCTTTGCAAGATAGCTATTGCATTAGTCGTTAGTAGGAGACTTATATACTTCATTATTGGTCCTCCGACGTTTCATTATCACCTAGATACTACAGCTCATGAAAGTCGCTGTTGTAGTTGACTGGTTATTGTGTCAAGTTCATATACAGTCCGGACAATTTTAGAATATAAGTCAGGTATGAATTACTTAACTAGTCACATGGGCGTTATGGCACACAAAATCCACCATGTATATGATTGATTCATCATTATTATCAAAAAGTTCTAGATACAATACAAAAATGGCTGTACCCATGCCGAAAATAAAAGTACTACTGCAGGGATTCGGACCCGAGTCTAGATGTAGCCCAGCTTCATCTACAGCCCAAACCCTTCTCACTTCTCAGAATTTCCAAACCCACACCTCCTATTCAGTCAACAATTTAGCAGGAAGCACCAGTGGGAACACCCTTGCAGGACTTCTTGGCGGTGCCGCCAGTGATCTTGTTGCCGCTCCAGGTCCAGTTAGAGCACGAGGCGCAGAGAATGTAAACATCCTGGCCACCAGAGGCGACGGTACCAGTGACACCCTTGATGGTGACGCCAGTGATGGGAACACCAGAGGTGGGGGAGCCAGTGGGGGAGCCGTTCTTGTAGTCCTGCTCAACGACAATACCGTACTTGGCAATGTTGGAGAGGGTGATTCCGGAGTAGGTGACATCAGAGACAGAGCCGGTAGCGCCGTAGACAGTCTTGATGCGAACACCGTTGTCAGAGTTGCTGATGGTGGAGTCGGTGATCTTGACGCCCTTGACGACGTTGTCGGAGCGGCCACCAACAGAGCCGATGGAGAGACCGTGGCCACCAGAGCAGGTGCCGCCGGAGAAGTTGATGTTGGTACCAGAGTTGATGGCAAGGCAGTCATCCTGGTTCTTGACAACGGCACCGGTGATGTAGATGCTGTCGGAGCTGCCAACATCGAAGGCGTCGGTGTTGTGGCCACCCTTGGAATCACCAAGGCTGTTGTCAATGGAGATCTTGTCCAAGTAGAGCGTCTGAGCGCTGTTGATGCTGAAAGCCTGAACGGGGGTGTTCTTGACGTTCAAGCTGCTGATGTGGGAAGTCTTGAGGCTGTGGGCGTAAAAGAACTTGGGCTTCGTCTTGCCGCCGTTGGAGCCCTTGCTGTCCCACCATCGCTGACCCTGGCAGTCGATGGAGTGACCAGACTCGCCATCGACAACAATGTTGGAACCGCTGAAGGAGATGAGGGGTCCCTCCCACTCCTTGTAACCGAAAGTGGTGGCTCCCTGGAAGGTGACGTGGGTGCCACTGGTCAGGCCAGTCATGTCGAGAGTGGTTCCGGCGGGAACAGCAATGTTCTTGAGGTAGATTCGGGAGCAGCTCTTCTTGCCAGCGATGGCCTTGGCGGCATCGGTGAAGGTGCAGGTAGTAGAGGCTCGGCTCTCAATAAGGGGCGAGGCAACAGCAGCGGAGGCGAAAGCCCCGAGGAGGATAGTGTTGAAGAGCATTTTGAAGGAATGTATAATATGTCACTGATCAAAGTGAACAAGTAAAAAGAAGAGAGAATGTAAAAGAATGTAGTTGTAACTAAGCAAACAAAGCAATGAACGATGTGGTATGAATCCAAAGAAAAGATCTCTTGCCATCAGGAAATCAACAGCTATTATATCCATCTTCATGAGATCCATCATACTGAAACGGCTCGACCCTCCCTGCAAGCTATTGTTTGAGCCTCACCCATGAATCTGGTACAGGGCCCAGTTTTCGGATATCTCGGCCGGAGACGTACCGATTATGGTAAGCTTGTCTTCCATGGTTGGTTGTCCAGTGGCTGCCTCGAATTTCCGATTTTTGGCACTGTGAGGACTCTCATGGGTATCCACCACGGCTCATACGTTGTTTCAAGACGAACTGTTGAGCAGTATGGACGTGACAACACCCCGGGACAAGAAGGGGGAAAAAAGCCACCAATGTGAAAAGAGACTATGAGGTTTCCGCGTACAATCAAGCCCAAATTCATTATTCCCTTTGCTCCAGCATTTTTACTTTTGCAAAGTAAAGCTCACCGAGTCCTGTTGAGCCAGCAGGGATTAGTACGCGGTCCGGCTATGACGGCCGGAGTAATTGGCTAGCTTGTTTGAACAAACGCTCCACTCCCAGCATCAAAAACGGGGTCTGGCCCGGGGCAATTCATTTCCGCGACTCAGAGGCGCGGAAAAAAGGCCAAGAGAAATTTGTTTGGTCCCCTCTCTTTAACGGCACTGTCCAGAAGGCGTCCAGAATAAGATTAATTGACGTTTTAATTTCTAGTTTCGGATCGACAAGGATTATTTACGAGAACCGTCGGCCCGGTGCGGGGCAGAGTCTGGAGGATTCACGATTTAGCTGCGCATCAAAGTCTACAGACATTCCTTGGCGATGGTGACGGATCGGCCAACCGTCGGCTCAATTGACTAAGACACGACAAGGCGCCATAGTCGAGCCTGATAAGAATAAGGGGCTTTCCATGTTCAAATTATTATTTTACAGGCTCCGCTTATTTCATCCCCATCTAACAAATAGCCGCGCATGACTGCAACATCATGTGCCGCAGCCCACTTCAACCTTTGGACCGACTCAGTCTCGTAGCTGGCAGTTTAGTTCCCTGATTCAATTAGCAGGTTTCAAATAGGGCTTCGCCTCCGAGGCTATCGGAGTAGTGAAATGTTCTCCTGCGGCGGCTGGCTATTTGCCCTCCTTCATTTCACAACTAGCTAAACCCTAATTTTAACCGTGTGCGCAAATAATGCTGCACTAAGCTTATATCATGTCTCTATCCTAGCGGCATCCCTACCCGATGTAACAATCGCAGCATAGTGCTTTACAATGGCGGCACTCCATTGGTCGGCTTTTATCACCCTGCGCGAGTCTGCCGTATCTGCCGTGGGACCATTATTTTCATCAACCGCGTCCTGATACATGCTATCTAACAACTTCTCATGTCCCTCATACCCTGTTTTTTCCGACTGTCCTTTCGGCGGTGACGCGTGGGGTACTAATTCTTCGGCGCCTCTTAGTTTTTCTCGTACCATTAGGGCCTGGGAGCGGAGATGCTCGATCCGACCCCAACGCGCGTCTTGGACAATTGCGTCGTCTGTTTTCCAGTCGTTGTAGACCTTGTCAACAATGCCCCATACTGTAGTGATAGCGACATCCCAAACTCGGGATAGACAAATATCGAGCAAAGAATAGGCCATAGCATTCCACTCGAATCGTGCTGCAAGTAACCAAATCCATCGTGGATTTTCCTTGCCACACTGGCGCAGGGTAAAAGACTGACGTAGTACGTCACGGCAGAGTGTTCTATGATCCGCTTCCAATATAATCTCGTTGGTTTGGCTCACCAGGGGTTCGAACACGGCCAATTTTAGTTTGAGAAATGCCATACGCGTCATGACAATGGTGGCAAAGTCACGCGTAGTCCCAGCATCGTAATAGACCATGCACTGCTTCTCCACATCATCTTTGACCTGGTCAATGGCTCGAATCTTTTCCGTAATCGTGAGCGGTGAGTGCTGTGCGGTTCCGCATAACAACATTCGCTGGGTTAGTTCGCCGATGCGGAATTGTATGATGGTAAACAGCATTTCCGTTTTGCCTAGTTGGCCGCTTGGCAACTTCAACATGTTTGGGTCCAGATTCATGTCATTAATGTTCAGAGGGATTTCAACATTTGAGATTGGTTCAGTAACAGTTGGTTCGATACCATAGTCCATGGCAACACGGGCATCCAGGGTAGAGAGCTGCCACCAGAGGCGTCTCCTTAACTCGATCTCCAAAAATGAGCGTTTTTGATGCTCCTTTTGTCCGTTGAGACCCATTCTCATGGCGCTGCCAACGGCCAACCCGATTAGTGGATAAACCTCTGGGCCATTTCGGTCGTGTCCGGCAAATGTCTAGAATAATTGTTGTTAAATTGCAATTCTCTTTTGCAGGTAAAATATTCGCATTACCACGTATAGGAAAAGGGCTTGTAGAACTGGTAAATCCCTTGATCTCAGGAAATTGGCTCGACAAAGCGATTGCTCCACTCCAGCACGAAACCTATGGCAATCGATTATTAGCACAGTGATATGAATGATGGGGGATGAATAAAGCCGTGCCTTTCTATCAAACTTGATCTGTCCTCGTGCAAATCTCTCCAGCATTGGAACCGAGACATTGTGACAACCGTGGAATAGTACATGGCAAATAGCAAACATTCCATGGCAGCACCAAGGGGCGCATTATGTCGCACAAAATCTACAATTTCCCTTTTAACAGTAGGAACGTGAATCAGTTTGAGGAATGGATCAATTGCATCAAGATAGATATCCCATATGGCCGAGATTTCGGATGGGGGTGGGTGTAGGGTAGTCAGAGCCAGTTTACTAGGAAATGAGAAGAGCGATGGTGAAGGTGCATGAAAAACGGGATGAGTTGGATTTTGACTCTGGCCATGATTGCCTGCATTCTAGGTTCAAGTTAGTATTTGCCAATGGCTGAATGAGTGGCATATACCTGAACTTGAATAGGTTGAGGTGTTTCGTATCTCTGCGTGTTGACATTCGCCACATGGTGGAATTGGGATTGGTCTCTGGTCGGATTTTGCAAGGACGACCCTTCGCCAACAGGTATTTCCACAGGGGCAGCGGTAGTGATGGCATCATGTGGTTGGGAACTCTTGGTGGAAGTCAAAGGTGGGTATTCACACCGAATGCGTACCTTGACGCAATACGAGCATGGTAGCGAACGGTCGCATCTAATCTTGCGCCGACGGCACTCAAGACAAGACCTTCCCGGGGCAGCACGTCGATGAGACATTTCAAATCGCGGATGATTAATTAATGTGCTGAATGAACTAAAGGAGACAGTCAACGGAGCGGCGGAGCGGATCACATTTGGACTTTGAGCTCCACATAAATGCATTTATTCATTGGCTATAGCGGAGGCATGGATTATGACACATGTTTCTTGGAGGCGTCCGATTGGATATAGCGGAGGAGATAAGATGGCTTACATATGCTGGTAGCCTCTGATTGGCTAGGGCGGAGACACCGACTGATCCACCACTTTAGTCATCTAGTGTTGAGCTTCAGGTTGAATTGCGAATTCATGATTGTCAAAATCGACTTTGGGCAGATATAAAGATCCATTGCCCTACCTACAAGTTGAGTCCATCCAATTCGACATTGAAAGAAACAACAGTAACACTTGCTCAATCTCATCTTTCCACTATTTACCTACTCAACATGTCCTCCTTCAAGAACGTTGCAATTGTTGGTGTAAGTGACCACACTTGACCGAGTACTACACGCATTTTTCAACTAACATTATTTCAAGGCCAGCGGTGATATTGGAAAAATAATTCTTGGTAGCCTCATCGCATCCTCCAAGTTTAACATCACCGTTATTTCCCGACAAGCCAGCAATGCGGTCTTCCCTGACAATGTGGTCGTCCGCAAATCAGATTTCACCGACTCGGATCTGGTTGATGCCTTCAAAGGCCAAGATGTTGTGATTTCCACTGTTGGAGCAACCGGATTTGCAGACCAAAAGAGATTTGTTGATGCCGCTGTGGAAGCTGGCGTGAAGCGTTTTCTTCCATCGGAATTTTCCATCAGCAGTGAGGATGAAGCTGTCTTGAAGCTGCTTCCTCTCTTTGGTCAAAAGAAGGAATTGATTGAGTATCTGAGATCAAAAGAGTCCACAGGGCTGACATGGACGGGGATTGCCACAAGCGGCCTGTTCGATTGGGTACGTGCACGCCTGATCCCTGCCATCTGATGGATGAAAGCTAATCAATGCCCACTAAAGGGTCTTTCCACCAGCTTCCTCGAGTTTGACATTGTCAAGCGCACTGCTACAATCTGGGACGATGGTAACAAACGATTCACTCTACTCAATGAGAAACAAATGGGTGATGCCGTCATCTCCACGCTCGAGCACCCTCTTGAGACCCGCAACCGCTACATTTATGTATACTCAGTTGAGACCTCCCAGAACGAGATCCTGGCTGCTCTTGAGAAAGCGACCAATGAAGAGTGGAGAGTGAAGCGTACTACCACGAATGAACAGGTTGCAGACGCTGAGAAAAAGCTGGGGGCTGGAGATTTTAGTGGGGCATTCATCATGGTTCGTGCCACCGTCTTTAGTAGTACTGAGGGTCTGCGTTCCAACTACACCAAGGAACAAAACCTCGCCAATGAGTTATTGGGCCTTAGGGTCGAAACTGTTCAAGAGACAGTTGACAGGGTTGTTAAGCACTAGCCCCAGCATTGCTGATGTAGTTCCCTACACTGGCTCAACGAGCCAGGAAAATAGTTGCAATGGAACGACAATGCTTACTTACCTTGATCTACTAAGCAAATATATTAATTTACTTATCACTTGGTGTTTCCTGCTGACATTTAGGTGTCTGCCGAGACTGTGTGGCTCTCATGGAAGCCTTCTAAGATACGTACGTGTATTCCTACAAACGTGTCTTGTGGGTTCAAGTGGTTTTTGATACCTTGGCCATCGGAGTCGCATGCTTGATCAAAGATCCGTCCTACCTTCTGACGAACCATACATCAATGCACATAGAAAAGTAGACACTAGGGCTATTCAATATGGCAGTAAAGCGGGGATACGACAGTATAAATATCATCGGTTCATCACAGAATAGGGTGGAGGATCCCAGTGAAGAATTTTATAACTAAGGGCGCTACTATGATAATTAAATACGCCATAGAACCCTAAGGCGCATTCCTCTTGCCCCCCAATAGTTCCACAACATTATCCCATGTTTGATCATCTGGATCAGCGTCAAATTCATCAGATATAAGAGGAGAGTCGTACGGGGTCCCAATTGCCCCCAGGACACCGGGCAGTCCGTTCCCATTGCAAAACACGTAAGCAGAACCGTGAAGAGACTTCACACTAAACCGGAAGGCTGCTCCGGCAGGAATGAACACTGTATCACCGCTGCACACCTCGCTGGTGGAACCAGCAATGGTGACAGTGATGATGCCTTCGACAACTAAGAGGACATTGTGCGAATGGGTAAATGTTAAAGTTCGCCCTTCCGCAAAGAGCTTTGGTGCCACATGGCTGCTACCTTCAACTCGAGAGATAGAAAAGCGGCCGTTAGACTGTAATGTACCAATGATCGGTTTACAAAGAAAGCCACCGGCAGCAAAACGTGGGCCTTTTTCAGTTTGAAGGTAATATGGCTCCAGGGCCGAAGGAATAATGCTGTCCTTGGCAGTCCAAGGCTGAGGGTCAATAGACGGATGGCCCCGGACCGGCACCATGTCGAACTTTTCTGTCGCTTCGGCCAACTTCGGTACCAAGACCTCCAAGGGGTTTCGTTGGTCTCTGGTCGGGAAAAGAGGGCCTGCATAGGGCTCGCCGATAAATCGGAAGAATTCTTCCCAGCCACCAGGGACAATGAGGCCACAGAACTCGGTGTGCTCGGACAGGATTTGGTACTGGTGTATTACGCCCTTGAGCGGAAGTTAGCCTGTCCATTATCCCTTTGAATTCGTCGCCTAGGCTTGCGTGATGCCTCCACCGCACTTGCACTCGCCTCGAGCTCTTTTCTGATACTCTATATTCTCTTTCTCTCTATGGGCAGTATGTGTACAAGCTGGAAATTATTTGAGATAAAGGACTTACAGGCGGAACACTAGCAAAGTCGCCCGGGCTCAGAGTTCGGCATTGATCATTCGCCCAGACATTGATTTGGCCTTTAAGGCATAAAAAGACGTCATGGGCCTCTCGATGGAAGTGGAAACCAATGGGATGCGAAGCTAAAGTAAATATATGGTTAAAACAATGCCATTAATTATCAAGATCCCATTTATTCTTTCTATACCTGTGCCGCCCGTTGTCAGTACGGCGAAATCACCGCTCGTCTCCTCCCCAGTGACAAGTAAACGCATAACTGAATTCGATGTTGGGATCTGCCATATTTCTCCGGCTAGAAAGGGAATGCCGTAAATTTCCCCGACACGCCCGGGAGGTTTGGATAAGACGGGAATGCTCATTGTACAAGTGTGAACAGGATCGATGTATTTTCGTCCGTATTCCACAACGCACAGAAGGGATTATTTACACGTGCGCACCCGCATCCTAGGAAATACAAACGGAACTTATAGTTCCAGCTCTCATGTTCACAATTTCCACAACGTCAATTACACCCAAGGGCTCTGACGTAGCAGGGGTCGTCGGATGCGGGGCCGGAAGTGCCGAGCTTTGATCACGATCCATGGAGTGTGGGGAGACTGCGGGGGCGGGGCGGCAACGCGGACAATCCATTTCACCAGGGCTCACCAATGTGGCCCTTCTAGAATCTAGACCGCTTTTTTGGTCGTTTGGTCTTTGGAGGCTTCATTGCGTTTCTTATTGCAAATCTAGATAGCACGTCGGAATATTGATCATATCCTTCTGCAATGGACGACCTACGATGCCAATACTGTAGCCGCGATTTTTTGAAGAGAGACCACCTCTCCCGTCATGAACGTGTTCGTATGTTACTAGCTCATTAAACATACTAGAAACAGCCCGCTAAGTTGCTAACGCCCTGGGTAGATACGAAAGAGAGGCCCTTCTCCTGTCCAACATGTCACGCCCGTTTCTCGCGTAAGGATGTTCTCAAGCGCCATGAGAGAAGTCATGAAAGAAGCCATGTCAGAAGATCCACTAGATCTACTCGAGCTACTATTGTCAATAACGATGCCACTGACTCTTCGACCAATCACCAATTACCAGACAAGCCAACTTCTCCCCACATGTCCGAGGCTCCCGTCTTACAATGTCTGCCGCAATCAACACAGTCAGAACCACTACCTCAAACTGCTTTAGGGGCAGGACTTTGGAATAGTAGTTTGATAACTGGTCTTCCCACTATTACGGATGCAACACTTGACGAACTATCCAACGCAAGCTTCCCCCCTTCTCTGGCGCCAGCCAACCATCATACTTCCTTCGACGTCAGCCTTGAAGCGTGGGCTTTGCTAAACGGAGTATTTCCCACGTCCACATCGTATTCTTTATCATCGCAAACCCCAACAAGCGGTGATTCCGCCATCCTATCATCCTTGGGTCTATGGGACCATGTCCAACGAACTTGTTCAGAGACTATGGCGAGTGGATCCCTTGAAAAGGGTTCCATGGCCAGCGAGATTAGCTGCGAACGGAGAAAGAAGAACAGACGAACATGCCTTATTGAAGATATATATAAGGCCTGGCCAACCCGCTGGTCCATGAGTGACTTCAAAATGTCCATGGATATAGTCAAGCCGGCGGAGGAAGACAATCTGGCAACTGAAAAGTCCAATCTCAAAGTCTACGCGAACTTGACGGCTCCAATGGTATTTGATCACAATCTCTCCCCAAACCAGCGGTTCATGGTACGTTTTACTGTTGCTACTTTCACAAACGACACTTCCTCAGGGATTCCAAACAGGGTAGTACTGACAATTGTCTATTAGAATATGTGCTTCAAATTTTATGTCAAGACTTTCTGGTCACGGTTCCCAATTGTCCATCTCTGTTCCTTGGCCCCTGCTTGGGAAAACAATCACTTATTATTCTTTTCCATGTGCGTCATCGGATCCGCGTTCGCAGGAAGTCGAGATGCTCTAGAGTTTGGAAATAGACTACACGAACGTATCGGGTTTCTAATCATGTCAAAAGTTTGTCAACATCCGTATTCTATTGCCCCTCTTAGCAACCAGGGAGGCTAATAAACATTCCTGACAGTGGAAGTCTATAATGGCTAGCAATTCCTCGTCAGCGAACCAGATGGTCCTCATTCTGATGCAAATACACCTAGATCTTCATGCTCTTTTATTAGGGGTCAGTTTAAACTGCTGAAGGCCATTTCACAAACGCAAGTTTCCAGAATTGACAATTTGATCTTACTATAGGATTCTGAGTTATTAGCACGAAGCGTGACACACTGGGGCGCAGTCGTACTGGTGAGTACCATCCCCGCCATCCTTGCAACCATTCGTTGCTTCTATCACTCACTCTTTATGGCTTGTCCTTGCACTGCAACTTCGTCACTCCTCTAGACTCCATAGCTTACACATTCCCTTGCAGTGGGCGCGGCGCGCAGGCATACTCCAGGATTTCGTCCGCGGTCAGCCATCCCAAACATTTCACCATACCATATTACAAGACCTCCCAGCCTCCGAATTATACTGCCTCTGGAGGGATTGGGTTGACGAAGAAATGAAGCTTAGGTTGGTTTACTCAACTTCTCACCATTATCCTCCCCTTTCCCGATCGTTGAGCATTCCGTCTGATTTTCGAACCTCAGAGTTGCCTACGCTATCGCCATTATCGACGCCGAACTCAGCTCGATATTTTTCCAACCGCCCTTGGTTAAGTTTAAGGTAGAAAGAGTTCGAGCGCTGGCCACTGATTCTCTGTTCGCTGCCCAGACTGCAGAAGAGTGGCGAGATATCGCTCGGACAGAGGTTAAACGAAACTCAGAAATTATGGCCTCTCACTCTGGATCAGTTCCCAACATGTTTACACAGGCCAATGGAGACCAGAATCCACGCATTGGGAATCGTCTAACAGACAGTAGAAAACACCATCGATTGGAAAAAATACTCAGCATAGCAAACATCGCCACTGAGATCTCCGTACATCGCAGCGGACTATTCGACGAAACTGAGATTTCCCTGCAACAAGATCTTTTTCTCCAGCAAATTGTCGAATGTCTCCCTCCTCTATTTGCTGACCAAAAGCTATCCACGGAAGATAATATCCTTGGCGTCATCGCCTCCGACAATTCCGAGAGCATCCCTGAAGAGAACCTCGAGGCCAATATCCTCTGGCACTCCACGTTCATTTCATTATACATAGACCGATACGCCTTGGAAAGGTACCATGGCAGCGAAGGCATTCAAACAGCTCAATCCACACTCATCTCGCTTCCGCGGGCCTTTGTAGTAGGAATCATGCTTCATTGCTTGGTGATTCGATGCCTAGCACAAAAGTATTCTCAGGGAAGGCACCATCTACCAATATTTGTTTTGCGCGGTGTTTTACTCGCCGGTATGACCTTAAACTGGTATCTAGACCAGAAGACAATTCTCTTTGGCAGTCAGCAAAATACCGCTGGGGAGGAACTGGAGGAAACTGATAACATCAATGACGTCCGACCCGAATCGTCACCGGTTCGATTTGAAGACTGGATCGATAAGCTCAACCTGAAAGACCCTTTTGTTATTTTGTTACAAAACCAGCCAACTCGAGAAAAACTTCAGTCAATGCTTGATGGGGAAGACATAATATTTTCCATGGCAACCGCCCTCCGGCAGTCTATCAATATTCAAGGTAGGTATAGGAGTTTTGCACGGTGCTTGGAGATCTTATCAAACTACGAAATGGGTTTAGTTGTGTAGAGAAGGTGGGCAATAAAATATGATACGGTGGCTTTAAGACCCATAACTCTAGTGGAAGATTTATGCAAGGCCAGGAAATGAAGATATTCTGAATCACTCGTGAGGCTAATTTTCATGTATTTGTACACAATTTTTCTGCATTTATTTCCGCCTTAAGGTCGTCTTAAACACATAACCCCTTTGAGGAGTAAAGGAGCGGAATGAACCGGTTATGAGTAGATGGTCTAGCAATGGTAGTTTGACACGGGTAGGGGTTATCTACTCGGTGAATTGCCTGTTAGGGATATTTACTCCGCCCCATCCCCGCAATCCCGCCCCGCAACCCACTAGAGATTCACGAGGTGGGGATGCGTGACACTGAAGCGGAATTTCCAAGCATTATAGACACGAAGCATAATTTACCGATTAGTTAAGAGTAATGGTCGTTTAGATGTCCCGCCTATTAGCTCCCTGTGGGGAGATGGTCATTTACTCATTGCTAAGACTGAACCGCACTCGCATGGGGCGGCAGTTCAGCATGTGCGGGGCGGAACTGATGATGGGGAGATGGAATTAGAATGAGTAGCAGGATGATCATTTGGATATTGATGGAATCTGCAACAGCCTAGCGGGTCGGAATAGCCGAGCTGCAGAGAAGTGAATCCCCTGAGATCGGCGTTGCTTTACTTTATTACTCAAAACCCGCCTTTATTTGTCACCTTGGACTCACAAATCACAACATTTCAATCTACAGTCATTAAGATAACACTCGAGAACACCATGAAAACTGGAGAGATGAATACCTCTCACCAAGGCATCCTTACTTTGCTGTATCCAACTATCCCTATGGCTAATCAAGGCTACCTTGCTATATTTGGTAGCATAGTCCTGGCCCTTCTTGTCTTTGTCCAAGCGAGAAAAAAGCCCCAGTCTCAGCTGCCTCCTCAACCGCCTGCACAGTTAATCATCGGCCATTTGCAAGATGTGATCAGAGAAAACAAGGCAAAAAGGTGGCATCTTCACCTGGCGTCGTGGGCCCGCCAATATGGACCAATTTTCGGTGTCAGGATTGGTCACATTGTCAATTACTACATCAATTCTGACCAGTACGTAAAAGTTGGTAGAACTTCACAGATTAGAAAGGTTAATACTATTGCTAATAGAAATTTGGTATGGTTATAGGAGATATTCGACAAGCGTTCCTCACAAACAGCGAATAGACCAATTTGGCTCATGTCGAGCCACATCCTAAATAACGACTTCAACACGCTGTTCCTTAATGCGAATGATCCTACCTGGAAAGTAAGGGTTTTCTAAGCGTCATTATTTGGGAACTGTTCATACCATCACCAGAGAGCTAAATGGTCATAATTACAGAACCAACGGAAAGTGATCAACATTCTTCTTACAAGCGTGCAGCGGGCAGAGAAGATCGTTCCGTAAGTGATTTCTTTCCATTCACTTAACTATCTGAACTAACATGGGTCACTAAAACGAATAGCCTTCTGGAATTTGAGACCCTGAAGTTCTTACACGAGAGCCTCACTAATCCGGCTGGAGGTCTCGCTGGAGCTCAAGTTTTCCAAGCTATCGGACGATACACTTATAGTATATTCTCGACAGTCCTAATGGGAATGAATGTGAGAATTCTATGTCAGTCATTGTACTGGATTAAAGCTGACATGATTTATGGAGGTTCCTACCTCGGACGATTCAGTTATCGACTTCATTAAAGGTACGCAAGCCTTGTCTCGGCTACAGCGGAAGTATTCAGTCTTGCTAATAGGAGCAGAAACCGAAATTCAAATCATCCGTATGCCAAACCTTGACCTATCCGACTTAATCAGTTAAGTTGTGAGTCAGGACCTAATTGCATTATTACAGATACATTTCCCGGATCTAATATTATTGACCTAATCCCATCCCTGCATCAACTCCCTCTTTTCTTGAAGCCTTGGGAGAAGAAAGGTCGTGCCAGATACCAGCGAGATCTGGAATGGGCTATGAAGCGCCTTGAGGTCAGTGTTCATGGAATTCCATCTGGAAAAAGTTCCTCTAGTACCAATACAGGAGCTTATGCCGCACAGAAAGTGAAACAACTCATGTCCGAAGGCGACCTATCCATTGGCGACAGCTTTTTAGGCTCTGCACTCCAAGATGCGTCGTTGATGGGATTTAGTTGCAAGGAAGAGCTAGCGATTTTGTCCTTTGCATTGATTGGGGCCGCTGCAGATACCGTAGGTTGCCATGTCCTCCGCCTTTCTGATCAATATCTGTCTAACAGCTTGCGTCACATTTAGACTAGGGTCACTACCTGGTCATTTGTCGAAGCGATGATGTTCTTTCCAGAAGTTCAGAAGAAGGCCCAAGAGGAGCTCGGTAAGTACCTCACTTTTCACAATATGAAAGGGCAGCGGAAGGTGTCGGCATATGAGACTGTGCCAGTGCTGAACAAATATTAGATAAGTTTGTGGGCGATCGAATACCCACGTGGGATGATTTTGAAAAGATCCCCTATATTCGAATGTTGATGAAGGAGGTCTGGAGGTGGCGCCCACCGGTTGCTCTGGGTCATCCCCATATCACAGAACGAGATATGCAAGTGGGGGAGTACTTCTTGCCTAAAGGTGCTCGCATACATATAAACTCGTAGTAAGTGTGCTTTATATTGATCGTCATTATTGGCCTTATAACAGCGACTCACTCACCTATAGTGCGATTGGCCACGATCCCTCTCGACATGAGGACCCTGAAGAGTTCCGACCGGAAAGGTACGCCAACGATCACTCGACAGTACGTATCATTATTTATGCATCATATGCGCCCCGACGCTAACAGACTTATAGACTATGGAGAGCATAAACGCCAAGGATGCGACTAAGCGGGACCATTTCGCTTTCGGAGCCGGCCGGCGAGTCTGTAAGCAAGCTCACGCCAACGTCTGCTCGTTGAGCAAGAAAGATACGTTTCAAGGTACTAATTGCAATCAGGTCCTGGATACCACGTTGCAGAGCGCTCGTCTGCCGTAGCTATGATGCGTATACTGTGGGCTTTCAATGTCACGGTTGTCCCTGGCACTAAAATGCCTCTCGAATGTACGGATTACGCCGGGCCCATCCCCGGCATTCCCGGGGACGATATGCCAGCCAAGTTGGTTTCCAGAAGCGAGAAACGAAAGAAGATCATTCTCGATACCTATGAAAAGGAGAGCGCAGCTCAACGCCGAGTGGTATGGCTTTTTATACTATCAAAGTCTTTGTGATTGCGTTCTTTGAACTAATCTGAATGTACCAAATCTAGGAGCCGCTCAATATGGGAGAGAAGTCTTTCAGAACTCCTGAATCCTACATGTGATTATTGATTAAAGATTTGCTGGACTGTTAAAAGTGGCGCAATTTGATAATCTATCTATCAGTGATGGTTACCTGTAAGGCATGAATTAGTGATATGAATCACTCATCCTTTGGTTTGGAGGGGGAGCTGGTTTGTACATCCAGGTCCATCATCACAGCAGACCAGGTGCAATAGGACGCATTGTGTATGAATTCCATCGTTCTACTCCAACTGTTAAGGGCGTGTGGTCTAGGGGTATGGCGTCCGCTTCGCATTGTTGAATCCAATCGTCTGCGGAAGGTCCGGGGTTCAATTCCCCGCTCGTCCATTGTTTTTGCCCTTTTAGGCAACCATGTAATTTTTTTGCTAGTTATTTGTTGTGATCTAGTAGAGTTGTCGTAATTTCTTTGCCAAAGAGAGGTGTTGTCAATGTGTTGTCAATTCATGATTTTGGGCTTGTCTTGAGCCTTGTTTTTAACCAACTGGTTGGTATTGTGACGTAATTAATTATGCTTGGAGTTTCTTTCATGTGGCCCTGCTCTTCTGATCCACCTTGGACTACCAGTTAGTTAGACTTTTAGTTTGTCTCTAGGTCAAGGAGGCTGGCTTGGAGTCACTTCAAGAGCAGTTATCACAGCACAGTATGAGGAGGAGATACGAAGGAAGTGTTGGCTCAACACCATTTGAATGAATCTACCTGCAGAATATATTTTTTTACCAGACTACCAGTTTTATGGACCCTTCGCCGGTTCTGTGGGTGTTGCATGGATGAGCTCATCATCAGTCGATTGGAAACTCAGACTCTCCACCTCAGACACCGACTCCCAATGCACTGTTCCATATCTATACAACTCCGCAAATGTTCCTGGTCTCTGCATTGCTTGCCGAAGCTCTGGAACCTTGATCAAATCTCCAAGTGTTGGAACCGCACCGCCTGCTGAGTTGTGGTACAATTTGTACATGTGACTCTTTTCTAGCATCTCCACTACGAATGCCTCTGCTTCTTGTCGCTTCTCAAGATTCGGCTCGTCAAGGCGTGTTGTGAAGAGTTCCATTTGTTTGTTGCCATCGTAGTTTGTTTTCATGGCGCCGAGAATACCGTTCTTAATACCCTCGACCATGAAGACCTTATTCGCAAAGAATTCGCGACCGTTCCAGCCAGTGCTGACATCGAGCAGATTTCGAGTTCGGTCGCCTATGATCATCTGTGCGACATAGTCGCTCATCTGCTTCACCTTGTCGCGCATGTCCCAATCACCAAGGCCATCAGCGAGCCCAATTTCTTGTATTAGAGGGTGTTGATGGAAACCGTCAGCATTTGTGTGATCTGTCCAAAGTTCTTTGTAGCCATTGTGCCAGTTCTTGATAAAGACACAGCCCTTTCTAGCAGCCAGCATGAAATTGCCAAAGCTGCCCCATTTCTTTCTGATCTGGCCGCTAATAATCCATGCACCCATTTCATACTTGGAGTCTGGAGCTGTAAGAGCATTCCAGAACAGCTTGTCGAGATGGGTGTGAAGCATGTTTGAGACATCCATCCAGACACCTCCGTACTCGAAAAGTAGCGGCAGCCGCACGAGATCGGCTGTGTGTTGCGGCGCGAACCGGCCGTCCATGGTGTTGTTCACAAAACATGCCGGGAACCAGTCTTCAGACACATGGTTCAAAATGTTGTTCGGGGAGCCCTGGATGCGATCCACGACACGGACAGTCCATGACGGACCAAGCTTGCGGACCCAATTGATGACTGTGCGTTGATGGGTTGGGTACATGGTCTCAAATCCCTTGTCCCAGAAAGCCCATACATTTTTTTCAGAAGTTATGGGCCTGAAGGATTGAAGCTCAGCAATGATGTCTGAGTCAGGTCGCAGGTCGAGCTGTGGCGAGGGCACTTCGCGAAGGCCAATGGCCGACTCTGGAATTAGGAATTCTGGCATGATACTGATGAGAGAATGTGATTGAAATTGCGTCTTGGGTTGATGTAGCTGTGGTGTGTTCATGGATTCTCCGCAGCTTAAATACAAGGTGGAACACATTGGGTTGGTTACATCACGGATGATTCATTGTGACTGCTCCCGAATCTGGTTTAGTCTGATCAGCAGTGATCGTCACTAAACCAATCGGAGACTTCACAGCGTAAATCCACTTTTGATCACCAACCCCTTTCTTGATCCCTCGATGAGATCCTAAGCCTCACTCACGCTCGAAGCCAAACCAAGGGTGCAGGCCCTGGTTGAAAGAGGCATCAGTCATAAAGAGGAGAAATGACTCGAATGATAATTGACTATAGAGCTCATGTGTCAGACTTTTGCTTATTCTCGAGGGATATAGGTAGCGTTGGTAAGCTGATTATGTCTCTGTCCCGATGATTAGCCTGTTGGCTGGTTGGATAATCTTATGAAGATTTTGTTCTTGCATAACTGATTGTCGGTCGCAGGGAGCCATACGCCAAGGACGCTATCGTGATAAAGCCTCCCTTGAGTACACAATTTTATAAGGCTCGCGAGGGTGAAAAAAGGGATAAGGGCCCAAAATAAAAGGGCATATTGATTCAAGCATAAAAGGAGTAGTGATTGGGACCACCTTATCTAAATATTCCCTTGCTGCCACGCTGTGGATCGGGCTGCGCCAATGCGTATCTGATGTCTTGAAGCAGAAAGGGAAGCCGTCCTGTCCTTCGCCCATGAAAAATATGGAATCGGGGACCATTGTATTTATCTTGCAAATGCCACACCATCTGCTCTCCATATCGTCTCACTGTTTGTAGACCAGATATTTCTTCTGCTTCTCCTGCCATGGGCCTTTTGAATCGCTCAAATGAAATACGGCCAAGCATCTTGTCCATAGTACATAGAAGCTTGGTAACTGTCTCAGGACTGATATTTCTTGCTGTGGTACTTTATTGGACAGTCTATCCAGGTGATGACCCGTATCGCTGTCGCGCACTCTTCGAAACGGGTCGTTGGATAGACCCACCAAATGAAGATGGAGACCGCCTGCCCTTTGCACAATGGCAACCAGATGGCTGCTTGCTGAACAACTACACATCTGAGGACATCAGACAATGTATGGATGGCCGCCATATTACATTCAGTGGAGATTCCACTATACGTCAGGTTGCCTATGGTGTAGGTCGAATGGTGAGTAGTACTATCCACTGGAATCATCGTTCGAGTTATGCTGACCAAAGATGTTGCACAGCTAGAGCGCAATGCGGCTGAAAGGCACGAACATGATATGCCGAGAAGAGTACTCTTACGATTACAATACCATGGGATCAATATTACCTATGTTCCAAACCCATATCTCCAACTAAGCGGCACGTGGGACCCCTACAAACTACCCTCCGCAGGGGAACCTTCTTACTCATCCAACTTGACCGTCCTTACTGAGGAGTTCGACATGTTTTTGAAAGAACAAGAACAACCAGTCCCGATCGACAAACAAAGCGGTGCAGCGCTGGTGATTCTGGGAGGTGGCCCTTGGTTTGCAAACGGAATTCAAGACAACAGCAGAAACATGTGGATGGACAGATATGCCAGTTCTGTCATCAATGTATCGGAATATCTCGGACACAAGAAACCCGATATTTTCACAGCGCCATTTGATCCTTTGGATGGCATGGGGAATCAAATTGTCTTTGTCCCACCGTCGGGTCCGTGTCTGCTGAGCGAGTCATCTCTTGAAAGCGGTTCGTCGTTTAGGAAAGCCGAAGATATCATAAACTACCAGAACTGGTTAAATGCCACAAAAGACGACTTGAACTTCAATCTTGCTTGGGCTCTTCCCGCTACTGTGGCTGGCCAAAACAAAACTTTCATCGACCCTCTACTCACTGGGTGGCATTATATTGAGCGTGTTGCTGAGGAGAGGGCCAATATCCTATTCAATTTCAGATGCAATGCCAAACTTGACCGTATCAGACAAAATCCCACCCGTGGCAATTGCTGTACCGACTATGGCAACAAATCTGTGGTCCAGCAATTCCTTGTTGTTGCAGGTATCGTATTTCTTATTCTTTGCCTTGCAGTGGAGATATTCGACGTTGCAACCTATAGTACCGCATCTCTTGTACCTTTTGTTAACATGAAAGCTGGAGGTGCGCTTGTGCTTCCTCTTCTCATGGCGTACTATGCCGACCGGACCCAGTTAATGGCGAAGGGTGGGAAAGTATTGGAGCTAACTAGTTTTGCCATCCTCTGTGTCCCTTTAGCCGTCATTGGATTGGTCACCATTCGGAAAATACCACTACCGACGCCCAGATCCGACACCGATGATGCTGAAGCGGAACAAGGCATTTTATCTGATCACCAAATGGATGAGTGGAAAGGTTGGATGATGCTGGTCGTGGTCGTCATTCATTGGATCGATGACGACAAATCAGCTCCTCTACGCATCCTGACGGAGGTGCTAATGTCTTCATATATTTTTCTTGTTGGATACGAACACACCACCAATTTCTTAACCAAAAAGGACCTCTCTTTCGCCTACGGTGCGAAAGCCTTGCTTCGTTTCAACCTTCTAACTTGCCTTCTCTGTCACTTCGCCGACACCAACTACCTTAATTACGTCTACATCCCGTTGTTTAATTTTTTCTTCCTCATCGTGTGGGCTACTATGGCGTTTGACCAGAGACGACTGAATAACAACACTCAACTGATTCTTGTCAAGATATGCATATCAGCCGCCGCTGTTACTTTTGCAGTCAAGTTGACATCCATAATGAGTTGGGCATTCTCATTCTTCACTGTTGTTTTCAATACCCACTGGAACCTCCATCTATGGGAGCATAGCGTGGAACAGGACTTGTACATTGTCTATTTCGGGATGCTTCTCGCCGTCGCCAATCATGCAACCCATGAAAGAGTACATCCTATCCTGAGATATGCTCTCACCATTGTCGGATTATTAGTTCTGGCAGCATTCTGGTCTCTTTGGACACAGACTGGGTCAAGATTCGACGTCTACGTTTCTTGGTACAGTGTATTCTCATACCTTCCGATTCTCACATATGTCGCTTTAAGAAACGTTTCGACAACATTTAGAAATTTTCACTCAAGGGCGCTGGCCTGGGTCGGAAGACGCCATCTGGAAATTTATGTCCTGCATGTACATATGTTTCTGGCGGGAGATGGCCATGGTGTGCTACTCACCGGCATGTTTACAGGTGATGGCTCGCTGCTGGCGGATAGATGGAGAGATCTCCTCATCATCGCACCGTCCTTTATTTGGATCAGCTCGTGCGCGGCGTTTGGAGCCAATAATATCGTAGAGATGATGGTTCCCATCTCCACTCAGGAGACCGAGGATGATACCTACATTCCACTCACAAATTACGAAGACAATGATAAACTTGATGAAGATGAAGAAGATGATGAGTCTGACATTGAAATCGACTTTGACAATCTTCCTCGTGCCCCAGACTCTGGAGCACTGAAGCACCTCAGAGGTATTTCAATTTTCGAATACATAAACCAAGCGCCTTCATCAAGAGAATTCATATCTTTTCTAAAAGGTGCATATCTTTTCATTGTCTTATTTATTTTATTGGCATGGACATTGAACTATTTAACACCAGCGACCTCCAATGCAAGCATACCAGAAGGAAAGACTGCTGCGTACCACGATAACGAGACTTGATTAGTTTAGCTTTAGATTTGCATCAACAAGGTGAGGGTCGTTTGAAATATTTAGGATTATAAGCAAGTCGATCACACGTTAAGGAACCTTCTCAGGGGAGTTCATTAGCGACCTATGAGTAGCGGCAGTAGGTAAAATTCTAGTATCAGCAGACAAGGTAGTTGAATGACATGAAATATATTTAAATGATAAGATGATACAAACTCTCATAGAGTAGTCAGTATCGCCCCTTGCACGTGGCGATGAGCTCTCCAAGTACGACGCAGTACTATGACGACCTCGTTACGTCTTCAATCTCAGAGACACCGAAGTATTTGTCCAACTCCTCCTTTAACTCAGACCCTTCAATCTGGCGCATCTCGCGTGCACGCTTAACTGGATTCACTCCATCGACATGCGCACTAGCGAAAATGACATCCAACTCCTCAAGACTTCTTCCTTTTGGTTCAGGAAAGTAGAAGTACACGCAAGGTAAAATCGCCGCGTTGAACACGGCAAACATGATGTAGGTCCGGTACCCGAGATTTGCAAATGCAGGTGGCGTAATCATGACAATTAGAAAGTTTGATAACCAGTTTGAACAGGTGGACAAGGCATTTGCTTGAATTCGGATTCTCAAACTCGTTACCTCTGCGGGATAAAGCCATGTCATTCCCAACCATCCTGCATGAGGTTAGAAATACATCTTCGAGATATTTTTTGTATCACTTACCAATTGCGAAGAATGAATTGAAAACAAACAAGAAAACAGTTGCCGTCACTCCGTATCGAGTCTCGAGCACAGGAGCACCATTATCACTAACAGTTCCAGTTGATACGGTACCCGCCAGGATTGCCATGGATGCCATCATTCCAAATGCTCCAAAAAGCATCAATTTACGCCTACCAGTGCGTTCAATCAACGGCAAGGCAACCAGAGAGGCCAGAAAGTACTCAGTACCATTGAGTGCTGCAAGCAGGCGTGACATTTCAGGTCCAAATCCGAGAGAATTCTCAAATAAGAATGTCGCGTAATAAGTAATTAGATTAATCCCACAGATCTGCTGGAAGAATTGTGCCATAATTCCAAGAAGAGTACGACGCAGATTTTGTGATGGGCCATTAGTAATGAGTTCTTTGAACTTGAAGCCGCCGCCTCGGCTCTGGACCTCGAGCGCCTCCTGGATAGCCCTGATTTCCGTGTTGACTTCTGGGTCATCAACAGATTTTCCAAGAAGTCGCGAGGTAACATAGCGGGCTTCCTCTGTTCTGCCTTTCATGGCAAGCCAACGTGGAGAATCTGGCAAGTAAAGCAGCCCCCACATGACAATGATGGTAAAGAATGACTGAAAGGCGACTGGAAACCTCCAGCGGACAGTGCCCGAGAGGAAGTAAAATCCATAGTCAACCCAGTAAGCAATCATGATGCCACCTGAAATGAGTGCTCCAGATAATGTGATTAAAAACCCGCGCTGATGCGGTCGAGCACATTCGGATTGCCAGGTTGGAATCGCTACCATCACGTTAGTTTATGCTGAAAAACAAGTCTGGTGGTAGATGTAAAAACTTACTCGATGTGACCATACCGTTGCCGACGCCACCCACAATTCTTCCAGCGGAGAATAAACCATACTCCATGGCGGAAGCTTGCATAATAGTACCGATAATCATGATTAGACTTCCCCAAAAGGTAGAGGACTTGCGACCCCATGTCTCTCCATAGAAGAGAATGAGAACGGCACCCAAGAAACATCCGATCTGATAGACAGCAACGGCAGCAGCTTGTGTGTTTGGATCGCCGGTGCACATGTCTGGATTGGGCTCATTGTTTTCCGGGTAGTCAAGCCAACAAAGGGGATTCGAGCTATCCCGGGGCGTCATGAGGGGAATGTCCTTTTGGAAGTCATCTAGCGTGAGCAGGGCGCTGAGCACTCCCTGATCATAACCAAACATGAGAAAGCCACATGAAGCAATGAAACCAATGCTCCAGTTCAGGGGATTGCCTTCAAGGTGCTTTCCCTTCAGCTTCCACTCTGGTAAATCACCAAATTTGGATAGAAAGCCAAGAATTCCAGTTGAGGCCGTGGTCTTCTCGGTGAATGCCACAGGCTCACCAGAAGTTGGCGTTTCAGTTCCCGAGCCGGGCGATTCTTGTTTAGTGCTCATAGTGGATGATGACCAAGAGAAGAGGCTAGACACTATGCCGATCAGGTGGAAATCGCGAGAGGTCGGCTTCTTATAGCGCCGGACCTCGCATTAGGGGGTGCTTTCTCATCGTTGTGGGGTCAGATTCTGCTCAGGCAACTTGGCATAGGTCATATTGCGATATTTTGCCATGACCTTCTATTCTTCTGCAGGGCCGAATAGGCAGAAGGAATGAAGATTCCCACAATTTTCGTAGCCAAGAGAATGGAGATCATCACGTGTCCCCACAATGTGTTCGCTTGGAACAAGCCAAGAGGCGAGGACTTGCATCAAAGCGCAGATCTTGTACTTGTTGCAACAACGAGATGCACTCCGAGAAGTGCTTTCCGGTAAAAACAATTCTTTGTATTCTATTTTATAATTTTTCTTCTCAAGACTTGTTTACAAATGCAACTTTTTGCGTTGTACTCAATCGGTTGTTCATCCATAGTTGAAGGAGTTGGGATTTTATGCCAAGACCGCTGGCGCGGTGATAAGCCGCTCCGATATCTTGGCAATTCATACTCTGGAATTCCTATCTGGGTAAGCCGAAAGGCGCGAGTAACATGATGCAGAAAACAAAAATTCTCTATGGCTGATAGCATAGCTTGGCTCCTTGGCGATGCGGAGAAAATGGTTGGTTGTTGGTGCGCGTTTTGATGCATGACGTCGGCCAAGGTTTAAGCTTAAATGTAAGCTCACCATGCCTACCAGCCGCCTGCATAGCCTGCGCTTTGGGACGAGGCATTATATCGGATAATTTTCATATAACTGAGCTCGAAAATCGGTGGTTGGACACATCCAATACGAGGAAAGAATGGAAACGAATGACAACCATGATAAATCCACCCAATAGCAAAATATCAGGTTTGCAAACCCTTTTAATGGATAAAAACGATAGATCTTGTTTTCGATATGTGCAATCCAGCTCTATAAAAAGTTGCAGGTCAAGCACCCAGTCCTGGTTCCTTATATTCCCGAGTCTTCTTGTTCGATCTCTAATACTTGTTGAGATGCATCCCAGTCCTCGCAGACTTCATTCAAGGTTGAATTGTTAACTAAACCTGGAATCTCCGCCTTGCGTTCCACAAATTGAACAGCGAACCCTTCTGATGTGTGCCACCCAATATGACAATGCATTAGCCAAACACCAGGGTTATCAGTCTCCCAGGCCATCACCAGATACCCAGAAGCAGGGAGCAGAGCAGTATCGCGACGGAGTGGGTTGGTTGTGTTTAATGTCACCGAAGAACTGTACTCGCCGGTGCCCTGAGCAAGCACAAAAAAGTCGTGGCCATGGAGATGGATCGGGTGTGGAATCGCCAATTCTGTTTGGATAATGAAATAGACCCATTGGTTTGCTTGGTCCAGCTCAAAGACGGCCTCTTCGGTCTCAAATCGTGCGGCGCTGTCATTCATGATAGACTCGAGAGTAGGATTCTCCCAATCAACTTGCATTGTTGTGCTGTTAAGGTACCATCTAAAGACACCAGCTGAGTTTTGAGCAGTGGTAGCATTCTGATGTACACTCCAGTCTGCCGCCTCTACCGACTTGAACAAATGCGGAGTAAGACCTGTCTCATCTTCGCAGCTGTCGACGTAGTCATACTGGCTTGTAGATGGGGTTGCAGGACTATCGCCGTAGTAGACTATGCCCTTGATGTCATTGGCGTTGTTGTTATCGGAGCAAGCAGCTTGAGGAATAGCTCTTAGCCAGAAATTCTCCGCAACATCGGCCTGATCCGCTGTAACAATTACATCATACCGTTGGCCTGCATTTCGTTAGTTTCATTATCCATGCAGGCCGTGGAGTATTTGGCATACCCATAGCAATATCTAAAACCGTCGTGTTGTAAGGTGTGAGAGGGACAAGGTCCGCGGCAATCACCGTCAATGTGTGATTATCGATGGAGAACTTCCAGTGCGTATCTATAGCTGCATTTACCAGCCGCATACGGTAAGAAGTTCCAGACTTGAAAGATGTATTAAATCTAGTTCCTAGATCATCTCCAAACGTGTTCGTTCCATTGATGAGACCAGTGTCCAATGTAGGAGGGCCAGATGTTTCGGCAGTTGACCACAGTTCATCAACAGTTTGGTGGTCCCAATCATTTAGGAACAAATTGCCGAGATCTTCATCATAATTTTCAGTTGCGGGGCCATTGATAACGATACCTCCGAAGACCCCTTGCCACGCCTGAAGAGCGATATGGGAGTGGTACCAGGATGTACCATATTGTGATGCTTTCCATGTATAAGTTGTGGTTTTATTCATTGCAAGTGGACATTGTGTAATGGACACAACACCATCATTTTGATTCGTATGGTTCTGACGCATTCCATGCCAGTGAATACTGGTACCGTTATCGGAAAGCGAATTAGTTACATGGATAATGACTGTGTCACCCCAATCGGCAAAAATAGTAGGTCCAGGGATAGAACCATTTACTGCCATAGCTGACCGTGAGAAACCGTCTGGAGCCACGACAACATTTGTCAAATCAAGCCAATATTCTTTGGTGACTCCAGTATCCACTACCTCGTTCATATAATCAGTGTCAATGGAGTAATTGCACCACTGCGACCGAGTAGAAGCCGTATTTCCTTGGCATGATGACTGAAAAGCCGCACTTTGCGTCTGAGTGGGGGGGTTTTGTTGTGAAGGTGCGACTGGTTGTACAGCATGAGGGTTTTTGTGAGAGTTCGATCCGTGGCGAGAGTTTGATCCCTGATTCGGATTTGATCCTTGATGGGGGTTTGACTGTTGGTGAGAATTTGTTCCTCGATAAGGATTGGAACCCTGGCGAGAGTTTGAGGCACGGTGAGAACTTTGCCCTTGATAATGGTTTGATCTTTGGTGAGGATGCGGTGTTTGGTGAGGATGTGATACTTGGTGAGGCTGTGACCCTTGGTATGGTTGACCTCTCTCTTCATATACATCTGAAGCTATGGCACTAAGAATAGTGCCAGCCAAAAGAAGCAACTTCATCTTAAAAGTATGAAGAGTGGGTGGAATACCGAGGTTGTTGATGGATAAAGCTTCCAGATGATATATCAGTGTAGTTAAAATTCAAATCATTGAACGATCGAGGAATAATTTGATGAATATTTATGATAGCAAGAGTTCCATGGCGATTCTCCCAACCCCATATTTCTTGGTATAAATTAAACAACTTGATGGGCTAATAATAACATCTAGCGTGCAACGAGGCGGCCGCACGTCTCAAATGAAGTCGACTTTCATTGACATGTTCCGGATTGGCGAGCAAAAAAAGCCTTACTAATCGCTCTTGACCTCACGATAGTTATGCACTCGCCGAAAGGTTCGTCCTTGTTAGCCTTCCTCGAAAACGCGTGTTTGCGTTTACTCGCGCGGGCTATGCTGTATTGAGAGGCAGCCAGGTTGCGGGACCTTCGGAATTGGATCCGCCAATCGGTGGGCAAATTCCCATATACCGAAACGAACTCATTTAATGAAAACTAGAAACTGGTAGATTGGAAAACTGGGTCGTGGAATCAGGGTCTCTAAGCATGATGCATTGACGCTGGATGCCTCATGTTTAAAGATCTCTCGCGCCCGGTACAAATTAAAAGATTTTTTGGTTGATACTAATTACGCGTTTTTAGCCCCATATTCTACCAATCTGCCACAAATTACGAGTCGCGCATGATTATAGATATTCGGAACTTGGCAAGGTTTGTTGTTTTTGAATCGATGCTGGCCAAATAATCTCTTATATGCCTCTTCAACCGCTTTCCTTGGAAGCAGTCTTGCAAAACATTTCCTGGATACAGTTCTTTTTTCAAAAATACGTACAAAAATGCAATTTACGATCCAACTTGGCCTGTTGGCTTTGTGGATACCAGTGGCGGTTGCCGCTTCTACTCTAGAAAGCTCATTCCAGATCTATGCATACGGCAAAGGCATCGGAGGCTTGCCACTTTTTTACTCTAATGGTGAGATCTATCTTGTCAGTCTCATAGATAAAACCACTAACTCTTTCTCGTCAAAAGGCAAAGCTTGTTTTGGCAACTACAGTCAGTCCAACGACACGCAGGCCGCTCCTGTCATATGTGAGTCTCATTCATGATTCCCAATTCGATCCGCTCCACCATATTCTAACACCCCCGAAGTTAGTCAGGACAATGGTGCTTTGCTGGGTTCGCCGAATACTACTGGGCTTCCAGACTCTCACAAGGCTCCATCATGGTCCAACTACTCATTTTCTGTACCCTCGTCTTCTTCCTCATCTCATGATGTTGACTTCATTCAGCCAAACACTGATTCAAGTGCCATCACCAATAAGTTTTCGTTTTATGGAACACTTATTTTTATTGAAGGTAGTGGTAAAATGGAAACTTTATGGTATGGACGCAAATTGGACGAGGATGGCATCTATTCATTGAAATGGAACAGCACTGGGGATAATTCTGATGACAACATTTTGCTTACTTTGAAGACAACGCCCCCGTCAAATTAATAGCAAAAGGATTTGTGTATCACTTTGATGGTCGACAACGATCATTGGATCAGGATATCAGTCAATAATTAAATTGAACTATATTCGTAAAATTATTTGTTGGGTCATTACGGAGATCTTAATGCGATAATTCATGTTTAGCTAGAATTTCACTATCATTTTTAACGAAAATCAATACAAGAGTATTTTGGTCAAATAACGTTAGCTCATATCACTTGGAGGCGCGCTAATCCAAATTAGCCACACCGCATCTTGCATCATCGATGGAGCTATGCAACGAATAATTAGGTGTCTTAACTCTACAAAGCCGTCAACCAAGCAGGCGAAATGGAAAAGTCTAGAAAAAAATTAAATGAGATACTGGTTTTATTGCGAACACGGCAATCCCGATTGTTTTGCCCTTTTTTATTATTGTGCGACGTCATCAAGACAAAAAATATTTACAAATATTCAGGTTCAAAATCGTAAAACTCACCGACCGCGAATTTACTATTTGAGAGGTTTCTATAGATTAACCCGACCCACAAGTGCTTTTTTGGAGATTTCCGCAACGGAACTTCCTTATCACATCACCGACTCCTACTATAACACTAATGCTTGCCAATGGCCTATGAAAGTTGAAGTCCTATGAGACCATCCACAGTGAATCGCCGCATCATGATGATCCATTGGCTCAACAACCGGTCATCTTTGTCTACCACATACTGCGAAGGTTTCGATCACATAAAAGCCGAGCACCAAAAAACAGAACCCCGGATGTAATCAGAGTTGTTCCTGCGAAGATTACCAAGTGCTGATACTCCGCATCGGTGCTGTGACGGAGGAACGCACCACCAATAGGCGTTCCGGTGAAGACCCCGATGGCACCCAAACTGAAGAATGCACCCAGTCTAGCTCCAATGTTTTCATCGGGCGAGATGCGCGCAACAACAGATGGGATAATGCTGATATAAATACCAGAAAAATAGCCTAAACATGTTAAATGGAAGGCATCTAGTGATAAGGATGAGTCCACTCACCATAAATGCACGCGAATGCTATCATAACAGCGGTATTTGATGACAACAACCACATAGTTAGACACACCACGCCACATATACATGCTGTTGGATATAAAAGGTTAAGAGTGCCCATCCAATTAGCGATAAATCCACCCCTGGTAATGGTTGTAAGTATCGTCCTAGTCCGAGTCAAGTCCATGCAAAATAACATACGTTACGCGACCAAAAAAGCTTGACCCGTTGATAATAGATAACAGGTATTTGCCCACGGTAGACTCTGGGTGGTGTATTTTAAAGTACGCCTCTGTTGTCCAATTAGCTTCCCCACAACCAAGTCTTAAGTTTCCGACATACCAATAAAGTTCAAGGGAACGTATAGGCCTAGATTTCCAATGACAAGAGCAAGTGCCATTGCGCAATATCTGGGATCCCGGAAGCCTCTAAAATCTAGAATCTCCTTTGGTGATTTCAGAGGCTGGGGCGAGCGATTGGGCTTTGATATGCACATGGCGATGCCATAGCAGCATATAAACAGCAGCGCCATGACCCTTATCGTCCAAGGAAACCCGATACGAGGTACGAGATGAGAAAACATAATGGGGAGGCTCATGCCGCCTGCACTGCTTCCGCCCGCGACGATGCCCATTGCAATGGCGCGCTTCTCCTTAAAGTACTGGCCTGTGACCGACAGAGCCACTTGAGTCCCACAGGCAACAGTGAGCCCGAAGAGCACTCCCTAAGATTGGTTCGAATATATTTATTATACAATGGAATGGGTTGGTAGGTACCTGACTAAGAAATTGCTGCCAAATGTGACCAGGTTGGACGAAAGAAAGCCCAAGGCAAGAGACCACAGCTCCAATTGCGCCTGCTAGGTATAACCACTTTATAATTATGTGAGCAGTCCATTTTTCCTCCACTTGGTTGGCATGATATGACCTACCTGGAGACCATACGCATCAAAGAGGACCCCGGTGATGGGGCCAACAACATACATGAGTCCGAGTTGTAGAGATCCAATTAGGGCCACGAGAGACTGAGAATAGCCAACGAGATAATTCTCACTGTAGTATTCGAGGAAAAACCCATAGCTATTCATGAAGCCAAAACATACAAAGTAGACCAAAAATGATCCAGTTACGGTCAGCCATGCTTGTCGGGTATTTTCGTCGGGCTTTTGCTTAAAGTCGGTGTCATTCTGGGCGACGGCACGCTCTTCAATGTCACAATTGGTCCTCATTCTGGGCAGACAGTGACCAAATGATGGCGTTTGGGGGTACCCCATCCCCAAGCGCAAGCGAAGAAAACATTTGCGCGCTGCCAAACTAATATCCTTTTTTTTCCTCTGCCGGATATCGCCGTCGCCCGTCACCATGTAAAAAAAAATTCGTCTACGCGGCCCGCACAAGGGTGAGTCACGCCGATTCGCCATTGCAAATGGTTTAGTCTCAGAATGTTTGTAGGCCGCTAATGTTAAGTGGGGAGGTTCGTCCTTCAGTGGGGTTGCAGTCAATCAATTTCCCCCAGATCGTAACTGTATCTATCAGACAGCAATGCGGTTCTACTCATAACGTACCAAAACTTGGATTTTGGAGCCGACACTCACTATAAGTGATGAGCTCGTTATTGTTTTACATTGAGTAGTTCAAGCCATTCAAAGAAAAAATCGAGATCAACACATGCCAGATGATTATGGTCAAGTAGCTGCTGTGTTCACACTAGCTTTAATCGAGAGCATTACATGTACTGTAACACACCTTGCTGATGTGGTTTGGGAGGTAGCTTTGAGAATGGATGGAGTAAGCAAGTCTAGGCGAATCATGTCGTTATTTCATCCACCACCGTCATTGTCTTCGTGGATTGACCCAGCAGCATCGTGTAGGGTACTCTCTCATTCGCCAAGTTATGAAACACAACAACAAAGACTGCAACACAGTTGTGTATAGCAACCAAATAAATTATGAGGAATGTTAGCCTGTCAGCTAAAATGATTAACCGCTTCTTTGTGGAATCTGACCCGACAGGTGCCAGTGATGTGCTAATCATTTTTCACCACGACCCTCGTTGATTTCATTACTAATCGGTGCCACCCCCGGAGGAGGCGCATCCTCGGGTGTATTCGATCACCGTAGGCCTGCATCTGAAATGCGCCTTATTTACATTACTTTAGCGAATACAATTGCCCTGGAAATAGAAACTCGCTCTGTAGCCTTTTTATGACAAAATCGGTGTATGTAGCCATTGTCGGCGCTGCCAGTGCTTGGGGCAGTTTCGTCACGATTACGCAGCTAAGCCTCAGGCTACTTAGATAGAATATATAGATATAAGCTCCATGGTGGTAATAGATTCTCATCGTTCCCGGTCTTGCGAAATAGTCCCCTCGCGATTGATGTGTCAAGACTGCTACAGCCACTCCTCTCATCATCATTGCCGCCAAAACATAACTAATCCAGAGGCGTGCATCGGTGTTTGAAAGAAGGATGGTGAATATTCTCTGCTGTGGTCCACCTGTGTTGGATGGAGCAAGCCACAGTTGCCTCGCAGCGCCACCTCGCCAAATCCACCACTATTTTCCCAAACGCAGTTTCCAACAAAAGCTTCAAGCAATAAATGCACCAGTTAAAAGAGCCATGTCCCTTGCAATTCTGTCAATTTCATTGCCAGTTTTTAACTTTTTCGCACAGCCCAGTTAATTCCCCTATTGTGGGGCTGCACTGGCCAACCACAGCCGTCTTATTGCTCGCGCGAATCCTTCACGATCCGAATATGTTGTGCTTACTATCTTCAACTATCTCGCGCTGCAATGGCCTGCAAAAATGTAGGCCAAGCGAATCCTGATGTCGCCGGGCTTGGGGTAAGATAGAGACGCGTCTACTCGCCAACTAACCTCGCTGACCTCGCTTGTAGATCATCCTCGCCTTCGCCTTTCAGGCGGGCATCTCGCTCGTCCTCTCCATCTGGTCTCTGTTTCTCTGGGAGTCTGCAATGACGTCACTCTTTGACCCAAGCGACGAAGTCATCATTCCATTTGGTCTGATTACTACTGCTGTTGATGCCGCCTATGAATACTCTTACAAGGTGGCTATGTGGGCAACCCAGCCGTTCAAGGCGATGCGTGACAAAGTGTTGGTTTGGCGCCAACTCAACCCCAAGCCCCAAAATCACGGCAGAGTCGTCCACCGCTGGATGAATCGAATTAGACTCATATACAACGGCTATAACAGCGATGAAACACTGCGCGAACTTCAAAAGTCAATCATTGACCAAATTCTCGCTAAAATTGCCGACATGCAAGTCATCAATGGTAAGCGACATATATCTTACTTGCAACAGAGCATATCTTGACCATGCGCAGCAATCGGCCTTATTATCGCAGCCCTCATTCAGTACAGATCAATGACTCTCTATCATCTGCACATAGTCTATGACACAGTCTCCTTTACTGGGTAAGTTGTTAAAGTTACAAAACCTTCTCTCCACTTGTACTAATACGACGGAAACAGAATTTCGGTTTGTGCCAGCCTAGTCAACGTTTTTGCTCAGGACTCTGGTACAAAGTTTTCGCAAATGGTATCCAGTGTGTTGCTTATATGCGGATACACGTCCTTTGCCATCGTCTTCGGCACAAGGCTAGGACAGTGGGACGATGAAGCCGACGGCCAATGCTATCACACGCAGGGCATTGCGTCCCCAGGCGACTCGCACCCTTACGCCGACCGGATTTACCTAGGCTTGACGTCCCTTTGGTTCCTTGGTGCATTTTCTTCGTGTTTCTCTAGTTATTTTGCCAAATACAACAAGCCACACCATCTTGCTCCAGGCATAATAATATTTAGCATGGCCCAGTACCCTCTCCACCTATACATGGTCATAACCATTAGAGGAGCCAACGAGAGTAAACTTGAGGGGGATTCCGAAAATGACTGGGGATTTGGTCAAATCGTCTCGCTAGTGCTAAGTGTCTCTACGCTATTGGAATGTGTGAGAGGCGTGTCCAGTAAGTACACACATGGCTCTGCAGAGTCATTTGCTAACAAGCTTCACTTCAAGAATACCTAAAGCATAAGAAAAAGCGATTACACGAGATGCAGAATCAACGAGTGCTGGATCAAAGCATTGAACTTCAGAATGATGTCGTACGAAGACGGAGACAAAGTGTCTAATTTGCTTTTTTTTTGTCGACATCCTCAACACATAATGACGGCTGGAAATGGATCAGCACGAACCGAAAATTACCGCCGACGAAGCCCCGATGCAACAGCAAAAAAAAAACGAAAAAAAAAAGCTCGACAGAGCTCACCAGGGCGAGCTGCATCAGAAGTACATCAAAGCAACTGTAAATTAGTTCTGGGTCGCAAACGGTTAACACGGCGTTAGAGAGACGGTTCGATAATGAGAGGTGGTTTTTATTTTAATTTTTTTTTTATTCTAATGTTGCATCAGTCTGAGAAAGCATATAGAAGGCGTTTTGCACTCTTGGCCGACATGGTTACTGGGGAAATAGAAAAATACCACGGAGTCGTTTGTTCACAAAGTCGTTCAAGTCTCGTGTGTAGCGCAACGAAAACGATGCGCCAACCGTACTGAGGGTGTTTCATTTTCTCCCCTACTGTAAAATTAGATTTCAGGACCCTCCTTTATTATTATTTTCTTTCTTTGTCCACTAAGCGATGATGAAAGTAATGGTGCTTGACTCAGTCCTCAGGTTCACGACGCCACTTGTTCTGACCGCACATACAAGTTCAAAAACCTATCATCTCCACTGGGCCAGGCATCCCGAAGATTGTTACAGGATTAATTTCGGGTCGTGATATTGGCTTGGCTCGGGAAAAGCCAATGAATGCAGCGGTGAGCGAGGCTGTGCGGCGGTGCTCTTGGCCGCGGGTTGATTAATGTGCAAGTTGCATATTTCGCGCACAGTAGTTATGCAAAATAATCACTCACCCAACCAACCAGAAGGAGTGTCTCAATGACTAAACATTGCCTAGTCTTGATTTGGTAGTCATGTGACTAAAGTTCTCATAGCGCATGGACTCTTCTCACTGGCCATTGTGATTCACAGCCCCAAGAGGCTGCCTAATTTCATCTTCGACCTCATCAGCGTCTTCTCATTCAGTTAAGCCTATATCATTTGACGTGAGCTTCAATCTATATTCTTTTAACATCATAAAACGGTTCATTTTGGTTACATTACATTGACGTGGTTATACTTTGGAGTAATTCAGCAACCATCACCATCACCTGTCCAACCAGAGAAAGAGGCGCCATCTCAACGTAAACAACAACAATGTCGCTCTCTAAAGAAACTGTGTCTTCCCGCGACTCTATCGCCATAAGTCCGGCAATAGAGCCATCCGATGAGTACATCATGCATATGAGAACCTTGATACACTCTCGTCAAGAGCTCAAGTCTGGCGCATTCATCATGCAACAACTCTCAGCGGTCGAAGTTGAAAGGAAAAGACGATGCAAAAGATGCACCCGCCGTAAGTCCATTTTAGTAAATAATCTAGGTAAACTTGCTCAGTCTCGGTTAAACAGGGCTGCCGGGTCCAGGCAAAGAAAAAGTTGAATGCAAATTTCACCCAGGTTCAGTGAGAGACAAGGTAAGAAATCTCACAACATCACGAGATAATCCATGGCATGTACTAAGGTTCTTGGCCCAGAAATGGACGTGTTGCTCCGGACACATCGCCTCATCTCCGTGTCGGACTGAAGGATCACACCGTCCAGACCCAAGCCCCATCCATCAACTGGAACGGTTTTGGAGGTTCTACACCACGCCATCAACCAAGGACAACAAGGATATCCGCAAAGCAATAGTAGTTGACTGCGAAATGGGCACCACTAGGACTGGGGAATCCGAGCTTATCCGTCTTTCTGTAGTCGACTACTTTACTTGCGAAGTGCTCGTGGACAGCCTCGTCTGGCCCGACGTTCCCATGATGCATTTCAACACGAGATTTTCTGGCATCACAAGAAGAAACATGGAGGAGGCACGCCAGAGTAATAAGTGCCTGATGGGGAGAAAACAAGCCAGGAATGCTGTGTGGCAATTTACTGGCCCCAGCACAGTAGTCATTGGTCATTCCGTCCACCATGATTTGACAGCCCTGCGCTGGATTCACTACAAAGTGGTAGACACACTCTTGGTCGAGACGGCCATTACCGGGGCGACATCGGGGCTATCTCTAAAGAAGCTTGCTGAGGAGAAACTGAACAGGGCCATTCAGAACAAAAGGCTGGGCCATGACAGCCTCGAGGACTCGATTGCTACCCGGGACGTGCTGCATTATAACATTTCCAAATTGGTAGAATCCAGCTTGGTAGAATCGTAATTATCCCGTGCGCAGGGTAAACCAGTGTAGTTTGAAGTATCTTGGAGATGCAGTATAATCACGTTAGGCCGACGGCGTCAATCTGCAGGGGTAAGTTTTTAAACTATACGATCATTTGCATCATTCCCCGCCCGAAAACCATGATTGGACCTACCGAAACGATGGTCGGAATGTGACGCGTACACCCTAAGCCCCGTATTCCTTGCAATCTGCCGAGGGAGCCGTGAACCGACGGGGGTTTCTAGCCAATGAGATCCGCAAACGCGAGGAGTACTCATGGTGAATATTTCTGAAGGCAATTAAGAAGGTCACTTCCCAGATGTGCAGCCGTTGCGCTGGTCATGGGTGAGTTATGAGAGGAAACTCGAATGGGGAGCTTTTGTGGGCTCAGAAGTCATGCAAAGATCAAAATTCGGTGGGGTGAGGCAGCACAATGCTCCTGTGATTTAGATGAATTTATCTAGATTCAACAAAATTCGTATCCATGTGGTTATGTCTTGGCTTGCGTAACTTTCTACTCAAAATACAATCACTATCAGACCACCAAGCTAGGTTGGGCATCATCGGTCTTGCTGCTGGTGTCTCTTATTCCAACATCAGCGCATCCTTGGGTGTCTATTCGAGATAAAAAATGAGACCACAAAAGTCACAAAGGATAGTCATTCAGAGTTTTCAACACATACAGAAGTTACGGATGTCATGACAATGCTATTTGACTCATCCTCTCCCGAGCTTCCCGTCAACAGGTCCGCTCAGAGTACCACATATTCAATAGTGACCTACTCCCAGAACCTCTATACACCTTGGCTTCAAAGCTCCCCAGAGCTGCACCATAACGAATCGAGCACAGTCAACCCAAAATTTGTCAGGTATCATCCATACTTTAAAACTGCCAAGTTTAATGGTACTGTCGACAAGGAACGATATGTGCTTGGGTACAGTCTAATCAGCGATATTGAATCAACGTTGGGATACCCAGGATCAAACAACCACACCACCTTTATCACTGGGTTAATAGATACAGCATTTCTCTTCGGGGAGACAGTTTAGAGCTATAAAACAAGAGAACAGAGTGGATATCACAATTTATCTACTTGATGGCCGGGTTTTCAGATCCAACGGGCCCGAGATTGCCGGTTCCAGACTCAAGCCAAATGCTTCCTTTATAGAAAAAGTCTATTTATTTCTAGTTTAAATACAAGTAGTAGGGGCGCTTAACTAGAATTTCTTCTAGGAGCTAGGCTATATAGGTAGCAATATAAATAGTATTTAATAACTTTGATAGTCTTTAATAATTTACTTAATTAAGAAATAATTAATTTAATTCTTTATATAATATAATTTTAATATTTTTATAAAAACTTAAATAATTATATTTAATATAATTTCTTTTTATTAAGATAATAAATCTTTGTAAGTAAGTCCCGGGGTCAGGGATAATGCATTTAAGGTTACAAATATAGTAGCTGCTGTTGTAAGGTTTATTGCTTTAAATAATAATTAATTACTTTATCTATTAAGCTAAAGAGAGCCCCTTTTAGTATTGTTGTAAGTAGGTTATATAGTGCCCTTGATCTTGCTTTCTACTGCCTTTACACTAGGCATTTAGCTAGTGCCTTAGGCCTTAATGACTATAATCCCTTTATAATAAATTTAATATTTTAATATTAGAACTTCTTCTTTTTTATATAGAGAGATTGTAGTTATTTAAAATGAAAATTAATATTCCTTTTTTTATTAGTTATTTTAATTTCTTTCCTTTTTTCCTTCTTAATCTCTTATAATCTATCCTTTTATTTAGATAGTTGCTTTATTATTATTAATAAATTATTTAAGTATTTAATTTAGTAATACCTTTATAAGTATATTAGTAATATTATCCTTTTTATTAATCTATTTAACCTTGTATAACTTATGCTATTTATATAATTATTATAAAGCTATAATATTAATTATTAGCTTTTTCTTTTTTATTATTTCTAGCTTAATAAGGTACTTATAGAGAGAATATAAATTAATATATATAATAATTGGAATATAGGGAAGTTTTAATTGGTTAGTCATTTAATTAAGAGTAGTTATAATTATATAGATAATATTAGTTTTAGTAATTATATTATATATTTTTGATATTAGGATATTATAAGTAATTTTTTAGTATTTTATTAAGTTAAAGTAGATAATGTTTTCTTTTATTATAAAGGTCTTATTAGTAAATTATTTATTTATAAGGATAATAATAAATCCTAGTTATAATAATAGGTTGATATTATTTATAAATAAGCTATTAATAAATATAAATAGCTTTAATATAGGTAGGGCAATTAAAGTAAATATAAGTCCTTAATTAAGGTTCTCTTTTTACTATTTAAATTAATAGTTTAGTACTTTAATATAGCTTATATTAGGCTCTTAGTATTATATAGCAATTAATAAATTGAAATATACTTTTAATTAATAGATTAATATAATATATATATCTCTTACTTATTGCTTAATATATTATTGCTTTATTGTGTTTAGATCTTTAGTATTAATTGTTACTATTTTCTTACCTTATTCCTTCTATTAAATAGTAATATTATTTATTTCCTTTAGTATTATAATTACTCTATTAAAGATAAGTAGGTTATTTTTTATTAGTCTTTCTTTTGGCTTGGCTTTAAAGGAAACTTTAAGGAGTTCTTCTTTTTTCTTTTATAAGAATGCCTTATTAGATGCTCTAATTATATTATTAATTTATATTTTGATTATATTAAATATTAGGTTTTTATTTAAGGATATTAATAAATATAGGTTAAAGGTTAATAGTATTATTTAGAGCTTTTCTTTATAATATTTATTGTATATTATTTACTAGTGTATTTTAGCTTTTAGGATTTTATAGAGTAATATAATAATCTTTATAATTATATTAGGAGAATAATAATATTTAATACTCTTAGATATATATATTAAGATAATTTAATTTAACTTTATTTGTAATTGTATATATGCCTATGTGATATTATATAATTATAGGAAGATGCCTTAGTTATTTAGTAATAGTATTAGGGCTAGAATAAGTTATTAGCTATATCTCTAGATGATTAGTAATTATATAAGGATTACTTCTTTTTGTAACGGTCTGGTCAATTCCCAACTGTGGTAAACCAATCAGAGTCGATATAGTTTATGTTGGCAGAGAAGTCAGGCGCGTTAGGTACTTTAGAGCAATACAAGAGTTCACGTGGTGTTACGTCTGGTAATGGTCAATCGTAGATTGAGGTAACCAAATTGTATTGAAAGCTGATCGGCACCGTCCCTTACGGTCTGGAACCGATCCGTCTATATACTTGTCTGGGATCACTCTACCTTGGATCATCATGATCCGGATCACCGTGATCTGGATCACCGTGATCCCTTTCGTCGTGATCCCTCTAGGGTAGGTCTATCTCTATTGGCAATTCATCACATGTTAAAGTGGGTCCCTTGTCCTTCTCCGCCCTGTACCTGCATGGGTCATGACACGATGCTCCTCCTCTGTTGGTGCTTGTCCCAAGACCATATTTGTTGGCCTTAGTGTGACTTCTTCTGGTATGTCATAACTTGGACTTGTAATTATTCCGCTCCGTTCCTTGGCTAACGCGATGTCTAGCAAGAAGGCTCGCGAAAGAACTGCTCTAGCCGAAGCCATTGCATTAGACGGTTTCGAGGCCGAGATGCCGTGTACTCGTTGTTTCAAGGAGGATTTTGGAGTGCAAGCTTCTTGAGGACAAGAAGCGTTGTGGCGAGTGTGTGAAGATCGGTCGTTCTTGTGACGGGGTGTTGGTGGCTTCCACATGTGTGTGATCATTTTCTCGTGATGTCTTTGTTGGTCCTGCTAACCCTTGCTTGTGTAGTGCGCACGTTGGTGAAGTCGTCTAAGAAATTGGAAGTAGACGAAGAGCAAGCTAGTGACGAGGTCGAGCGTCTTCAAGAGAAGATGGATGAGATGCAGCGGGCAATGTCGGCTGCAGTTTCTCGTCTGTCGCGGATTCGTAAAATCCGTAAGAACATTAAACGCAAACAGTCCGAGACTCTTCGTCGTGGTTTGGCTGAGGTCGACAAGGAGGATGGCGTGGATGAGTCTGTTCTTCCTGTCTTGGATGCGCATGAGGGTTGGGTGATTAGCGATATGCGGTATTTAGGTGCTACGGAGAACACTGATTTGGAGTCGTTGGGTCTGGGTGTCGAGGCGTCTGGTGTAGGTTCGTTGGGTGATTTCGAGGGTGAGATTCCTTCTTTTGATCTTAATTTCGCCGCCTAGTCTGGCGTTGTTTCTTAAGGAATTCTTCCAGCTTCTTCGAGCAGTGCGTGAGGTTTTCCCGTGGTTCCCATGAGTCCCATGTTTCATCGTATCCCTTCCATTTGACTTTGAATTCTGTTTTCTGTGTTTCCGGGTTTTCTCGCATATCGGTGATTCTTTCCACTGTGAATTCGCCTTCCACTGGTTCGACTCGTGGTTCATGTCGGGGTCCTGTTTTTACCATGATTGTATCTTCTGCTGATTCTAGCAACGAGATGTGGAATACAGGGTGTATTTTTACGTGAGGTGGTAGGTCGAGTTCGTAGTTGTTTTCTGAAATCTTCGTTTTTACTTTGTATGGTCCAATGAATTTGTAGTCCATTTTCTTGTTTTGTCGTGTTGTGTCGATGTTTTTTGTGTTGAGTAGGACCATGTCTCCCTCCGAGAAAGATGGTCCCTTCATCTTTTTCTTGTCGTAGTATTGTTTCATTTTATTTCGTACCCATTCCAATTCTGTCTTCATTTCTGCATGTAGTTGCTTGAGTCTGTCCGCTTCGAGGATTGCGTTGGCGTTTAGTTGTCCATTGATCTTGGTTCGGTACGCATCGGGGGTGAATCCGAAGTTTGCGTAGGCAGGTGTGGTTTGTATACTGCTGTGGAACGATGTGTTGTATGCTAGTTGAGCGATTGGTAACTTCTCAACCCAATTAGTTTGTTCATAGTTGACGTAGCATCGTAGGTACTGTTCAAGGATTTGGTTAATTCGTTCCGTTTGTCCATCTACCTGTGGTCTGAAAGCAGTCGTTAGTTTGTGGTTTAGGCCCATTAAGTTCATTAGGCTTTGCCAAAAACTTGACGCAAATGGTTGTCCTCTGTCCGAAATGATTTCCGTAGGTAGTCCGTGTATACTGATTATGTGTCTGAACATAAGAAATGCGAATTGTTCTTTGCTAGTTGCTTCGTAATACGGTATGTAGTATGCAAATTTTGTGAATCTGTCCACTACTACTAGGATGCTGTCATAGTTTTTTCCTGTTACCGGGTCGGTTGATAGTGGTAGTTTTGTAATAAAATCCATAGTGATCGATTCCCATGGTCGTTGTGCTGCTGGTAGGGGCTGTAATAGTCCGTACGGTTTGTGTCGTGGTGACTTCGTTTGTTTGCATATGATGCATTTCCCAATGTGTTCCGTGATTTTCTTTTTCATGTGGTCGAAAGAGTAATCTCGCTTAATTCTTTCGAGTGTTTTATTAATTCCTTGGTGTCCGTGCAACGGATGTTCGTGTATGTCTTGGATCAGGTCGTCTTGTAAGTGTTCCGGCACTTGTAGGCGTTCTGTTCTTTCTTCCAAGGGTATTTGTTCCTGGTGTTGTTGGATTTTGAGTAGTAGGTCGTTTCCTTGTTCTACTCGGTGGCTCATGGTGTTTGCCAATTTCTTGTTGGGGGGTTCATAAGAAATTCCCTTTTTGCATGTTGTAGGAGGTCTTTTCCTATCAGGTACTGGCTGATGTGCGCTGTAAGTGCTTCTGCATTATCGTGTCTCGTGCCTGTAGCTCTTCTGAAATGCTGTATCGCGTGGATTTCTTTTCCCTCGGGTATTACTTGTTTCCCGTCGATCCATTCCTTTCGAATTTTCCTTGGTTTCGTATTGTGCATCCATTCGTCGAAGGTGGGTTCTTCCAGGTTTAATAGTTCCCATAATTCTTGGTTGCAAGGCATGTTTTCTCGTTGTATTCTTGCGACAACTTTCCTTGTAGTTTGTCCAAGTAATTTCAATGGTACTTGTTCGAGATGTCCTTCTTCTGTTTTCTTGAACAGTTGTTCGCTAGTTTCGGTTTTCCCTGTGTCGAAATCGCTTCTTCGGCTTATCGCATCGGCTCTGCCGTTTTCTGTCCCTTTCTTGTGTACTATCTTGTAGTCAAACTCCGATAGGTATTCTGCGTATCTGAGTTGTCTTCCACTCAATTGTTGCGTAGTTGCAAAATGAGAGATGTTCTTGTGATCGGTGTAAACTGTGACCTTGTGGAGGCTTCCTAAGAGATAATGTCGAAATTCCTTGAAGGCGTTGACTATAGCGAGGAATTCTTTGTCATAGATCGGGTAGTTTAGTTCTGCCCCATGTAACTTGTGTGAGTAGAACGCTACTGGGTGTAATCTTCCTTGATCGTCTCTTTGTCCAATTTGCGCTCCTAGTGCAAAGTCTGAGGAATCGGTTTCTAGTTCAATAGGTTTTGTGGGATCAAACATAGCCAATACTGGTTCTGATAGTATGATGTCTCGAATCTTGTCGAAGGCTTGTTGTGTTTTTCCTTTTGTTTCCCATTTGAAGATTTTCCCTTTCTTACTTAGCTCGGTTAAGGGTGCTGCTATTTTGCCGAAATCTTTGATGAACTTTCGGTAGTAGTTTGCAAATCCTAGAAAAGATTGTACGTCTTTCAGGTTTTCTGGTCTGGGCCAGTCTTTGACTGCTGCGATTTTCTTGGGGTCCATGCGTATCTCATTGTGGGAGATAATGTGTCCCAAAAATTCGACTTCTGTGGCGTGAAACTTGCTTTTCTCCGGTTCGACTAGTAGGTTTGCTTCTTCGAGTGCTTTGAGAACCTTATGGACGTGTTCCGTGTGTTCTTCTTCATTGTCGGAGAAGATGAGGATGTCATCCAGGTAGCAAACGACGAATACGTCGAGGTGTTCTCGTAAGACGTGATTTATCATCCGTTGGAATGATGCAGGTGCATTTGTCAATCCAAAGGGCATGACTAAGTATTCGAACAATCCGAACTTTGTTCTAAATGCGGTTTTCCATTCGTGTCCTTCTTTGATACGGATTAGGTTGTAGGCTCCCTTGAGGTCGAGTGCTGTGAAGATTTTCTTGCCAAAGAATCTATCCTTCATTTCGCTAATGAGGGGTAGTGGCGTCCTATCCTTCATAGTTATCTCATTGAGCTGTCGGTAATCCACAACTAATCGTAGTTTCCCATTCTTTTTCGGGACAAACATGACTGGGTATCCTGCTTCGGATGTTGATACTCTGATGTATCCTTTCTTTAGCATGTCTTCGATGTATTCCTTCATTGCGCCGAGTTCGTTCTCGTTGAGTCGGTAAATGGGGAAGAAGCGGGTACTCGCTCCATCCTTCAGATCAATTCCGTGATCCCATGTTCCGTGCACTGGTAATCCTGTTTCCAGTTCTTCTGCGAATAATTTCTCGTATATTCGGTATTGTAGTGGTACGTTCTTGAGTCGTTCCTCCTCTTCTTGTTGTTTCTTTTCGTCTTCGAGGTGTTTGTCAAGCTGTTCAAATTGTCGCTTCAAGTGTGCTATCGTTTTCTTGATGCGTCGCGCGTCGCCTTGGTGTTTGTGTTTCGTTCCTTTTGGTGGAGTGCTCGCCGTAAGTCTACCTCCCTAACTTCTGTTCCGCTGTCCTCATTGGTAGAAGTTTGAGATCTCGTTTCCTCGTTGCATGAGTTATTTCCGTCTTCTTTTGGGATGTCGTCCTCGTCGAGAAACGTCATCTGGCCAGTCCTCCAGTTGATTTGAGGGTTTAGTGCTCGAACCATGGGTACCCTAAAGTGATGTCATGTTCTCCCATTGGTAAAATGTCGAGGTTGATTCCTTGGTTTTTTCCTTCAATGAACACTTTGAGGTGATCAATTTCTCGTGTGACTTGTCCATTGTCGTATTCGAACGGGGTATTCTCCAAGTTCATTACCGTGTAGGGGTCCCTTTTCTCTTTCCATGGTAGCTTCAGCTCGTTCACTATTCTTGGGTGAATATAGTTTGCTTCTGCTCCGCAGTCCACTAATGCGTTGAGCCATCGTCCCTTAACTCGTGCTTTAATTACCAGCTTGTTCTTTTCTTCGTGGCTTCCTGTCGCGCATAGAGCTTTGTTCGGCTGTTCTTCTGATAGCTCTACTTCGTCGTCCTGGTGCTCCGTGCCAGTCGACGGTCCTAGTTTTTTGACTGTCGTTCTTCGTGCCATGTCTTGACTTTGTGTCGTAGATGCACTAAACATTCTTCGTGTTCGCAGTCGTGTCTGTACTCAGGGTTTTGGATGCATTCTTTGGGCATCGTTTCCTTGTATTCCTCTAAGAGTGCGAATCCTGATCTGTATCCATCCCATGCGGTGCGTCGGTAGTTTTCATATTGTTGTCGTGCTACCAGGTTTTCCATGGCTAGCTTCGTAGGTCTTATGGGAAAACAATTGTTAGTCACTTTGGTTTCCTTGTGGTGCTCGCATTGGTGTTCGTAACAGTTGATCCAGGATATTTCATGATGGTGTCGATGTCCCGTGAGCATTCTCGGATCATCGGTTGGTCTTAGGTTGAGTACTTCGTGTTTGCCTCTTAAGGCTTTTCTCATGGTTAAGGCTGGAATGAAGATACAAGCTCTGCTTTCTTCTTCAGATTCGCTCGTAGAGTCGTCTGATTCGTCTTGCTCCACTTCGGCTCGTCGAGTGAGGTGTGCGTCGACTTGGGCATATGCAATTCTTCTTTCCTGCTTAACTTGTTCTGGGAGCTCGTTTTCGGAGTTGGTTGCTTCTTCTTCTTCCTCCCGTGGTATACGTGTAGGGTTCATTGTAATCTTCTGCTCCGGCGGCCATTGCTTCTTGTTTTCGTTGATGTTCCAGGTAGTCGAGATAATTTTTATGAGGATATGGAATTACATCTTTTTCTTCGAACTTGAGTCCTAGTTCGGTGGCTCGTCGTGCGTCTTCTGTGTTGAGGTACGGCATTCCTCCTTCTTGACTTGCTTTGTTCCACTGCGTATGCTTGTGGATCAAGTATGCTATGTGGTCGTCGTTACAATTTCCAAAGGTTGGGGGTTCGTCTGGCGAGGTTTCTCGGGCGCGTTGCTTTCCCTTGTGTACCATCGCGAGAGTTCGTCCGGTCGTTTGGATTACCTTGGGTTCGGGTACTGGTTTCCATGTCGTTTGTCCAGTAGTGTAATTGTGGCTAACCCTTCTTTTCATATTGTACTTGGCCAGTTGCTGTTCTTGGTTGTCAGGGGTTTCTTGGATTCGGCATGCTTCTTTGGCGTCTCCCAACGTTCGGTATAGTTGGTCGCTGAGTAGGGTGATGCCTTCTCCAGTGAGGTCGTATCCTGATCGGGTCATAGCTACGGTCCTAGATTGGTTAGTTGTTCGTACATACTTCTTACCTTCTGGTACGTGTCGATTTTTCTTAGGCTTGTTGCAGCGTCTTGCAATGTGACCTGGTTCTCCGCAGTTATAGCACGTAAGGCTCGTAGAGTCTCTTTGGGCGGCTCCCAGTTCCATAGGTCCTGAGTGCGTCCCGTAAGAAGTGCTGTGGTTCTGCAGCTTTTTGAACGGCTTCTTGTTGGTTTTGAACTTGTAGGGGTTGTGCGGGTTGTATTCGGTTACTCTTCCCTTCTCCCTTTGTTTCTCCTTGCGTCTTTCGAACTGTCGCTGGTCGATTTTGATGGCCATAGCCTGGTACTCGTGGAGTTCTTCAGGTCTGTCTGCCTTGTAGATCTCGTCTTTGACTTCGTCCTTCAGTCCCTGATAAAAGGCTTCCATGAGGGCTTCACTTCCCCATTCGAGTTTGGATGCGAGGCGTTTGAACTCCGTTGAGTATTCTGCACATGATTTCGTTTGTCGGAGTTGCCTGAGTTTTGTCGCGGCTTCCCTTTCTTCGTTGACAGTTCCGAAGTTATCCTTGAGTGCTTGTTCGAAGTTGTCCCAATCCTTGAAGATGTCTTGGGTTTGTTGGTCGCGTTCATCCTTCTCGTTCTCGAGGTAGTCTCTCATGATCGGTTCGAACCATGTTCCTGCGTCTCCTTGCAAGAGTGCTCTAGTGTAGCATACTTTTGCTTCTCCGGTGCTCAGATAGGTTGGGTAATATTGGAAGTGTCCTTTCATTCGGGTAAGAAAGGGTACCACATCGTCCGCTTTTCCCATGAATGGTGCTGGCATCGGGGGTTTGAGGGTTTCTCCAGGGTCTCGGTTATTGACAGCGGTTGCAGGTGCAACCGTAGCAATTCGAGTGCCTTGTTCTTGCATCTGGGCTCTAAGAGCCGTGATAGTAGCACGCATCTGCTGAATTTCGGTTGCCATTTCAGCAGTGCTTGGCGGGGTGCTATAGGCAGGTCCATTGTTGTTGTTGCCTCCCTGAGGAGTTGCTTGGTTCTGGCGAGGGGTGGACATGTTGTCGACAGTAGAGGTTATTGCTCAAAAGTGACGCGGGTAACTTTCTGAACAAGAGCTTTCAACGTGTAACGGTCTGGTCAATTCCCAACTGTGGTAAACCAATCAGAGTCGATATAGTTTATGTTGGCAGAGAAGTCAGGCGCGTTAGGTACTTTAGAGCAATACAAGAGTTCACGTGGTGTTACGTCTGGTAATGGTCAATCGTAGATTGAGGTAACCAAATTGTATTGAAAGCTGATCGGCACCGTCCCTTACGGTCTGGAACCGATCCGTCTATATACTTGTCTGGGATCACTCTACCTTGGATCATCATGATCCGGATCACCGTGATCTGGATCACCGTGATCCCTTTCGTCGTGATCCCTCTAGGGTAGGTCTATCTCTATTGGCAATTCATCACATGTTAAAGTGGGTCCCTTGTCCTTCTCCGCCCTGTACCTGCATGGGTCATGACACTTTTCCTTTATTAGTATATTTTTATATTATAAGATATGATTTCTTATATAGTATATTTATTATTTTTTCTTTAATCTTATTAATAATTTATAATTTAAAGATATAGATATTATTATAAGTATTCTTATTAAAAGGGATAAATTTAAATATACCTTACTAGATTAGGCCTTTAATTTCTTTTATTATTAACTTTTTAAATAGCTAGCTTAAGGTAGTAATAATTCTCTTTTTATAGAGCTTAATTATAAGTTTTAGATTAGCTTTCTCTTTTATTAAGATAAATACTTTATTATATTTAATTTTATATTTAAACTATTATATAAAGTTTATAGCTTTAAGTATTATTAAGTTTTTATAGAATTAATCTCTTTTTCTTTTCTAAATTATAAAAGTAGGATTAGATTTAATAAAGTTCTTTTTTAGTTAACCTCTTTTATACTTTTATATTAGCTCTAGGGTAAGAGTATATTTAATAGGTTCTTTTTAGGATTATTTTCTTTTTTATCTTTATATTAATAAAGATAATATAGATATATTATTGGATTCTTTTAAGCTTATTACTTTTTATAATGATTTCTCTTTCCTTTTATTTTAGGGGACCTTCTTTTTATTAGGGTCTCTATAGAATAGTTTAATAATAATTAATTAAAAGCTAATAGGTCCTTATTTTCCTTTAATTATATATATTTTACTATTAATAGTAATAAGTATATACAATTTAGTCTATTCTTTTTTCTCTTATTATATTTAAACTTATGATTGTAATGGGAGGTTTAGAATAGCTAATATATTAGAACTATTTCTAGATGCTAGTGCTTCTTTAACTTAATGCTTATTATAGATTTAGTAGACTTTCTTGGTTACTTTATAGATAGCCTTAGCTTATTAAATTATTTCTAGTAATAGGGCTAACTTCTTAATTATTTATAGATATAATTTAAAGATAAGTAATATAGATATAAGCTTATTAGAGCTAGTAGTATTATTTATAGCTTTAACTATTACTTATAATACCTTATTATACTTTATTAATAGTTCTTTAATATAAATAATCTTATAGGTATATTAAAGTGGTTTATAATATTATTTAACCTTACTAATTAAGTTATATACCTCTACAAGTACCTTATTAATTAAGATACTTATAATTTAAGCTTCTTAATAAAACTCTCTTAATATAAAGTTCTTTTTAATATTTATAATAATTTAATTAGGTAGTTCTTAGTAAATATTAATTTAATATAGTTTAAGGGCTCTTTATATTACTTTTGTTAAGATATTAAAGAGAAATTAAATAATATTAAATATAATTATTAAATTAATTATATAAAGTATTAATTTATTTTTTAAATATATAATATTTATAATAATTCTATAGTTAAAGTTATAGTTATTATAAAGAGTAAATTTAAACCTTATTAGCTGCCTTATATAAAGCTAGTAATGTTTATAAACTTTAGTAAGTTTTTTAATTGCCTCTCTTTTAATAGGGTAATTTAATTAGATTAATAATTTATAAAGTTAATTAATTAATAGATGATTAAATTAATAATATAGTTATTATAGTTTACTATTAATTAGATTGCTTTAAGCTAGTAATTCCTCAATCTTAAGTAATATTTAAAGATACCCTTATCTTTAAATAATAGGTACTCTAATACTTTCTTACTTAAAGTAGTTCCTAATATTATTAAAGATAATGCTAAGGTTATTTATATTTTAAAGGGATAATAAAAAGGGTATATTAATAGGGAGAATATAGAATAATATAATACTAAAGGGCATTAGTATTTTTATTATTTTTATTAATTTAATTAGTATTTTGCCTTTAAAAATAATTAAAGTTTTTTTAGTAGTTTTAGTATTTAGTTTAATAGAGAGACTTATTATATATTGTAATATAATAAATTAATTATAGTCTCTTATAAAAGTTTATTACTCTAATATTTAAGAGGATATTATAAAAAGTAATTAAAGAATAACACTCTTTTAGGGAGAATTGTAATATTAGTTCCTTTAGGGTTATTAATGCTTTCTTATAGAAGGGATTATATTTTATTACTTAGTAGAGTATAGCCTAGTTAATAAATTTAGTTATAATAAGTAAAATATTATTTTTTTTAATTTTACTTATAAAGAATATTTAATAAATATTATTATTACTCCCTTAATACTACTTATTATCTTCTTAATTATTATCTTACCTTCTTAATAAGTATTTATTATAGGCATTCTTATTCTTATTATTATAGAGATTTATATCTTTAAATTAGGCTAGAAAGGTATAATATATTTTATTATTAAGGTAGCTTACTTTATACTTTATATATATCTTTTACCTTTCTTTATTAATATATTTATTTAATTAATATTCTAGCTTTTAGTATATATAGTATTTCTTTTTGGAAGATATTAACTATTAGCCTTGCTTATAATAGCTATTCTTAGGCTGGTAGTAATTTTATTAGAATTGGCCTCTTTTTTATTTTTAGTATTCTTGGTTAATCTAGTATTATTCTTTTTTACCTTTAATTTAGATTTTGTTTAGTAATTTCTTTTTAATAAATATTGCTTTTATTATTATCTTAAGTTATTAGTATACTTTTTTATAGGTTAAGGTAAAATTAAAAATATATAGCTTACATTCTTTAATACTTTTATATACTTAAATAATTTAATTCTTAAGCCTTATATTAAAGTCTTTTACTTTAGGTAGTGCTCTTTAGATCTTTTTTAGTATTTTTATTAAGATTTCTAAGATTTTATCTCTTAACTTATTAAGGTTTTACTTAATTATATTATAAAGGGTAATTATCTATTATTTAGCTAGAATCTTCTATTATATTTCTTTTAATTTAAATTACTCTCTTATTTTTATATATATTTTATTAAAGGAAAGTATAAAGTAATACTTATATATATTTATAAGATAATGGTTATATACTTAATTTTTAAATATAAATAAGAATATATTAATAAAGTAGAGTTCTAAGATTTTTAATTTAAAATAAAGGTTATAAAATACTTATAGCTTAATATTTAATATATTATATTTATTATTACTATACTTTATATCCTCTATATATATTTTAGTAAGGTTTATAAGGTATTTTATAATTAAGATTATACTTAAAATAATTAATATATTATATGGTAGTATACTTGTTTATTATTCTTGTTGAGGAGTATTCCTTTAAGGTAATATTTTAAATTAGAGTAGTTTCCTATTTTTAAGTTCTAGTTCTTTCTTTATAGATAATAAATCTTTATTTTTTTATATTTTATTTCTTGTAATCTCTTTAAGGAATTTCTTATTTTTATAGAGTTTATTTAATATTAAGTAATTTTTATAATATTTAGTAATCTCTTTAAGGCTTTAATAGTAAAATTTATCTTTCTTTATTATAATAGTAATATTATTAATTATATTTTTTTAATTTTTCTTAATATATACCTTATTATTAATAAGATAATTATAGAGTTATTTTAGTCTTATTAAGGTTACCTTCTTTAAGAATTTCTTTAGATTCTTTTTAAAGTATATTATTAAGTAGTTATAAAGTTTTTATTCTTAGATTTTCTCTATTTTATATAGTATTATAAAGTATATAATTACTATATTAATATTACTTATTTAATATTCTTTATAATTTATTATATAATATAGTTCTTATACTTTATAATTAATAAATACTTATAGGTATAATAGGATTAATAGTATTTTAAGATATTATTAATTAATCTCCTTATATATTTTATATATAAACTTCTTATATTTCTTTTATTTATTAGCTAGTATTTCTTCTTAGCCTTTATTTATTATTATAGGGGTTATTTTTAAAGTAGTAGTGCTTAGAAAGAGATATCTTAGTCCTAGGCTTCTTTTTAGATTATTAGCTTTCTCTTAGTCTTAATAGATGTAACAGTCTGGTCCTGCGGTCAATAGGAATAGCAGATTCTTATTAATAAAGGGATAAGGTTTTGTTATTTCTGTGGCTAAATAAGGCATAATAGAGTCTTATAAGCTAGGGGATAAGGAATGGAGATTACCTTATTAGCTAGTAGATAAGATTCTGCTATAAGTGCTATTAGTTTATATTGTAAGGTAGATTAGGTATATTAGGTTTAAGTAATATAAAAGATAATATAAGAGTAATATTATATCTAATAATAAATTAATTAAAGAGATTAATTAAAGGTAATTAAGTTATATTAAAAGCTAAATTGAGCTTTAATAGTTATAATTCTTAAAGATTTAATATATAGGTTAATTTATTAGGGCTTTATAGAGCCTTAAATAGAATTATTTTAAAGAGTAATAATTTTATAAGAGTATAGTACTTCTTATAGGGCAGTGCTTTAAGGTTTTATTAGTAGATTAAGCTTAATTATTATAAGTAAAAGTAAGCCTTTTAGGCTTTTATTAGTAACTTTGCTAATTAAGTTAATCTAGGTTATAATATAATGTCCCCTTTTTAAAGGTCTTGCCCTTAAGGCTATATTTTAGGTAGGTTCTTATATTTTTTTGGGTTTTTTTATTTTAATCCTTCTTTCTATAAAATACCTTTACTAATAGAATACTAGATTCTAAGGTTATATTATATAAGGATAGTAAGTATAATTAACTTAATAATACTTTAATTACTAAAAGGACTAAGGCTAATATATTATATATCTATTATTTTAAGTATTAAAAGATCTATTTGATAGGTGAGAGTTTTACTTAGTATATTAAGTATATTTATTATAAAAAGCCTTATAATAGTATTTTTATTGCTTCTTTTTATAGGTCTTTTTTTTATATAAAGAAAAAAAATCTTTTTATTTTAACTTATTTTTTTAGTAGTTTATTTAGAGAAGTAGGAAAAGAAGCTAGCTATAAATAAAGAAAAGGCTAGTAAGGATTTAATTTATCTTTAGTCTAAGCTAGAGGGAATATAGGCTAGAATGGTAATTACTATTGCACATCTTACTTATATTTAATAAGTATAGAAGAAGGTAATAGAGAAAAAGGTTAAGATATTTTATTAGGGTATAGAAGAGTTAGATTAAGAGAATAGTATTAAGGTGCCTTCTTCTATAACTCTTCTTCTTGCCTTAATATAGGTATTGGATTTAGTGAGTATTAATTTTAATATAATTAGCAATAAACTTTCTTTTTTATATAAAGGAATTCCTTAAGCTTCTTAAGTAATATATAAGGTTTTATAATAGCTTTTATATTTCTTTAATATATTCTTTTTATTTTATATAATAATATACTTCTTTATTTATAATATCTTTTTTTAAGATCTTCTTAATAGTATATTCCTTCTATAATTTAATTATTAATTTAATATATAATTTAATATTTATTATAATAATATTAGTAATAAATTTAAATAAGGAAATATAAAAAATTAAATAAATCTTAATATCTTTTAATAGGTTAAGTTTATAATTATTTTATAAGATCTTCTTTTTTATAGGGTAAGGGCTAATATATATAAGATTAAGTTTTTTATTTTATTATTTTATAATAATATTTTTAATAGTTAGAAGAATTATATCTTTCTCCTTAAAGAATAATCCTTCTATCTATTTAGGATTATAATACTTCTTTATTTATATATAAATAAATTTAAGTTTTATCTTTATTTTAAAGTATAATTACTATATCTACTTAAATTTAAATAATACTTTTATACTAAGTGGTCCTTCTAGCTTAGTATAAAATACATCCAAAGTAAATCTAAAATTAGCAAAAGTAAGGGTAGTCTTAATACTTAATTAATAAAATATATTAAGGGTAAGCTAAGTAATAGGAAGCTTTTTAATTTAATTGGTTTACTTGTAATTAATATAATACTATAAATAGTACTTAATCTCCTAGTTTTACCTCTTAATTTATCCATTAATCTAGGGCTAAAAAGTAATAATAAGCTTATATTATAGGCCTATAAGTGCTATTAATTTTTGCTAGAACTTAAATGTAAATAGCTATCTATAATTAAAGATAATCTTAATTAACAATCTATATATTGTAATTATATATTAAAAGAAAAGATAAGTAAATTATTCTTTATTTATAGTCTTTTTATAGGGAATATAATAAGTAAACTTTATAAATTAATTAATAATAATAAAAATAGTATTATAGTACTTGCTAATAGCAAAATCTATAGATAATAATAAATTAGTAATAAAGTTTATAGTAATTAACTCTTATAATCTTAAAGTAACTGGAATAGGTTATAATTTATTATATAGCTTATATTATAAGGACTTTATTTATTAATAAAGTAAATATTACTTAATAATAGCTTTTACCTTTTATTTTATATAATTAAAGGAAAATATCTATTTAACTTATTTAAGGGTTTTATTAATTCCTTTATATTTATTTAAAGGGTATTTATAAACTTCTTTAATTAAATTATCCTATAGTTTATTTAGAACCTATAGGTAGGTAGTCTATTTATTTTTAGGGAGTACTTTATTATACTCCTCGATTTTTTAAAGTAATAAATTGCCCTATTTTACTAAGAGGGTAAGTCTTTTTATTTAGCTTTATATATTTTTAAGGGTAGCTTTAGGGAATTATAGCTTCTTTAGGCTTTTCTAATTATAATTCTTTAGTACTACCTTAAGCTAATATCTAAAAATAGTATAACTATCTAGCTATCCTTTTTAATAGATTATAGTTATAATTTTCTTACTTTTAATTATTATACTACTAATAAAGGCCTATTTAAGGTCTCCTTAAGGTATATATTATAGTAATTATTTTATAATTATTTTCTTTTACTTATAATAATTAATATATTAGCTAATTATATTAGCTTAAGTATTCTTAGTGCCTTTTATATATATAATATAATAATTAAACTTAAATAGATATTTAGTATATTATAATTATTACCTATTAAGTTTTTAAGTGATTATAAAGTATAAGATATTCTTATAATTTATAAATATTATAATCTTATATTAACTTTTAAAAAAATATTATTAAAATTCCTTAAAGGCATTAATAATAACTAAGAATTCTTTATTATAAATAAAATAATTAAATTTAATTCCTTACAATTTATATAAATAAAATATAATAAAGTATAGTTTCCTTTAGTTATCCCTTTATTTAAGCTAGGCTTTAATTATAAAATTAAAAAGTCTATTTCCAATTTAATAGGCTAATTAAGGTTAAATATTATAAGTATTAGTTTAATTATAATAGTATCTCTCAATTAATTAAATACTTTTTATACTTTTAATTCTTAAATAAAAGGTATTCTTTTCTTTATAAAAGTAATTAAGGGTCTTACTATCTATTTAAAGTTCTTAATAAACTTATAGTAGTAGTTAGTAAATTTAAAGAATAATTATACTTTAATAAGATTCTTTAATACCTTTTAGTCCTTAATTATAGTAATTTTCTTAAAGTTTATTTAGATTTTATTATAGGAGATAATATATCCTAAAAATTCTATTTCTTTAGTACAAAATATACTTTTATTTAATTTAATAAGTAGTTTAATATCTTATAGGGCTTTTAAAACCTAATAAATATATTGCTTATAATCTTCTTTATTTTTTAAGAAGATAAGTATATTATTAAGGTAATAAATAATAAAGATATTTAAATATTCTTATAGTATATAGTTAATTATTCTCTAAAATATTACTAGTATATTAATAAGTCTAAAAAGCATTATTAAATACTTAAATAGCCTAAACTTTATTTAAAAGGTAATCTTCTATTTATCTCCTTTTCTAATTCTAATTAAATTATAAACTCTTTTTAGATTAAATATAATAAATATTTTTATTTTATACAATCTATTTTTTATTTTATTAATAAGGGATAGGGATATATAGTCTTTAATAGTAATATTATTAAGCTATTAGTAGTTTATAATAAGGCAAAGTTTTCTATTCTTCTTTAGAATAAATATTATTAGGTAATCAATTTTAAAGTTTAATACTTATATATATTCTTTTTATAGTATATCTTTAATATACTCCTTAAGAATATTAAGCTTTACTCTATTAAGATTATAGATCGGGAAGAAGTAAGTAATAGCTTTATCCTTTAATATAATTTCATAATCCCATTAATTAAATTCTAATAATTTAATCTTAAATTCTTTTATAAACAATTCTTTATAAATATAATATTAATATAATATATTCTTTAATTAATTATCTTTAATATTTTCTTTTATTTTTTTAAGGTCCTAATCAAGCTATTAAAACTATATATAAAGATAAGTAATAACTTGCTATTATTATTTCTTTTAATTAGCCTTATACTTATATTATATTTCCTTTAATAGTAAACTATTATTATATATAATCTCTGTATAATTAATACTAAAGGTTTAAGATCTTAATTTATTATTATTTATATTACTAGCTATATTATATTTTAAGAGTATTTATATTTAGCTAGTATGCTAGTTAATATATAGGTTATATTAATATTATTATAAGTACTCTAGGACTAAGTTATATATTCTAGTATTAATAATATTAAAGAAAATACTATAGTTCTTTTTATTTATAAAGACCTTAAGGTAATTAATTTCTTAATTAATTACTTTATTTTTATAGTTAAATATAATGCCTTCTAGGTTTAATATAATATATAAATCTACCTTATCCTTCTATAGTAGCTAAAGTTAATTTATAACTCTTAAATAAATATAATTCATTTTAGCTCTACTATTTACTATAGTAATATACTATATACTCTTAATATATACTTTTAATTTAAGCTATTATAACTTCTTACTATTAATAGTATATAGAGACTTAGTAGAAAGCTCTTTTAATAGCTTTTTTACCTAATAACCCCAGCCATAGGGCAGCTTTTAAGAACTATAGCTTTATAAGCTATAAAAGTTATAATTCTTTAGGGCTACCTTAAGGGTCATTTCTTCTAAGTATTATCACTTCTATTACTTTAATATAAAAAGTATATTATATTTTTTAAGGTTATATTTAAAATTTTATAATACTAAATAGCTTTACTCTATAGATAGGTTATATAATCCTTATTACTATAAGAGTATAGGTTCTTAAAATTAAAATAATAGTTCTATAGAATATTAATCTTTTAATCTAATTATTATTAATATATTAAATTAAGGTATACTAATTTAGGTATACCCTTAATAGTTTCTACTAGTACTATCTACTTCCTTATAAGGGTAGATTAGACTTAAATATATTTATATTCTTTTTGGTTAAATAAATATTATTTCTCTTGCCCTAAGAGTTCCCTAATCCTATTATAAGATTAGGTAATTATAGTAAGTACTTATCCTTTTAGGGGTAATGCTTTTCCTTTAGGTATAAGAGTCTATTTTATAATTCTTTTGATAGTTTAAATAGTAATTTAGGGCTTTTTTATTTATATAAAGTTAATTTATTATTTTCCCTTTAGTATAGGTCTAAACTTCTAATTAATATTAGACTTAAAATACTTATAGAAGGGGTGTTCTTTATTATTATAATTCTAGTAAGTTATTTATAAGAGGTCTTTTCCTTATTAAATATTATTTAAGTTTATAGGTCCTAAAGTAATTTTATAAAAGATAGAGTTATTTTATTTAAAATTATTATATATATAGGGTTATTTATTCTTATTTTAAGTATTAAGGTTAGATCTCTTATACTATAAGAATTAATAATTATTAATTTTAATAGCTATACTTATATATTCTATTAAAGTAATTAATTGATTATTCTTATAAAGTTCTTCCTAAATTAACTTCTTTAATTTATTAAAGAAAAGTAATATAAAGGTATTTTATCCTTATAAAAGCTTAATAATAAGTTATATAAAATAAATACTATAATTAGATATAAAGCCTATTTATTTAAGGTTTTTAATTTATACTTTTACTTTAGCTTTCTTATTAATTATTCTAAAGGATATCTTAAATACTTTTTTAAAATATATATAATCTTAATAAATTCCTATAATATAAAAATTATACTTAAGCTTAATCTTATCATTTTAATTATCTATAATTAATTAAAACTAAAGTTTAATATTTTTAAAGAGTCTTTTAGCTATATACTTAACTCTAGTCTTATTTAAGTAAAATAAAATTAAAAAGTTAAGAAAATAATTTTTTATTTTAATAAGAAAGATAAAGAGTTTATAAGAATCTCTATTAAACTTCTTAAGTAATATAAACTTAAGGATCTCTTTTAAGTCCTTAGCTTATAAAGTAAATATATTAAAGTCTACTTAATATTAAAGGGAGGCCTAAGAATATATAAATAGTTTCTCTTTTAGTAGATTATTTTCTAAGGGTATTAATCTTACTTAGCTAGTAGGCTATAGGTTAGTTATCTAAATATTTAATATATTAAAAGTATTTTATAGTATCTCTTTTATATATATAAGGTATTTATTATTTTCTTTAATTTAAAATTAAGAGTTAATAATAAGCTAATATAAAGCTTTATAAAGATATTTATTCTTATATTATATAGCCTTAAATTACTTATTATTATCTTTATTATTATTAAAATTATTTTCTTTTATACTTTTATTATTAATAAAAACTTTAAAGATAATAATTTCTTTTCCCTTAAAGTAGGAAAGTCTTAATAGAGTTAATTAAAATATTATTATAGTAATATTACCTAAGGTTAATATAGGTAATCTACTAAATAAGAGCTTTTAATATATAATAATCTAATTCTATAATTAATAAGAATAATAGATTCTTATTAATAAAGGGATAAGGTTTTATTATTTTTATAGCTAAATAAGGTATAATAAAGTCTTATAAATTAGGGGATAAGAAATAGAGGTTACCTTATTAATTAGTAGATAAGATTCTACTATAAGTATTATTAATTTATATTATAGGGTAGATTAAGTATATTAGGTCTAAGTAATATAAAAGATAATATAAAAGTAATATTATATTTAATAATAGATTAATTAAAGAGATTAATTAAAGGTAATTAAATTATATTAAAAGCTAAATTAAGTTTTAATAACTATAATTTTTAAAGGTTTAATATATAGGTTAATTTATTAAGGCTTTATAAAGCCTTAGATAGAATTACTTTAAAGAGTAATGGTTTTATAGGAGCGCGATGCTTCTTATAGGGCAATGCTCTAAGGTTTTATTAGTAGGTTAAGCCTAACTATTATAAGTAAAAGTAGGCCTTCTAGGCTTCTACTAGCGGCTTTGCTGGTTAAGTTGACTTAGGTTATAACAATAGATACTCTTATAGATATTAAAAGGGTTAATTGAAAGGATCTTTTATATAGTAGATATAAGAAAGTTATTATTACCTTAATAAAGTCTCTTTTAGTAAAGTATTTTAATATTTAAATTATAATATTATTTTAGTTAATATAGAGAGCTTTTTATCTATTAAGGTAATTCTTAGTAGGAACTTAGCTTAATATCTTATTAATTAATACCTTATTAATTTATAGTATTTTATAGTTTAGGTAATTAGTTAATTATTAATTAATATAGGTAAGTCCTAGGGTTAAGGATAATATATTTAAAGTTATAAATATAGTAGCTGCTACTATAGGGTCTATTGCTTCAAATAATAATTAATTACTTTATCTACTAAACTAAAGAGAGCCCCTTTTAGTGTTGTTGTGAGTAGGTCACGTAGTGCCCTTGATCTCGCTTCCTGCCGCCTTCACACTAAGCACCTAGCTAGTGCCTTAGGCCTTGAAGACTATAATCCCTTTGTAATGAATTCAATGTTCTAACAATCTTAATATATATTCTTATATTCTTATATATAATATCTTTTTAATAATATATCCTTTATAATTCTAATTATTTATTTATTAAGAAATATATTAATAATATTCTTTATAAGTAATTATTATTTAATTTATATATTAATTTTTAATTAAAGTTTAATAAAAATAAATTATTTTATTATATAAATAATAAAATTAATATTATTAATCTTTTAATTATATAAAAATTAAAATTTATTAAATATAAATTATAAGTATTTTTTAAATATAATCTTTATTTTAAAAATAAAAAGTTTATTAAAAAAGAATATAATAATCTTATATAATTAATATAAAAAGGATTTAAATTTAAGGATCTTAATCTAAAAGATTAAAGCTTTTTAGTAAATATTTACAATAACTAATATAATAAGTGAATAAAAAAGATCTTAGGAGAAACAATAACTATTTACAACCAAAGGAAAAAGAAGAAGGGTCAAAATAGGCAATAGCACCTGCGCGACTAGACCATAAGTCAAGGGAACAAAGGGCAGGTCAGATAGCAGCTATCTGAGTAATCAAAAGTGCATTTCATTACAATCATTTGGAATACAATTGGTGGAGGGCCCAAAAATGGGGCCTGAAAAAGTCTATAAACGCTTTCTTCCTGCCTTTGTAAGTCTCACCTCGCAGCTATTTGTGGTGTCCAAGAAAGACTCTCATCAGTGGAAAAAGAACAACCAGCGAGATCCGTGTTTTTTATGGACAACGTCGCTTTCCGGTTATCAACACAGGTGCTCTGCATTAACTTGGTGGTAATGGAGGCCTTTTATTTACGACCAATCCATTACATTTTACCGCATATGCCAACCTCTATTGTGTTGACTTTGGCCTACGCTGCACGGAGCCGAGCTCTCAAAGATGGGCTCCCTCCATCAGGGTGGAAGGAGCAAACCTTGAGCTTTGGGCGCTACAATGGTTACGATGGATCTAGCCATATCAGCATTGAGATGGATCCCCCCATGTCATAAAAAAGGACTTGAGTTTGGTGCGACAGAAGCCTTCGTGAGCATTTAAGAAGTGAAAAAGAGTAACTACATCTCGTGGATTAAGGCATGAAAAACAAAGCATTGCATGGCGAATATTTATAAAAAAAAAGGATGCGCACTAGGTGTACAATTCACATGCTCACTATATTATACGAGATAGACGAACAGGGACGCATGTACAGTATTATTTTTTTGGTGATACGTGTTGGTCCAAAAGTCAAGATTTAGTAGGTGTAAGCTGACGAGTATCACATGCCTAACTATTGACCGAGCCGCCTTTCCCTTTGTCATAGACATAAGGATATTTTACCTATTAACCGGAAAAAACATAATAAACTTCACAAACCGCGAAACAAATTTAATAAAAGCGAGGAATACAGATGCATCAAAATATTTGCTACAAAACTATCCAACATCATTGACTGGTAGTATGCTATGATTGGACCTATTGAAGCAATGTTGTGACGTGTCGGCCCTAATCCCTGTATCAGCCACATCTGACCAGACACGTATCTCTTCATTATTAATCCACACTCTAACCAATCACAACTTAGAAGAATTTCATGAAGGTAGGCCTCACGATGCAACCCCCACTTTACACTCGTTCCAAAGAACTATCAACTACCCCAAAATTTCCTTATTTCACTCCAAGCATCTTGTCCACATCAAATAAACCAACATTTATAATGAGTCCTGCAGTTGAATGTATAACTGACAGTCTGCATGAACTGAAGATTAGTGAAGGAGGATCAGGTACTCACGGCAAATTCGACCACTGTCAAACTCAAGATGAACCGAGTATTCAAGAGGAAATCGATGCGCTCATTCAACTTGCCACAAAAGTTATATCGCAAGCAAACCAAGTCAAGAAATTGATTAAAAACGGCAGAACCTTAAATAACGAGGCCACGGGGGAGCTTTGTTTACTACACAGACAAGTTACGCAGCTCCCCAGCCGAGCCCAGAAGTTTATTGATACAACAGAACGGTCACTCATCACCCGTGTCATTTCCCTTGGAACACCTCTCGGGACCATCACTAGTAGCCTTATTGGTCATTTTGATGCCCAGATCAGAGCTATTGTTCAGAATATGCTCAAAGATGCACCTGGCGATGTTGGCATTCTATGGAAGACTACAGAACAATGTTACAATCAAGCGATAAGCACCTCGGGGACACTATATCCTGATGATCACATGATTGATTCAAAAAATACATGTGTAATGTGTCCAGTTCCTGCAAATTCTGAGGGAAAGGAATCCGACGGTGAACCTCCAATTGTTTACAACGATGGTCCTCGGACTCGATTCAGAGTTATGCAACACAGAGCAAAGTCTAAGAGTAACAGAAAAAGAAGACTATGGGCAGACTTCTGGGCCCAAGCACTCAAAAACTGCCCCGAGGGTCCAACGCTATTCTACCCCCCAGCAAGTGCTTTGTCGGTGCACTTTAATTGGCCATTTGACAATACTCCGCAATATTTATTCCGGGCTTTTGATGCTGGGAGCTCTGGAATAAACAATGACGACATTATAGCTTCATCCATGATAGAATTAAACCCTACAGAAAGAAGCAAGATGGATATTTTATCAATGGATACATGCGAAGCAGCACAGTTGCTCTACGGCCACTTGACGAAGGGCCTATTCAAACAAAACGGTCGTGACTCCGATAATCTCATGTCTTGGAGCAGTTCTCTTTTGTTTGTTATTCAATATGCAATTTGGAGGTCCCGCATACGTCGTTGTTCCCTAGAGGATATTAAGATTTGCGCAGTCGACACCACAATGTTTCCAGTTGGACAGTTCGTGCATGATCAGAAATTGATACAAGCATACCACAGCACGGTAGATGACATGGATGCAAATCAACTTAAATTCTTTCGATTCAGACTTAACAATTCGCATTATCGCAATGGTGAATATCTTTCGCAGGGCAGACTAAGCCACACTGGTCGTTCATGCACCTTTTCGTTACAAAACTTGATTGACGCCGGTCTTCATCGGTTGTATCCTGAGTTTGAAGATATTTCGCCGGAATGGACAAATCGTGTGAGAGATCTCCGTTTAAATTGGTCCATTGAGAAAGAAACATCCAACAAGGAGATATGGAATGCATTCGAGATAGCGAGCAAATGCTTCAAGAGGTTTGACACCCGTCACATAGCACTATTGCTCTTGAATTTCAAGGCCCGGAAGCTTAGGCCAACAAGTAAGTCCCTCTTCTTTGATTAAATTTCATTGGCAGTCGATTGAACGGCAAAATAGTGGAACAAGATTATCTTGATGTGAATAAGTTTGAGCCCATTGAGGTCCGACGATACTTGGGTTTGCGGAGGGCTCTGAAACAATGCCCCAAGTCTTCGGTGATTTGCATATTCGATTCACACCTGTCTTGGAACATCTTTGAAGTTCCAACATCTCGCCGACACACCCAATCTTGATCTGGACGAGCTGGGGTGATCGAAATCAGGCAGTTTTCATGACTGGAATGGTGGCATGTATAGGGTAGTTCAGTACGCATGAGCAATAGGATGGTCCCTCACGCCTACGTTTAGCCCCGGCTTTATTTCTACGCTTAAATACATATTCCTAATTGTATTGAACCTAAAATTCTGTTGCCTAGATTATCAACATTTGAGCGGCTGTTTGTCAATATGTAGTGGTCGAGTCAAAGGCGCGTTTCAACGTTGTCGCTTTTGTAATCAAGAAACAGGGTCATCCTGGACGACATCTTCGGGATTTGCGCAGCGATTGAACAGCAACAAAACATTATCAGGGCCTGGCAATCGACTGATCAACATCTTCCGAACCGAATCCGGGTTTTCGGGTCGTGCAGGCTCGCTTATGTTAGTGGGGGACTTTTGACGGTACAATCTGTCTAGTGCAAACTGCAATCAATAATTGAGACGCCGGATGCTAACCGTCTGGCCCGAGCTCTGATGCAGAAACACCAATGGACCAAGCGTGGCGGAGACATGTTAAATTGCTGGGAGGGTGAAGACCACCATGTGGTCTGCGACACCAAAAAATCGAAGCATCGTTCCACAGGGCTAGATGCCCAATTATATCCCCACGGTGATCCTCGTGTGTTTCATATCATTCTGGATTTAGCTCGGACATGAATCGTTCAGTTAGTCTCGTGCATGATGAGGCTGTCGCGTCTCATCTCACCAGTCCCTAATCGCAGTGATCGTTTTGGGCGGGATGAACCATCGGATGTGTCGGGAAGATAATAGTAGCGACATTAATTGTGGCCCTCGCGGATAAAATATCCACGTTTCGGATCCTCACCAGACTGGATTGTTCGGGGATCAAAGATCTAGGCTTTGGGGCCACCCGCTCGGGAGATTGCCAAAAGGCCGACCGGTTCCCCAGCATAACGGCATCCGTCATCTGATCGAGAATTCTCCGATGTGAACTTTATATGGCCAGTTGAACGGAGGCGGGAAGTCTGTTTAACCACACTCTTTCTGTGCTGTTCGTATCCGTGCCGGATGTCGAGCCGGATATCGGTTTGAGATTAATGGGGGCAGGTTCAGCCAATGATCGGTACTGGACTGGGGAAGGCTACACAACAGGTCAGTGAATTCTGAATAGGGTTATAGAGGCATTGGCTTTAGTGCAAACCTTGGCTGCGTGACTTTATTAAACAGGTGAAACTGGAAAGGATACCCGTTACATTGCCGTCATCACCAGCTCCGTCTTGTTGCCATTGCATCAATCTTGGATCCACTTCCGCTGTCCAGTGAGATAATTAGCGTCGATGAGCCTGGTCATTACGCGCAAGCAGTCAACTGTCTCCAAGCCTCCTGTCGACGCAACAACTACTCGAGACGGCGGATGGCCTTGGCATTGAGGCGAGGGACCAGGCCAAGCCCCAGGAATAACTTGGGACAGCACCAATCGTTCGACAGGCGCTTTGGAATCAGTCCTAGTCCAGTGTTATGACCCTTATGCGAACTCGACTTGGGGCCCTGGAAAACTCTATTTCCCCTGCGTCGTATTCATAGTGGACGGCGCCACACAAGTGTCCACGCTGAGACTAGTGCGTCAAACTAGGCTAGGCCCAGTTGTACCCTCATTGGCGGAATTGGTGCGAAAGGGGGGGCGCTTTATTGCACGGCATCTTCACTTATGGCGTGGCAAATTATTGGCACTTGGAGTGGCTGTACGGGATCGACCAAGTTGTCCAAGTCGGCTGGCAGACTGGCGCTAGTTGATGATACCTATCTAGCAGCTTGTGTCCGCCCGCGTTTCGTTCCTTTTCCCGACATGCTATTTGTTTTTGACGTCGGGGCTGCACCATTGTAGGGCGTCTATCCCGCTCCATGTCTCAATGTCTCTGGCACCCTCAGCGGGGGCCGTGTTGGTAAGATGGAACACGCCGATCGAGAGCGCGAAATAAAGGCTCTCGCGGCATTCAATCTGGGAATGCCTTCGACTAATCAATTTGCAGGCCACCATCTACACGCTCATTATTATCGCAGCTGCTATGATCGTGGCCAGGCTCTACCTGCGCCTGGTTATACAAAAAGCAAAGCTGCTGATTAGCGACATTATCATGATAGTCGCCTGGTGTGCCGCAGTCTCTACCGCATCGTTTGATATTGTTTTTGCGAAGACGGGAATTCTTTCCCCAGACATTTTCTACCCGCTTGTAAATTTCCATGCTCCACCAGAGACTCTTTCCTATATTTTCAAGGTATGACAATTATTTGTCGACTTCGACGTCTTCTTTGTCCTCTTGGTCACATCGGATTCTGATTCCCTTCTGCACAGATGACGTGGGCTTCCGTCCTACCTTTTTTTTCTACTCTCTACCTCAGCAAGGCTTCGTTACTTGCTACCTACTTTAAACTGTTTCCAATCTTTATGCGAAAGAGACGCATCGTCTTATGGATTACTTCTGTATACGTTGCAATGGCCTACGTGGTTTCAATGTGCCTGCAGCTGTTTTTGTGCATGCCTCTATCACGGAATTGGTAAATATTATTCTCACCACACCCCACTTCTTTATTCCTGGTGCTAATGTTGGTAAAGGGAGGCTATCAATCCAGAAAACCTTTGTCCCACTTGGGCACCTAAAGTTGTTTTTAATGTCGCCTGGAGTTTGCACTTTGTCGGCAGTATGGCAAGTGAGTCATTTTGCACCTCAAGCGAGTTTTATTCCGTACTTTGACTAATTTCACTTGTCCCAGTCTTCTTATTGCCATTTTCCATTCTTTCAAATATTACACTTAGCCGTAAAATGAGGATAGCAGTCTACAGTGTCTTTTTACTGGGCATTATAGACATTGCCTTCTCCTTGACGCGGTTCCTCACGATTAAGCTATCGAACCCCGGAAATCTCAGACCTATGACTATGATCGGTGAGTTATTTCTACTTTGGTAAACATCTTTTTTTTTTTGGTTTGCTTGGTCTAATATGAATGTTTTGACTAGAGCTATGGAGCGCTCTTGAAGCATATGTTGGCCTCATTGTAGCTTGTATGCCCTCACTGCGGCCCTTTCTTCGCCACAATTGGGGGAGATCAACCAATTGTAGTTACGAGAACCAGAAACCTATGAGATCTGATCCGTCGCGTCGGCGCGACCAGAATGGGTTTACAGAGATTGACGAAGCGTCATATATGGGCGCCAGCGGATTAGCTGCAAGTCGAATAACCGACATGAATCGGGAATCCCCGGATCACGATTTTGACAGTGAGTCGGATGATAAAATGAGATCGCAAAGCGACATTGAGCTTGTGAATGTACAAATGAAAGTACCGGAACATGAACAGGCACGTACATAATTATTATAATGATGAAAATGATACCCATATATTTCTTCTTCAATTTGGTCTCCTACAACCATCGCGGCTCAGTGACATTTACTCCGAACACAGCGAGATCTGAACAGTGCAGACCTAATTACCATCGGGCTTGAAATCATGTGCCCGATGATATTCACTGCTCTCCGGAATATTGTGTGGTTGATATATCTCGCCTGCTTCCAGAGCTGCGACAGCCTTCTCATATTCTTTATACGCGTATTCCTGACAGTCGTGCCCAAAGATCCAATTAGGCCGTGGCATAGTAATCAAGCTGGTGTCCTTTGCAACCTCGGCCCAGTTGGTCTTGTGCCACATATCTCTGGTCTCAATTCCCATCTGCTGCATTAGACCT